>JARFIX010000239.1:0-599567 GCA_036346125.1 Lycocerus yunnanus
TAAACTAATACGCGCTAGGCATTTCATTAAATGTGGCACTTTAATAAAATCCCCCCTCCCCCCTTTTCCCGGCCTAGCTCGACTTAATAACACGATGGGCAATAATAACGCGCCTGATCAATTGAAAATAACGATCGTTCGCAATTTTCACTTTTAGCATGTTTGTTTCCCGATTTTTGTGCCAAATATCGTCGGGAAGTGGTGGTAAATAAATACCTCGCACGGCAAAGGATATGTTGTCGATTAATAATAAAAATAAAAAAAAAAAGAAATTGCGTCATTTAAAGGCCGAACAATCGTGGCGACAAAATTGTTTATTTATTTTTTTTTTTCGATAAATATCGCTCGAAACGTTCGGCTCGACGATCGTCGCCGTAGCACGAGGTGGGCAGGTAGGTGTAGGTACGTACGTTATGGATAATAACGAAAGACTCTTATCGGAATTAATTTTTGGCTCTAAAAAAGAGCCGTTTGTTTTTTGTGTGTTCGATTGCCTGCCGTCGTCCAATAATAATAATAAATTATTATCGAAATTAAGCGCGCTCTCCGCGAATTCTCCTGGCGAGCTGGATGTCTTTGGGCATGATGGTGACCCTCTTGGCGTGAATCGCGCACAAGTTGGTGTCCTCGAACAGGCCGACGAGGTAGGCCTCGCTGGCTTCCTGAAGGGCCATCACGGCGGAGCTCTGGAAACGCAAGTCGGTTTTGAAATCTTGCGCGATTTCACGAACGAGCCGTTGGAAGGGCAACTTGCGGATGAGAAGTTCCGTGCTCTTTTGATAACGACGGATTTCGCGAAGGGCGACCGTTCCTGGCCTGTAACGATGGGGCTTCTTGACACCACCTGAAACGAGCAAAAAACATAAATAAATAAATAAATAAAAAATTTTTGTGATCCCGGACGGTCGGACGAGCGAGCGGCGGAAGGGGAAAATAAACGACGAGAAAAAAAAAAAAAAAAAGGAAGGAAGTGGATAAGTAAGTAAGGGCTTGAATTATTTACCTGTGGCGGGTGCGCTTTTTCTCGCTGCCTTGGTGGCCAACTGCTTGCGCGGGGCCTTTCCACCGGTGGATTTACGAGCGGTTTGCTTGGTACGAGCCATCGAAAATTAATTAATTAATAATTATTATTATTAAACGAAACGTTGACGATATATAAATCCAACTGAACGTCGATGCGTAAGCTACAACGGTACGAGTAGAACTGTGGTAAAACGATGAACGATGAACGATGAACATAGTGGCATTACGGAGCACCGGGGCATAGCCCCATATCTCCTTCATCTGTAGAGGTAACGGGCGGTGTAACAAGCAGATTGCTTGTTACAATATTTTCAATTGAACAAAAATTATTTTAATGATCGCTCCCAAAATAATTTTAAACATAAAAGTTCAAGAATAAATTTGTTATGTGGATAACGCAATCTTCTATACACAGTTAGATAGAGAGGTCGAGTGAAATTTTTATTTTAGAAAATTTTCGAAAATTTTGGATTTTCAAATTAAATTTCATATTGAATTGGATGATTATTGCGATTTTTTGGTATTCTGTTGGTTGGAGGATATTGATCCTGAGTTTGAGCAGATTCTTTGGAATACAAATGCCATTCCTGATTGTTAACAAACGAAAATTTCCGACCGTTTGAACAATTACTTTTTTGGAGATCATATGGTGCTATACGAGTTCTCTTTGTAAGATAACGCACAGTCGACGGAGAATCCCATCTGTGAAGTGTGGAATAGCTACTCGACAGATGTTTAAGGAACTTAAACCTCCAGGAGCTTATCTTTTCCGAGTGAACATCCCGTGCTGGAGTGCTAGTGGCATAGACACTATATGTATTACCATTTTGTTGTTGCTGTTACAGGTTGTTGCTAAGGAAAATTTTAGCCGGTTTGCTAATTAATTTTATAGCCAGGCATACTGTGTATGTATAAATTTACATGGTTGTTTTTTCAAGCATTTGTTTTTGGTTACCAATTTCCAGGGAAGACAGATCTGGTTTGCTGGTATTGGTTTTTTTTCATCCGTTAAAGCCGGGTAAGACAGCTATTGATATTTTTTATATGCATGTGTGTGCCTTTATTTTTTTAAATGCTATACTGTTTCAAACCTTCCAATTGAGGAAATAAAAACGGTTGAAATTTATTTTGGTAGCAACCGATCAAACAATATCGTTGTCAACTTTTGCAAATCATTAAATTGTATGGACGTTGAGTACTATTTATTATTTTTATTTCACTTATTAATTCAGTGGTTAATCCCCTTCCCTGTCTGGGTTAATTACACTGAGTTTGGCGCCCTGAGGATATTCTGGTTGATTTTAATTATTCAAAATACTGGAGGAATACCCAAGCCAGGAACCCACGACGGTAATTAGTTGCCACCCACGTTCTCCGACTGTTCCTGAAAAAGGTCCAGTTAGCCCTAACCAAAAGCGGCACAATTTCTGCGAGTTTTGGCACAGAAAGAATTGACGACCAACGTGTGGGGCTGTAGTTTTTATTTTCATTGAGTTACATAGCTTAGGGTAATTCTTTAACATCGAATTTAGTTTATATAGTTTGATTATTTGTCTTAGGTTGTTATTCTACTCAAGGAGCATTGGCTTAGGGTTCAAGTTTATTTTGAACAATATTATTAGTTGCAGTTTAAGTCAAGCTAGGATTTTTAATTTTTTTGATTGAGTGAAGTAGCGACAATATAATTAATTCTATATTTTTCTATATAATTAAATTAATATTCCCCGGTATTAAACTAATTGAGCTTAACGAACAACAAGAAATCAACAACAATCTTTTTTATAACTCTTATTTTTTATTTGCTTTAATTACGAAGTCAACGGACATACATAATTCATAAATTTTTGATATTGTTACACAAACATTTACCAATAATTTGACAAAATGAGGTACTTGAATCGGTTATCTGCTGAAGAGTTAGGTTGGGAGTTACTTATTAGAGGTAGAGATCCTAAAGGAAAAACGGTTGATGAAAGAAGATCAATGTTGAGAACCGCGCTTAGGGAGGCAGAACTTGATAAACGCGTTATGGATAAATATCCTGTTATTAGTGTTAAGGTATCGGAACAGCTTAAGCATTGTTCGGATAAATTTAAAGGTCAGCAATCTAAACTTAAGGATTTTGCTGATGAACCTAGAACCAGTGATGGGGAAGCATTAATTGCACGTTTAGAACACATCTTAGCTAAATTAAATTATTGTGTTCCTATCGCTTCAACCGATGAGGAAAGCAGTAAAATTAAAACTTTACAACAACAAGTAGTTCAAGCTTTAGACGATGTGGAATCACTTTTAATGTCTCCTCAAACATCGGAAAATGATATTAGTGCAGCTATGCGTAACCTTAGTCCTCAAGATTTATTAAAGCGGATTGATGCAACCACAATTGCTTCTCTTAATATTAGTTTAGATCAAAATATTGATTCTCAGTCTTCAACTGAAACCCAAACCCCTAAACAAGATAGTACTCCCAAGGATCCGGTTGTTAAGACGTTGCCACCAAAGAATTTATATAATATTCCTGAGCTTCATTATAAAGACTCGGTTAGCCGCCCATATCCTTATCACAAACCAGATACAATCAGTAAATGGAATTTAAAGTTTACCGGTGATACTGAAAATGATATCGAAGGAGTTACTAATTTTTTAGAACGAGTCGACGAACTCAAATCTTCTCGCGAAGTAACCGACGAGTTGTTATTTAAAAGCGCGTACGACTTGTTTGAAGGAAATGCTTTGGTGTGGTGTCGAACGACCAAACCATTTGTTAATTCTTGGGCAGAATTGGTTGAGGCCTTAAAATTTAATTTTTTACCACTTGATTATGATGATGCTATTTGGGAGGAAATTCGAAATAGAACGCAAGGTTTCGAAGAACCCCCATTTATTTATATTGCTTTTTTGAGGAGATTATTTAACAGATTGAGCGAAGTTCCTTCTGAGAGTACTCAGGTTAAAATAATGAAGAAAAATTTGCAACCGCGTTACCATTCGCAATTAGCTTTTCAAAAAAACGGATTCAATTAATTCTTTACTGCAGGCTTGTAAACTGCTATCGGAAGCAGAACGCCATGAAAATCAATTTACGGGTAACGTTGCTTCTGGCAGATCCGGATCGCCAGGAACATCAAATCGCGGTAAAGCAGCAATACATTCAATGCCAACGAATCCGAGACGCAATACATATTTTAGCAGAAATTTTAATAGAGCACCACCTGCTAATGCAAAATGTTTTAATTGTCGAGGTACCGGTCATTTTTATCAGAAGTGCCCATCCGCGGAACGGAATTTGTTTTGTTATATCTGTGGTACTCCAGATACTACTTTTCATAATTGCTCTCTCTGTGCAAAAAACGGCGCAAGGCGGGAGTAAGGCACAGCCCCTTCACTCCCAGCCCCTTTAGATTAAAGGCTGATAGTTTCGAGTGGAAGCATTGGTTATCTCGGGTCAAATCATTTTGCAACTCTACTCCATCAGATGTTAATGCTTTATTTTCCCACCGCCCTTTCGATAACAGAGCATATCTGTCGGTTCAAATTAGGAATGAACAGGTGTTAGCATTTATGGATCCCGGAGCAAATCAATCAGTGCTTGGTCGCAAGGGACTATATCTGATAAACAAATTAAATTTACAAATAAATCGATCCAATCGTATACCTCTGCGTTCAGCAGACGGTACATTACAAAATGTGTACGGGACAGTTGTATTACCTTTAACAGTTGAAGGTGTAACTAAGAATGTTGTAGTTATAGTCGCGGATTCCATAGACTATCCTTTAATTTTAGGGTATGAATTTTGTAAAATGTTTAAGTTAAAAACGGATTACGAAAATGAAACCTTTACTGTTCCTAAAGGTGAATTCATTAACGAACGAAAATGCATTCATTCACGCGCAGATCTGACTTTAGATCAAGTTCAGAAATTAGAGCAAGTTATCGCTCAATTTAATAACATAGCTCCTTCTAAGCTAGGCCGAACAAACTTAGTAGAACATGTCATAGATACGGGTAATGCTGCACCTATTAAACAGCGCCATTATCCCCTCTCCCCTGCTATGCTAGATAAAGTAAACATCGAGGTAGATAAGATGTTAAGTCAAAATGTTATTAAACCGTCTTTTTCTGGGTGGTCATCGCCTATTGTTATGGTTAAGAAAAAGAGCGGCGAAACTCGGTTTTGTTTTGATGGAAGGCGACTTAATGAGGTTACTAAACCTGATGCGTATCCTTTGCCATATATAAGCGATATTTTAGATCGGTTACGAGATGCACGGTATCTTTCCTCAATAGATCTGAGGAAGGCATTTTGGCAGATTCCATTATCGGCAGAATCTTGTGAAAAAACCGCATTTACTGTCCCTAGACGTGGACTTTTTGAATTTAACGTCCTCCCGTTCGGTTTACATAATTCCCCCCAGACGCTGCAACGTCTGATGGACAGCCTTTTTGGCCCGGAATTCGATAACGTGTTTGTTTATCTCGATGACATTATTATCGTTAGTAGCACGTTTGAAAAACATCTCAAACTACTGACTGAAGTCTACGAAAGGTTAAAAAAGGCGGGTTTAAACGTGAACTTGGATAAATGCGAATTCTGTCGTGATTCTCTTAAATATTTGGGTTTTGTCGTTGATGCAAAAGGTTTAAGAACTGATCCCGATAAAGTGGAAGCCATTGTTAGCTATCCTACTCCAACTACCGCAACTGAAATCAAACGATTTTTAGGCATGGCTGGGTGGTATCGTAGGTTCATACCCAATTTTTCCACCATTGCGGCGCCTATTCTAAAACTTTTGAAAGGTAAAAGTAAACGGCAGAAAGTTTTATGGGGGGATGAAGCAGAATGCGCTTTCAGAAACTTAAAAAACCATCTTATCTCAGCTCCTATATTGAGCAGCCCTGACTTTACTAAACCTTTCTCCATACAAACAGATGCTTCGGACTCAGGTCTTGGAGCAATTTTAGTACAAGGAGAAGGTGAAACCGAAAAAGTAATTGCCTATGCTAGTAGAACTTTAACCAAGCCCGAACTTAATTATCACGCCATGGAGAAGGAGTGTTGTGCAATCCTGTTTGGGATTGATAAGTTTCGACCATACATTGAGGGAACCAAATTTACAGTCATAACTGACAACCAGGCATTGAAATGGCTAGGATCAGTTAAGAGTCCTTTGGGTCGTCTCGCGAGGTGGGCAGTACGCCTTAACCAATTCGACTTTGAGATAATACATCGTAAAGGCAAACTCAATGTTGTGGCCGATGCTTTATCGAGAGCGCCAATCAACATTCATGCTATTACATTGTCACCGGAAGACAAAAGCGCGTGGTATCAGAAAACAATAGATAAAATTAATAATAATCCAGATAAATACCCAAATTTTAAGGTAGAAGATGGTTATGTTTTTAAGTTTGTACCTAACAAACATAATATTGTTTCAAATTTAATAGAATGGAAAGTTATGGTACCAAAATCGCGTCGGCGGAGATAATGCAGGATTGTCACGACAACCCTTTAAGTGGACATTTAGGAATATTTAAAACTTTTCAAAAATTTCCGAAATATATTATTGGCGTATGAAATCCGACATTTCACGGTATGTCTTAAAATGCGAAGTTTGTATAGCGAGTAAGTCCTCAAATTTATTACGTCCCGGATTTATGGGGAAAGCAAAGCGGGTTGATTATCCATTCCAAATATTATCAGTCGATCTAATGGGTCCTTTTCCTAAGACAAAAAAAGGTAATACCTTTTTATTGGTAATTTCGGATTGGTTTTCAAAATTTGTGCTTGTTCATCCTTTGAGACAGGCTACCGCCTCTTCAATAGTCCATAAAATTGAGGAAACGTTTTTACTTTTTGGGGTTCCACAAGTAATTATGTGCGATAACGGGACACAATTTACTGGTAAACTTTTTAAAGACCTGATCAATGAATACCAAGTACAAAAGATCTGGTATACGCTGCGTACCATCCGCAGAGTAATCCTGTGGAACGTACCAACCGAGTCATTGGCACATGTTTAAGATCGTTTGTTGAAAAAGATCATAGGTCCTGGGATGTACATGTTTACAAAATTGCACATGCTATCAGAAATGCCGTACACGAAGTAACCGGGTATACTCCCTCATTTTTGAATTTAGGACGGTCAGTGCCTAATAACGGTACATATTATGGGAGGTTAGAACAGGCTTCACCAGAAGAATTTGAAGTCGGTACCCGTGAACGCGTTGTTTCTGATGCGAACAACATCAGTGACTTGTATAAAACTGTTGTCCAAAAACTCCAAGCCGCATACGAACGGAACAAATCAAGGTACAACTTGCGCAAACGCCCCCTATCGTTTAAACGAGGCGATATTGTGTGGAAGCGGAATTTCTGTTTATCCAGCGCAATAGATAAATTTTCTAAAAAGCTTGCGCCAAAATATATAAAATGTAAAGTTGCAGAGGTAACGGGTACTCTTACATATCGATTGAGAGATGAGCACGGCAAGGACTTGGGCGTGTTTCATGTAAAGGACCTCAAGGCTAATCCTGAGTAAGACAATCGTGGTAGAAGAGGGGTGTGAGTGAGAACAACATGAATCTCATTAGGGTTTTGACGGATCTTTATTGATCTAATTTATTTTGATTCAATGTCAGGTGGAAATCGTTTGATTGTGATTACCAGATCCCACCAAAATTTAATTTAATTTTTTTAGCTGTCTTAGAGCAAGACGATTTAGTTTTTTTGTAGTGGAATTTGGCGCCTGAGACTTGGAACGGTGTGGGTTTTCTCCAATGTCCTGCTAAATCCCTACGACTTTGGGAGGCATTTCCCCAAAGTATTTAGTTATTGCAATACATTTGTGTTGTAACCTTATACCTTTTTATATGGAACTGGAATATTCCTAGGTTTGTAAGAGTTCATTCTTTAATAGGTTTTGAGGAAATATGATTCATGTTTTCTGAACTCAAATTAATTTTATACATTTTCGTTTTAGGCGTTCGTTAGTAGTCACACCGATTGCTATCGACGAGGCCGGAATTTGTGCTATTTTGAATCAAACGCCTGAGAGGTAGTTAGCCTTACCACACCCGTTGTTAAGTTTTTCTTGTTTCTGTTTATTATAAATGTCTAAGGAAGGGTAGGGACATGTCTCATTTTGAGAATACTACAACTATGTCCGTAATAACTAATAATCACGTTAATGGTTACCAATATTAACAATACAACTAGCGCTTAAATCGTCATCAGGATTCTTACAACCAATAGTGTGCTCTATGAAGCTTTCTCTTTAGATCCATTAGTAGATTCAACAATTAACATCTTTCTTAATTAGGTTCGATCGTTAGGAGTTCCATCTTCTTCCTATTTCTTACCAGCCCAGGTTTTAGCTTGGCAGAGGGAGTGTGTAACAAGCAGATTGCTTGTTACAATATTTTCAATTGAACAAAAATTATTTTAATGATCGCTCCCAAAATAATTTTAAACATAAAAGTTTTCGAATAAATTTGCTATGTGTGATAACGCAATCTTCTATACACAGTTAGATAGAGAGGTCGAGTGAAATTTTTATTTTAGAAAATTTTCGAAAATTTTGGATTTTCAAATTAAATTTCATATTGAATTGGATGATTATTGCGATTTTTTTTGGTATTCTGTTGGTTGGAGGATATTGATCCTGAGTTTGAGCAGATTCTTTGGAACTAACAAATGCCATTCCTGATTGTTAACAAATCGAAAATTTCCGACCGTTTGAACAATTACTTTTTTGGAGATCATATGGTGCTATACGAGTTCTCTTTGTAAGATAACGCACAGTCGACGGAGAATCCCATCTGTGAAGTGTGGAATAGCTACTCGACAGATGTTTAAGGAACTTAAACCTCCAGGAGCTTATCTTTTCCGAGTGAACATCCCGTGCTGGAGTGCTAGTGGCATAGACACTATATGTATTACCATTTTGTTGTTGCTATTGCAGGTTGTTGCTAAGGAAAATTTTAGCCGGTTTGCTAATTAATTTTATAGCCAGGCATACTGTGTATGTATAAATTTACATGGTTGTTTTTCTAGCATTACTTTTCAAGCATTTGTTTTGGTTACCAATTTCCAGGAAGACAGATCTGGTTTGCTGGTATTGGTTTTTTTTCATCCGTTAAAGCCAGGTAAGACAGCTATTGATATTTTTATATGCATTTTGTGCCTTTATTTTTTAAATGCTATACTGTTTCAAACCTTCCAATTGAGGAAATAAAAACGGTTGAAATTTATTTTGGTAGCAACCGATCAAACAATATCGTTGTCAACTTTTGCAAATCATTAAATTGTATGGACGTTGAGTACTATTTATTATTTTTATTTCACTTATTAATTCAGTGGTTAATCCCCTTCCCTGTCTGGGTTAATTACACTGAGTTTGGCGCCCTGAGGATATTCTGGTTGGTTTTAATTATTCAAAATACTGGAGGAATACCCAAGCCAGGAACCCACGACGGTAATTAGTTGCCACCCACGTTCTCCGACTGTTCCTGAAAAAGGTCCAGTTAGCCCTAACCAAAAGCGGCACAATTTCTGCGAGTTTTGGCACAGCGGTGAATTAGGAGACGATTGCCTCCTGGATTGAGCTCTAGGCTGGATCTGGCTGGTGCGGGACCTGGTGTGGTGCTGTTTGCTGTTTAGTAGTAGATCCTCTTTTCAATTGGCGGTGGCTGGTGAGTTGAGTTGATTGGGCTGCTCCTTGTTTGCGGGTGGGTGGAGCCTGGTTTCCTGCGTGGTGGTTGGTTTTGCAGGAAGCGGGTGATGGCGATGGCTGGCTGGGTTACGGGTCGGGCGGCTTGATTCACTGTCATTTGGCCGAAAATTATTTGGCCGAATTCTATTGGCCGACAGTTTTGGCCGATAAATCATTTGGCCGACACATCATTTGGCCGACACATCATTTGGCCGACACATCATTTGGCCGACAGATTATTTGGCCGACCAGTTTTGGCCGATAGTCATTTAGCCGAAAATTAAAAATATTCTTTAATAATAAATAAATTATATTATTTTATTTACTAAAACACAAAACTAAAAACAAAACAAATATGAAATATTCAATTCAAATCAACGAATATTTCTAAGATCCGTTGGGTTTAAACTGGAGATTATGAGCAATGCCACGAAGGAAATCGTCGGGAGTTTTGTTGGGAAATCCAGGGCAAGTCGTTTGAGCCTGTCCGCCAGTTTGACGTACGCTTTCTTAGGAGGATTGGGCTCGTGGCCTGCAATATACTGAGCAAGGCTGAATTCAATATTACCTTGCTCACGTTTGAGTCCATCGATGAATTTCCAAATTGTGGGGTGATTGGCTCCGAGAAGACGACTGAATTTATTATTCCACCTTCAATGGAATTATTTGTTTTAGGAAGATCCCCGAGGCAGGCATCGTGACAGTTCCAGATCGAAATCCCGAAATTTACGGGTTTTCGCACTGGATTGTTCCTACTTCGAATCGCACCAATCCAAGTGTTTTCAAAGTAATCAAGTAATGGTTTCAATACTTCTTCATTTTCCAAAAAGAACTCAGTTTGCATCAAGTTTTCGAACATAAGCTCCACATTCTCTTCCGGAGCAAAGGCCAGAGCCGCTAATTTTCTTATATTTAGGAAAACAATGGCTCAGCCAAATTTTCGTAACGAATTCTAATTGGATGGTTAGCCTGTATTACACGCCAAATACATTGATTAAAGTGGAAAAAGCATCCATGGTGAGCGATACCAGGGAAAACACTTTGATACGCTTTCTTCTGCGCAATTTCGAAGTCGGTCATAACACTTACGGGTTTTAACTCGGGTTTCAAGTTTAGCATAGCTTCTAAAACTCGAATGTAAGTGTCTCTCTTATTCGGAAGAAGAGCAAACACAGACGGAATGACCACTTTGTACTTAATGGAATGGATCGTGTACAGTTGAAAGAACAGTGATGGAGCCGACTTGAACGTCCCATCGGCGAACCAATGATCGCAATCAGCCAATAACTGTAAATTTTCTGCGGTACTAAATATAAGGATCCTATTCTCACTGGGTCCGCTATCATAAAGGAGGAAAGGTTCTCCTTTACCAGTTTTTCGGTAATCTCCTTCAATCGCTAAATCGGTCAGGCTGGTAGGAGATGTTGGAACAGCAGGTCCATTTGTATTGCGAGTTCTGCGAATGATCTGTTTCAACAATGTGGTGGAAGGAAGATGCGGGCCACTGCTATATCAAGATTAAGAGTAGCATCTGCCAGAATCTGTTGAGGGTTTTCCTTGGAAGTTTTCGCCACTTGTTTGATATCGGCAAGCACAGTTTTGCTGCGACTTCACCACTCTCCACCGTATGACCAATATGGGTGCCACTAAGTCCAACAAGTTCATCGCCTTCAGTGATTGCTCTTGCTTTGCACTTTGAAGTGTTGTATTTGATGCATTTCAATAAACTTTTGCACCACCTTGTTTATCGCGAGTAAACAGAAATCCATTATGCAAAAGCTGCTTAACTCACGACTACTTTCAACATATTCCAAAGGCATATTTGATGTAATTACGATTTAATTTTAATTTCAAATTTTCGAAAAGTAATATTCTTCCTTCTGTTCTATTATGTATTGTTCTATTCTATTCTATATCTCCTATATTATTCTTCTATTATCTTATTTTCTGTATTATAATACTTGGTATATTACTTGGTATATAATATTTATATTGGTACCTATATAATAATATTTGGTATATTATTTTAAGTTGGTAGTTTAGAGCAAATAATATATAAGAACTTATGCTTTTCCTTTATAAATAGATGGCGTTACTAATTTTGTTTCCATTTGCAGATGGCGCTATTAATTTGGGGTAAATCTTATTACTTATATCTTATCTTATTACGGATTGAGGGGAGTCTAAAAGTAGGATAAAATGTCTTCCGTAATATATGAACGGCCCCTAAGTACATGAGATATTGGTATAAATGATTGCCGCTAAATAACTGTCGGCCAAATGACTATCGGCCAAAAACTTGTCGGCCAAATAATCTGTCGGCCAAAAACTAGTCGGCCAAATAATCTGTCGGCCAAATGATGTGTCGGCCAAATGATTTGTCGGCCAAAACTGTCGGCAAATGATTGTCGGCCAAAAATTCGGCCAAATGACTGGATACCGGGCGGCTTGACGATGTCCTTTGGCCTCGGGTGTCCTAGGTTTTCGTCGGCGTTGTAATGGCCTAAGTTTTGAATTAGCGGGTTGTCTGAGGTGGAGATTTTGGCGTAGGTTTGGGTGGTCAATCTGGTTACGTGCTCCTCAATTGTTTCCATCTTGGCATCGGTGTGGAGTCTCCTGTTTGTGACGTAGTAGGGCGCGTTGAAGATGGCTCGGAGGGATTTGTTCTGGATCACTTGGGCCTTGTACATGGTGCGGGCGGACGCTGTACTCCAGGCTGGGGCGGCGTAGGTCATCGTGGGCTTGATGATGGCTTTGTAGATCCTCAGTTTGTTGGCGGTGGACATCGGGCTTTTCCGGTTGATTAGGGGGTAAAGTGCGTTGATGACGCCTTTTGCTTTCTTGGTGACGATGTCGACGTGTTTCCTCCAGTTGAGACGTCGGTCGAGGGTGATGCCCAGGTATTTTGCGTGGTCCGTCCAGGGGATTTGCTCTTCAAACATCCACACGGCTGACTTGACGGGTTTGCTCCGTTTCCGGAACATGGTGGCGGTGCTCTTGCTCGAGTTGACGCCGATGCGCCAGGTTTCGAACCAGGTCTGGAGGTTGTTGACGGCTTCTTGGAGGCGTTCCGTGGCGGTATTCGGGTTCATGGACGACGTGTAGACCGCGGTGTCGTCCGCGTAGAGCGCTATCTTGGTCCTGGTGTCGGGCGGGGTGGGGATGTCACTCACAAAGATGTTGAAGAGCGTCGGGGATAGGATGGAGCCTTGGGGGACTCCGGCGGTGATGCCCTTTTCGGAGGAGCGGGTGCCTTCGATGACAATCCTGAAGCGACGATTTCCTAGGTACGATGCCACTAGTTGGACGAGGGGGAGGTGAATGTTTGCCTGTAACATTTTAAAAAGTATACCCTCGTGCCAAACTTTGTCGAAAGCTTTTGACACGTCGAGTAATACTACGCCTGTGAATTCCTTTTTGTTGAATCCTGTGGAGATGTGTTCGACCAGACGGAGGGCTTGGTGGACAGTGCTGTGGCCCTCGCGGAATCCAAATTGTTCGTCCTGCAGGATGTTGTTGTCAAAGACGGCTTGCTTCAATCGGGAGAGGATGATTTTTTCCGTCAGTTTCCCCATGGTGGGCAGGAGGCTGATTGGTCGGTAGCTCTGGGGTTTTGTGTTGTCCTGGCCTGGTTTGTGGATGACCACCACGTCTGCGGTTTTCCAGATCTTCGGGAAGTACCTAAGTCGGAGAGAAGCATTAATTATACCTGTGATGGCGGCGATCGCCTTGCGGGGAAGCTCCTTCATGGCTCGGTTCGGGATGCCGTCTGGGCCTGGGGCTTTCTTGTTTCGTAGAGATCTGATTGCCGTTGCGACTTCGTAGGTTGAGGCTGGTTCAATGGGGGTCGGGTCGTCGGTGGAAAGTTGGTTTCTCACGAAGTCGTGGACCCTGTCTATCTGTTCCTGATTTGTGCGCTCGGTGTTGGGGCTGCATTGGGACTCGAGGTTGATGGCAAAGGCTTCGGCTTTGTCCGCGTCGGATTTCGCTAGCGAGCCGTCTGCGCGCTGGATGGGGGGCTTGGAAGACTGCTTTTTTCGCTGAAGGCTGCGGGTCATCTTCCAGACGGATTGGTCTTCAAAGGAAAGGGATGAGATGGTGCTCGTCCACAGCTGCTCGTGATGCGTGTTGACCTTTGCCGTGACTAGTTCTTTGAGGTGGTTGTAGTACCTTTTGTCATCTGGGTGCGAGGTGCTTTGCGCGATTTTCCTTGCACGATTTTTCTTTTTTGATCAGGTCTTTGATCGAAGTCGGTAGACGGTCTCGGAGGTCAGTCCCGGGGGTGGTTTTCGTCGCGTTTTCCAGTGACCTAGAAACAGTTAATTGAAAAGATTCAACATACTTATCTAGGTGGTCGGAGGAGTCGATGATGGGGATTGGTTCCATGGATCCGAGTAGAAGGTCGTGGAAAAGCGGCCAGTCGGTTTTCCTTGTCGTGGGGGCGGAGTTTGGGTGCATGAGGTCCCCGAGGGAGAGTAGCACCGGGAAGTGGTCGGAGGTGAGCTCGTTTGCCGTGGTGAGTCGGTATTGGAGTGGGATGTCCTTGAAGAGGGCGATGTCCAGGAAGCTGGGCGTTCCTTTGTAAGAGAAGTGGGTCGGGGCTGCTGGGGCGTTGATGGTGAAATCGAGCTCTTCGGCCAGGGCGAGGAGGGTACGTCCTTCTCGGTTGGTGTGGCGGCAGTTCCAGGAGGCGTGCTTGGCGTTGAGGTCGCCGGCGATGATGGTTCCTCCGGGGGCATCAAGTAGGACTTCGAGGTCTTCTTTTAGGATTTCCCTGTGGGGGGGGTTGTAGACCGACGAGATTTGCAGCCAGCCGTGATTTTTGGTGCGGATGCTGACGGACGTTGCCTCAATTTGTTGGAGCAGGGGAAGGTCCACTTGATGGTGTTCGATGGATGACTTGATGTAGATGGCAGTGCCCCCACCTCGGGCGTGCTGGCGGTCGGTTCTGTAGAGGGTGTACGCCGGGAGCTTGGCGCGGTCCCCCTGCTTGAGATGTTGTTTCTCCGATCAGAATGACATCCAGGTCGTGTTTTTGGGCGAAGTCGAGCAGCAGGAATTTTCTTGCGAGGAGGCCGTTCGAGTTCCAGAAGGCTATCTGCAGTGATGTCGGTCGCTGTCTTTGTCTAGACATTGGCGGGGGTGGTTTGATTGGCGACGGATTCTATGGCGGCTGTTATGATTCCAGCTTGGGGGCCGCTGATGCCTACTGCTTGGAAGACTTGGGTGAGTGCTGTAACCAAAAGATTTAGTGTATCGTTGGCGACTCCTTGAGGAGGAGACGCTTGAGGGGCGTACGTTCCCTGTTGGGAGCGTGCCGGCTGGCTGTTTCCGCAAACGATACTTGCGTTCGGTGCGCTGATCCTGTGGGTGGTGGGGCGGTCGGTTGGTTGCGGTCCTGGGTGGGTGGACGGTGGTAAATGGCTCGTGGGGCGTTGTACCTCCTGGGCTTGGGGTAGAATGGGCAGCCCTTGAAGTTGGCTGGGTGGACTCCTCCGCAGTTGGCGCAGGTGGCGGGTAGCTGGCGTTCCTTTTTGCAGGCGGCGGTGAGGTGGTCACCGGCGCATTTGACGCATTTAGGAGGGGCACGGCAGCAGCGTTGTGCGTGTCCAAAACGCTGGCAACGGTGGCATTGGCCGACTTCAGTTTTTCTGTGGGGGGATTCCACAGTGATGCTGGCGCCGAAGATGGAAAGGATGGAGAAAATTTTCTTTCCCGCGTCGCTCTTCTCCAGCTGGACGAGGTAGAGTGGGATTGGGCGTCGCAGTCGTCCTTGTCTCATTTGGGCAACGTCGGTGACGGGGAGGCCCTCCTCCAGGAGCTCTTTCTTTAGGTCTTCTGGGGTGATCGTGACTGGGAGTCCCCTGATGACCACCTTCAGGGGTTTGTCCTGCGTGAGCATGTATGAGTGGCTGGGAATGGCTTCACTTTCCCAGGAGGCGGCTGAGGGCTCTGTAGTCCGCTTCGGTGGTGGGGTGGACGGACATCCCATCTGCAAGTGTGCGGATTTTGTGTATCTGATTCCTTTGCGTTGATGAGTCGGTAGATTTTGGCCAGTCCTCATGGGTTCTCACAACTATTGGGGATTCTAGTTGGTGCCTGTGATGACCTAGAGGGGGGGAGAAGAAGTTCGGTTAGTGCTTCTTCCGTCATCTTCTGGAGTGGGGTCGGGACGTCCATGGGCTCGTCCTAGGTGAGCGGGGGCGTCCTGGGTGGTCTGGCCGGCGGGGCGGTTGTACGAGGTGGTGGGTTCATCTGTCGTCATCAGCGAGGATGATGAACTTGTTGTTCAGTGGGAGGTCGTCGTCTTGCGAGGATGACGTGGGGATGTTGGATGCGACGGAGGCATCTCTTTCGCGCTGATGTTTGTTCGGCTTGTGCGTTTTGTTGGACCTCTTCCTTTGACGGCTTCGAATTTTCCTTCGTTGGTGGCGGTCGTCGACGTGGAGGGTGCGTTGGGCTGTGAGTCCATGAGGTGCGCAAGCTGTGGGGGCGTTTCAGTGAGTTGGCGAGGCGCTCGTTGGCTGCTGTCAGATCCTCGAGTTTTGTTTTCAGGAAGGCGTTTTCTTCTGGTAGTTCTGAGGGTTGCCGTGGTGGTACCATTGTCGTGAAGAATTAACAAATTCTGTTGTTTGCATTTTAATGCCGTTTGTATTAGATGGCGGTTGAATTAAACAAGAAAATTTAGAAATTGCATTAAGCGAGTCGGTACTTGTTAGAATTTTTTTAAAATAATAATAGTATTATTTATAAAAACTCAACTCGATCGGCTACAAGCGAAGTTGACACTTTGTAAATTCTTTGCTTAATTTTTAAGTCGGAGTGAATACTTTCAATTTACAAGTTAAGGGGCTTGTAATTGCGACTGTATGCTACCGTGGTACACTTCTGTTGTTGTGGTAAAATTGACTTGTCTTGACTTGTCTTCTTGGCACTGTGGAGTACCGGGGCATCGCCCCACACCTCCTTCGTCTGGCTGGCATGTTTGCTTGATGTCTTGGTTCTGAAACAAAAAGAAAAATTTCGCGTTGCTGCGGGTCGCGCCGAGGTGAATACCTCTGTGTGTGGGTTGCAGGTTTTCTGATTTTGCAGGGGAGGGTCGCGAAGCGTCGCGGTCCTCCTGCAGAATCCCTTCGGACGGAAAAGTAGCTTCGAAAATCTAGCCTGAATTGAAGTCCCATCTCGCCCTTTGAAGGTGAGGGCTTGCGGAGATGGGGTTGTTGATGTCGCTGCGAGATTGAAGATCTATTCGGGTTGCTGCAATATGCTTCTGGGTCTCTTATACCGCAAAAAATCTTCGAGTTGGTAGTTACCCAGCTCTTGGATTAATGGGTTTTCGGAGAGTCCAGAAGCTTCGTAAAATTTTTCCGTCAGGTGACGGATAAACTCTGCGATGGACTCCACGCCGGAGTCCGCCTGCAGCCTCTTGTTTGTGACGAACCATGGGGCCTTCATGGCGCGTCGTAGGGCGATGTTGCTGGTGGAGGTAATGTGGGTTAGGTGGGATTTGGCTGCGTAGCCCCAGACGGGGGCTGCGTAAGTTAGGATGGGTCGGATGATGGTCTTATATAGGATGAGTCGGTTCGGGATGGAGAGTTTGCTGTTGGCATTGAGCAGTGGGTGCAGTGCCGCCATTGCGCCCCTTGCTTTAGCCGCGGTGTCTTTGATGTGGGGGCCCCACCGTAGTCCCTTGTCGAGGGACCCCAAGTATTTGGTGGTGTCGTTCCAAGGAATCGCGGTGCCGAACATCGTGAGGTTTCGCGTGGGAGTCTGAGTAGTAGAGTAGGTTACTCCACAGTGCCAAGAAGACAAGTCAAAGTCAAGTCAAGGCCGACAAAATATTCGAACGTGGTTCGTCGTTGAGTGCACCTCGATCGATTACGCTGCCGATTTTTATAGTTTGTTTGCAAGATGCCACCCAAGACCAGCGGTAAGGCCGCCAAGAAAGCCGGCAAGGCTCAAAAGAACATCTCGAAAACCGACAAGAAGAAGAAACGCAGGAGGAAGGAGAGTTACGCAATTTACATCTACAAAGTTTTGAAACAAGTTCATCCCGACACCGGTATCTCGAGCAAGGCCATGTCGATCATGAACAGCTTCGTTAACGACATCTTCGAGCGCATCGCCGCCGAGGCCTCCCGCTTGGCCCATTACAACAAACGATCGACCATCACCAGCAGGGAAATTCAAACCGCCGTACGTTTGTTGTTGCCCGGAGAGTTGGCCAAGCACGCCGTCAGCGAAGGTACCAAAGCTGTCACCAAGTACACCAGCTCCAAATAAATAAATAAATATGTATGTTTATTATTTATTTGTGATCGAGCGTAACAAAAAAAAACAAAGGTCCCTTTAGGGACCACAAACCTATTCCGAAACGAGCTCTTACTCGAATTAACAAACAAACTAAGTAGTAGTTACATGTAATAAATTAAAACATAAAAATTAAATTGAATTAATTGATTTTTTATACACATAATAAGTACTTGGGCAATTAGATGGGTGTGTACGTACCTACTACAAAAAACGGCCAATGTAAAAACGAAATTATAATAAATATATAACTTTATAAAATTATAATAGCTTAATAATAGTTATCTAGGACCCCGATTACATAGTTTTATTTTAATTTTACGACGCCTGCCAACGAAGCGAGCGAGCTAGCAAAGACCGACCGACCGAGCAACATACGACCGGTAGAGCGGGTTAAAAAGAAAAAAACGCCGATGTGGTGCGTTAATTTAATTGTAATGCTAGGTGTATGCATAATGTAGATAAGATAAGAAGTAGGGGGGATGCAAGTGGGGTAGTTGAGATAGAAAGAAAGCCGAAAGCATAAGGACTAATAGGCAATAAATTGAAGTGAGCGAGCGGGGAAAGTAAACCTATGTATGTAGGATATGGCGTACTTACTTGGCGACATACATATGTATTTATGATGTAGTAGATATTATGTGCATAGTATGTAGTTACATGGGCACGTAGGTAAGTAGATAATATTACCTATGTACTTGACTTGTCTTCTTGGCAGTGTGGAGTACCGGGGCATCGCCCACATATTACCTATGTGGGTATATTTGGAGTAAACTATAAATACTTAACTAACTAATGAAGGTGGGAAATTGGTAATAGGGGTGTAGATGGATACGCCGGGATGTGGGTGTGGGTGGTTGGTTAGGTAAGTAATTACTTAAGGTAAACCCGAGTTGTAATTTAGGGGTTCGTAAATATGTATAAGCCGGCCGGGGGGCCGGCTGCCATCCCACCCACCCTCCCAGGTGGGTGTATAATATAGTAAATAAATAAATAAATAAATAAGTAAGTAAGTTGCGTGGATGGAATTGGGGGTCCCATATGCAAACGAACGAATGAATGCGGAGTATCGAAATTTGAGAGGGGTTGGGGAAGTGGCAACGAAAGGGCGCGACCGATCGAGGGCGGGCCGGAGGTGAAAGCTCGCCGCAGGCGGCCCGCCGCAGGCGCCGCCCGCCGCAGGCGAAAAATCGCGGGGGTGTCGCGTTGCGGGAAGATTTCCTCCGGCGCGATCGTCGTCTCAAATAAACAAAAACAAATGCGGCGCCTCGTCGGTCGGTCGGGCGGGCGGGCGGCCGGCGTCGGAACCACGTCGGCCGACGGGGAAGGTCGTCTCGTTTAACTTCAGGCCAAAATAGGATGCCATAAATTTTCCGTTCTGCGCTTATCTTTTTTTTTTATGGGTGGCGCAAAGTTACACCTTGCGTGGGTCACGTTCGACGGTGTCACGATCCGAACGCCCGGCGGGGCGCGCCCGCCGCCGGTACTGTCGTAATTACATTTTATTAAAGGGACTTTCCCGTTTCGTGGAGTTGTCGGATGCGAAAAAAAAGGATAAATATAAAAGGAATTTAAAAAAAATGGCAAGGCGCGACGCGGTGTGCGAGTCGAGTATTACGCGGGTCTCGATAAGGACGGTGCACCGGGCGGCCGATCGGCCGTGGCTAAGAAGCGTAATTCGTAATGATTGCGCAAAACTGGCGGGCGACTTGGAGTTGTTACGTTCGTGGAAAGGTGGAGCGAGGTTAAATCGACGATAAAATCGGAAATAGCGATAACGGCGGACGATAGGAAGGCCCAAAACCCGCGGCGCACGTTGGGCGGTGTGCGAGATGTGCGTACATTATGGTCTCGGACGGCCGCCGGGCGCGACGCCCGTCGGCACGTGCGGATGTAAAATGTTTAAAACGGCAAGGAGAAGTGCGACGAACGAGGGCGACGCATAATTTGTCCATTTCGAGCGGTTAAATAAACGAAAAGAATGCAAGTAAGTGTCGACGAGTGTTCGCGGACGCGTACCACGGCCGGGTTGCCGGGCTCGCCCGGCCGTCCGAAGATTCATTCTGTTGACGGTACGTGCGGCCCGTCCTAGGTCCGCCATTTTTTGGCGAGCGGGTTATTCGAATGCCAAACGTTCGGTTGATTGTATCACGCTCGCTATAATAATATTTATTTATTGTGAATTGCACCATTAGTGTTTGGTGCAAATTGTTATTACCTAATATAAACAATTAATTATCGAGATATGGCAGATGCTACGGTAGCCGCCACGCCGGAGAACGCCTCGTCCGCGAGCGCATCTCAAAAGGGTTCCGCCAAGAAGGGCGGCAAAGCCGTCGCGACGAAGAAGAAGGCGGCGACCCACCCCCGCACCTCCGACATGGTGAACGCCGCCATCAAGAGCTTGAAGGAACGCGGCGGTTCCTCGCTGCAGGCGATCAAAAAGTACGTGTCGGCGAATTACAAGGTCGACGCCGATAAGTTGTCGCCTTTCATCAAGAAGTACATCAAGTCGGCCGTCGCCGGCGGAGCCCTGGTACAAACAAAGGGCAAGGGCGCTTCCGGGTCGTTCAAGTTGGCCTCGTCCGCGGGCGCCGCGTCGGCCAAGAAGCCCGCCGCCGGAAAGAAGAGCGGCGGCAAGGGAGGAGCCGCCGCCGCCAAGACCGCCAAACGTAAGAGCGCCGACGCCTCGGCCGCTTCCGCCGCCGCCAAGACGAAGACCAGCGCAAAATCGGCGACGAAGAAGGTCGCCGCGACGCCGGTCAAGAAAGGAGGAGGTACCTCCCGCGCCGGCAAGAGGGCGTCCGCCGGCGGCGCCGCGGCCGAGAAAAAGGCTCCCGCCGTCGCCAAGGCCAAATCTCCGTCGAAAGCGAAGAAGACCACCAAGGTGCCGACGAAGAAGCCCAAAGCGCCAAAATCGATCAAAAAATCGACAAAAAAGGTTGCCGCAAAAAAGAAGTGAACGACTCGACGACGACGAATAACGACGGCATCGGGATCCGCAACTTTAATGGAACGGTTTACTTGGTAAACCAAAAAATGGTCCTAATAGGACCGCAAAATAATTCGATTTGGGGTTTTTCTTATTAAACTAATACGCGCTAGTAATTAATTTTATGCTCATTAAATGTGGCACTTTAATAAAATCTCCCGCCTCCCCCCTTTCCCCGGCCTAGCTCGACTTAATAACACGACGGGCAATAATAACGCGCCTGATCAATTGAAAATAGCGGTCGTTCGCAATCTTCACTTTTAGCATGTTTGTTTCCCGATTTTTATGCCAAATATCGTCGGGATTGCGGCCGGCCCGCCCGCCGCACGTAAGTGGTGTTAAATAAATACCTCGCACGGCAAAGGATATGTTGTCGGTCGATTAATAATAAAAATACACAAAAAAAGAAATTGCGTCATTTAAAGGCCGAACGATCGTGGCGACAAAATTGTTTATTTATTTATTTATTTTTTTTTCGATAAATATCGCTCGAAACGTTCGGCTCGACGATCGTCGCCGTAGCACGAGGTGGGCAGGTAGGTGGTGTAGGTACGTACGTTATGGATAATAACGAAAGACTCTTATCGGAATTAATTTTTGGCTCTAAAAAAGAGCCGTTTGTTTTTTGTGTGTTCGATTGCCTGCCGTCGTCCAATAATAATAATAAATTATTATCGAAATTAAGCGCGCTCTCCGCGAATTCTCCTGGCGAGCTGGATGTCTTTGGGCATGATGGTGACCCTCTTGGCGTGAATCGCGCACAAGTTGGTGTCCTCGAACAGGCCGACGAGGTAGGCCTCGCTGGCTTCCTGAAGGGCCATCACGGCGGAGCTCTGGAAACGCAAGTCGGTTTTGAAATCTTGCGCGATTTCACGAACGAGCCGTTGGAAGGGCAACTTGCGGATGAGAAGTTCCGTGCTCTTTTGATAACGACGGATTTCGCGAAGGGCGACCGTTCCTGGCCTGTAACGATGGGGCTTCTTAACACCACCTGAAACGAGCAAAAAAAAAACATAAATAAATAAATAAAATTTTTGCAATACCGGACGGTCGGGCGAGCGGCGGGTGGGGAAAATAAACGACGAGAAAAAAAGGTAGGTAGGTGGGTAGGAAGGAAGTGGGTAAGTAAGGACTTGAATTATTTACCTGTGGCGGGTGCGCTTTTTCTCGCTGCCTTGGTGGCCAACTGCTTGCGCGGGGCCTTTCCACCGGTGGATTTACGAGCGGTTTGCTTGGTACGAGCCATCGAAAATTAATTAATTAATAATTATTAAACGAAACGTTGACGATATATAAATCCAACTGAACGTCGATGCGTAAGCTACAACGGTACGAGTAGAACTGTGGTAAAATTTTGGGACACCGTATTTATCAACTCGACGCGAGGAACGCTGTCGATTGGTCGGGCGCCACGCCAACGTCCGTTCGGCATGTTTGCCGTGTCGGTCGAAGACGATTTTTTGTCCTCGACGCTCGTTGAAGACCGTCGTGGATTTGAGTTTTTGATTTTCGAGCATGGCAAGGCGCGGTTCTGAAATTCGGACGAAAGTGTTCGAAAATCTGGCAATGAAGCCCATCTCGCCGAAGGTGAGGCTTGCGGAAGTTGTTGATGTCGCTGCAGATGAAGACATCGGTGCGCAAACGTCTGGGCTCTTTACGAAAAACGTCAGGGAGTTACACTGATTAATGTTCGAGCCAAACGTAAAACCGTCAGGTACGGATAAACCGCATGGACTACGCCATCCGCCTGCACCGTTTTACGAACCATTTATCGCGTCGATTGCTTATAATTGTTATATCTGCACCACACTCGTAATATGTGATATGGTTTATAATATTTCATATTTGCTGTTATTACATTATGCCGCCATTGCGCTTTACGCTGTTTTATTGACCGTCCTTGTCGTGACGTATTTGGAGGTGTGTTAAGGAATCGCGGTGCCGAACATCGTATTTGCGTATTAATGATTTTAACGACGATTGTTTGTTTGCGCAGACGATGCGTCCGTTTGTCTGTAATATGTCGCCTACTTTTCATTACCCATGCAGTGCGGACGAGTCCGTCGAGCCGTTTGTCTTAATAATGTCGGGCCTGAAACTGTTAACTTCGTCCGCGTAAATCATTAGTGTCGGTGTGCCCCCTGTTAAGATCGCGAACGTCGTGTACAGAAAGAATCCGCTTAACGCCCGCTCGAGGGCCAAGTGATGAGCGGACGCCGTCTTTAATTCGAAGATCTGTTTTCGAGGAAGGACGCGACCAGCCTCGAGACGGCTGGATTTTGCCTCGTACGTTTGAAGAGTAGCCCTGGTGCCATACCTGTCGATCGCGTCGAGGAACACCGCTCGGCTTGGTATTCAAGACGATGGTCCCGCGAGTTGGGTTGTGGATGGCGACGACCTTGCCTTTTGAATAGTTGGCCTTCGTTTATCGCGCGGACGCCGCTCGATAATCCTTTCGAACAGACGTAGCGATGGGCGTGAGGACGCGATTCGTTTGGTTTAACATGATGACGTCGGTCCAACGACGGAAATGCCGCTGCTCCGATGACGCGACCGCTGCGGCGCGTTTTGTAACGACGATGGCGTTTGTGCCGTCGGCGGGGCCTTCCAGCGATTGCACGACCACCTCAAGAAAGGGCAACGTTGAAAGTCGCCGCGCCGACGTGGTTCGCGTTGACCGCCGGGTTTGATTCAAGTTCGTTACAGAGCCTCAAACCGCGCTCGAGCAATTCGAACCGTTTGAACGAATTGTTGCAGACCATACCCAGGCCATTCAAGAAAGCCCGAGCGGTCTCAACAAGTGCACCGCATCAAAACTTTTAAACGCAAGTTTGCCGATCGATAGCCAGTCGTTCGCCGACGTCGGCCGTCGCCGAATAGTTATTTCATTTGTCGATCGCCTCACGATTCCCGCCAGTACCACAATTTTGCCCGAAAGTTGACGACTGTCGAGGTCGCCATCGTAAATATTCCCAAATTTTTAAATTTCAAAAATTAATTAAATTCAAATTTAAAGTTAATTAAAAACTATTGTGGTAATTTCTAATAATACTTTAAATTAATTTTATCATATTAAAATTTAATGTATATTTATTTTTATTATCCATTGTCTGAATGTACCGTGGGCGCTACTACAAAACCGACGTAAAACCAAAATAGGTTGGTTTGTGTTATGTGGGTGTTTGCGTTTAGATGTAAGACGATTGGTGTTGTAGCAAGATAAGGATTAGGGAGCGTTGATAAACCGCGGTAGTAATTGTTTTGGGTTAATGGAAATTGCTATGTTGGAGTTGTAAGATGTGTATTATTGATTTGATGTAGAGCGGTGGCAATAGATGTGTGATAGGCATATTTGGTAACGGTAATGGTCTGCATACTAAATGACGTAATGTGGGTGAGAAATGTAGTGGTATGGTTGGCGTTGGTTATGCGATAGCGAAGTCTGTTTAGTTACTATGGCGGTTACGATGGCGGGGCAATTTTGCCGCGTCGGCTTTTGGGTGATTGCGTAAACAATGCCGTTTGCATTAGCGTGTTGAAATGGGGTTGCCGCGGTAATCGTTTGGATTGGTAGGCGGGTCGCGTTGGGGAGGGTCGGTCGATGGGTGCGGGCGAATCGCGGCCGGGCGCCGTCGAGGTAACGGGGCATCGATGTTGGCGGGTGTCGGTACACGCTCGCCGTCGGGGTAGGTGGTACATTAACAAACGCGGTAATGCGGGTGGCCGTTGCACGTGGCAGATGTATGATTTGGGGTGACGGGACGCCGATGCGCGGCGATCGAAATGCGGGGGTAACGGCAAAGAGCGGGAGTGTCCCGCGGGTCAAATAACGACGTCGGTGCGAATCGCAACAGGTTTCCATAAATGCGGGAGGCCGCGAAATAATGGTTTACGCGGCGTCGGTGCGACGGCGTTCGGTGACGATCGCATACGAACGTCGGCGGTGATTGATGTACTTCGGTAAAATTTTTTGGTTTGGTTATTTACGAGTCGAATTTCAAAACCTCCGGCGCCGGCGAGTCGGATGATGCCATTCGCGGCCGGCCCGTCAAACGAAAAATGTTAGGTTTCCATGTTAAAGCGAAAAAATAATGAAAATAAGAATTAAAAAGTATAGCGGTAATTTACGAAGTAGACGTGTTTGCATAATGCTCAGAAGCGCGTGCCGATAAGCCGGTAAAACGGCAGATTTATCAATCGACGCGGGAACGCTGTCGATTGCGGGACGCCACGATACGGTCGTGCGAAAGAAAATAGGCGAGCGATTAAGATAGCCCGCGAAAAGCGAGGCGCGGCGGACGTTAGAGCTCAAGAACCGACGAAGTCCGCCGAAACGGCAAGGTCAAGCGGTACGCCCGCGCCGCGGCGATCCAACGCATCAGGGTGGCAAAATCGCGAAGAAAGAAGGCCGGGCCGACGGCAAACAAACGACCATCGCGCAAATGGCGCCGCGCGCCGCGCAAAACGGCGAAACGGCCCGCGTTGAAAGTGGCCGACCATCGAAAGAAGCAAAATCGCAAACGTCCTACCGCCATCAGCCGCTCGCGTAAAGCGAAAGATCCAAAGGCTGCCCCGATAAACGAAAAATTATCAAAACGAGAAGTGCGGTAAAACAAATAATGCGATCGTGAATAGCGCATTGGAATAAAAACGAACGGGCGGTGTTCTCGACGTAAATCGACGATATGGCACCGGCCACTCTTAAATGAGGCAAATATGCGCTCCGTGGTCGCGCCTTCCTGAAACAGCCGAATAAACGACGGCGTGCCATCATTGGAAGCGGGCGTCTAAGCGATTTTGTCTTTTGATTCGTCGGATTAAACGCCGCCCGCCGCACGCACGAATAATGCGCGCGGCGAATTTACACGTTTGGCGCGATTATTAACGCCAAAAGTCGACGGTCGGATGGTGCCGCACGGCGCATCGGTTAAGCAAATAGCGATATTAGCAAAGAGACGTCGTCGCGAAAAAGAACGTCGTTAAAATTATCGACTACGAAATCGATGTTCGGCGCGATTCGCGCCTCAAATTGGGTATCGAAGGGCTCTGGTGAATCGACACGCGGAAAGCAGGGCAATGCGACGCGTCGAATGCAAACGAAATTTCGAACGCTCTAACGAAATAAACGACGTCTGGGCAAAATAAAATTAAAAGTGACGGAAGGCATGGTTCGTAAACGGCAGGCCGGCGACGGCGGTAGACGTGTGGCACCTGACGGAAAAGAAGACGGAGAGAATAAATGGGTAAAAGAGTGCGGTATAAAGAAATAAATGGACTGAAAAACTCAGTCGACTAAAACTTGGTACTTGGCGGTGGGCTTCATGTTGGTAATTTTGAGGATTTTTGTGAAATTGAACGCTTGACGAAATAAAAAACTAAACGAACGATATACACTCGGCGCGAGAGAACGCGAAATTTGACACCGACATCAACTGCGCGCGAGAGGTCGGGGCGACCCCGGTCCCCGTGTCGAAAGCATAAATACTGGTGGTTTCGCGATTTTAGAGTCGCAGTCGAGCAGTTGAACAGTGAAGACGTGTTTTGGTTAAGTTGAGTGTAGTGATTTTTTGTGTGTGTTTGAGGATTGACGCGATATGCCGAAGTCGAAAAGTAAATCGACGTCGGCAGAAAGAGCTCCTCCACGAGATCTTGGATAGGGATTTCGGGATGGTAGTTACGATCCCCGATCGAAGAGGTACGGCATCGCAGTTGGAGAAGTACCTCCACAATTTCCCTGGGCTGGCCACGGTGTCCGACCACGAGAGCGTTCGGGGTTGGAAGGAAGAAGGGCGTATGCATAGGTTCCGGGCGATAGTGGCGAAAGCGTCACTTTTCTACTGGCACCTATATGACCTCAGGGAAAAAGGAGTCGACATCACGGTTCCTCGGTGCAGCGAGGACCCGAAGGTAGGTTCTACTGTGGAAAATAAACAGGACACCGTAAAATTTATTTACGGTGACCTGGAAACACAATTTAAGTAACCTAACGGTAGAAGCCGAAGTAACGGGACCCCAACCGGTCGATCCTGTATCGACCAATGGGGTTGCCGCTTCGCCGGATACCGTTAGGGACACAGTACAGGACCGGAGCGAGGAAGAAAAGGAGGTAACCGAAATGGATGTTGAACATCCCATGGAGGAAACCCCTCGACCGAAACGCTGCCGGTCGCGGAACAGGGCGAAGCAGGCGCTGAAAATTCAGCGTCGGCCACCCCTCCGAAGACGCCTTCTGGTTTGTCCGAGTTTGCACTCGGGTGCCACTGCAAGCGCAGGCGGAAATCATTCCGTCCAGCGAGGCTAAACGCACCCGAACTTCGGACGCCGAAGAAGAGATTGCACCTCCTCCTCAAAAGCCGCCAAAGAAAAAGTTGGAGGCAAAAGGACGGAGGCAAACACCCCTCTAAGGAGGGCCCAGGGCCGGAGCTGCCCAATTTGCAGCCGGAGACGGGGTCACTGTGACCCCTTCGACCTCGAAGAAGGCAGCGCAGGAGGCACCACTAGCAGCCACCCCCTCAGGGGGACAGCAAAGGTACCCCCCCTCCGCCCCCAGGTACAAAGAAAGCGTCGGTGCCCTCTATTCCGGCGATCGTATTGGTGGACAAGGCCAAATGGCCACATTTGTCCACCGTACTCGCGGATAAGAGGATCACACCACGAAGGTAAAGACACGCGGAAGGCCTCGCGATCACGGCGGCGTCAGAGACCGCGTATCGCGAACTTGCCAGCCTCCTCAAGGCTCGCAAGTATAACCACTTTGTCTACAAGGTAGACAAAGAAAAAACCCCTCAAAGTCGTGCTCGAGGTCTCCCAAGGAGTTCAAATCAAGGACGTGCAGGAGGATCTCTCCAAAAAGGGATTCCCTGTAACACAAGTGAGTCAAATGCACTCAGGCCCAAGGCGTACGCCATTGCCGCTATTCATGGTGGCAATGACCAAAACCAATCGGGCAAAAGAAATTTATGCAGAGAGGAACGTCATGGGTCTCGATACCCATGTCGAACCTCCAAGAAAGAAGACCACGCCCTTGCAATGCTATCGGTGCCAACGGTTCGGGCACACGCAAAGCAGGTGTGCCTCATCTCTAAGGTGCGTAAGGTGTGGAGCGGAACACCGTAGCTCGGACTGCACAAAGCCGAGAGCGGTAGCCGCAAAATGCGCAAACTGTGGAGGCCCCCCATCCTGCCAATTTTAGTGGATGCCCGTGTCATCCAATGGCAAGAGCTGGCGGCCCCCCCGGTCTTGCGTCCTCCGCACCGCGCATGGTCGCAAACGCCACGGTCCCCCTCCCCCACAAGGAGGAGGACATGGTTGCTTATGCCACTTCTCTTATGCAGAAAGCAATGGCATTACTCGGAATGCCAAATGCTCTGCCTGCGAAAGGAGGCAAAAGCAACAAGCGGGGAAAGAATAAAAAGAAGAAGGCCAAAAAGGCCGGGACTGCTCCTCCCACACCCGCTCTGGCAAATTAATGGATAAAAGTCTAAAGCTGCGTCCATCAACACTAAGAATCGCCTACTGGAACGCCAACGGTCTACGCAAGCAGCGAAGTGAGCTCCAAAACTTCGTCTGCAAGCACGACCTAGACGTAATTCTAGTGGGCGAAACGCATTTAAAGGCGAGTCATCAGACCCGCCTTAGTTTAGAAAACTTCAAACTATACAGGAACGACAGAGAGGACGGCCGTTGTGGGGGTACCGCGATCTACGTCAAGTCCTGTATAGAGCACCACGTAATCCCAACCCCGGATTCCCTAGAGGGCATAGAGGCAACCTCCATCAAAGTCCTTACGGACCAAAATGGTTGGTTGCAGCTCACTTCTGTGTACAAGTCGCCCTTGAAGGAACTCGTGGAAACGGACGTAGTGGCATTGCTAGGAGGAGATGGCGATCAGGTTATCTTAGCTGGTGACCTGAACGCAAAACATCCGGCGTGGAACAGCCGCAAGGCCAACCCCGCTGGTCGCAAACTCCTAGCAATCTCTGATAGACAACACGTCACGGTAGATGCGCCGGTCGAGTACACCCATTTTCAATTCAACCCGGAAGCCCCTCAGGCAGACAGGTACTCGACTGCGCACTACCATGACGTCCTAGACATAATAGTATTTAAAAATTTAAAATTTACGTATCAATTGGACTCGCTGTGCGAACTTGACTCGGACCACAACCCAGTTCTTTTACAACTGGGCGACGCGGACGCTCAAGCTCGCAACGCGATGCCAAGATACAAGGTAAACTGGGCGAACTTTAAGAACCGTTTCACACGTAACCTGGGGCCGGCCCCAAACCTCCTCACTGCGGACGACCTTGAGTCGTACGTACGCGAGTTTGAGGACAAGGTCGTGAAAGCGGTCACTGAAGCCACGGAAACTCTGCCGGCGCGCGACCACCGACTGAGTCTTCCGGCGGACCTCAAAGAGCTTATACGCAAAAAGAACAGGGCCAGACGTCGCGCTCAGCGTACGTGCTGCCCACTCGACAGACAACAATACAGCTCCTTGAAAGCCCAGGTTCGAAGCGAAATATCTGAATTTAAACAGACTAGTTGGAGCAACAAGCTGGAGGATCTTTCCTTCCAAAACCCTTCAGCTTGGGGCTAGTCAAAGCAAAATGGGCAAAATGCTACAACTGCAAAGGTGCAGGGCACCTGGCAAGAGATTGCAAAGGTGAAGACAGAAGGGCTGCATGCGAAAACTGCGGAGAGAACGGGCACGTAGCAAAGGAATGCAAAAACCCTAAGTACTGCCCAAATTGTAAGGTTCAAGGTCATCGCATGGGCACCTATGTGTGCGTGCGATTACAGAACACGGGTGTAAAACAAGCCGCGGGAGGACGCGTTAAAACAGATGCAAATGGTACTTAAGATCATTCAAGCAAACCTCCATCGGGCATCTGCGGCCCAGGACCTGCTCCTCAGGAATGTAGGAAGCAGAAAGTTAAATTTGGCGCTGGTGAGTGAACCAAACAGAACAAACGGTGATGGTTGGTATGCGGACACGCTTGGCACAGCTGCCATCTTTGTGCCTAGAGAAACGCCGATTAGAAGATGGAAGAGCGGAAAAGGCTTCGTTTGGGTGGAGGTGGAGGATATAGTCATATATAGCTGCTACTACTCCCCCAAACGATTCCATACAACATTTTGATATGGCACTCGCAAAATTGCAACGTAGTGCAAGATCACAGGTGCTTCCAATTGTCGTGGCCGGCGACTTTAATGCAAAGGCTGCGGAATGGGGCTCCAGAGTGACAGACGTGCGGGTGAACTGCTAAGCGAACTTGCGGCAGAACTAGATCTGGACGTATGCAATACGGGAAGCGAGATGACCTTTCGACGAGGAGCCACGGGCTCTGTCATAGACGTTACTTTCGTTTCAAATGTGTGCACCCGGCGTGTGTCCGATTGGAAAGTGCGAGACGAGATCACGCTCAGCGACCACGCTTACATCTCCTTTGACATAGATACGGAAAGGCCCCCCCTCGAATCACAGCCGTTTAGGGGGTGGGCTATAAAAAAGCTCCAGAATGACAAAATTAACGCCTCTATTGAAGCCCATATAGAAAATGGAGATATAAAAACCCCGGAGGAACTCCGAGTGGCCGTAATCAAAGTATGCGATGGTTGCATGCCGAGAAGGCGCTCTACAAATGGGAGGCGAGAAGCGTATTGGTGGACTACCGAAATTGCAGAGCTCCGACGCAGTAGCCTACACGCCAGAAGAGTCTTCGAAAGGAAAACCGCAAGAGTCGGCTACGATCAGGCACAAGACGAAGAGGCGGAAGCTAAAGCGGCGAAAAAGCGACTGGTCCAAGCCATAAAGCAAAGCAAGGCGCGGCACTGGGAGAAGCTTATTAACGAAGTGGAAAACGACGTATGGGGGCTTGGATACAAGATCGTGGCGAAGAAACTCGGCAGACCAAAATCGCGGGCTTGACGCCAGAAAGAATCCGGCGGATTGTAGACGTTCTTTTCCTACGCATGACATCTTCGATCGGACAAGAAGATCGGTGCGTGAAGATGACATCGAACTCTTTACGGAAGTTGAGCTCCGGGAAGCCGTTAAGAAAATGGCTGCTAAGAAAGCCCCCGGACCGGACGGTATACCGTCGCCAATAATACGACGGATTGCGGATAAGTGTCCAGATAAGCTTCTCCAGGTCTATAACGGATACCTGACGGAGGGCACTTTTCCTAACATCTGGAAGGTGGCCCGCCTGGTATTGCTCAGGAAAGGCGAGAAACCATTAGATCAGCCGGAGTCGTACCGCCCGATCTGTCTTTTGGACGAGCTGGGCAAGCTCTTGGAACGACTGGTCCTCAAAAGGCTGCAGTAAGAGATTGAGCGTACAGGAGGATTGGCTCCAAACCAGTATGGCTTCAGGAGTGGTCACTCAACAACTGACGCCCTAAACCAACTGGTAGTAAAAGTTGAGAAAGCAAAAGATGGAACATGGCCCACAAGAAAATTGTGCGCCATTGTTACAATTGACGTAAAAAATTCGGTGAGATGGCAAGACATTCTGGCAGCCATGCAGAAAAGAGGTATGAAGGGATACGTCCAAAACATCATTGCAGACTATCTTAAAGATAGATCTCTGCTTATAGACGAGCAGATGCTCCGGGACACACTGAGGGTGACGAGTGGAGTTCCGCAGGGGTCCGTTCTTGGACCAACTTTGAGGAACCTCACCTACGACGACGTGCTAAGACTGGAGATGCCACCGGACGTGTCCCTCATAGCTTTTGCGGATGACGTCACGGTGCTGGCTGCAGCTAAAACGGAACCTGAGTTAAGGGAGAAAGTAAATGACGTGCTCGACCTACTCCACAGATGGATGGGCGAGCACGGTCTCAAAATGGTCTGCTGTTGTGCTGTTTTGCTGTTTTGACAATCTCACGAATAATGCTGATAGATCTGATGGCACTCGTGAGACTAAAAAAACCACGGCAGAAAAGGGCAAAAAGAAGAAAGAGCAAGGAACGCAGAAGAAGTCTTGTCGATGTGGCAATATAGATGGGAGAATGACAACAAGGGGCGTTGGACGTTTGTGCTGATACCAGAAATTAAACCACGGCTGGAACGAAAGCACGGTGATGTTGATTTTCACGTGACCCAGTTCCTCACGGGTCACGGGTGCTTCAATAGTTACCTACACCGAATGAAACTGAGAGAATCGCCGGCGTGTCGGTACTGCGGTGATGAGGACACAGCGGAACACACGATGTTTCAATGCCCCAGATGGTTATCTGAAAAGAGTGAGACAGAAACAAAGTTGAGGAACACACTCACGAAAGAAAACATCGTTCGTAAAATGTTAAAAGTGCAGCACATTGGAATCTCATTGCGGAGTACATCTGTCACGTGATGAAAACCAAACAAAATGATGAAAGGGACGAAGAAAATGCTTAATAAGCAATAAAACACCGATAGGAAGCCTTAAATCGGCTAGCAACCCCAGAAATGGGGACGGGAGCACCGCGAAGTAATGCTAACGCTGTCCCAAGTGCTTTCCGTGACGAGCTGGGGAGGGGGTTTTAGTCAGTAAAAATCTGACACTACCACCCCAAACATCTGGGTGGTGTCTTTTGAAGATTTCCCCCTTCCCAAACACAAAAAAACAAACAAAAAAGGCAGAACCCACATAACCCTGCCTCATACCGACCTATCAGTCTGCTGCCCAATCTCGGGAAACTGGCCAAAATGGTCATTAGATCGCGCCTTAACATGGCCATGGAGGAACACAAATCAATTCCTCCGGAACAATTTGGGTTCCGCCGTGGCCATTCGACCACGCAACAAGTGTTGCGATTTGTAGAACACGTCACGTTGCATTGGAATAAAAACCAAGCAACGGGGGCGGTGTTCCTAGATGTCGCCAAAGCATTCGATAAAGTATGGCACCAGGGCCTGCTTTATAAAATGCTTAAAGGCGGCATAGAACCGGCATTAGTCAGACTGATAGCGTCGTATCTGACAGGCCGAACATTCAAAGTAAAGTTGGAGGGATCCCGCTCGACAGAAAGGCCGATCGAAGCGGGGGTCCCACAAGATCGATACTCTCGCCGGGACTGTACATTTTCTACGCCAAAGACGTACCCGTCCCGCCGAAAGTACCGACCGCACCATCCACAGAGCTGATGCTGTACGCGGACGACACCGCCTACTTCACCAGCTCTTTCCGACCGCAAAAAGTGATAGCGCGGCTGCAAGAAGCCCTCGACGCCTTGGAAATTTGGTGCCGTACCTGGCGTATTGGGGTAAACCCAAGCAAAAGTACGGCAACATATTTCACAAGAGCGATCGAGACAAAGTGTCTTTCGGCTCGGAAGTCCCTCAGACTTCCTGACTGACTGACTGCTTTAGGTGCCCCGGCTGCGGTAGGAAGTACGCCCTGACGGAGAATACCTTCTTCGATTACTGTAAACTTCCACCGAAGATTGTGTTTACAGTTATGTGGCTTTGGGCGTGCAATACTAGGGCCGGCGTTGCAGGAAACATTGTCGGTGTCAACCGCCGTGCTGTGTACCGCTTGTATCAGTCGTTTCGTAGCATTTGTTCCTGGACGCTCGTGAACAATCCCATCCTGTTACAAATCGGCGGGCCAGGTCAAGTGGTGCAGATCGATGAGAGCGTCATCACGAAGCGGAAGGCTGGTGTTGGTCGAGTACCAGCTCGCCAACAACAGTGGATTCTGGGTATGTACAGTACATTGGAAAAGCGTGGTATTGTTCTGTACGTTGCCAGAAGGGATGCCGCAACGTTGACAAGCCTCATTTTGAAGTACGTGCGACCTGGTTCCGAAATATGGACCGATTGTTGGCGTGGATATGCGGGACTACATAATCTAGGACGCGTCTCGCCTTATACGCACCGCACCGTAAACCACACATCTCATTTTGTAGATCCCTTCACCGGGACCTGTACGAATAGGGTAGAAGGTTATTGGTCGTCGTTAAAAATGTATTGTCGTCTGTTAGGAGTGTTAGGTTCCTACATGTTGCCGGGCCATCTGAAGCAATTTATGTGGGCCGGCATTTTTGGTCGGACACATAAGGAGCAATTTGAAAACATGGTGATGCAGATCACAGAGAAGTATACTTTCTAACGACATCGCCAAGTCGCCGATTGAAAAAATCAGTCCTTTTCAGGGCTTAAAATATTTTAGAATGGGGTATTTTATTGTTATTAAACTTTTTGTGTAAATTCGTTTCGGAGGTGGTTGCGCTGTCAAAACCTGCTCTCCGCACCCGCCTTCGCCCCTCCGGGGCTCGTACGGGGCTTCGAGCGGTTTTGACACGCGCTAAATTCATTAAAAACATCCCTTAAGCGGCTCCAACTCGAAAATTTTGAAAGTTGACGCGACGAATCTCTGTGAGCGACTGGTATCTTCCCACCACTAGTCACTGTCGACCCAGGCACAGCACACGTACCGCCAACAGAATGAACGATACCTTTTTCATTTTAATACACTTACATGTATTTCTTATGGGAACCAGTAGTGAGCAGTCAGTGAGTGAGTGAACAACACATAACCTACAAAAACACGTGCAAGTGCAATAGTGCAAACGCAGCAGATTTTGAGAAAGTGAAAAGTGAGTGAGTGAACAACACATAACCTTCAAAAACACGTGCAAGTGCAACAGTGCACACGCAGCAGATTTTGACAGTGCAAGCGCAGCAGATTTTGAGACAACCTCGTGCGACACCGCTAACAACAAATTGAAAAACACTAATCGAAGATTTTGTTCAGTTCCTGTGCTAATTGAAGATTTAGTTCAGTCTCTGTGCTTCTGAATAAAAGAAAATACACCATGGAACAAGTCAGAATAAACCCTGACCACGTTACCACCCTCCCCTGGGAGAGGGTAACATCCAAGAAGCACCGGGAGGAAAATCGCTCCCCCGATGCGAACACCAAGAAAACCCGAAGGCCGGAAGGCTTTATCGTGAGAACTCAGAACAAGTTCTCACCCCTCGACGGTGCAACCGAAGTCGCACCGGAAACGATGGAGGTCATCGACAACCCTCCGGAAAGGGTGATCAAGCCGGCCAGACCGACTCCGATCATCCTCCATCACGTCCCGGCAAAAACAGAAAAGTTCATCGAAGACATTCTCCTTGCCTCAAAAGCAAGTGGAGCATGAAGAATATGGGCTTTGCAACCAAATTTATAACCACCACCATGGAGGACTACAACAACCTCCAGATAGTGTTCAAATCATCTGAACTCGCATACCACACCTATGCGCTACCAGAGGACAAACGACAATCCTACGTCCTGAAAGGACTCACCGCAGTCCCGTGCGAAAGGATCGTAGCTGAACTGGAGAAACTCGGCTTTCCAGCCGCCTCGTGCAGAATGCTGGTCAGGCACGATCACCCGGGACCACCGCCGATGTACCCGAAGTACAAGGTGTCCATCCGGGCAGGCACCAACCTACAAAAAATAAGGAAGATTACATACCTTTACCACCACAGGGTGTACTGGGATAAGTACACCCCACCAAGAAAAGCGACCCAATGTGGCAACTGCCTCCGATATGGGCACGGCAGCACTGCCAGGTCACGGCCTGCGGTTACTGCGCAGGAAGCCACGCGACGTGGAACTGTGAAACCCAAGACACTGTCAAGTGTCACTACTGTAAAGAAAATCACAAGGCCAACAGCCAAGACTGTCCGGCCTACAAAACATATATCAAGACCCAACGGGCGAGAAACCCCCAGGGGCACTCGTCAGCCCCCGAGGAGAGAAGCCAGAAGACCGGATTCAGAAGGGCTCCAACAACCCCACCTAGAATATCAGAGGGAGTTCCCACCCCTCCCGCAAACCCAGCCCAGATCGAGGAACCCCCTCCAACGACCGCAGCAATACCCAGCCCCCGAACCTTCAATATTCCCGGAACCCTCAGGTGCAGAGGGTACCACCAACGATTATGAAGAATTCATGAAGGAGCTCAACGACCTAAAAGCAATGGTAGACTTCAAGAAGCTACTCGACACAATCCGAAGATTAAAGGCAGGATCTTCTCGTCTGCAATGACCCAATACGGAGAATGCAGCTCCTGATGGAGGCAGGATCGTTATTCAAGTTCGCTAACATCGATGGGTAAGCTAACCAAAACTAAAATCAACATCATAACATGGAACGCCACCAGCGTCAAACCGAAGAAGAAAGAACTCGAAAACTTCCTCTCGGAACACGACATCGACATCGCCCTCATCACGGAAACCTGGCTGAAGGACGGTACCAATTTTACTACAAAAAGGCATCGCGTAGTCAGGAGGGATCGTATCACCCATGGCGGAGGTGTAGCTATACTCGTCAAGAAAACCCTCGGACACGAACAAATCCAAGTTAGACCTACTGTCAACCTGGAATTGGTGGCAATACGAGTGAACGCCTGCCCTCCCTTCGTTGTAGGAGCTGCATACCAACCCCCCAACGTCCCTATTGCAGAAAACGACATCACCAACGTAATGAACGCCCACCCCGATGTCATCCTGGGGGGCGACTTCAATGCCCATCACACTGCCTGGAACTGCCAAGACGCGAACGCTGCAGGCAGAAAGCTCCGCAGCATGGAGCTAAACAATGGATTCGTCATCTCCGCACTTGACGAGCCCACCCACCAACATGGATCCGCATTTGCGCCATCCACGATAGACCTGTTTCTCATCAAAGGAATGCGTCGACTCGGCTACCCGAAGGTCATACCAGACCTCTCATCAAACCACTACCCAGTCCTAGTGACTCTCAAAAAGGACCACGTTTTCCACACCCGTGACTGCTACTCCACGGACTGGAAAAAAATATAAAAACATCGTAAACAACTCAATCAACATAAAAGCGGAGATCCCCAAAGAAGATATCGACGAAGAAGTAGAAAAACTCACTACCATCCTAAAAAATGCGCACAAAGAAGCTACAAAAACAATAAAAGCCAAAAACCTGCAATACAAAGTAAATCAGAAAACTAAAGAATGAAAGAAACAACGCCACAAAGCACTGGTACAGAACGGGCGACCCCCACTTCCGGACGCTCCGAAATCAGAAGACCGAGGAAATCAAGAACATCCTAAAAGAAGAAGAAAGAAGAGAATGGATAGAAAAAACCAGCGAGCTCTGGATCAAGGACAACACCATCTGGCAAGTATACAAAGCCCTGAAAACTAAAAACCACAACCTCCCAATCATCGAACACGAAGACACCTTAAGCTACTCGGATCAAGAGAAAGCAGAGGTCATCGCGCAAGTGTTTGAGAAAGCACACAAAATCACGGAACTCCAGCCCCTCGCCAAACTACAAGAAATAAGAAACACGATAGCCGATATTCCCAACGAAATCCAGCAGGACGAACTACAAATCGCCATGAGCCCGAAACAAATAGCCAACATCGTAAAAAAGCTAAAAACCAAAAAAGCCCCAGGCCAGGACGGAATAGGAAACGCACAGCTAAAGTCCCTCCCGAAGAAAGGATTCTGTCAACTGTATTACATCTACAAAGCCTGCCTACGCCACAGCCACTTCCCAACCAAATGGAAGACAGCAAAGGTACTAGCCATACCGAAGCCAAACAAAAATAAAAACCTAGCCACCAGCTATCGCCCCATCAGCCTCCTCGCTACCATGAGCAAGGTCTTGGAGAAAATAATTTTAGAAGGCATCAAGAAACATCTCGACCACAATCAAGTAATTATCGACGAGCAATTCGGGTTTCGACCAAAACATAACACTACTCACCAGGTGGCCAGAATCAAGGAAGATGTCGCAATGTCCTGGTGCAAGAAACGTGATACAGGAATGGTGCTCCTGGACCTCGAAAAAGCATTCGACGTCGTAAATCATCAAGCATTAATCTACAAATTAGTACAACAAGTAAAACTGCCAACTATATTCGTGAAGATATTGATATCCTACCTGGGGAAAGAAGATTCACCGTCAGCATCAAGGAAGCCAGCTCGACAATAAAACACGCCACAGCAGGGGTCCCGCAAGGCTCGCTTCTCGGCCCCGTTCTCTTCTCGCTGTACATCAACGACGTACCCAGGCACCCTCGCACCAACCTCGACATCTATGCGGACGACACGGCTATCTACGCCACATCCTTCAAACACGACATCATCACCACGAACCTCCAGGAACACCTAAAACTACTCCACAATTACTACAAAGATTGGCAAATAAATTAAACTTACCAAAGACGCAGGCGATACTGTTCACCCGGAAGGCCCTACCGAGGAAGAAGATCGCCCTGGACAACTCCGAAATCCCTTACGAGCCGCACGTCAAATACCTCGGAACACACATGGATGCCAAGCTCAACTGGAACCGAGAGATCAAACAACGTACAAACAGCACCCGCACTCTCATCCCACTGCTTTACCCCCTCATAGCAGGTAGCTCTAAAATAGACAAAAAATCAAAAGTTACGCTATACAAAACATGCGCCAGGAGCGTACTCACCTACAACGCACCAATCTGGGGAAACGCCAGCAAAACGAACCTCAAAAAGGTGCAGGTCACACAAAACAAGTTCCTGAATATCATCGGAAACTACCCGATATTCACCAAGACGAAAGATAAACATAACGATTGCCTCATCCACGGAATCCAGGACACAATAAACATCAGGACGCAGCAACTGATTGCGTCCACAGAAGATCACCCGAACCTACTGGTTCGGAACATCCTAAAATACGAACTGGACCAACTTCCATTCAAGGACAACCACAAGAAGCGGCTAACGAAGAACCTCATCTAAGAAAACCATTCACTGTTTTAATTCATCTTCATCGTGCTTCGATGCTAGCATGGTTGTGGGTTAAAAGACGAGGTGCTTATTTTTTATTGTTCGGTTACATGGTCCCGGCTAAGGGGAAAAGTCTTTTGGTAGGTAAGTGAGGTTACATGGTTTAATTTACTTAGTACAATGGATAATGTTGTGAAGTTTTAGTTAAGCGGATGATCATTGGTCGATTGTTGTTTGAAGGTATACACTGAAAGGAAGAAACAAAGCAAAATACAGTACGGAATGAAAGTGGATAATATACAGGGTGACTCAATGATCGTTGAAAGAGGGATGAATTAACAGTGCTGTGGATTTAAATAATTTTAGATGAATTAAAACAGAGAATGGTTTTCTTTGATGAAGTTCTTCGTAAGCCGCTTCTTGTGGTTGTCCTTGAATGGAAGTTGGTCCAGTTCGTAGTTTAGAATGTTCCGAACCAGTGGGTTCGGGTGATCTTCTGTGGACGCAATCAATTGCTGCGTCCTGATGCTTATTGTGTCCTGGATTCCGTGGATGAGGCAGTCGTTATGTTTATCTTCCGTCTTGGTGAATATCGGGTAGTTTCCGATGATATTCAGGAACTTGTTTTGTGTGACCTGCACCTTTTTGAGGTTCGTTTTGCTGGCGTTTCCCCAGATTGGTGCGTTGTAGGTGAGTACGCTCCTTGCGCATGTTTTGTATAGTGTGACTTTTGATTTTTTGTCTATTTTAAAGCTACCTGCTATGAGAGGGTAGAGCAGTGGGATGAGAGTGCGGGTGTTGTTGAGCTTGGAATCCATGTGGGTTCCGAGGTATTTGACGTGCGGCTCGTAAGGAATTTCGGTGTTGTCCAGAGCGATCTTCTTCCTCGGTAAGGCCTTCCGGGTGAACAGTATCGCCTGCGTCTTTGGTAAGTTTAATTTCATTTGCCAATCTTTGTAGTAATTGTGGAGTAGTTTTAGGTGCTCCTGGAGGTTCGTGGTGATGATGTCGTGTTTGAAGGATGTGGCGTAGATAGCCGTGTCGTCCGCATAGATGGCGAGGTTGGTGCGAGGGTGCCTGGGTACGTCGTTGATGTACAGCGAGAAGAGAACGGGGCCGAGGAGAGAGCCTTGCAGGACCCCTGCTGTGACGGACGTGTTTTATTGTGGAGCTGGCTTCCTTGATGCTGACGGTGAATCTTCTTTCCCACAGGTAGGATACTATCAATATCTTCACGAATATAGTTGGCAATTTTACTTGTTGTAATAATTTGTAGATTAATGCTTGGTGATTTACGACGTCAAATGCTTTTTCGAGGTCCAGGAGCACCATTCCTGTATCACGTTTCTTGCACCAGGACATTGCGACATCTTCCTTGATTCTAGCCACCTGGTGAGTTGTGTTGTGTTTCGGTCGAAACCCGAATTCTTCGTCGATAATTACTTGATTGTGGTCGAGATGTTTCTTGATGCCTTCTAAAATTATTTTCTCCAAGACCTTGCTCATAGTGGCGAGGAGGCTGATGGGGCGATAGCTGGTGGCTAGGTTTTTGGTTTTGTTTGGCTTCGGTATGGCTAGTACCTTTGCTGTCTTCCATTTGATTGGGAAGTAGCTGTGGCGTAGGCAGGCTTTGTAGATGTAATACAGCTGACAGAACCCTTTCTTCAAGAGGGACTTTAGCTGTGCATTTCCTATTCTGTCCTGGCCTGGGGATTTTTTGGTTTTTAGCTTTTTTAAGATGTTGGCTATTTGTTTCGGGCTCATGGCGATTTGTAGTTCGTCCTGCTGGATTTCGTTAGGAATATCGGCTATCGTATTTCTTATTTCTTGGAGTTTGGCGAGGGGCTGGAGTTCCGTGATTTTGTGTGCTTTCTCAAATACTTGCGCGATGACCTCTGCTTTCTCTTGATCCGAATAGCTTAAGGTGTCTTCGTGTTCGATGATTGGGAGGTTGTGATTTCTAGTTTTCAGGGCTTTGTATACTTGCCAGATGGTGTTGTCCTTGATCCAGAGTTCGCTGGTTTTGTCTATCCATTCTCTTCTTTCTTCTTCTTTTAGGATGTTCTTGATTTCTTCGGTCTTCCGATTTCGGAGCGTCCGGAAGTGGGGATCGCCCGTTCTGTGCCAGTGCTTTGTGGCGTTGTTTCTTTCATTTTTTAGTTTTCTGATTTCTTGATTTACTTTGTATTGCAGGTCTTTGGCTTTTATTGTTTTTGTAGCTTCTTTGTGCGCGTTTTTTAGGTTGGTAGTAAGTTTTTCTACTTCTTCGTCGATGTCTTCTTTGGGGATCTCTGTTTTTATGTTGATTGAATTATTTAAAACTAGCTGGATACCCGGCTTCGCCCGGGGTCTCATTAAAAAGGTGGAACTCTGCCTTTGTCTGAATGATTGAATAGCTGGATACCCGGCTTCGCCCGGGGTCTCATTAAAAAGGTGGAACGTAAAATTACCATATATCAATTACAGGTATTGGCGATGGGAATCTCGTTAATCCATTCATGCTCGTCCGCAATTTTCACTTTTTTAAATTAAGCTTTTCGGTCCCGGTTTTAGTGGAAAACCTCGTTAGGGTCCTAGAGAGTAACTGTGCAAAATTTGGTTGAGATCGGTCGAACGGTTTAGGAGTTATTAAAGACGAACAAACCAACAAACATTCAACATTCAGTTATAACGATATATTCACGACGGGCCTTTTCTCGCTCCGCCTTCCGTCTTTTTACTGCTTCTCTCTGGACCGCTATTTCCTCATCAGATTTTTCTTGCTTAAGAGCCATATTTGAAGACTTTCCAAGTTTAATTCTTTTAGGCGAAGGTGTTTCTGAAATATCTGTTATAGATAACTTTCTTTTATGACACTCGTTAATATTTTCCGTTCCATTAATATCGTCATCAACAACAATATATTCAATTTCGGACATCTTTTCTTTTTTTAGTTTATAGATATGATGATATATATAATTATTTATATATATAATAAATTGTAGTTGGTATATAGGGGATTATCGGTTTAACGAAATCCATAACGTGATAATACAGCCTCTTGTTGAGAAAGCTTAAACAACCTCATTTTTTAAAGAAATTAATGCTTATAAAATTTTTCTTCTTTGATAAAAATCCCTCTTAATACCTTTGAATAGCAATAGCTTGTGTTTGAAGTTGGAAGAATATCTCGATTCGACTATTTCATTGGTCGAAAAATTTTTTCTTTTAGGTTGGTATAATAAATGAACGAACCAATCAGAAGCGCAAAGGACACAAACACACACACACTGAGAAATATATATTAGAAGATGTTTTTATATTTTTTCCAGTCCGTGGAGTAGCGGTCACGGGTGTGGAAAACGTGGTCCTTTTCGAGAGAGTCAGTAGGACTGGGTAATGGTTCGATGAGAGGTCTGGTATGACCTTCGGGTAGCCGAGTCGACGCATTTCTTTGACGAGAAACAGGTCTATCGTGGATGGCGCAAAGGCGGGTCCATGTTGGTGGATGGGCTCGTCAGGTGCAGAGATGACGAAGCCATTGTTTAGCTCCATGCTGCGGAGCTTTCTGCCTGCAGCGTTTTCGTCTTGGCAGTTCCAGGCAGTGTGATGGGCATTGAAATCGCCCCCCAGGATGACATCGGGGTGGGCGTCCATTATGTTGGTGATGTCGTTTTCTGCAATAGGGACGTTGGGGGGTTGATATGCAGGTCCTACAACGAAGGGAGGGCAGGCGTTCACTCGTATTGCCACCAATTCCAAGTTGACGGTAGGTCTAACTTGGATTTGTTTGTGTCCGAGGGTTTTCTTGATGAGGATGGCTACACCTCCGCCATGAGTGGGACGAACCCTCCTGACTACGTGATGCCTTTTTGTTGTAAAATTGATACCGTCCTTCAGCCAGGTTTCCGTAATGAGGGCGATGTCAATGTCGTGTTCCGAGAGGAAGTTTTCGAGCTCTTCCTTCTTCAGTTCGACGCTCGTAGCGTTCCATGTTAGGATGTTGATTTTTGTTTTAGTTTGCTTACCCATCGATGTTAGCAAACTTGAATAAAGATCCTGCCTCCATCAGAAGCTGCATTCTGCGTATCGGATCATTGCAGACGAGAAGATCCTGTTTTAATCTTCGGATTGTGTCGAATAGCTTCTTGAAATCTACCATTGCTTTTAAATCGTTGAGCTCCTTCATAAATTTTTCGTAGTCGTTGGTACCCTCTGCACCTGAGGTTCCGAGCATATTGAAGGTTCGGGGGCTGGGTATCGTTGCGGTAGTTGGAGGGGGTTCCTCGATCTGGGCTGGATTTGAGGGAGGGGTGGGAACTCCCTCTGATATTCTAGATGGGGTTGTTGGCGCCTTACTGGCTCCGGTCTTCTGGCTTCGCTCCTCGGGGCTGACGAGTGCCCTTGGGGTTTCTCGCCTGTTTGGTCTTGGTGTGTATTTTGAAGGCCAGACAGTCTTGGCCTTGTGGTTTCCATCACAATTGTGACACTTTACGGTGTCTCGGGTTTCGCAGTTCCACGTCGCGTAGTTTCCTGCGCAGTGACCGCAGGCCGTGACGGCATGGCAGTGCCTGGTTCCGTGCCCGTATCGGAGGCAGTTGCCACATTGGGTCGCTTTTCTTGGTGGGGTGTACTTATCCCAGTACACCCTGTGGTGGTAAGGTATGTAACCTTCCTTATTTTTGAAGGTTGGTACCTGCCAGGAAGGACACCTTGTACTTTGGGTACATCGGCGGTGGTCCCGGGTGGTCATGCCTGACCAGCATTCTGCACGTGGCTGGGAAGCCGAGTTTCTCCAGTCCAGTGCGGTGAGTCCTTTCAGGACGTAGGATTGTCGTTTGTCCTCTGGTAGCGCATAGGTGTGGTATGCGAGTTCGGATGATTTGAACACTACCTGGAGGTTGTTGTAGTCCTCCATGGTGGTGGTTATAAATTGGTTGCAGAGCCCATATTCTTCATGCTCCACTTGCTTTTGAGGCAAGGGAGAATGTCTTCTATGAACTTTCTGTATTCGCCGGGACGTGATGGAGGATGATCGGAGTCGGTCTGGCCGGCTTGATCACCCTTTCCGGAGGGTTGTCGATGACCTCCATCGTTTTCGGTGCGACTTCGGTTGCACCGTCGAGGGGTGAGAACTTGTTCTGAGTTCTCACGATAAAGCCTTCCGGCCTTCGGGTTTTCTTGATGTTCACATCGGGGGAACGGTTTTCCTCTCGGTGCCTCTTCGATGTTACCCTCTCCCAGGGGAGGGTGATAACGTGGTCAGGGTTTATTCTGACTTGTTCCATGGTGTATTTTATTTTATTCAAAAGTTTGGTATGGTATTATGGTTAGTGTTGGCGATGGTCCAATTTGTTGCTTTACTAGCTCCGCTCCTGTTAGGGTGTGGGACTGAAAATAAAGCAACGGTTTGAGAGCACAGAAACTAAAAATATTCGGTTAGTGTTTTTCGATTTGTTGTTAGCGGTGTCGCACGAGGTTGTCTCAAAATCTGCTGCGTTTGCACTGTTGCACTTGCACGTGTTTTTGTAGGTTATGTGTTGTTCACTCACTCACCACTCACTCCTGTGACTACTGCGAAAAACTTTAACTTTAAAGCACTTTATTGATCAGTAATATTACAAAACATAAATTTTGCCGAATTTTATTACCGTGATGGATGTAGGGTAAACCCTTTCTACCATATTTAATTAAGTAGGTTTGGCATGAAAAGTGTGTAAAGTGTTGTTGGTTACAGGAAAATGTATATAAAAAACCTGTATTTAGGTTGGTTTGTGAAATATAGAGATAACAAAAATAAACTATTAAAATGTATTACAAACCATGAACCACGTTCGGCTAGTTCGAACGTTGATGTCGTTGGGTGGTGCTTCTGTGGGCCACCCTGGCCGTGAGAAATTTATATCATGAGCTGGGATTTCAGCTGGCTAACAATGTCGGTGATGACTGCGGGGTTGACGTCATGATTTGCGAGCGCGGCGATGATCGTGGCTAACGTGGCAGGCGAAATCGTGGCGGTGCTTTGGGCTGCTGCGTGCTGTGGTTCATGTTGGAACACTTTATCGTGCTGTGGCCGTGGAGCCGCTTCGTGCTGGATTCGGTTTTGCCGGTTTAACCGGTTGAATCGATTCTTGGTAATCGGGCGAGGAAAATTGGGACATCCCTTGTAGCTGGCCGGGTGAGGACTCCCGCAGTTTGCACATGTTGCAGGGGTGTCCCTTGGCTTCGTCCACGTTGACGTGAGGTGCGGGCCTGCGCATTTGACGCATCTGGCTGCGGATCTGCAACTCCTCTGGGCATGCCCGAAGAGTTGGCAGCGATGGCATTGGCCTCTTGAAAATTTGCGAAGTGGTGTTTCGACGGTCACTTCGATGTCTAAGATGGCTTTCGTGTTAAAGATGTCCTTATTGTCCGGAGTCTTCGGGAGCGTAACCATGAGAAGGGGTATTGCCTTCTTGTCTTGGCCGAGGCTTCGAACCCTTGGTGTAGTCCCCTTATCACTACTCTGCGGACTTTGTCTTCTGGCAATTGGTGCATGAAAAAGCCAGTGTCGGACTCGGCTTTGTTTGCTTCAAGGAACTTGAGGAGTGCCCTGTAGTCGTCCATGGTGGAGGGGGTTATAGATATACCCTCTTTTACGCTCACTGTCTTCTTGAGGTTGATACCTTTGGTACGGATGATCTTCGCGTATTGTGGCCATTTCCCAACATCCTTCAAAACTATTGGAGGAATCCTGGGCTTCTGATTGGCTGTCGTTGTTGGCCTTTGGTTGGTTGGCGATGTCGGAGTGCTGCGATTGGCTGGAGCCACGTGGTCGGTTTTGTTGGTAAACTTTGCTTTATCCTTAATTAGTTTAATCGGATGAACGGGCGTAACGGGATCTTCGATGTCTACGGGGGGAGACAAAACCTTGAACCGGTTTTGGTGCTCCGTTGGCGAGATCGGCGAATCTGGATTTGCCCTGCGTTTTGCGCCTTTGGTAAATAAAAAATGAATAAAAGCAAAGAATGAGTGATATTACCATTAATAGCTTCCATGACTTTTGTGGATTTGAACGATAATTTTCTTTGAATATTGTTTGTTCTCTGACGTCCTTCCCAATTGTAGTTGCTAGCTAAATTGTTGGACATCAGAAAACGCATGATATTCATCGAACAATTTCGAACAGTTGTACCTCCAATGCAAGATAACCTTTTAACCTAAAATACAAAAAATGTTAAATTGATTATATATGTGTTTAATTTTAAACTTACTAAATAGTTAAAGTTATCTGGGCATTGTAAGAATCTTTCCATTTCTTCAAAATCTACTGCGGTGAATAGTGGTGTAGTTGGAAAGTTTGATGGTTGCAATACATTACCACTATTCCCGGTAGTTTTCAGCAATCGATACAGTTCATCAATTTTGATCGTATTTTGATCCTGAACCGTTTTAATGCTTTGAACTAAACCAAATAACTGTTCCCATCTGTGGTTCTCAGTATTTGATGTTGTAGGAGTACTCTGGCTCTCTGATAACAGTGGTGCACAACGTAGTATACCACGTGGTGTATCACGACACGATGTATTTTTGTACACTTCGTTTTTGAGCAGCAAAATGTTTTCCTCGATCAGATCTGAAAAGAAGTGTAATGCTAAATATTTATTATTTTAAATGTAGGGAGAGTGGTATACAGTGGAACGCAGTACACAGTGGAACAAACGAAATATCTTTTTGAATATCGCGCCCATTGTGTAGTAATTTGTGTTGTCAATGTTGGTAGTGTGACGCCTTGTTGTGATATAAATGTCAGCTGTAAGTGAAGTCTTGCCGAACGGTGCCTCGCGCGCAGATCCGACCCAACCAAAACCCCTTCCGACCAAATGCCGGCTCTAATCGGCAAATGGAAAGAGGGGACGGAAGGTCGAGGACGAAATGATAAGTCCGCCAGAGTAATCTCGACCAGCTAAATCCGCGTCGATAATACTGCGAGATCCTGGCGTGATCAAAATAGTCGATCCTTTAGCTAATTAACATAAGAGGACAATATGGGCTAAGCTGTATCCGAAAATATCACTGATACTGTCTTGCTCGAATTTTTGAACAAAGTCGGTTTTCAAGGTAGTAACATTTATTAAGTTTTAATTTGTTGTATAGCCATACATTTGTTAACAACCGATGAAGCACTGTTAGTTTTCAATTGGAGGCCAATAACACTTGGACTTTCCAATTACAAGTCATCGGAACTATGGCTACTCCTACAAAGACAAAAATACAAAAAAGTCAAGCAATTAACAAAATTATTATTTACTTACTTTCTGTAAACATAATTTTTTCAACGTGGTATATAGGCCACGTCGACGGATTTGGTGGTGTAAGCTTTTGAACCAACTTTTTGAAAGCACTGTTAGTTTTAATTGGAGGCCAATAACACTTGGACTTTCCAATTAGCCAAGTCATCGGAACTATGGCTACTTTTTTTGCTAAATTCTACTAATACGTACATTTCTATAAGATCTTTGAATAATTGAATATAGGTTATCGACTTTCCTTCACACTTTAACACTTTCACTCTAACTGAGAATTTATTTGATAAAGTAGTACCTGAAATTTACTTACTACCAATTTTTACTGATTATTACCAATTTAAAAATACAAAATAATTATACCAATTTAAAAATCAATTTTGAATACCGTAGGTTCAGAAAAAGCAACAAAGCAGATGAAGGGGGACAACAACCAAAATGTAGTGGTTATGGTCTAATCTTTGGATTTAGATGTTTCACCACCGAGGATGATTTTGCACTCGTTGACACAATATAATTTAACGGCAACACTCGATTAAATGAAAAGAATGAAATCTATTTAGATCGATTTATGCAGGGAGAACCGTTAACTTTAGAACCTCCCAAATGTATATGAAAGAAAATTTATTTATTTCAAATTTTTTAATAATAAAAAATACAGGAAGGAACCCCAAATTTTAAGTTAAAATATATCTTCTTCCAACCTCCTCTCCACGAAATAACGTAATAGATTCAAATTAACAAAAGTTTTGGTTTGTTATGTCAATATTTCTCAAATAGTAATCAGCGGACTCCCAGAGGTCCGCGGCAAGTTTTTTGGGGGTCCACGAACCCACGACATAAAAAGAAAAATAAATTTTTTTTAAATATTTAAAATAAATTTGTTTATTATATTTTTTCTTCTCCCTGTATTCACGGAAAACATTTTTTCTCACCGTAATTTTGCGAATCTGTTTGAATCTAAATTCTGTGTCTCCTTAAAATTAGAAGTTAAAGTTTTCAAGTGAGGCGATTAGAAATAAGCTAATAATCTTATTATTTAGGTTGGTACATATATTTAGCATGAAATATTATTATATAAGTAAATAATTAAATAATAATAATAACAAATCAGAAAATTTTCTGAAAATTTTGTTGTCTCAGAAATAGAGTGGAAATGCGTAGCTATTAATTATAAAATGGGTTTCGAATTTTTCCCATACTTTATCAACGAGAATAATATGACACAAAAAGTGATAAATCGTTCACATCAACAATATTAAAATATATATATAAATTATAAAATAATAATATTACTTTCTAATTTATAATTAGAATAAAGGGCTTCTAAGATATAATTATTATTAGTAATAAAATATAATAATGAATATTAGCGTAAAATACTGTATTATAAACAAGGGATAATTCTTAAATAGGTAACATTAGTTCATATTCAGGTATACAAAATAAAAGTATAAGTAAATCCTGTAGCAGTGTTAACAGACGGAATCAATACAAGGAGATCATAGTTCGAATCCAACAAGCGATAGGATACTAAATAAATATATGTAAGTAAAATTTAACGCAATATAACATAACATATATTATAGGACATTGAAGAATCATTTACTACAATAAACGTCAAAATTATTTATTACAGAATAAATACGTTTTCATAATACCATTATAGACGTAACAATACGATAATAAGTAAATTATATTATACGTAACATATAGTATACGAATATTTAATGAAAAATTACGGGTTCCAAAATATTTTGGATTTTAATAATACGTAATTATACGTTTTCATATACGTTAATAACGTTTCAATATACATTTAAGTAGCTATATACGTATATGTCGCGAGATAAAGCGCAAACGTTTGATAGGAATACGTATATTACGTAATTGGTTGTAAGATCGTTACTTAGACGTCTACCATATACGTATAATTCGCGACATTTGACCCGTAATAAACGGGTTAATCACTGTATTTCATTGCGGTAATAATCGGTTTTCGATTACCTTAGGACTGTGCACTATAGGCATTAGTATTCTGAAAGTACGAGACTGGAGCGTATCCATATACGTATCGAGACTCGGCGACATTTAACTGTCTGAATTGTACGGTTTTTGGTTTGACGTGGCTTGTCGCTGGGGCCCTTTGATTTCTCTGACATAGTACGAAGGAGGTGTGTGCAGGAGGACCGTGGGCTGTTGAGCCTGGTGATGGGCATTCCGGATTGGCCGGGTGGTTCTTTGGAGGTTGGGACAGGGATTTGAGTTGGGGGTTGGCACCCTCGGGATTTTGACGAAGTTGGAACCTGGTTGGGAGAGGGCTGTGGGTGCCGCTGACGGAGGGATGGGCCTCCTTGAGGGGTGATTCGCAGGCATTGGTGTTTGAGGTTTGGCTGGGCCTGATTGTTTGCAGGATGGAGGGAGTTGTGCTGGATCGTGGGCTTGGCTGGGTTGTGGCCTTGGGATGTGGTGGGGGGTTGTGTTGGGGTTTGGGAGGCCGTGGCGGCAGTTTCGCTGAGGGCCCTTGTTCTTCCTCCTTTGGACCGTGTGAGGGGGGGGGGGAGAGAGACCCCTGGGGTCTGCTTGGAGCCGGGAGTTGAAGGCCATTCCGGATTGGCTGGGGTGGTGTTCATTTCAAGCAGGCTTGGGGAACAGGGAGTTTGTAGTTGGGGGTTGAGCACCCTGATTTGATAACAAGATCGTGGGGGTTCTTGGTGAATCCCTGGTTGGGAGACGTGGGCGTGATGAGGGGACCGCTTAGATTGGTGAGGTGGGTTTGGGTTCCTCCTCTAAGGAGGAGAAGTCTGCAACGCCATCTACCTGAGGGGAGCGAAGGTTGTTTCAGGCTCATGCCTGTGATTGGTCCGTGCCGGGGATTGTGAGGGGAGTTCAGTGGGGCTCCATCTGTTGAGACTTCAGATGGGAGAGGGACGTGGGGTTTGATGGTTCTTCGAGAAGAGTGACGAGAGTCTGGAAAGAGTTTTGACTTTTTCTCAAGGCCGGGTCTTCGGACTAGGATTCTGACGTTCCCTCGTCGGTGTCGCTGCGTGAGCGTTTATCACCGGGTTGGGGAGTGTTTGGGCAAGATTTGGGGGCACCCTGTGTTTCGGGTGGGAGAGCTGGGTCGACAGAGGCAGCTCCTCTGTCGAGGACAAGTGTCGGGGTATGTTTCTGATGAAATGGGGAATCGGGCTCGGGTGAGATCCTGATGTAATTGAGGTACCCTCTCTGTATCGTTATCAATCACCGGTTCCACCCACAGCCCCGTTGCAGACATGCTGGCGAAAGCCAACATTGCAGACCTGGCCGACTCCAAAGAAATTCGGGGCTGGCCCGAAACAGAAGATATGCGTCTATGCAGGCTTGGTGCTATCAAGCTACGTGCCCGATACAGAGAGGGGTACCTCAATTACATCAGGGATCTCGACCCCGAGCCCGATTCCCCCATTTCGTCAGAAACACACTCCGACACTTTGTCCTCGACAGAGAAGCCGCCTACTGTCGACCCAGCTATCCTACCCGAAACACAGGATGCCCCCCAAATCTTACCCAAACATTCCCCCTAACCCGGTGATAAACGCTCACGCAGCGACACCGACGAGGGAACGCCAGAATCCCAGTCCGAAGACCCGGCCCTGAGGAAAATGGTCAAAACTCTTTCCAGGCTCTCCTCACTCTTCTCGAGGAACCATCAAAACCCCACGTCCCCTTCCCCATTTGAAGTTTTAACAGATGGAGCCCCCACTTCGAACTCCCCCCTCACAACCCCCGGCACGGACCAATCACTGGCCGCGAGCACGAAACAACCTTTGCTCCCCCCTCAGGTAGATGGCGTTGCAGACTCCTCCCCCTCAGAGGAGGAACCCGAACCCACCTCACCAATCCAAGCGGCCCCCCCCCTCATCACGCCCACGTCTCCCCCAACCAGGAATTCACCAAGAACCCCGCCCCCCTCCACGACCCTGTCATCAAATCAGGGCGCCCAAAACCCACTGCCCCTTCCACTACAAACTCCCCGTCCCCAAGCCTGCTTGGAAATGGATACCACCCAGCCAATCCGGAATGGCCTTCACTCCCGGCTCAAGCAGACCCCACGGGCTCTCTTGCTCCACCTCCCTTCACCACGGTCCAAGGAGGAAGGGTAACAAAGGCCCTCAGCGACAACTGCGCCACGGCCTCAACCCCCAACACAACCGCCCCACACATCCCAAGGCCACAACCAGCCAAGCCCCGGGTCCTCCTAAACAAAGGATCCCTCGCTCGTACTTGTTGAAACAAATGGCCCCAGCTTGCACAAACCATTAAAAGCAAAACCTAATTGCCAAGGTTAAAAATACCCCCGAGGTCTTGCATTACCCGTGCTCGGTGGCGGATTACAGGGCATCGCCAACATCCTCGCTGCCAACTTTAAATACTTCGCTACAAACTCCCGGAGGACAAGTCCTGAAGGTAATCCTGAGAGGGCTTCCAACCGTTCACGCCGGCAATGATCCTAGCCGACCTCAAAGCGGCCGGTTCCCGCGACCGAGGTCGTTCAATACCGAGAGGAAAGGGCATCAAGACCCCCTATCTTCCTCGTAACTTGAAAAACCCCAAGGGCAGGAGGTTTTAACAAGACAAGGTTCTCAGATAGACGTGAGGTTGAAAACCCTCACCCCAAATCCGACGTAACACAGTGCCACAGATGCCAAAGGTTCGGGCACTCTCAGAGCAACTGCGTTCTTTCGAAAGGTGCGTCAAGTGCGCCGGCGCCATAACCTCCACCTGCCAAAAGTCGCGGAGACCGACGCAACCTGCGCCAACTGCGGCCTGGCACACAGCCAACTACAGGGGTTGTACCTGCTTCCCAAGGCGCGCCCCAACCACCATCAAAACCCCAGCCACCCTTGGACTTGCCCCGCCAGTCAAGCCGATTCTTTAAACGGCCGCCCCAAAGCCCCAAACTCATCGCAAGGTCAGCCGACCTTGCAAGTCAATCAAGACAGCCACGGCTCTCTTAACGCAAACCACCTCAGGCCAAGCCTCCCACCAGGAAAGCTCCCAAACCCGCAGCCAATAAATCCACAATGGCCAACGCCCAAATTAGCCAACTTCACTCCGTCTCGCTTACTGGAACGCCAACGGGTTAAAGAGGCAGCTAGCCTCTCTGGACTTTGCCTGCGTCACAGTTGGACGCCGTTCTGGTATGCGAGACCCATCTCAGGCCCGGCGACAGCCAGCCAAACTAGAAACATAGATTGTCTGGCCGTTGGGGCGGCACAGCAATCTTCGTTAGTCAACGGCACCACCTGGTCCCCACCCCGACCCTGGACACCATCAGACCACGCAAAATCCAGATAAAGACGGGTGGCTTCAACTCACCTCTGTATAAACCCCCCAAACTCTACCAAAACGGACTTGGCTAAACTTCTGGCGGATGGCCGACCAGATCATCCTAGCCGGATTGAAGCCAAGCACCCTGGAATAGCCGCACGACAAACACTGGGGTCCTACTCAAATTGGCTGACGAATTAGGTTCTCAGTCGCGCCCGGTAGATTACACCACTTCAAGTTTAACCCAACCATCAGTTGGGTTTGGTGCGTTGGTGCTACTCAGAAAGGACGAAACCATTAGACCACCAAGTTCATACCGCCAGATTTGCCTACTGGACGAGGCGGAAAAACTATTTGAACGCCTGATACTGACGAAACTCCACCGGGAAATAGATAGAACAGGCGGACTGGCCCCAAACCAGTTCGGATTTAGAAGGGTGATAACAAAATCGTTAGCCAAAAGGGCAAACGACCTGTAGTCTAAAATTTATTTTGTGAAAGCCTCAGATGGAATAAAACTAACTCTGCGCTGAAGCGGAGAGCGAGGTTGAAGGTTCAGTTCCTAGGGGCTCTCTATTAATAAAAATCGGATGAACAATTAAAATAGACTTTATTAATAAAATCAACACTTGATTTGTAAGATCAAAATATAAACAACCCTTGGCAAACGGCCGGTCCAACAAATACAGAATCGTGCAATGCGCACCAAAACAAATAACAATCCGATTCTTCGGATGTCCAAAAATAAGTGAATCGAAATCAACAATGCAGTTATTAAAAAAAGTAATAAAATATTAACCATTTGACCGATTTCAACCAAATTTTGCACAATATCTTATTAGGACTCGGAATAGGTTTTCAGCTAAAAACCGGGACCGAAAAGCAATTAAAAAAAAGTGAAAATTGCGGACGCGCATGAATGGAACGAGATTCCCATCGCCAATACCTGTAATCTATATTGTGGTAATATTTCTGAAATTATACTTCAGAAATACAATAAAATGGTTTTTTACTAGTTTCTTACCAGTAGTGTTGGGTTTCTCGCCACTGCGAGAAAGAATAAATGTTTTTTTTTAAGAATTTCGATTTGTTGATCAATTTGAAGATCAACAAAATTAATTTGCTTTATTTTGCCAACAAGAATGCCAAAAATTGTTACTTTCAACACCTTTTACACAAAATTATGATTTATTTTGATGAATTTGACAGTGTGATTATTTGACATTAGTGTGATTTGTGCGCCGCTTGTTTATGGCAGGATAAAATTTAAAATTTGGAAACGAAAAGAATGTTTTTGAATGTTGGCAATTTGAAAAAGAAAGAAAAAGGAAGGAGAGTTGGTCTGAGAACCGGAGACCGTATGCACGTCAGTTGGAGGACGTGAATTTTGAGATTTTTGATTTGCGTTGCCGTGAAAGCGGTAAATTTTTGAGTTTGTGATAGTGCCTTCTGAAGACGGGGTCGTCTGTTTTATTTTTGCGAATTGATCAAAGTTTTTGGTTGGATTTATCGAATCTGCAAAGATAGCAAATGAAAAATTTTTATAGAGGAGCCATTTTGGAGTTATTCAAGTTTGATTTGTGCAGCGAGTCATTAAGTTTGTATTGGAGTCGAAAAGAGGAGCTATTTTGGAATTGTCAAAGTTTTATTGGTACGAGTCAACGAGTTTTGGATTTGAATTGGATAATTGAAAGGCAGCATTAGGGCAACACCTGGAGTGTAATAAGGTCAGTCGTTGAACATTTGTGCGCTAGTTGAATAAAATTTTATTTGTGTTAAAACATTTTTGAATAATTACTTTAAAAATTATTACCATTGTAAAGATTTACACAAGACACAGAATTGTTTGGTGGTTTAAATTTCAGCAAATGATTTCCAATTTTAAATTTAAATTTCAATTACCAAGCAATACACAATTACACCATCTGGCATATTTGGAATTTTGTCCCAAAATCGGTTTGGAATAAAGCAAATTTTTGAAATCACGTTTCAATATTCGAGTTTATTCATTTTCAGAGCTGCGAACCTTAGAACTCACTACTGGGTAAGTCTCATAGCTCTCCGCTGATTAATCCTAGACAACTGGGTTAAATTTTTTATGGTATTGCAACGGAATTTCGGAAGGGTCCTTTCACGAAAAACCACAATAATATATATAAAATGGATGTATGTGGGTTTGTATGTGTGTGTGTGTGTGTTTGTTCCTTATAGACTCCTAAACCGTTCGACCGATCCCAACCAAATTTTGCACAGTTACTCTCTAGGACCCTAAAGAGGTTTTCCGCTAAAAACCGGGACCGAAAAGCTTAATTTAAAAAAGTGAAAAATTGCGGATGCGCATGAATGGAACGAGATTCCCATCGCCAATACCTCGAGGGTCAACCGCTAGAAATCGTGTACAATTGACTTCACATAACGTAATTCATGATAATTCTGCATACTTCTTCGTACTTCATATAATTCAGCAGTAATTCACGGGATTCCAAAATTTGATCAATGGAGGTCCACACCCCGGATCAAGTAGTTTATTTTTATTATTAGTAAACTGAAAATTTTCCATTGCAGAGGCACTAGAAGGTGTTCCACACCTCTAGACCCCCGGATTAAGTAGTTAATTTTTTGCAGAGATCTGCCTCCCAAAGGGTACGGAATTTATAATTAATTGTCAAATTAAGAATTAAACACATTTACTTGACCATAGCTAATTTTAATAAACTTGAGATATGTTTAAATATTTAATTCACTTTTAATAATAATAAATTATCTAAACCGGGAGTCTGGGGTGTGGAACACCCTCAGTGCCTCTGCAACAGGAGATCTTCGGTTTACTTCTGATAGAAAGTAAACTACTTGGTCTGGGGTTCTGCATGTTCTGGAATGTTTTCATTCCAAAATTTGTGCACTGGAGGGTGTTCCACACCCCAGACCCCCGGATTGAATAGTTTATTTTTATCAGAAGTAAACTGAAGGTCTCCCGTTGCAGAGGCACTGAAGGGTGTTCCACGCTCCCAGACCCTCCGAATCAGTAGTTTATTTTTATCAGAAGTAAATTGAAGATCTTCCGTTGCAGAGGCACTGGAGGATGTTCCACGTAAAGTACTTCATGTACTTCATGAGATGTGTACAAAAACTTCACCAGCGGTTAACCTCTCGCAATACCTGTAATCTATATATGTATATATAAAAATGGATATGTGGCTGAAGACAGCACCAGAATCAGAATCAAATATATGAGTTTTACAGTGGACCAGACAAATAATTAAAGTTTTTAAATTTATTTATTTTAAATAACAGGTCATTAAATAATATTTTTAGTTCTCAAGATGATAACATGAAAGTAAAAATTAATAAAAACAAAAATTCAACGGTTAAATGATAAAAAGTCGGTTCCACTTACAAAAATGACTAAATTCACAACTTCTCAACATCTCAAACATTTTGATACAGGCTGACATTAGTGTCAAATGATAGGTAATAGTGATAACTACAATATATATTTCAGAATCAAAAAATTCAGGGCTGAAGGGTATAACCGCTGCCTCAAAATTTCAAAATTTACAACTTCTCTCAAATATTTTGATACATGCTGACATTAGTGTCAAGTATTTTGCAAAATCAAAATACTTCAGACAAAGGCAAAGTATTTTATTTTAATGAGACCCCGGGCGAAGCCGGTATTCAGCTAGTATTTATATAAAAGTAATAAACTAATGATATGACAGCTCTACTTTCAATAACTGCTTCCAGATCCTTTTGGATTTGACACTTGCGATTCAATTGCACACTGACACAATTCCGGTCGAATTCCTCGGAGCCGTTGGTGTACGTTGCCTTGAACCCTTCAGTCAACGAAGGTGTGATGTGAAATTCCTCCTCGGAATCGGAATGAAGGTGGAGAGATCGTATAACCCGTCGGTAACTACCCATTCAAAAGCCGTCGTGGCAATCCAAAATAATAATAATAACCACGTTCGTAAACAAAACTTACGAATAATACTGTGACGTAGTTGCGTATCAATGAGTTGCGCATGCAACCAAAAAGCGTCGTTGTATCTGCGCAAAATTAAGACAGATGATCACAAAATGGCGCTTCAAAACCAAAACTATTTTGCATTACTCGAAATTTTCCAATCTATCTATCTATATATATAAAAATGGATGTATGTTTGTGTGTGTGTTTGTGTGTTTGTGTGTGTGTTTGTTCCTTATAGACTCCTAGACCGTTCGACCGATCCCAACCAAATTTTGCACAGTTACTCTCTAGGACCCTAAAGAGGTTTTCCGCTAAAACCGAGACCGAAAAGCTTAATTTAAAAAAAAAGTGAAAAATTGCGGACGCGCATGAATGGAACGAGATTCCCATACAGGGTGAATTTAAAATTATCTTCTATCTTCTATCTATATATATAAATGTGAAATGGTATTTCTTTGTCACGCATGATCTCCGAAACTACTGAATCGATCGACTTGCCGTTTTTTTTAAATGATAGAGTACATCTTGGAGCAGGTTTAAAGCCTAATTCCGCGTTTGTAAGTTAATAAACAATGAAGTAATTACATTTTTGTACACACGTCTGAACAGATTATCTACAGATTTAATCTGATAATCTACAGATTAGTGACATTTTTAGGTTGGTTAAATAACCTACTTCAAATTACTATATAAACTAAAAATCTGGAAATCAACTGACAAAAAAAGGAACGAAGGAATCATAACAAACAGTGGCATATAAAGTTAAAGAAAATTAAATCTTGATCGTTCTTCTACTGTGGCCAAAAGACAGCGTTTTGTAGACAAAATCAAAGTACCGATAACATAAATGATCGTAATGCTTCCGACCCAGCACAGGATTCCATTTCACAGCAAATCAAGCCCCAATAAGAGTTAATGATGGTGATCATTTGCATGATATGGAAGTAGAAAATGAAAGTGTTCCTTCAGTCCCATGGAAAAGTAGAGAAATGTCTGGATTTAATTATGATGTCTCCATTGATTATGCAACCGATTCTCACGTTTCGATTGAAACCATGACTTCCAGCAGTAACTACTGTCGTGCATTAAAATGGGAAAAAGAAGCACCTGGCCTGTGTTGTTGTAGTGGAAAAGTTTTACTCGATGACATTGTTGAACCGCCAGAACCATTAAAGAGTTTACTACTTGGCACTCACTATAATTCGGACAATTTCCTTAGAAATATACGAAAGTACAACTCCGCTTTTCAAATGACATCGTTTGGTGTCACCGAGATACGGCATGGAAATTTTATGCCCACGTTTAAAATTCAAGGCCAAGTTTACCATGCAGTTGGTTCCTTATTTCCAAAATGCAAGAAGAACCCAAGAAGAAGACAAGATTTCTTTGAATCATCAAACAAATAAATTTGTTTGGTCCGAACAAACAATTTTACCGTTTCCTTAACTTAAAATTCTCAAACTTTTCAAAAAAAGTAAATTCAGACAAAGGCAAAGTATTTTATTTTAGTGAGACCCAGGCAAAGCCGGGTATCCAACTATATACTATGTATGTGCAGCTGTAACAATATACATATAAAAATGGATGTATGTTTGTGTGTTTGTGTGTTCATATAGACTCCTAGACCGTTCGACCGATCCCAACCAAATTTTGCACAGTTACTCTCTAGGACCCTAAAGAGGTTTTCCGCTAAAACCGGGACCGAAAAGCTTAATTTAAAAAAAGTGAAAAATTGCGGACGCGCATGAATGGAACGAGATTCCCATACAGGGTGAATTTAAAATTATTCCCAACAGTGCGGCCTTCAGGCCCACAACCTGGTCAGCTAGTTTTCATATAAAAATCCGCCAACGCGATCGGAAAACTAACATGTTTAATCAACACTACTAGGTGATATTAACACGAACTGAGCTAATAATTTAGCAAACCAGCAAAATTGCTAACGCTACTTATCAAAGCGGTCTTCACTGCTTGAAAATCTGTCTAGACTCCTTTGGACTAGTTTTCCACCGCCCGCTACGCCTGCGCGTTTCTCTTACGCCGGTGCACATGTTGAAAATTTATCAAACCGCACGTGGAGTTATCTCAAGGATAGCTGATAATTTTGAAAATATCCTATTCAATTCAATAATTTAAAATAATTATTGAAAACATTTAAATTTTATTTGAATTTAAATGTAGGAACGTTGAAAATATTAAATTTTCGTAACAGAGGGTGCTCCACTATAAATGTTCTGAAGGAGATACAGAGTAAGGTGGGAGCCGCAAGATGGGGTACGTGGCGCACAAGACAACTATGCGTCATAGTCACAGTAGATGTGAAAAATGCGTTCAACTCCGTCAGGTGGAGGACATCTTTGAATCCCTAGCAAGAAGAGGAATCAGGGGTATCTATATAACATCTTAGTTGACTACCTGACAATCCCAAATAGTTCTTCAAACTATGCAGCGACATTAACAACCCCATCTCCGCAAGCCCTCACCTTCAAAGGGCGAGATGGGACTTCAAATTCAGCCAAGACTTTCAAAGCTTTTTCCACCCGAAGGATTCTGCAGGAGGACCGCAACGCCTCGCGACCCCCTGCAAAATCAGAAAATCCGCAACCCACACACAGAGGTATCCACCTCGGCGCGACCCGCAGCAACGCGAAACTTTTCTTTTTATTTCAGAGACAAGAAACCAGGCAAACATGCCAGCCAGATGAAGGAGGTGTGGGGCGATGCCCCGGTACTCCACAGTGCCAAGAAGACAAGTCAAGTCACTACCCGACAAATAGAACCTTTCGGATCCAAGAGGAACTATTGAAAGAAACAATGGAGGTAACGAGCGGAATTCCGCAGGAGTCTGTCCTTGAACCCACTTTATGGAACGAATCGTATGACAACGTACTTAGACAGGAGACCCCCGAAGGAGTTTCCTGGTGGCATTTGCCGATGATGTCACGGTAGTGGCAGCAGCTTACGAAAGCAGGAACTAAAAGAAAAGTAAACAAAACGCTTGAAATTCTGGACGAGTGGATGGAGACACGGCCTCAGATGGTCCCGGAAAAAACAGAGGCCATGTTACCAACAGGAAGACGAATAGTGAAGCATATAAACTTCTCCGTCAGAAATAAAGTCATAGTCCCGCAGAAAACGCTAGTATCGCTAGGGGTAACGTTTGACAAAAGGATGGCGTTTTACGAACATCTCAAAAAAGCTGCCGAGAGAGCGGGTGCAGTCAGCACGGCCTTAGCAAAACTGATGCCAAATCTGAGAGGCCCAAAAAGTTCTAAGAGGAAGTTATTAGGGTCCGTGGTAAATTCCATCATTCTTTACGGAGCACCCATATGGCACATGCCAATGGAGGTCGAGAAGTACCGATACACAATAGCACGGGTGCAAAGGAAAACCGCGATCCGAATAGTATGTGCCTACCGCACGGTCTCAGAGAACGCCGTTTTGGTCATAGCAAGAGCAATGCCAATAGACTTGATGGCATGGATCAGAGCGGAAAGTTACGAAGATCCAACGAGGAAAAAAGAGGCCGAAACAGAAGCATTATGACAAATGGCAGCAAAGATGGGACAACGAGACAAAGGGGAGGTGGACCCATGCCCTCATCCCAAAAGTGGAGATGTGGACAAACAGAAAACACGGCGAAGTGGACTACCACATTACCCAAATGTTGACAGCCAGGGCTAAATCTGCACAGGATGGGCTAGACGTTAGTGAAACGAGAGAAGAAGATACTCCAAATCACACCGTATTTAGAATGCAAAAAATGGGATACGCGCAGACAGGCCGTAAACCAAAATCTGGGCAAAACGATGACAAAGAACAACATAATTCAAGAGATGTTAATTTCAGAAAGCAAATGGAACCTCGTGGCCAAGTTCGTGCGCTCAATCATGAAAGAAAAAGAAGAAGATGAAAGAAACGAAGAGAAAGCAGTCTAGCACGGATACGGACTACTAAAGAGAAAATAACACTAACCTGGACTCAGGCCAGCGCAAATACCTGCGGGGGCGGCGAAGATGATGTCGTGAGACAATAAACCACGCCCCCGCACTATACGGAGTGGGGTTTTAGTGGGTCGGGATGCAGACCATCCCATTCCACCCCCACACTACTACCCAATTAGATGGTGTCTTGTGAGGACCCCCGTCCGAGGAAGATATCCCCACTCCCAGCGGTCGAAAAAAAAAAAAGGTATGTCAACGAGATTGCATTCGCTTTGTCGTGGGAAGTAATTTTGGGTCCTTGGGGCGTCTGGATGATGGGGAGGGTGGTTTTGGTTTTGGAATTTTTTAAGGCTTTGGAATATCACCAAGTTGTCAAGCTTTGTGGAGTGATGTCCGTTAGAGTCTTGTTCCAATTGTCATTTTTAAGTTTGGTGATTTTTGCGCCGGTTATTTATGTTTTTGGTACACTTTTCTAAGTTTATTTTTGTTTTGGATTTTTTGAAGTATGTCAGGGGGAAGTTTTAGTTTGAACTGGGGGGGGTCACTGTGTTGTTGTCTTTCAGTAGCTGGTTGATTTGTTTTGTAAAGTTCATTATTGTTTCGTCAATATCGGAATGTCGGGTCGTGACGTCATGGCTGCTGTCTGCTGTCCGTGGCCTGCAGGATCACTTGGGTCTCTTGTAACGTAGGAGATCCTCGAGCTAGTAGTTTCCTAACTCGCGGATCAGTGGATTTTCCGAGAACTCAAGCTGTCGTAGAATTTTGCCGCCATGTTGCGGATAAAATCTACGATGGACTCCGTGGCTGAGTCCTCCTGCAGACTGGTGTTCTTGACGAACCATGAGGCCTTCATGGCTCTGCGGAGGGCGATGTTTTGCGTTGTCTGGAGTTTCGCTATGTGACCCTTGTCAGCATAACCCCAGGCGACTGCCGCATAAGTCATGGTCGGTCGGATGACCGTCTTGTAGATGAGAAGCTTATTTTTGATCGACAGCTTCCCATGTGAGTTGAGGAAGGGTGCAGTTGCGCCATGGCGCCCCTTGCTTTAGCGTTGACAGCTTTGATGTGTGGGCCCCATGTAGTCCCCTGTCGAAGATTACCCCCAAGTACTTGGAGGTGTCCGTCCAGGGGATGTCAGCTCCGAAAATTTTCAAGTTCCCCACTGGGAGACTGCTGGATTTCCAGGTGGTCTTGTTGGGGTTTAGGGCTGCAGCTGTGTGCTTCTGGAATCTGGAGAAGTACGTGGCCGTACTCTTGCTGGCGTTTACCCCAATTCGCCAGGTACGGAACCACGTTTCCAGGTCGTCCAGAGAGGCCTGCAGCCGGTTTTGGATAGTGGTGGGGCGGAAGGAGCTGCTGTAGTACGTGGTATTGTCAGCGTAGCAGATCCTCTTGGTTTGGTGTTCCCTGGGGAGAGGGATCGTGGGTGTAAGCGGTGTAGAGGGATGGGGATAGGATGGACCCTTGGGGGACGCCGGCCCGGATCCTTTTTTCAGAGGAGCGCGTTTCCTCTATCTTCACCCTGAAGCGCCTATTGCCCAGATAGGACGCAATCAGATAGACCAGGTCGGAGTGGACATTTGCCGCGAAGAGCTTGTGGAGTAGGCCCTGGTGCCATACTTTGTCGAAAGCCTTCGCGACGTCCAGGAAGAACGCTCCCGTTGGGAGGTTTTTATTCCATCCCAACGTGATGTGTTCGGTGAGACGAAGGATTTGATGAACGGTGGAGTGGCCGGGGCGAAATCCGAACTGGTCGTCCGGGATTAGGTTGTTGATGGCGAGGAGAGTTTAGTCTCCTCAAAATGACTCTTTCCGCTACTTTCCCCAGGGACGGGAGCAGACTGATGGGGCGATATGCCTTGGGATTCCGCAGGTTTTGATTGGGTTTGGCAATCATGATGACGTCGGCCAGCTTCCACCGGTGCGGAAAGTGCCGGAGCTTTAGGATGGCGTTCACTATATTCATGATCGCCAGTACTCCTGCTTTGGAATTCCCTGATCGCGCGGTTGGAAATACCGTCGGGACCAGGGCCTTTGATTAAGGTGGAAATTATTCATGCTATTTCCTCGAAGTTGGTCGGTGAAATGGGGTCGAAAAGTGGCGGGGGGTTAAGGAGTTTTCCTGATCTCCTCGTTGATTTTGGGGTGAAATCTGGGATGGATGGGTCCTCGTTCGGGGAGAATTGTTCCTCTAGGCTTTCGGCCAGAACCTCGGCTTTGTCCTGCGGGCTAAGGGCGGTGCCGCGGGGGCCGTCTAGAGGGGAATTGACCCTTTTTGTTTTTGAGGGACTTGATCAGCTTCCAGGCTGAGGGGTCCTGGAAGGTGAGATCCTTTAACTTCTCGCTCCAGGTGTCCTGCCTGTGCCCGAGATGAGCCTTCGGACATCCTGGGCGAGGCTATTGTATCTGGCTTTGTCCTGTGGGTGGCAGGTGCGCTGGGCGCGCCTTCTGGCCTGGTTTTTGGTCTTTATGACCTCCCTGATGGCCGCGGGAAGGTCATTTTTAAAGGTGTGGGATTTTTTGGGTGTGGTGGCCTCCTCCAGGGCGAGGAGCACCTTCTCCTCGAAGCGATCGACGAAACTTTCCAGATCGTCGATTGAGGAGAGGTGCGGGATGGTGCCTACAGTTTTGGCCAGATGGCGCTTGAAAACCGCCCATTGGGTTACGTAGCGAGTGGCCGTCCTGTCGTCGGAGGTGACTTTCCCCAGTTGGAGGAATACGGGGTTGCGGTCCGATTCCAGCTTGCTGACCGAGGTGAGTTGGTAGACCAGTTTTAGATTTTTAAGGACCCCTATGTCCAGAACGTCGTGAAAGTGTTCCGGGTCTTAGCGGTCGTCCGGTATCTTGGCTGATGGTCTGGTTAAACTTGAAGTGGGTGTAATCTACCGGGGCGTCGACTGAGAACCTAATTCGTCAGCCAATTTGAGTAGGACCCGGCCTGCAGTGTTTGTCGTGCGGCTATTCCAGGCTGGGTGCTTGGCGTTCAAGTCACCGGCTAGGATGATCTGGTCAGGGCCATCCGCCAGAAGTTTAGTCCAAGTCCTTTTGGTTAGGAGTTTGGCGGGGTTTATATACAGAGGTGAGTTGAAACCACCCGTCTTTATCCGTGCGGATTTTGACCGTGGTGGCTTCGATGGTGTCCAGGAGTCGGGGTGGGGACCAGGTGGTGCTCAAGTTCGACTTAACGAAGATTGCTGTGCCGCCCCAACGGCCAGACAATCTATCGTTTCTGTAAATTTGAAATTTGGTAGGCTGGCACTGTCGCCGGGCTGAGATGGGTCTCGCATACCAGAACGGCGTCCAGACTGTGACGCAGGGCAAAGTCCAAGAGTAAAGCTAGCTGCCTCTTTAACCCGTTGGCGTTCCAGTAAGCGAGACGGAGTGAAGTTGGCTAATTTTTGGGCGTTGGCCATTGGTGGTCTTTTATTGGCTGCGGGATTGGGAGGCTTTCCTGGGTGGCGGGAAGCTTGGCCTTCGAGGATGGTTTCTGCGTTAAGAGAGCCGTGGCTGTCTTAAGCATTGACTTCAAGGTCGGTCTGACCTTGCGATGAGTTTGGGGCTTTAGGGCGGCCGTTATTAGAATCGGCTTGACTGGCGGGGGCGAAGTCCAGGGTGGCTGGGGTTTTGATGGTGGTTGGGGCGCGCCTCTTGGGGAAGCAAGTACAACCCCTGTAGTTGGCTGTGTGGGCCTGGCCGCAGTTGGCGCAGGTTGCGTCAGTCTCCCGCGACTTTTGGCAGGTGGAGGTTAGGTGGGCGCCGGCGCATTAACGCACCTTTCGAAGGAGCGACAGTTGCTCTGAGAGTGCCCGAACCTTTGGCATCTGTGGCACTGTGTTACGTCGGATTTGGGGTGAGGGTTTTCAACCCTCACGTCTATCTCGAGAACCTTGGCTATGTTAAAAACCTCCCTGCCCTTGGGGGTTTTTTCGAGAGTTACGAGGAAGATAGGGAGGGGTCTTGACTGCCCTTTCCTCTCGCGTATTGAACGACCTCGGTCGCGGGAAAATCGCCGCTTTGAGGTCGGCTAGGATCATTGCCGGCGTGAACTCGGTTGGAAGCCCTCTCAGGATTACCTTCAGGGCTTGTCCTCCGGGAGTTTGTAAGCGAAGTATTTGAAGTTGGCAGCGAGGATGTTGGCGATGCCCTGTAATCCGCCACCGAGCACGGGTAATCGCGAGACCCTCCGGGGTATTTTTAACCTTGGCGAATTTTAGGTTTTGTTTTAATGGTTTGTGCAAGCTGGGGCCATTTGCCTTTTCAACAAGTACGAGCAGGGGATCTTTTGTTCAGGGGACCCGAGGGCTTTGGCTGGGTTGTGGCCTTGGGATGTGGTGGGGCGGTTGTGTTGGGGGTTGGGATGCCGTGGCGGATGTTTCCGGACATTCGGAGAACCACCCAGCCAATCCGGAATGGCCTTCACTCCCGGCTCCAAGCAGACCCACGGGGTTTCTCTTGCTCCCACCCCACCCCTTCATTACGGTCCAAAGGAGAAATAATAACAAAGGGCCCTCAGCGAAAACTGCAGCCACGGCCTCCCAACCCCCAACACAACCGCCCCACCACCTCCCAAGGCCACAACCCAGCCAAAGTTCCCGGTCCTCCTGAACAAAGGATCCCCCGCTTGTACTTGTTGAAAAGGCAAAATAGCCCCAGCTTGCACAAACCATTAAAAACAAAAACTTAAATTTCGCCAAGGTTAAAAATACCCCGGAGGGTCTCGCGATTACCCCGTGCTCGGTGGCGGATTACAGGGCATCGCCAACATCCTCGCTGCCAACTTCAAATACTTCGCTTACAAACTCCCGGAGGACAAGCCCCTGAAGGTAATCCTGAGAGGTTTCCAACCGAGTTCACGCCGGCAATGATCCTAGCCGACCTCAAAGCAGCCCATTTTCCCGCGACCGAGGTCGTTCAATACGCGAGAGGAAAGGGCAGTCAAGACCCCTCCCTATCTTCCTCGTAACTCTCGAAAAAACCCCCAAGGGCAGGGAGGTTTTTAACATAGCCAAGGTTCTCGAGATAGACGTGAGGGTTGAAAACCCTCACCCCAAATCCGACGTAACACAGTGCCATAGATGCCAAAGGTTCGGGCACTCTCAGAGCAACTGCCGCTCTTCGAAAGGTGCGTCAAGTGCGCCGGCGCCCACTAACCTCCACCTGCCAAAAGTCGCGGAGACCGACGCAACCTGCGCCAACTGCGGCCTGACCACACAGCCAATTACAGGGCTGCACCTGCTTCCCAAGAGCGCGCCCCAACCACTATCAAAAACCCCAGCCACCCTGGACTTCGCCCCCGCCAGTCAAGCTGATTTTAAAACGCCCGCCCTAAAGCTCCAAACTCATCGCAAGGTCAGAGCGACCTTGCAAGTCAATTGCTTAAGACAGTCATGGCTCTCTTAACGCAAAAACCATCCTCGAAGGCCAAGTCTCCCGCCACCCAGGAAAGCCTCCCAAACCCGCAGCCAATAAAGACCCACCAATGGTCAACGCCCAAAAATTAGGCCAGCTTCACTCCGTCTCGCTTACTGGAACGCCAACGGGTTAAAGAGGCAGCTAGCTTTACTCTTGGATTTTGCCCTGCGTCACAGTCTGGACGCCGTTCTGGTATGCGAGACCCATCTCAGGCCCGGCGACAGTGCCAGCCTACCAAACTTCAAAACTTACAGAAACGATAGATTGTCTGGCCGTTGGGGCGGCACAGCAATCTTCGTTAAGTCCAACTTGGAGCACCACCTGGTCCCCACCCCCGACTCCCTGGACACCATCGAAGCCACCACGGTCAAAATCCGCACGGATAAAGACGGGTGGCTTCAACTCACCTCTGTATATAAACCCCCCCCCAAACTCCTAACCAAAACGGACTTGGCTAAACTTCTGGCGGATGGCCCCGACCAGATCATCCTAGCCGGTGACTTGAATGCCAAGCACCCAGCCTGGAATAGCCGCATGACAAACACTGCAGGCCGGGTTCTACTCAAATTGGCTGAAGAATTAAGGTTCTCAGTCGACGCCCCGGTAGATTACACCCACTTTAAGTTTAACCCAACCATCAGCCAGGACACCCGGGACGACCGATATGACCCGGAACACCATCACGACGTTCTGGACATAGCGATGCTTAAAATCTAAAACTGGTCACCAACTCACCTCGGTCAGCGAGCTGGAATCGGACCACAACCCGGTACTCCTCCAACTGGGGAAGTCACCTCCGACGACAGGACGGCCACTCGCTACGTAACCCAATGGGCGGTTTTCAAGCGCCATCTGGCCAAAACTGTAGGCACCATCCGCACCTTCTCCTCAATCGACGATCTGGAAAGTTTCGTCGATCGCTTCGAGGAGAAGGTGCTCCTCGCCCTGGAGGAGGCCACCACACGTAAAAATCCCACACCTTCAAAATGACCTTCCCGCGTCCATCAGGAGGTCATAAAGACAAAAACCACGCCAGAAGGCGCGCCCAGCGCACCTGCCACCCACAGGACAAAGCCAGCTACAATAGCCTCGCTCAGGATGTCCGAAGGCTCATTTCGAGGCACAGGCAGGACACCTGGAGCGAAGTTAAGGATCTCACCTTCCAGGACCCCTCAGCCTGGAAGCTGATCAAATCCCTTAAAACAAAAGGCGTCAATTCCCCTCTAGACGGCCCCCGCAGCACCGCCCTTAGCCCGCAGGACAAAGCCGAGGTTCTGACCGAAAGCCAGAGGAACAATTCTCCCGAACGAGGACCCATCCATCCCAGATTTCACCACCAAAATCGACGAGGAGATCAGGAAACACTCCTTAACCCCCGCCACCTTTCGACCCATTTTCCGACCAACTTCGAGGAAATAGCCCAAATAATTTCCCCCCTTAATAAAAAGGCCCTGGTCCCGACGGTATTTCCATCCGCGCGATCAGGATTACAGGAGTACTGGGATCATGAATATAGTGAACGCCATCCTAAGGCTCCAGTACTTTCTGAAGTGGCCGACGTCATCATGATCGCCAAACCCAATCAAAACCTGCGGAATCCCAAGTCATATCGCTCCATCAGTCTGTTCCGTCCCTAGGGAAAGTAGCGGAAAGAGTCATTTGAGAGACTAAACTCCTCCCCGCCATCAACAACCTAATCCCGGACGACCAGTTCTCAGTGCTCAGGTGTTGTTAAATAAGCCGGTTTTAGTCGGTCGATAGAAACTACATGTTCTTTATGGTTGATTTGTATTGTAAATGTTTTTGAATTCCTGCTTACTACTTCATATGGACCGTTGTAAGGTGCTTGTAATGAGTTTTTTACTGCGTCATACCTAAGGAAAACATGGGTACAAGATTTCAAGTCTTTAGAAATGAAAAGTTTTGGTTTGCTATGAGAAGGTGGTTGTGTTGGTCGTAGTGTATTGAAATGTTCACGCAATCTACTCACTACTTCGCTTTCGGTGGTGTTCTTCATTTCTCTATTTGATGCGAAAAATTCACCAGGTAGCCGTATTCCTTCTCCATAAACCATTTCCGCTGCTGTTGCATTCAAATCTTCTTTAAAGGATGATCGGATTCCCAAAAGTATGATGGGTAGTGATTCTGTCCAGTTTCTACTCTCGTAGCTTTTAATTGCGGCTTTTAATTGCCTGTGAAAGCGTTCGACCATTCCATTTGCTTGCGGGTGATAAGCCGTGGTTCGAATGTGTTTGATACCGAGCAAGGCAGAGAGGTTCTTGAACAGATGTGACTCAAATTGCCTTCCTTGGTCGGTGGTTACACGTAAAGGTACTCCAAATCTTGCAATCCAATTGCTTAGAAACTCCCTTGCCACTGTTTCAGCAGTGATGTTCTTAAGCGGAATAGCTTCAGGCCATCTTGAGAAACGGTCGATACACGTTAGCAAGTATGTATATCCATTTGACGTAGGAGTGGTCCAACAAAATCTATATGCACGTGCTCGAACCGAGTTGAAGGTAAAGCAAAGTTCCAATTGCTGCATAAGTATGCCGTTGAATTTTTGATCTCTGACACGGTAAACATTGTCAAGTCCATAACTTGCAGTCCTTATTGTAGTCGTCCAAACATTTGTTGCAGGTGTTTTATATGCTCTTTGCGTGTTGCTGAAGCGACTAAGAAGTCATCGACGTACGCATAACAGAAATCGAAATCGCGTAATACTTCATCGATAAAGCGCTGAAAAGTCTGTGAGGTGTTTCTTAAACCGAACGGCATACGTGTAAATTTAAATAGTCCAAATGGAGTTGTTACCGCTGTCTTATGTATATCGTCCGGGTGAATTGGTATCTGATGAAAAGCCTTTACTAAATCGATTGTGGAGAATATCTCTTTTCCCGAAAGAGATTGCGCAAAGTCCTGTATATGTGGGATTGGATAACAATCATGCACAGTTCGTGCATTTAAGGCGCGGTAATCTCCGCAGCGCCTAAATTCTTTATTTTTCTTTTCCACTAGATGCAGCGGAGAACACCAGTTACTTTTGGAAGGTCTAATAATTCCTTGTTGGTATAAAAGTCAAATTCATGCTTAGCAATTTTAGGCGGTCTGGGGCCAGACTTCTTGGGCGACATGTGACGGGTTGTCCCTGGAATTGGGGAATCGGCTGCAGCAGTTACCGGTTCCCTTATTGGTTTCCCTGCCCAATGTATGAGCACGGTTTAACACATTTTCTTGCTTTACCTCTAAATCTTGCATGGTAAAAACACATACCTGAGCTATTTTGACTCCTCGAATTACTACGGTTCCTATATCTGGAAGACGATTGCTCTCTGAACCTTGACCGTGTTGCTAGATTCACTATTTCCGTTTTCAATTCGTCTATCTCATTTCTTAAGTTACTTATTTCATTGCTTGCGTTTGTGTTTGCAGTAGAAACATATGTGGATGTAGTGTTTTCATGGATCTTGTCGGCAATTTTTGCTATGTCGTCCAAGTTTTGTCATCAAATGCTGTTACAATATTTCTTATATTATGCGGGAGTCGGCCAATCCACAATGTTTGTAATAGTTTCTCACTTATACTATTAACCGCGAGGCTTCTCATATGCCTCAAAAATTGTGATGGGGTGCGATCTCCGATTTCTTCTCGTTCAAGTAATTGCTTTTGTTTTAGTTCGTCAGAAATTGATAATCTGCTAATTAATTCATTTTTCAATTTACTGTACTTGTTAGTCTCTGGTGGGTTCAAAATGATGTCGGCCACTTCAGCGGCAAATTTCTCTGTTAGGTTGCTTGCTACGTGGAAAAATTTGGTTTCATCGTTCGTAATCCCAACTAGATGGAATTGCATTTCCAGTTGTGAAACCATACTGCAGGTAGATTTTTCCAAAACGGTGGAATTTTTACAGCCACGCGTTCTACTTGTGCCGATTGTTGAGTGCTTTCTGATCCGTTTTAGTATCTTTATGAAGATATCTATTTCATTCTGATTTTGTTTAATAATTTGTTTATATAATAATATTACATACAAAATATACCAACCTAAATAATACGATATTCAGCTTATTTCTATCCGCCACACGTTCATTCTTTTTAATTTGTCGGGTCACCAATGTTGGGATTATAAGTTAGTGTTGAAAAGGGTTACTTTTATTAACAAATTAATTTCCTTATATAGTACTAATTACATTGTGAATCATTAACTTATTAACGGATTATCGGATATATCGATAATCCGCTATAAACGCAAATCAATTCACAAAATGATAATCACTACAGGCCCACATATCAAAGCTGTCAACGCTAAAGCAAGGGGCGCCATGGCGCAACTGCACTCCTTCCTCAACTCACATGGGAAGCTGTCGATCTAAAATCAGCTTCTCATCTACAAGACGGTCATCCGACCGACCATGACTTATGCGGCAGTCGCCTGGGGTTATGCTGACAAGGGTCACATAGCAAAACTCCAGACAACGCAAAACATCGCCCTCCGCAGAGCCATGAAGGCCTCATGGTTCGTCAAGAACACCAGTCTGCAGGAGGACTCAGCCACGGAGTCCATCGTAGATTTTATCCGCAACATGGCGGTAAAATTCTGCTGGAGTTAGGAAACTACCAGCTCGAGGATCTCTACGTTACAAGAGACCCAAGCTGATCCTGCAGGCCACGGACAGCAGCCATGACGTCACGACCAGACATTCCGCCAACGAGTCCGCCCTTAGCGCGGACACACTCCCAAAGCCACGCCCGGATCTCCCTTCCGGCACCCAGAGGCACCAAATTCCGGTAGAGGAAGCCGAAAATTAAAAGCAACCACTCAACAGGACCAAAGAAGAAGAAGACTGAGGAGCAACCGCGAAGTTTGAAGTTTTCGCCTCCTACTTGTTTCTACTGGTCAACCGACCCGTCAGATGAAGGAAGTGTGGGTCACAGACCCGGTACTCGAAACGCCATAAAAGCAAGGCAAGGCAAGGCCCTGCAAAATCATTCGATCAGTGACATTCAAACTAGTAAGACCTGTTTTACAAAGTGCGATAACACCAGTGAATACATTCAAAGTTTCCAACTGTTTACCGGAGTGCCAGGAATAGCAAAGTGCGAATTTTCCAAAATCCAAACAGAAGGAAGCCGACGATATTACCAGTGAGATACCATTAAACAGCTAAGTTTTTATTGTTGCTAATTTTATTTTTAATAAAATAATAAAAAAAAAATAACTTGCGATACGCCGATGACACCGCCCTCTTTGCCAATTCTACAGAAGAACTGACCCTGCTAATGCAGAGACTTGAAGACGAAAGCCGCAAATGTGGCTTGACCATTAATAAAGATAAAACAAAGGTACTGATAGTGGACCGTGGCAGGAATAATAACCCGGAAATCCAACAAGTCTCTCACTACGCTGTGGTTAACCAAATATATATATTTGGGAGTACTCATCAGCAACGAAGGTGGAAGCACGCAAGAAATAAAGCGGCGCAGCGAAATAGCAAGAAATGCTGTCCGCAGTTTGCAGAGATTATGGAAAGAAAAGAGATCACACTTGCAACTAAGAAATTGATGGTAAAACACTAGTCTTTCCAATAGTACTGTACGGTGCAGAGTCTTGGACGATAAAGATGCAGGACCGTAGAAAGATCGACGCCTTCGAGATGTGGTGCTGGAGAAGAATGCTCCGCATACCATGGACTGCAAGAAGAACGAATGTGTCCATTCTTAAAGAAATTAAAGAACCACAAAGACTATCGCAAACAGTAAGCCAACGAGTACTCAGATACTTTGGACACATAACGAGAGAACGGGATGACGGCCTGGAGAAGCTTATAGTACAGGGAAAGATAGAAGGTACCAGGTCGAGAGGACGTTCCCGAAGCGTTGGCTGGATCAGGTGAAAGAAGTCACAAACAGCTCCTTCAACACGCCACTAGAGGCGAGCAACAGAGAGATGGCGCGAGATAGTGCGACGAGTTGGCAATGGAGAGGCGAAGTGAACGGAAAGAAAAGAGCGAAGAAGTGATCACGACTCCTCTGCCAAGAGGATAACGAAGAAGAATTTTATTTTTACGATAAACTGCGAAACATTGCATTTTTCGTGTTTTATAAAGTTGTTTACTGTAAAGACGAAAGTCAATTATTTTTGCTTTTAACAAAAGCAACCTTTATTAGCACTGTAGTGCTGTTGTCCCTGCAACGGTTTAAATTACGGTACTTTAACGGTCACACCGACCACGTTTTATTGTTCTTTTGAATACAAAAGCAACCTTACCAGGTAGTGCCGCTGTCCGTTGCAGCGGATTAACTAACGGTAATTTAACGGTCACACCGACCACGTTTTTACTATTTACTTTTAATTTTTACTTTTATTTTTACTTTTAATCAATAGCAACCTTTTACTAGCACTATAGTGCCGTTGTCCCTTGCAGCGGATTAATTAACGTATTTTTACCTAAGTAAATTAAGTTAATTACGGTACCTCAAACGATCAAACCGACCACGTTTTGTTTTTGCTCATTCTTTTTCTTTTTTATTTTTGCGTTTTACATTTGACATTTGATTGTAAAATGGTCAACCAAGCGGAAGCCCTTCAACTACAAATCTTAAAAGACTATTGCGACACCATTGACCGCGAAGAAGCGGAAAAAGTCCGACAGCATGAACTCGCTGTGCAGAGGTCCAAAGAAGAAGGGAGAAAACGAAGAGAACAAGCTCTCAGAGAATACTTGAACTTCCTGGACCAATTAGACGTCACCCCTCAAAAAAGTGAAAAAGGCGAAGTAAACGTGCACACACCTGTCCGTCACCTACAACACAGAGGGTAGAGGCGACGACAACGAAGTTATGGAAATGGACACTACACCTTTTACTGTAGTAAAAAATAACAAGAGAGGACGTCAAGCCCGAAGAAACTCGGCATCCTCCTCCTCCTCTGAAGACGAAACAGCCCGGACAAACAGATTCAAAAGACTCCAATCCTCGGAGAATTTTGAACCAACAGAAGAAGTCCCTGTCACCCATGAAGAACAGGACCGGACTTCACCCTCCGTTCCTCCACCTACGAGCACCCAAAGTGGGCCGAGACGCCCCCGGAGAAGAATACCCCTCTGGTTCTAAGGGACACTGCAAAGTGGCCCTCTATCTGCGGAGCTAGACCGACTGGGGATCAACTTCACGAACGTGAAAAACCTGACAGGCGGACTTGCCATCACGCCCGCCACCCCAGATGACTATCGAAAATGCTCAGTTTATTTGAGGCTACGCTAAAACCAGAAGATGGTGGATTTTACTTCCATCAAATGCGACGACAAACCCCTTAAAGTCGTCATCCGCGGCATACCCACCACGATCCCGATGGATAAAATTAAGGAAGACCTGGCCCCCCAAGGTTTCCCAGTAGACACGGCCGCCAAGATGCACCGAGGAAGGGACAGAAGGCCCCTTCCCTTAATAATGGTCTCCCTCAGGAAGAATTCGGGGTCCAAGAGAATATTTCAGCTGGTCAAACTGCTAAAAATAAACGTCACGATAGAGACCCCCCACCTCAAAACAAAAATAGGCCAATGCCACCGCTGCCAGTTCTTTGGACATTCGCAACGCTGCTGCCGCTCAGGAGCCCGCTGCGTCAAATGCGCAGGTAACCACTTGACGTCAGATTGCGTCAAAACTAAAGACACACCAGCCACCTGCGCGAACTGCGGAGGTAATCACCCTGCAAACTACCAGGGATGCTCCAGCTACCCCAAGCTGAAAAGAAAACCCACGAGATAGAGCCCCGAACGTCTAAACCTTGAGCCAAGATTCCGGCCCCATCGAACAACACCGGAATTTACATACGCCCACAGGACCCAAACCCAGCCGGAATCGAACAGGGCAAGACCAGAACCCATGCCAGTCCCGAGCCAGCCCCCCCCCACGGAAGACGCTCACGCTCAGGTCGAAATTACACCCGAAGCCCTCGCCTACATCTTAGCAGAACTTACAAGGCAAGGCATTAACATGACCATGATCGCGAGAGTAATCGCAAACTTTAAGATTACTAGCTGCCCGCAATAAATACAATCCAGCTTCCATGTCACCCCACGCCCTCTCTAACATAAAATGGGCACTAGAATAAGAAAAATCCCCAAGATGCTGAGAATGGCGTACTGGAACGCCAACGGCCTGACCAATACCAAGAAGAAGGAACTCGCGCTTTTTGCCTCTGAGCATGAGCTCGACGTAATCCTGATAAATGAGACGCACCTAAAAGCCAGCATGAAAGCCTGGATGCCAAATTATGTTTTATACAGGAACGACCGCATCCGAGCCAGAGGTGGTGGCACCGCGATCTACGTGAGGAGGGCACTCCAACACCATGAAATTGCCACACCGACCCTCGACTCACTAGAAGCCACTACAATAGGCGTAGCCGTACAAAATCTTGGCTTCGTACGAATTACATCAGCCTACAGCCCACCTGGAATCGCCCTACCAAAAGAAGACATTAAATTACTTCTCGACGGTAATGGTCCCAGAATCATAGCCGGAGACCTAAACGCCAAACACTCCTCCTGGCACAGTCGGAAAACCAATACTGCGGGGCGTGCCTTACACAACCTCGCTGCCCTCCTGAACTTTGTTCTTGACGCTCCCACGAAGACGCAGCAGGCCCCCACCAAGACAATATCCTCGACATCGCCCTCTTCAAGAACGTCCCGATACCGTACCAACTGACCGTCAGCGGTCCCCTGGATTCGGACCACTACCCCGTCCTCTTCTTTCTAGGTGATCCCACAAACCGCGAAGAAGACCAAAGATATTCCTAAAACTTTGTGGCCAGTATTCCACGACCACCTACTGCACAGCATGGGCAGAATCCCGATCATCGACACTCCAACTGCTCTGGAGGCCTACGTATCCACCCTCGAAGATAAAATCGTAACCTCAATGCAAGCTTCGACAGACTGCAGCCCCATCCCGGACCCCTACCATAATAACCTCCTACACCTAAAGAATCTCGTCAAGAAAAAGCGCCGCCTACAACGCATAGCTCGCAGGACTTGGGACCCTGAGGACCGAAGACTCGCGTCCCAAGCCAAATACGAGCTAGCCTCCGAACTCGACAAATTCCGCAATGAAGGCTGGTCTAAAAACTGAGCGAGCTCTCATGCCAAGACAACTCTGCCTGGCGCCTGGCAAAGACGCTACGCAACGTAAACTTCCAGATCCCACCCATCCACGGACAACGAGGAATGGCTTACTCGGACGAAGAAAAGGCCGAGGCATTTGCGGACACGTTGAAGCCCAGTTTACCCCAATGAGGAAGCTGCTGACGACAACCACATTGACAGAGTAAACAGAGAAGTGTCCGCCCTCCTCAGTGTCACCGACCCCCTCCCCATCGAATCAGCATCCTTTCGAAGAAATCCTGGAAGCCATCCAGAGAGTCAAAACAAGGAAAGCCCTGGCCCAGACGGCATCACTAATGCCGCCCTAAAGGCACTGCCTAAAAAGCCATACCAGCAATAACGGGCATAGTCAACTCGATACTCAGATTCAAGCACTTCCCGGTCAAATGGAAGAAGACCGACATGATCGTCCTGCACAAACCTGGTAAAAACAAAACCTTTCCCCAACACTACAGGCCTCTAAGTCTTCTCCCCTCTCTCGGGAAGATTGCGGAGAGAATCATCCTCAATCGCCTTATGCTTGCCATAGAGGAAAACAACGTCCTCCAGGACGAACAGTTTGGTTTCCGAGCGGGACACTCCACCACCCACCAGCTTTTGCGACTAGTCGAGCAAATCACCCTCTTATTCAACAAAAAAGAAGCCACGGCGGCAGTTTTCCTTGACGTATCAAAGGCCTTTGATAAGGTGTGGCACCAAGGTTTACTCTACAAACTGTTCCAGGCCAAAATCCAACCCGGACTAGTCCAATTGATCGCGTCCTACTTAAAAAACAGGAAGTTCCAAATCAAATTGGAAGGCACCCGCTCCACGACAAAAAGGATCACCGCCGGCGTGCCGCAATGCTCTCTGCTGTCTCCAACCCTCTTCATCATATTCGTTAGTGACCTCCCAAAACGGCGAACACTTCCCTGGCGCTTTATGCAGATGTCACGACGATTTACACTAGCTCCCTAAACGCCAACATGGCTGCCAGCCGCATTCAGGAAGCTCTGGACGCCTTGGAAATATGGTTCCGCACCTGGCGTATCGAAGTCAACTCGGACAAGAGTGTGGCAATCATGTTTACAAGACGCAAAGCGGTTCCCAAAAATGTATCCATGTTTGACGATGATATCCAATGGTAGAAGTCCGTTAAATATCTCGGAGTCACTCTGGACCACAGACTCTCTTGGGTTAAACATGTCACCGAGCGCACCAACCAAGCAAGACGCCTAATGGGAACATTGGCCCCTGATTGGCAGAGACGCAACGATGGCATCCAACCTCAAGCGGATTATGTACATGGCCATCATCAGGCCAGTCCTTACCTACGCAGCCCCGGCGTGGGCTTTCGCGTCACCCACCCAGATGAAACGTCTCGAGACGGTGCAAAACATATGCCTCCGCAGAGTCTGCAACCCCCCGATGTTTACCACAAACCGACTGATCCTCCAGACGACCAAAATGAAAACCCTGGAAGCACACATTAAGCGATTAACGGAAAAACTATACACTCGATGCCCCAACGTGCCAAACCCACTAGTAAACCAGCTGGGTCAATACAACCTCAAGGACTTCCCTCGTCACAAGAGACCGAAAAGTATCCTTTTATAAACAAGTATCCTTTTATGTTACAAACCTACTTTACTTTAAATTATCTTAACTCATTTCAAATACAAATTACCTTATTTTACTTTTTAAACCACATGAATAGAAATCACAAGCTAAAATCTAAATTACCGATTCAGCCATTACTTAAACTAATCAGACAAACTCTCTTTCAGGTGGGATGAGGAACTGTTGAGCGTTTCTCTGTTACGTTTGCCCCGTTCACAAAACCACTGTACTTGGTGAAGCCGGATCTCCGCTGCCGGATGCTAGATTCATACCACTCAAATCGGCCCTGCTGGTCATCGCCGATCAATCTCTTTCACAGTCATAACACTTCTTTCTATCTCCAACACGGAGGTGAAGTGCGTAACTCTCCATCCAAAACTGCGAGCCACCTAAAGTCTTGGAAACGGCCCGCGGAAGCACCACCCCAACGACAGCAGCGTTCGAACAACTTTGCACAAGTTTGTCTACTTAATTTATATCAAACTCCACTAAATTCACTTCACTTCACTCTCTCTTCTCCCCCCACTTAAAACCCCTACAAGCCGAGGCTCAATGCCTGCTCGGGAAAGCACTATTCCCCTAATTGCCCACTGTCACTTTTATCTCAAATGCCAGATGAAGGAGATTAAGCGAGCTGCGCTCGCACATGCTCCATTTTTTGCCAGTAAGTCCAACGTCCAACCCTGCAAAATCATGATTCGATTGTCAGACTTTGTAGTGTCAACACGTGTGCCAACCAAAATGGGTCGAAGAAGAAAACGAAGCCAGCTAAATCGTTAAAACCAACCGTCGTTGATCAACCTACCGATAACGCAGTAAGTACAGTATCCGATTCTGCTTGTTCGTCTGTTTGTTCTCCAACCGCTTCACTGAATACTGTGCACTCGTCCACGCCGGCTTACCCGGCTGAAGCCACGCAACGGGGCGCTAGTATGGCACGCAACCCTGCAGTCCGGCCAGTCCCGCTGCCGGCTAGCAAGCCTTCAGTCGCCCCGGCTGTGTGTCCCTCCACGCTGGTTATCCCGAGCAACAACGATCTTAATTTGAAACGGGAGCATGTCAAGCAACTCCTTCGCAAATTAGACGAAAGCAACGCGTTCGCCAACGACGAAGAACTAAATGACTGGAACATCTGCTCGGTGGAGCCTCCGGACAATTCAGTGGACATGTCAACCTGGCACCCAGATGAGTCAACGGACTACATCAAGAGAAAAGCAGAAGACGTGGTAACACTCAACAAAAACCTAAGCAAACGAAAAGCATTGACCGCAGCGGCCGAAAGAGAACGCGCGGAAGCAGTGAAGGAGTTAATTCGCTTATCGCCCTTTGCATTGCCGTCCGCTCTTCCAACTTCGCCAACATTAACACCGATCAGGACCACCCCTGCCACGCTGCCAGCACCCGCTACGCCTCCCGTTAACCAAGGCGTTCCCACCATCGAGGACATGAAGTTCGATGAAGAAGATGACAAAAGCCGTGCATTTACGCTTGTCACCAAAGGCGCAGAACGCAAGGCAAATCCCAATTCACCGATCTCGCCAACGGAGCACCGAAACCGGTTCAAGGTTTTGTCTCCCCCTGTCATGGCCCCCTGTAGACATCGAAGATCCCGTTACGACCGTTAAACCGATTAAGAATAAAGCAACGTTTACCAACAAAACCGACCACGTGGCTCCTGCCAATCACAGCACAGCAACATCGGCAGCCAATCAGAAGCCCAGGATTCCTCTAATAGTTTTGAAGGATGTTGGGAAATGGCCACAATACGCCAAGATAATCCGAACCAAAGGTATCAACCTCAAGAAGACAGTGAGCGTAAAGGAGGGCATATCTATAACGCCCTCCACCACAGACGACTACAGGGGGCGAACACGGAGTTGGTCTGATCGTTCGAACTCGTAGCTCACGCCTGGGGAACGTGGGTTCGAATCTCGAGTCGGTCGGTCAATTTTCGCCGGTGTTCCGTGGTAGATGGGGTGCCACGTAAAGCAGGAGACCCAGTGTACGGTAGCTTAGCTTCCGTATGCCGCGGTTCGGATTCCGCGTTAACAATGTAGGTCCACTCATTTACGATGTGTTGCCGCTGGCGTCGTTGCGCTGCTACTTCGGTGCGGGGTGGACTGTGTAACAACCGACGGCCTGACTCATGGTCCGGAATGCGTGATGCTGTCATTATTCGCACACCTTCCGGAACCGCCCGATTGGCTCCAAAAAAGCCTTTCAAATTCCAACGCCCGTCCCAATGGACATACGTCCTTACCAGATGAAGGAGGTGGGGGTCTTAGACCCGGTACTCCGAAAGCCAGTAAGACAAGGCAAGGCAAGGATGACTACAGGGACAGAGTCGACAGTTAGACAGTGAAGTGACAACGCGTGTTCCAAAGTACCGTAACTTGTGCTATTACCGCTACAATTACAGTTATTTTTGTGAATTTTTGTGACGATTCTTTTTCTGTGCGACTACTAAAAACAAAATGGAACTACCACTAGGAGACATTGCCTTTCTCCCCGATGCGATGGAAAACCGGGGCTGGCCCGAAACCGAACGTATGGTATCATGCCGACAGCTCGCCAAGGACGCCAGGAGGATGTACCTGGAGGACCTCCAGGGGTTCTTTGAAAGTCAAATCGACCCAACACCGGTGCAGACAAACGATCAAACCGCCTCAAGCATGGAAGTGGTGGACCCAGCCGAAGAAGAAGAAGGGTAAGTACTTTTGTACCAAATTTAATTAATGCTACCGACCCTTCCGATAATTTAACCGGCAAAGCCAACGCGCTCGAGAAACCAAACTCCATCGAGGCCAGCGGCGACGCCGAAAAATGTAATTTAACAGCCGAAGACGACTCTGCGTCGCAAAGCGCCCAAAGCGCAGGAACGTCCCTTGAGTCCCGCCCATCAGGCCCTGATCGACCCCACGCGACCGAGAGGTTCCGCACCTAAGCGTGCATGGAGTGCCGTCGACGGAGAAGAAAGCCAAGAGGAACAACCCAAGCGGCCGCAAGTTCGGGCACAAACCCGTCCCAAATTGGCGGCGCTTTGCGCGGCCTGGGCGTCCGGGCCCGTTTTGTTTCTGCGAGTAACTGGGGCATCCTTGATAGTTGGCGGGGTGTTCGGCTCCGCAGTTTGCACACTTGGCCTTCGAGGTTCGAGGCTTCGTACATGTATGTGAGAGGTGGTCACCCGCACATTTAACGCACCGGACGTGCGAGTGGCAGTTGCTTTGGGTATGTCCAAAGCGTTGGCATCGGTGGCATTAGGAGATGTAAGATTTGGGGTGGGGATTTTCGATTTGGACGCCGATGTCCATGACCGTCTCGATGTTATAAATTTCCCTGTCCCGGGGTTTTTTTCTAGCGTGACTTGGAAGAGTGGGAGGGGTGTCCTCTGCGTGCCCTTCCTGAATTGCACGACATCGATGACCGGGAAGCCTGCGAGAAGCAGGTTTTCCTTAATGGCGTCTGCGCCGAGTTCCGCGGGGAGGCCGCGAAGGATGACCTTAATGGGATTATCATCTGGTAGTTTGTACAAGAAGTGCTTGTACCCGCGTTCGATGACGATTTTCGCGATACCCCTGTAATCGTCGGCGGTGATGGGGGTGATGGTGAGGCCTTCCGGGGTGTTACGTACTTTGGAGTACTTGAGATTGTGCGACCTGAGGGCGTTAGTAAGCTCAGGCCACTTTTCCCGTTGTACGAGAACGATGGGTGGGATTGCCGTCACGTTGTTTGTTGGTCGCGCCGCGGTTGGTTGGGGGGTTCCTGCCGTGTGATTGGTGCTGATGGCGGGGGGCATTATAATTTTAGCCATGAGTGGTGTGGGGTTACCGTGGTGGCCACAGGTGCAACCTGAGTGGTTGGTTGGGCGCTCCGTTTAGCCTTTTGGATTTTTGTGGGTAACGACGGTAAAGAAGTCGGAGGAGTCTTCTGCGTCTGCGCCTCCTATTTGGGTCGAGTTTTTGCCCGAACTTGCGGCCGCTTGGGTTCGCCCCTCTTGGCTTTCTTCTCCGCCAACGGCACTCCATGCACGCTTAGGTGCGGAACCTCTCGGTCGCGTGGGGTCGATCAGGGCCTGCTGGGCAGGGGCTGAGAGATCCTCCCGTGCTGAGAGGTCGGTGTGAGTTGACGCCGGCATTGTTTGGCCAATCGGGGTTGGCTCAAGGGTCGTTCCTGCGCTTTGGGCGCTCTGACGCAGAGTCGCCTTCGGCTGGTAAAATACATTTACATTTTTCGGCGTTGCCGCTGCCCTCGATGGAGTTTGGTTTCTCGAGCGCGTTGGCTTTGCCGGTTAAATTATCGGAAGAGTCGGTAGGTTGAGTTAAATTTTGTACAAAAGTACTTACCCCGTCTTCTTCTTCTTCGGCTGGGTCCACCACTTCCATGCTTGAGGCAGTTTGATCGTCTGTCTGCTCCGGCGTTGGGTCGATTTGGCTTTCAAGGAACCCCTGGAGGTCTTCCAGGTACATCCTCCTGGCGTCCTTGGCGAGCTGCTGGCATGATGCTATTCGGTCGGTTTCAGGCCAGCCCCGGTTTTCCACCGCATCGGGGAGAAAGGCAATGTCTCCTAGTGGTAGTTCCATTTTGTTTTTGATAGTCGCATAGAGACAAGAATCGTCACAAGAATTTACAAAAATCACTGTATTTGTAGCGGTAATGGCACAAGTAACGGTACTTTGGAACACGTGTTGTCACTTCAATGTCTAACTGTCCTGTGGCCTGTGATTTCTTCACCTAGAGATATCTTAGATATAATCTATTTATAAGATAAATTAAGGAAGTATTCAATCAAATTTCTGCTTGTTTTGCTTTGCCGCCCTCTGATTGGTTACTTCTAGAGATATCACAATTTAAAATTGAAATTCACCAAATTCACATAAGAAACATGAAAGAGAATTATTCCACAATATTACGTAATAATTAAATAGATTCTGCTAGCAGTCCATGTGTTCCAAGTAGGTTCTCCCACTCAAGCTATGGCGAAGTAGCAGTCGCTCCTAAACGTCCGTCACGTAAAGCAGTGTTTTTCAACCTTCTTGTTTACGCGACTTTTTTACAAATAATAAAAATTCTGAACTAAAAGCTGAATTGTTAGTGCTCTTATAAGATGCTAAATCTGAATATGCAAATTATTTTTGTGAGACCGTGTGGTTATTAATGCATTTCTCACAGACAGTTTTAACTACCTAAATATTTTAACAAAAGCATCTAAAGTAAAGAAGAAAACGTTTCAACGGCCAAGGATAAAATCAAAGAATTCTGATCGTAAAACTTTGTTTGTGGTCAATGTCTTTACAAAAAATTGATTCTTTCCCTTGCGGTCAAAAGATTGTGGAATAAATTGCAATGGAACAATTGTTGGTAGGAAGTTCTCACATTACTTGCACGATACAGATTGCATAATTTGAAAGAGAAACTATTAAATTACTTTCCAGAATTGGACTCTGAAGGTGAGTGGGCGTAGATAGATACTAAGTCCTTTTTTGGATATGTCAGTACAATTGGCTGATTTGACCACAAAGATTAAAGAAAGTCTTATAAATTTCGCTGCTGACGGCATACTTAAAATGAATTCAATTCGCAAAACATTGCCGTTTTCTGGATAAAGAGAAAGAAGAATATCCAGAGCCGACAAGAGAATCTTTGAAATTATTAGTACCATTTGCCACTTCCTACCTCTGCAAACCAACGTTTTCTTCAATGGTGAGCATAAAAACTAAAAAAAAGATAGGTTCCAGTTAGAAAATGATTTGATTATTTGCGTCTCAAAAATAGAACCACTATTCGACAAATTATTAAGAAATAAACAGGCACAACCTTATCACTAAAATTGTATTTTTTTATTTTTATAATTTAACTTTATTATTTAAAAAAATTTTGTTTTGCGACCATGAGCAAGTTTTTTGGGATTCGCGACTCACAGGATGAAAAACACTGGCGTAAAGGATCCACAATTTATAGTGTTTTCACATCCACGGGATGTTTTTTCAATCAAACCTTCAGGAAATACATTATAAATATATAATCCATTAAAATTTAATTTTTGATGGGCAGGGTTACAATTTAGAAAAATCCTGTAAAGAACTATCATTTTGAGTTAAAATAATTACAGAAATTTATTTAAGAAAATTTTTAATTATTTAAAATGATTAGGATATATAAGCAACCTGCTCGCTTGTCTGCATATTGGGTTGCATTCGTCAAACAAACTTGCATAATACCTAATAGTGTAATCACTTTCAGATTTTAATTTTAAAATTGCATGCACACAACAGAAAACTATAATATAAAAATTCAATGCACATGCAAAACGGAAAGATGTCATCTCTTGCTGACACAGTTTCACAAGTTTTGGCCACCAGTGGAGAAAAATGCCAAAATTTTTCCTAACACAGACGGAGATTCCTTCTTAGAATCCCATTGGGGAAGTGTTTTCAATTATCAAGACATTCTCCGCTACTGCCATTTCCTGTCTAAGCATTTTCGGTTTTCAAGGTATTTGGATTCCTAAAAACAAATTACAACCTCCCGGTTATCCGAGACACTTGCAGTTTTCAAGATGTTTCAATCCTCTTGAGGGATAATATTTTTGGTTATCATATCTCAGCTTCCGGTATCCAAAAAGATCACCATCCAAAAATCTGCAATTGATTTGCTGTTCAATTTTAGTCAGTAAGAATGTACTGTTGTGTGATATCCATTTTTAACTCCTGATTTTGAATGCTTCCGATTTTCCAAGTTGCTAAACCTTCCGTAAAAGATAGAGATTATTCCGTTTTCAAAATTCAAGTAGTTCGCCACCATAAAATAAACATATCAACCTTCGGTCAAAACTTAGCCAGTCAATCTAAAAAAAATCAAAAACTACCATTAAAATTCAAATCATCATTTCCTCCTGAGAAAACCGTAAAATCTTAGAAACTTTGATAAATATTTCCTTACCGATCAATAACCAATAAAGCAGGCAAAGCAAGTAATTGCCGGTATCTGATAAAATCCCTTAGCACGTAGAAATCAGTTTCTTAAACTAAATTAAATTTCCCTATAATATTTGATAGTTTTAAAATTAATAATTAACAAACTAATAATTTTACACCTGAAGAGAACAAAGCTTAAAACTGCAAAATTCTGCGTTTGAAAACAAACTTATTTATTTGCAAAACATTAAAAACATAACCTCAAAAAGACTGAACAGTACCTGATACTCTGCAATTTTAAATTTCAAAAATTTGACCCCATATTTGTAATCAGTACCCCCAAGAAACGTATGTCTATCAAGTTTCATATAAATCAACCAAGTTTAAGCAAATTGGTGTGCCGTTTTGATTTCCCCTTGCAATAAATAATAAATTCATTGAAAACTTTGATCGTGTTTGTCAGTTTGAAAATTTAATTATAATAATGAATTTCTTCTCGGTTAAAATTTTGGAAATTTGTGAGCTGTACCTAACGTTTTGCACCTATTGGTTAAGGATCACAATTTAATTACAATTTAAAATAAGTGGGTTAACTAAGCTAACTTCTGATTTAAAGAGCTTGCAGAAGTTTCACCCACCATGCACAGTAAGAAAGAATTGCCCTTCAATGAGAGAAATGTCATTTTATTATACATCTAAATAAAATTGGTCAGTTGTTTGTGATCCGTTTGTATAAATAAAATGTTACCCCACTAAATTACAACCAAAAATAATGTACATTATAATTCACCATGAAACAGCTGTCCAGAAGTGATCCATGCAGTCTTATAAGGAGGCTTTCCTAAATAATTACTTCGGTAGATGAACACTGCCTTCTAAGGAAGATGACCAAAATAAAGGTTTTACTCCGCCTGGTTTCAGTTTTAATCACCGCTTGGTAGTGACACACAAGTGATATTTCATAATCGTACCTTATAAACCTGCAAAATACAAATTTAATTACAATCAAGATTAGCGTCCATTATCATACAAAATAGTTAATTTACATTTTGTTTGTATTCAGATAATTTTCTTTTCCTGCAATTGGCTGTAGATTGTTCATTACAGAATTATTTTGCAGTTTGAACATTGAATTTTACTGCTTAGACAGTTTTACTATACAAACAAACAAATCGTTACTAAGCAACAGCACACTTTATCCAGGTCAAAAACTGTCTTTACCTAACACAGCACAATAAATAGTTATAATCTGACCCTAAGGGCCAGTTGTACAATAGAAATTAATCCTTGGATCACGGTAGTGATCCGAGATCAAGTTCGGTAATTTGTTGTTTTTTAAATTTTCAACCAATCGTTGAACTTGATCACCGATCATTGTGATTCAAGGTGATTCATGGGGAACAGTCAGAAAACCTGAACTGTGCATTTAAAGATTTTCTAAAGCAATTGTGAAAATAATAATAATGCAATGTATCCATAAAAAGAATAAAATTTACAGTCGGTGCACAAATTAAAAATATTCCCGAGCCAAAACTTATCTGGAATAAAATGAATCTTTGAGCCTGTGTCCTGTGTTTTCACTTGGTTGGTACTGTCCCAGTTTCAGCCTTGTCTGTGCTGGTTTTCGCTAAAACGGTGGGCTCGGCAGATGGCTGGCTTAGAAAGTTGCTTTTTCCGCTGAACACTACAAGCCATTTACCAGGTGAATTGGTTTTCAAATAAGGGGATTCGATCATATTTGTGTACAGTTGGTATTGGTGGGTGATGACCTATAACTTGACGAGTTCTTTGAGATGGTTGTAATGGCGTTTGTCGTCCGGATAAGATTTTTCTGTCTCGTTTCTTTTCTTGACGAGTTCTTTGAATAAGGCCGGAAGACAGAAGACATCCCTGGGGTGGTTTTTGTCGCGTTTTTAAGTGATCTGGAAATTTAGAATTGAAAAGATTCAACGTACTTATCTAGATGGTCCGTGTAGTTAATAACTGAGATTGTTTCCAAAGAGCCGGGTAGGTGGTTGTGAAAAGTGGCCAGTCAGTTTTCCATCTTGAGTCTGTGATGCTAGAAGGTTTGAGGTCCCCTAAAGAGAACAGCACTGGGAAGTGGTCTTAGGTGAGTTCGTTCACCGTGGTGAGGTGATGCTGCAGTGGCAGATTCTTAAAGAGCATGATGTTCTGGAAGTCGGTGTACTTGCAAGTGAGAAGTGGGTTGGGATCGCTAGTACGTCGATGACAAAGTCGAGCTCCTCCGCCAGGTTAAATAGACGAAAATTCCGTCAACAGGTGCAAATCTAGTTGAATTCAATCTTTTTTGGTTTTGGTTAGATGCTTTTTTCTTGGCCAGTCGCCTTGAGTCCGAACAACTATCTGTGGGATTCTTGCTGGCATTTGGGATAACCTGGGGAAAAGAAAGAAAGGTCGATTTGCCAATAATCAACTGGGAATTAAAATTTAAGAGAAAAGAAACTGATTTGTAATTTTACCCGTTCGTGATGATGCTCATTGGGCACTAAAATTTTCCAGATTGTACTGTCTAAGTTGGTTGATCAGAGAGTTGTCTACGTTGGCACATCTGTGTACATCTTCTCGGTTGAGGTTTTCCAACATTTCCAACCCAGGGTTCTCGTTAAGTTAGTGGTTGGTGATGCACCATTCTGCTCCCATGGCTCTTCTTAGGCAGGTATTCTGGAGACGCTTAAGTTGATTTGCGCTGGCGTAGGCCCACGTCAAGGTGATGTAGGCGATGGTGAGACGGGTAATGGCCTTAGAGAGTCACAACTTGAAGTCTGGAGCCAGCGCGCGCTTTCCATCTAACAGCAATTATAGTTTTGCCATTAGGCCCCTGATGAGGTTTTGGAGTGTGGTGATGTGTTTCTCCCAAGTGAGACAGGAGTCGAGGGCGATGCCCAGGTAGGTGGCAGAATTCTTCAATAGAATGGCTGCTTCAAACATGTGTGTGGTACCATGTTTCCAGTTCAAACGCTTCCTGTGTTTTTCTAGTTGCAATCATAGGGCAAAACGAAGTGGAAAAGGAACCTGGATATTTCGGGTGTTGAAGATCTTGGAATGTCACTTACGAAGATGTCGAAGAGGGTCGGTTATAGAATAGACCCGTGCGACAGACCGGTTGTGATCATCTTCTCTATGGATCGAGTTCCTGTAACAGCACTCACAACGTCCTGTTCGCAAGTAAGTTGCACTAGATCAATTACCATTCAAAGACAACCACAAAAAGCGATTTATGAAGAAACTCATCGAACATAACAATTTGTTTGTTTGTCCATTGTTTTTACAGCACTGTTAATTTTTCTTTCTTTCAAAAATCATTGAGTCCTCTGTATATTTTCTGTTAATTTGTATTGTAATTTTTCCATTTACTCCTTTTAGTGTACCAATTCCAATAAACATCGACCAATGACAACGAATTAACAAAACTTTCATTATTGTATTTATAAAAATCATACTATTGTAGTCACATACCTGTCACACTTTCTCCTGTTTTAGGTAAAATTTTGTATCAAATAATACAAAATAAAGATAAAGCACTTCGTCTTTTATTTGCCCATCCCACTACAAAGCTCAAAGCATTGTCCAGCAAAGTATCACCAAATCCCCCTTAAAAAGTCACTTTTCCGGTATGTAATCAAGTGGACCGTGCCTTACGTTATTTCCAATTCAATTTACTTTAAATTCACTGAAGACATCAAACTTTGTGGGCAAGCAAACTTTTATGCAATTTCTAATGTCAAACTGTCAAACACAATTTTGTCGTTTTACAGTTTCCTTTATCGACCATACTTAATTAAGGCAGGACTCACACGGTCAGTTCTTAACCTGTACATAATACATCAAGGTGTATTTACCTTATAATACATATTATTATGTTATTGTTTTTGTTGGAATAATAAGTTCCAATGCTATCAACAGATGGCGCAAGTGTAACATGTCGCAAGTTAATGTATCGTCATCTCCTAATATAAAGGCGCCCGTATGTTGTCATAGTGTGTAAGTAGGACCACTCACTTTGGCAGGGGTCAATTAATTTATTATATTGTAGTGTTATTTTTGTATTAAATGTTTGCTTATATTGTTACTATGTGTTTCTCTTCGTTTACTGCTAACCTTTCCCAATAGGTTATGGGCCCAGTAGCGAAGTAAGAGAAAACTTTGTTTGTTTGTGATTTTTAATTTGTTCAAGGCTATTAACCTAAACCGTAATTTTATTAATAAAAAATTATGGAGGTGCAAATAGAAACCTTGCAGCAAGAAATCGAAAAGTTGCAGTTGAAGTTGAGGACTCAATCCACTTCTACAATTGTAGCGATGGGAGGACTGCCAGAAAGCAAACATCTTACTGGAGAAAATTATAGCGAATGGAAGCATGCTATGAAAAATTTTTTTGATCGATGCTGGTATGTGGAAACATGTGGAACCTGCACCCAACACTAACTTAGATGCTGATTTTGATCAACGGGTTCTAGCGAAGATAAATTTGTCGATTAAACCAGGAGCAGCGGCTGAAATAAAGAATGCCAAAACTGCAAAAGAAGCTTGGAACAAACTAAATCGCGTTTACGAACAGTCAGGTACGTTGCATTTGATCAGTTTGTATGCACAATTGTTCAGAATACGACTAGAAAATTGTGATGGTATGCAAGATTACATTAATAAAATGTTACATATCGCTGATCAGTTAGAAACGATAGGTGAACCGTTTAAAGATCATGTGGTTGGTGGTTTGATGTTAGCTGGTTTATCCGAGGAATACCAACCCTTGTTGCTGGGGATACAAGGATCCAAACAGAGTACAACCGTGGAATTTGTGAAAAATTTATTGTTACAACCAAGTGTGCAGCAAATTCATCAAATAAATATGGAGTCAAGTGCGTTTTACAGCAAAAACAAGAAAAAATCAAATAGTCAGTATAGATCCAAGGAACCACAAAGGCGAGAAATTCGCTGTTATAAGTGTAACGACATTGGTCACAAGGCGAATTTTTGTCCCCAAGAAAGGAATTTAAATCGGGAACAATTCAACAATAGAAGATCAGAAACTACTCAGTTTATCGGTATGTGTAGTGATGTGTATAATGACAATAGTGAATGGATTTTGGATTCTGGTGCTTCAGTGCATTTATCACCTAATGTTAATAACTTTAATAATTACAAAAACTATGATAATTGCAGTATCCAAGTTGCAAATGGTGCAACATTGAACAGTGTTGGTAAGGGCCAAGTGAAAATTAATCTTACAGGAAATAAAACATTAACGCTCCAAGAAGTTATTCATGTGCCAGAAGTTTCAAAGAATTTAATTTCGGTTGGTCAAATGGTTAAGCATGGCAATACCTTAGTGTTTGATGAAAGACATGGCTGCAGGATTACCAAGGTAAAAATAAACATTAATAATGCAGATGTACTGGGTAGTGCAAGATTGGAAAAGGGTGTGTACAAATTAAATAAATCGGATCATTTAGTGAATTTTGTGAAATTAAATAACAATCATGAGTTATGGCATCGACGATTGGGACATATGAATCGTGTAGCTATGAACTTGTTAAATAGTGGTTTAGTTGAAGGTCTGGAAATTAAAGATAAAAACAGTAAACAATGTGAAATCTGTGTAAAGGGCAAATTAGCACGAATTCCGTTTACTAAACATGGTGCGTCTCGAGCAACAAATAAGCTCGAACTAGTTCATTCCGACGTATGTGGTCCAATGAATACAAAATCGATTGGGGGTGCAAAATATTTTTTGACGTTCACTGATGATTTTTCAAGGAAAACAATTGTGTACTGTCTCAAAAACAAAAGTGAAGTGACTGAGAGGTTTTTAGAATACAAATCGTTTGTTGAAAATCAATGCGAAGAAACAATCAAGTGTTTGCGAACTGATAATGGAACGGAATATGTTAATAAAGAACTATTGTGCCATTTAAAAAGATTTGGAATTGAACATCAAACAAGTGTTCCGTATACGCCACAGCAAAATGGAGTTGCGGAGAGGCTTAATCGAACGTTGGTCGAAAGTGCAAGATGTATGTTGACAGAAGCGAATTTAGGAAATGAATTTTGGGCAGAAGCGATACTCACAGCAACGTACCTGAAGAATCGATGTCCAACTAAAAGTTTAAACCGAATGACACCTGAAGAAGCATGGAGCGGTAAGAAACCAAATTTATCGCATTTAAAAATATTTGGTTGTAAAGCGTTAGTACACATACCAAAAGTATTTAGAAGAAAATTTGATCCAAAAGCAGAAGAATACATCTTTGTAGGATACAGTGAGACAGTTAAAGGGTATAGGTTTGTTCACCCTATAACAAAGAAGCTAAAAATAGCAAGAGATGTAGTATTTTTTGAAGATCAATTGTTGAGCATTGATACCGGAGAATCGATTGAGAAATTATTTCCGCAACAAAGAACCGTGAAAATGATACATTCCAATCAAGATGACATTGCTACGGATGTAATTTGTACTCGTGATGAAGAAATTGATAATAATTTAACAAGAGCTAACAATTGTGCAATTCCAACAAATAATGGAAATGGTGATTTAGCAGACGAAAATAATTCAATGAAAGTCAATAGTGACATCGTTGAAGTTGAAGATAACGATATTATCAGTGTCGGTAATCTTACCAATATGATGGATATTGGTACAGATGCAATCGAGGTAAGCAATTTTGATGAAATTAATGCTCAAGAAATTGAAAATGAGCAAGTAGTTACAAATGTACCAAGACGGTCTAATCGTATTGCAAATAAAAATAGAATCAATTTTAATTCGGAATCTATTAATCAAGCAATATTGCAAGTTTTTAATGATCCAATAACAGTTAATGAAGCTCTCGAAAGTGAAAATTGTGAAAAATGGAAGAAAGCTATGCAAGAAGAAATGGAAGCGCATAAAACAAATAATACTTGGGTTTTGTGTGAAGTTCCAAAAAATCGAAAAACTATCAAAAGTAAGTGGGTATTCAAAACAAAATTTACAGCAAATGGAGAAATAGATCGATACAAGGCCAGATTAGTTGCAAAAGGATTTACCCAAAAGGAAGGTATCGATTATGACGAAACATTTGCACCAGTGGTAAGACACAGTTCTATACGACTATTAATGGCATTAGCAGCAAAAAAACAATTGGAATATAGATCAGATGGATGTCGTTACTGCATTTCTACATCCCAAATTAGATGAAGAAATTTATATGGAACTACCTGACAAAAAGACTTGTTTATTAAAGAAATCTATCAATGGACTAAAGCAAGCAAGTCGCGTTTGGTATCAAGAATTTGATCAAACAATGAAGAAATTGAAATTTGAACAATCGCAATATGACCCGTGTGTTTACGTAAAAAAGGAAAATGGTGAAATTCTGATTCTAACTGTTTATGTGGATGACATCTTAATTTTTTCAATGAATGATTCAACTAAAAATGAGTTGAAACAACAGTTAGTAAAATCGTTCAAAATGAAGGATCTCGGTAAAGCGCATTATTGTCTGGGAATAAGAATTGACCATGATAAGAAAAATGGCATTATAAGTATGGATCAGGAAAGGTATATAAATGAAATTTTAAAAAAGGTTTAAAATGGACGAGTGCAATGGGGTAACAACACCATTTGATATAAATCAAGTTTTAACGTTAGATATGAACGAAAATGAAGAAACAGTTCATATTCCATATCAAGAAGCGATTGGTAGCTTGATGTATGTAGCTCTAGGAACAAGGCCCGATATTGCGTATGCGGTTGGAAAACTCAGTCGTTACAACAAAAATCCTGGAAAAATGCATTGGATGGCGGTAAAGAGGGTTTTCAGATATCTTAAAATACTAAGAATCTAAAACTCACGTTTAAAAGAAATAATGCAAGTTTATGTGGATATTGCGATTCTGATTGGGCAGCTGAATTAGATGATAGAAAATCTACTGCTGGTTATGTTTTTGATGAGTGGAGGAGCAGTAAGTTGGGCTTCCAAAAACAACCAACAGTAGCTCTTTCAACCACTGAAGCGGAATACATGGCATTAAGTTTCACATCACAAGAAGCCATATTTCTTCAAGGCTTGATGCAAGAATTACAAGAAGATGTTAACGCAATCAAGATATTTTGTGATAACAAAGGGGCAATCGATCTCAGTAAAAACGCAGGATATCGATGTAGAACAAAGCATATCGATATTCGACATCATTTTGTTCGTGAGAGACAAGAATTAGGGCAAGTAAAAATCGAACATATTGGAACACAGGAAATGGTGGCCGATTCATTAACGAAAGCTTTGGCAAAAGAAAAGCATTATTATTGTTCCACAGAGATGGGTTTAAGATTCTAATTACATTGTAACTAGTGGAGGTGTTGGAATAATAAGTTCCAATGCTACCAACAGATGGCGCAAGTGTAACATGTCGCAAGTTAATGTATCGTCATCTCCTAATATAAAGGCGCCCGTATGTTGTCATAGTGTGTAAGTAGGACCACTCACTTTGGCAGGGGTCAATTAATTTATTATATTGTAGTGTTATTTTTGTATTAAATGTTTGCTTATATTGTTGCTATGTGTTTCTCTTCGTTTACTGCTAACCTTTTCCAATAGTTTTATGATTTATTTATTGTTATTGCTATTTTAATCATTTTTGATTTTAATCAACAACCAACCTAAATGTAGGATTTTCTTAAATTTGTTTTATTTTACTTCTCCATAGCCATAGCCTTCTTTAGTTATGTAAAATAAGATTATTGGTCGTTAGTTAGGTAAAATAAAGATGGCTATGACTTCTACCATTTCATTTAGTTAGTTTATTGTTAATTTGAAATTGCCCATAATCAAAATATGATAAATAAAAAAAAAATTAAAAACACATAATATTTCTGACACACTGTATACTAAAAAATAAAATATTTAGTTAAATCTACATAGTTTACTAATAAAAATTTATTTACAAAACTGTTCCATTTATTGGATGAGCTTACAAAAAATGATTAACTTCATAGCATTTGAGTGATGAAGCAGCAGCTACCATTTAATTCAAGCTGCTATAGTAAAAAGCAATTTCATTATGGGCCTCCCTAGAAAATATTTTCCCCACGTCAATTTTACTGAAAAGCATTGGTTAAATTTCCAAATTGTTTTGGAAGTTTTAAGATACTGTTGTGAGTTGTTTACATTTATTTTTAAAAATTTTTTTAATTTTTTAAAAAAAAAATTTTTTTTAAAAAAATTTTTTAAAAACCAAAAAATTTAAAATTTTTGGGAAATTCCTTTGGTTTTAAAAAATTTTTTTAAAAAAAAAATTTTTTTTCAAAAATTTTTTTTTAAAAAAAAAAAATTTTTTTTAAATTTTTTTTTTAAAAATTTTTTTAAAAAAAAAAAAAATTTAAAAATTTTTTTTTTTAAAAAAAAATTTTTTTTTTTTTTTTAAAAAATTTTTAAAATTTTTTTTTAAAAAAATTTAAAAAATTTTTAAAATTTTTTAAAAATTTTTAAAATTTTAAAAAATTTTTTTAAAATAAAATTAAAAAAATTTTTTTTTTAAAAAATTTAAATTTTTTAATTTGGGAAAAAAAAATTTTTTGGGGTTTAAAATTTTTTTTTTAAAAAAAAAGGTTCCAAAATTAAAAAAAAAGAAAAAAACCCAAAAAAAAAAAATTTTAAAATTAAAAATTTTTTTTTTGAAAAAAAAACCTTTTAAAAAAAATTTTTTTGGGGGGTTTTTTTTTTTTTAAAATTTTAAAAAAAAAGGGGGGGTTTTTAATTTTGGGTGGTTTTTCCCAAAAAAATTTTAAAATAAATTTTTTAAAATTAAAAATTTTTCCTTTTTTTTTTTTAAAAAATTTTTTTTTTTAAATTTTAAAAAGGGGGGGGTTTTTTTAAAAACTTTCCCCCCCCAAAAAAAATTTTTTTTGGGAAAATTTTTTTTAAAATTTTTTTAAAAAAAAAATTTTTTTTTTTTGTATTCCTTTAAAAAAAATTTTTTTAAAAAAAAAAAAAAAAAACCAAAAATTTAAAAAAAAAAAAAAAAAAAAACCCTAAAAAAAAATTTAAAAAAAAAAAATTTTTTTTTTTTTTTTTTGGGGTTTTTTTTTTTTTTAAATTTTTTGGTTTTTTTGGGGGTTTTTTTTTTTCCCCAAAAATTAAAAAAAAATTTTTTAAAAAAAATTTTTTTTAAAAACTTAAGGGTTTTTTAAATTTTTTAAATTTAAAATTTTTTTTTTTTTTAAAAAAAAAATTTTTTTAAAAATTTTTTAAAAAAAAAAAATTTTTAACCCCCCAAAAAAAACAAAAAAAAACCCTTTTTAATTTAAAAAAAAAAAAAAAAAAAATTTTTTTGGGGGGTTTTTTTTTTAAAAAAAAATTTAAAAAATTTTCCCCCGGGAAATTTTTTAAATTAAAAAAAACAAAATTTTTTTTTTAAAAAAAAAAAAAAAAATTTAAAAAAAGGGTTTTCCGGAAAAAAAATTTTTTTTTTTAAAAATTTTTTTTTTTTTTTTAAAAAAATTTTTTTTAAAAAAAGGGGAAAAATTTTTTTTTCTTTTTTTTTTAAAAAAGTTTTTAAATTTTTTCCCTTTTTTAAAAATTTTTTTTTCCCCCAAAAAAAATTTTTTTTTTTTCCCCCCTTTTTAAAAAAAAAAATTTTTCCAAAAAATTTTTTTTTTAAAAAAAAAAAAATTTTTTAATTTTTAAAAATTTTTTTTTTTAAAAAAAAAAAATTTTTTTTTTTCCCTTTTTTAAAAAAAACCCCCCAAAGGGTTTTAAAAATTTTAAAAAAATTTTTTAATTTGGAAATTTTAAAATTTTTTTTCCTTTAAAATTTTAAAAATTTTTTTTTTTTTTAATTTTTGGGGGTAAGGAATAAACCATTTACAAAAATAGCCATAACCCCGTAAAAGTAACTTTTTTGGATTCAATTTCTTCAAATACTTTAACTGCAGTTGCTTCATGAGTTAAACCCCATTGAATAGCTTTAACACCATCAAGATTCTTTTTCCCAAGTAATCTTGAATAGAGCGAAGGCGGATACCTATAAAAAGAAATGTAGTTTTCAAAGCTTAGAAAAGACAGTTATTAAATTACCTCTCTCTTCGACATGCATCGAGAACAATTCCAAAATTACTGGCTGTGAGCCGGCCAAGACGCATTTGATGCCACACAGCATTTTCATGTTGCCCTGTTGTTGCCTCAGCGACAAACAAAATTTCTTCATTACTTGCTCTAAAATTTTCTAAAACTTTGTCTTTAATTAATTCCCCAGTTTCAGTTTTGGAACTATTCAAAATACTGGAAAATAATTTAATGTTTTGTTGGGGAACGATGGTCGGCTCTGGAGACAATAATCCAAAAAATCCAGTAAATCTGAAAGACACTACATAATATTATATGCAATTTATTTTACATGTAACTATTGAATCATATTAAAGTTTTACATTCAAACTTAAGTTCACAAAAATATTTTATTAAAAATGTAAAAATTTTAATGATGGTGATTATATCCTATTATGCTCACCTGTGCAACGTTTTTAGCTCATCATATAAAATTTTTTTGTCGGTTTCGTCTACCAACCGATTTGTTGCTTGGTACTGGGTTTTACGGGGCGGAAATATTTTATTTACAGAACTCGCAGTACCTTCGGACGAAGAAGTAGATGCAGCTGGAGCTTTCCACTGACATACGGTGTCAGTTTTGCTAATATTCCTATTAGCACATAGCAAAACTGCAGCAATATGGTGGCATTTATACTGCCCCCTTGGGCATTCACAACTATAACTTGCTATTTTACAATCTTTTACTGTTATCTACAATATAAACAAATCAATTATTTTAATAGAAACACAATTTACTTACTGATTACTAAATTGCATTAAAATGAATACAATGAAATTTCTAAACTTACCTCCACGTTGTAGGTTTTTTTTTTCATACTTGCTAAAACTTTCCCTTTAATAATACCCACACTGCCATCAAAAAGTATTTGTACAGTATGTCCACTATCCAAACTATTTTCTCCCTTTTAATTAGCGTAATTTCATCCGAAAACAATTCTACAATTGATGATAAACTTATCAAAGCCATCTTGCAATAAATCTTATGATAACTAAAACTAAAGACATTTTTAAATAATATTAAAGTGAGAATTTAACATAAATACTGTACACACTATTGTCTGTTATTTCAATTCCACTAATTTCATCCGTAACACCTTTAAAATAATTAATTAAGTTCGCACTCAAAAGCTACCATGTTAATCTTATGGGAAGAAATGACCCAGATAACTTGTTATTCCCCATCAGCTGATCACCGGCCATTTTGTGACGTCACACTTTTACAGACTAAAAATATTTTAATCGGTTATTTTTCTTTTCCCGAAATGACATTTTACAAACTAACTTGTGATTTAATATAAATTTTCTTATTCAAAATGTGACAAAATTTTTAATTATAAAACATCTTAATTTGTTAATAAATTTAATTTTAATCTCCTCCAATGATTTATTTATATTTGACTTGTCTAGATCGGTTAATTAATTTTTTTTATGTGTTATTTTGTTAATAATAATTATTATTAAACATGGTAAAATAATTGTTGGAAACTAAATTGTTTTCTCTTTTTGTCTTTATTGTAACGAAATTCAATTTCTCCTTCCATTAAATGCCAAACCTTGGCCTTCCCCAACATGACGTATTGCTATGTTGAGGTAGTCCCCTACCTTGAAATGTGCTTTATCGTATTTTGTTATCGTTTTGTAATGAGAAGTACTACTTGAAAATGTACATTTTCAAGTGAAAATGTTCATTTTAAACCTTTACTTCCAAAATATACAAAATAATAAAATATGTTTATAGTATAAAAATGTTTATAATATAATGTAAATAATGTATAATTTTTATTTCATTTTTTCAATTAAAAAATTAACAAAAATTTATTTTTTTTTAATTTTAAGAAAAAACGATTATTTTTTAAATTAAAACAAAATAGAAGATAATCTCAGCCCACTCTGCTTTTTAGATATATACGGGGTTTGATTTCCTTATTTTACACAAACACTTTCATAAATTTAAAACTGGCCGGAATTGATGTTTTCTAAAAAATGAATTTGAAAACCTCGATTTTATCGGTTAAAAAAACCGATAAAAATTTCAAAACAAATCAAGCTTCAAATTAGCCCAAAAGAAGCCTAAAAAATTTTCTTAAACAAATCTAAAGGGGTCAGGCAGATGACTATCTCATTTGACTCAGAATGCCCCATATACAAAACCCTGTCTATGCAGGGTTAATTCGAGATGTCTTAAAAATAGTCTTACCCTCCAAAACGATAATTTTGATAATTCAAAATTCGAAATGGGAGATAGCATGCCTCTAGCCTCCCCGATAATTCTTTAAATAATTTAATTATGCACAATCATGAACACGAACGATAATATCGCCTAACATATCAATAAAATAAATTATCTGTACTAATATATCAAAAGATCTAAAAATCCATTATTTGGTTCAAATCAAGTACCTACTGAAAATCTCGTTAATCCTTCTGCGCATCAATTTAAACTTTTGTATTTCTAAAAAACCTCGAAAGGAGAAGAGGTACAAACAAAAATAAAGAATGCACAATAAAATTTGGCAAAAAATAACTAACCCCGACTCGACTATTTTTAAAATTTTGGGATATTTTTAAAAATTGTAGTTAAGCCGAAAAAAATTTTTAATATTGATATTATACTTAGAATTAAAAAACATCAAATGTTGAAAAACATCAAACGTTTTTCTAAATAACTTCAAAATTTTACTTATAAACTTCACAGTGATATCTTAAGGAGGTTGTTTAAATGTCGACAAACAATAAAACACATACATTATTTTTGTACTTAATTTTTATACCCCCTCCGCCATCTTGCATTTTATGTTTTAAAAGGTTCTCTAATAATCACTTAATACTAAAAGCGGGTAGAGTACGCGAACTGGGACTCTAAAATCGCAAATTCCTATAGAAATGGTATAATATTATGAAAAGAACATATTTAGAAATATTATAAACTATGGATGATTTAAAATTTTCACGTTTAGGCATTAAAACTCAAAATTGAAATACGTATCCATGATAGGCTACATTTGAACCTCAAGCCCCGCCCATTTTGAATTGTTTGAAGCGATTTTACAAAAATTATGTATTTTATCACATTTTTGATGCAGACGTCACATATGTGTACTGTTATTTGAATAAAACATGGAATTGCATCAATTTAAGGAGTATTTTCTAAAAAAATCATTTTGTGTGAATTCGTTTCTGAGGTGGTTGCACTGTCAAAACCTATTCTCCGCAGCCGCCTTCGCCCCTCCGGGGCTCGTACGGCGCTTCGAACGGTTTTGACACGTGCTAAACTCATTAAAAATATCCCTTAAGCGGCTCCAACTCGAAAAGTTTCCAAGTTGACGCGGCGGATCTCAAGGAGCGACTAATCTTGTCTTGTCTTCTTGGCACTGTGGAGTACCGGGGCGTCGCCCCACACCTCCTTCATCTGGCTGGCATGTTTGCCTGGTAACTTGGCTCTGAAATATAAAGAAGAGTTTCGCGTTGCTGCGGGTCGCGCCGAGGTGGATACCTCTGTGTGTGGGTTGCGGGTTTTCTGATTTTGCAGGGGGGGGATCGCGAGGCGTCGCGGCCCTCCTGCAGAATCCCTTTAGGAAGAAAAATAGCTTCGAAAGTCTTGGCTGAATTTGAAGTCCCATCTCGCCCTTTGAAGGTGAGGGCTTGCGGAGATGGGGTTGTTACTGTCGCTGCGTAGTTTGAAGAACTATCTGGGTTGCTGCAAGATGCTTCTGGGTCTCTTATACCGCAAAAAAATCCTCGAGTTGGTAGTTACCTAGCTCTTGGATTAATGGGTTTTCGGAGTGTCCAGAACCTTCGTAAAATTTTTCCGTCAGGTGACGGATAAACTCTGCATGGACTCCACGCCGAGTCCGCCTGCAGCCTCTTGTTTGTGACGAACCATGGGGCTTTCATGGCGCGTCGTAGGCGATGTTGCTGGTGAGGTAATGTGGGTTAGTGGGATTTCGCGTAGCCCAGACGGGGCTGCGTAGTTAGATGGGTCGGATGATGGTTTTGTATAGGATGAGTCGGTTGGGATGGAGAGTTTCTATTGGCATTGAGCATGGGTGCAGTGCGCCATTGCGCCTTGCTTTAGCTCGGTGTCTTGATGTGGGGCCCCACCGAGTCCTTGTCGAGGGTGACCCCAAGTATTTGGAGGTGTCGTCCAAGGAATCGCGGTGCCCAACATCGTGAGGTTTCGCGTGGGGAGTCTGAGTAATTTTAACGACGATCTCCGTTTGTGGGGGTTCGCGCAGACTGAGGGTGCGTCCGTTTGTCTGCTGAAGTATGTTGCCGTACTTTTTGCAGGGTTGACCCCGATGCGCCAGGTGCGGCACCATACTTCAAGTCCGTCGAGGGCCGTTTGTAGGCGGTTAATAATCGGGTCGGGCCTGAAGGAGCTGGTGTAGAATGCGGTGTCGTCCGCGTAAAGCGCGAGGTTAGTGGTCGGTGTGGCCGGGGGTGGCGGGCGGCGTTGGTAGATCGCGAACGTACAGAGTGTACAGAAAAGAAGCTAAAAGCGCGCCTTGAGGGACGCCCGCTTCCAGGGGCCGAAGTGATGAGCGGACGCCGTCAAGTTTGATTCGAAACGATCTGTTTTCGAGGAAGGACGCGACCAGCCTCACGAGAGACGGCTGGATGTTTGCCTCGTACAGTTTGAAGAGTAGGCCCTGGTGCCATACTCTGTCGAATGCCTTGGCTACGTCGAGGAACACCGCTCCCGTTGCTTGGTTTTTATTCCAATGCAGCGTGATGTGTTCCACGAGTCGCATTATTTGTTGGGTTGTCGAGTGGCCCGAACGAAAGCCAAATTGCTCGTTTTGAATAAGTTGGCCTTCGTTTATCGCGCGGATCAGCCTGCTTTGGATAATCCTTTCGGCAAGTTTACCCAGGGACGGTAGCAGGCTGATGGGTCGGTAGGAGGACGGTTTGCGGAGGTTTTGCTTCGGTTTGGGGATCATGATGACGTCGGCCACTTTCCAACGACATGGAAAGTGCTCGAGTTTCAGTGCTCCGTTTATGATCGCGGTTACCGCTGCGGCGCCAAGTTTTGGTAACTGACTGATGGTCATGTTTGTTATGCCGTCGGGCCCGGGGCCTTCTTTTCTTCAGCGATTTGATCACCTTGACCACCTCTAAGTAAGAGGTGGGGGCGATCGGTTGATGGAGGGGGTCGCGGAGCGCGGCGAGTCGGGCGTGGATATCCGCGTTGATCCTTGCCGTGTGGTCTGGGTTCGAGACTTCAATGTTCGGTTTACATTGAGCCTCTAAACTGTCCGCTAGCGCCTCAGCTTTTTCCAGGGGCTGAGAGCTTGACCGTTTGGGATGTCGAGGGGAGGGGTCTTTGTTGCGCAGACGCTTATGGGCCCCAGGCCGAGGATTTTCGAAAGAAAGTTCCTCGAGCTTGGTGGTCCAGCAAGTTTGTCTGGGGACGGGTAAGAAACCCGTCATCCGATTTTGACCATTTTAAAGTGGATTATGAAAGATGATGGTCTAATTAACGCATAAAAAATAAAATTTGCGGATTATTCACACAATTTTGAAAAACGACTTTAAAAATTTATTAACAATGCAAATTACTCATTGGCTCTTTTGAACTGTAACCCCGCCCCAAAGTTGACAGAGGATGTGGCGACAGTAAATATACCAGAATCTCGGTTTCACGACGAATTATGATAGATAATGGTGTAATTAGCTAATAAAAAGAATTAAATTTGTGATCGGACAACAAATTTCCGAAAAAAAATCACTTTTTGTGTGAATTCGTTTCTGAGGTGGTTGCACTGTCAAAACCTACTCTCCGCACCCGCCCTCCCCTCCGGGGCTCGTGCGGGGCTACGAGCGGTTTTGACACGTGCTAAACTCATTAAAAACATCCCTTAAGCGGCTCCAACTCGAAAAGTTTAAAAGTTGACGCGACGGATCTCAGAGAGCGACTGGTATCTCCCCACCACTAGTCACTGTCGACCCAGGCACAGCACACGTACCGCCAACAGAATGAATGATACCTTTTCATTTTAATAACTTACAGGGACGGGTAAGAAACCCGTCATCCGATTTTGACCATTTTAAAGTGGATTATGAAAGATGATGGTCTAATTAACGCATAAAAAATAAAATTTGCGGATTATTCACACAATTTTGAAAAAACGGCTTTAAAATTTATTAACAATGCAAATTACTCATTGGCTCTTTTGAACTGTAACCCCGCCCCAAGGTTGAAAGAGGATGTGGCGACAGTAAATATACCAGAATCTCGGTTTTCACGACGAATTATGATAGATAATGGTGTAATTAGCTAATAAAAGAATTAAATTTGTGATCGGACAACAAATTTCCGAAAAAAATCACTTTTGTGTGAATTCGTTTCTGAGGTGGTTGCACTGTCAAAACCTATCTCGCACCCGCCCTCGCCCTCCGGGGCTCGTGCGGGCTTCGAGCGGTTTTGACACGTGCTAAACTCATTAAAACATCCTTAAGCGGCTCCAACTCGAAAAGTTTGAAAGTTGACGCGGCAGATCTCGGAGCGACTGGTATCTCCCACCACTAGTCACTGTCGACCCAGGCACAGCACCGTACCGCCAACAGAATGACCATATTGGAATTTTACTACACAAAATACACTTACATGTATTTCTTATGGGAAAATTGCAATTTTCAAAATTAAATTGTGGCCTTATTACAATCCGACAACTTTCATCCTCACCTTAAAAGATTGTATTTTATGCTCTTTCGTTTGGTTGAACCATTTTATAGGAAAAGTGTTTTTCGAAGACGGGTTTCTTACCTGACCCGTTTGTCTGTATTCCGCGATGGATAAAGTATAAAATAAGTATAAATAAAATAATAAAATAAATAAAGTATAAAAATAAGGTATGTGTTTTTATTGTTTGTCGACATTTAAAAAACCCCCTTAAGATATCACTGTGAAGTTTATAAGTAAAATTTTTGAAGTTTTTTAGAAAAACGTTTGCTGTTTTTCAACATTTGTTGTTTTTTTTTAATTCAAGGGTATAATATCAATTTAAGAAAAGATGGGGAACCCATGTAGCCAGTAGCGTATTTAAAAATGCTTGTGGGGAGGGGGCGCAAATCGGATTATTTTCTTTCTTGTTAATCTATTTATGCGTGTCGGTGGTAAAAAGATAACTGACAGATTGCAAAAATTTAAAAATAAAAGAAATTCAAAACTGGACTTTCTTTTATTCTTTTAAACATTATTTTTATCACGGAGGGTGCTAGGGATACCATTCAAGTCAATTTTGGGGGCACTTACCTGATTGAAATGATTAAAGATAATTTTTTATCTACAAACTAGTTTATATCCTCTTATAGTCTAGAATAAATGGATTTCGAGTTATGAATTAAATTAAGAGAAGAAATGCTAAAAAAAATTCAAACTTTTATATTTCCTATATCTTTTCAACCAAACTATTTACAAAAAAACTAACGGCTCAATTCAAATAACAAATTTAACGGGTTGTAACTTTGGTCCAGTAAAATTTTTGGAAAACCAACCCATTTCTCAGAAAACCCGAATATAATGAACCAGGTCGGTACAAAAAAAATAATAAATTTTCAAAGTGGCTACCCTCATTTTCAACAACCAAACGTGTTTTTTTAAGGGTAAAACGGTATATTTATATAATGTAAAGTTATAATGGCACTTCTTTCATTAAATTCCGCCACAGCTATCTGTATTCTTTTTATTAATAATTCATCTTTGTTGTTGAACTTTTTCCTATTGCTGTAAATCAAAGCTTTAATGGCACCCCACAAAAAATAATCAAGAGAAGTTAAATGGGAGATCATACAGGACAATTGATCTTTAAAAAATCATTAATACCAAAGAGCATTTAGTTATCTATATACTCTTTGTTAATACTATAAAATCAATAGTTACGGTGCTATAGCCATTTGAAGGCAGAAATTCAAAAAAATGCTTTAAAGAGGGTTACCTTCCAACGCAACGGTTTGGACTATAAAATTTTTAGGCGAGAGTTAATTAACCCTGATTGTGCTTTTCATTATTTTTTTTCAAATTATGATAGATAATAATACGCATAAAAAAATTTTAATTCGCGGTCAGTTCACAAATTTTGTAAAAAACGGCTTTAAAAATGAATTTTGAATACAACTTTCTCATTGGTTCTTTTGGAACTGGAATCCAAACCCATCGAAAATGAAAATAAATATTTAGCTCTAAAAGTAATTGTAATTATATTTATGATGTAACTGCAAAAGAAACGAAGTCTTCGGCTTAACTACAATTTTTAAAATATCCCAAAATTTTAAAAATAGTCGAGTGCGGGTTAGTTAACTTTGCCAAATTTTATTGTGCATCTTTATTTTTGTTTGTACCTTTTTCCTTTCGAGGTTTTTAGAAATATAAAAGTTTAAATTGGTGCGCAGAAGGATTAACGAGATTTTCAGTAGTGACTTGATTTGAACCAAATAATGGATTTAAGATCTTTTGATATATTAGTACAGATAATTTATTTTATTGCATATGTTAGTCGATATTATCGTTCGTGTTCATGATTGTGCATAATTAAATTATTTAAAGAATTATCGGGGGCTAGAGGCATGCTATCTCCCATTTCGAATTTTGAATTATCAAAAATTATCGTTTTGAAGGGGGGAGACTGTTTTTGAGACATTAACCCTGTATAGACAGGGTTTTGTATATGGGGCATTCAGAGTCAAATGAGATGGTCATCTGCCTGATCCGTTTAGATTTGTTTAAGAAAAATGAGTTAGTTGATGACTGCCAGCATCAACTATGAAAAGGGTTACAGGCACATTCCCCAACCCGAATTTAGCAACCGTGGGGTCTTAATGCTTAAACCTTACTCTTAGAGAAAGAGGCTATGGCTCAGCAGTGGGCTAAAAAAAGGCTGAAAAGAAGAAGAAGAAGAGAAAATCGAGGTTTTCAAATTCATTTTTTAGAAAACATCAATTCCGGCCAGTTTTAAATTTATGAAAGTTTTTGTGTCAAGTCAGAATTAAACCCCGTATATTTTTTTAAAAAGCAGAATGGGCTGAGATTATCTTCTATTTTGTTTTTATTTAAAAAATAATCGTTTTTTCATAAAATCAAAAAGAAAACAATTTTGTTAATTTTTTAATAGAAAAAATGAAATAAAAATTAAACATTATTTACATTATATTAAAAACATATTTTATTATTTTGTATATTTTGGAAGTAAAAAGGGTTTTAAAAAGAACATTTTCACCTTGAAAATGGACATTTGTCAAGTAGTAGTACTTCCGATTACAAAAACGATAACAAAATACGATAAAGCACATTTCAAGGTAAGGGACTACCTCAACATAGCAGTACGTCATGTTGGGGAAGGCCAAGGTTTAGCATTTAATGGAAGGAGAAATTGAATTTCGTTACAATAAAGATAGAAAGGGAAAACAATTTAGTTTCCAACAATTATTTCACAATGTTTAATAATAATTATTATTAACAAAATAACACAAAAATAATTAATTAACCGATCTAGACAAGTCAAATATAAATAAATCAATAAAAAAAAATTTTATAAATTACAATTTTTGAACTTTAAAAAGCAAGGGGGAGGAGATTAAAATTAACTTTATTAACAAATTAAGATGTTTAACAATTTAAAATATTTGTCACCTTTTTGAAAAAGAAAATTTATATTAAATCGCAAGTTAGTTTGTAAAAATGTCATTTCAGGAAAAAGAAAAAAATAATCGATTAAAATCGAGGGGTCAACCGCTACAGGAAATCTTGTACAATTAACTTCACATACTTCGTCAAAATTCACCGTATTTCTTATTCTTCATCAGTAATTCACCGTACTTCATCAATAATTCACTGTACTTCACCTACTTCATCGATATATGTACTTCATTATTTTTCACCTATTTTACAAGTACCTCATGTATTTCATGTATTAATTCACATGAGGTTTCATGTACTTCATGAGATGTGTACAAAAAACTTCACCAGCAGTTAACCCCTCGATTAAAATATTTTAAGAATATTCAAGCAAGAGAAAACCATTTACAAAGATTTTTGTAAATGGTTTATTCCTTACCCACCCTTAAATACGTCACTGCATGTAGCCTACTATTAAATTTTATTCAGAATTATAAGTTCATGAGAATCATAATATAAAAACTTTGCATAAATTTAGTTAAATTTTGTTCATTTTTGCTGCCAACCGCCTGGCCTTACAACTAGATTGCCACGATTGTGCGGCCTGAAGGCCGCGCTTAAAGACTTTTTAATTGTGTTTACAAAACACATACACATGTTTAGGTTACCAGTTTAGGTTTTTATATTTTAATTAACTTGTAGATCAGATGTGACTTATCGTAGCTATATTATTTTTCTTAGGGAGGGGGGGGTGCTCCCGGGTTTTAACTGTACTTCGGTATAGGAAAGGGATTTAAACAAGTTTTAGATGCCCACTGTCTATAATTAATATTCCCACTTTGGACTTAATCGAAAAGGCGTAGATTTAATTCCCACTTACACTGTCGCTTGCTGAAAAGTTGGTTGGTAAAGTTTTTTAAATTCCCCTCCTCAATTGTCATTGATTTTATTGCAACAAATGCCGCTGTAGTGGTATGTATAGACAGGGTTTTGTATATGGGGCATTCTGAGGCAAATGGGATGGTCATCTGCCTGACCCCTTTGAATTTGTTTAAGAAATTTTTCTTAGGCTTCTTTTGAACTAATTTGAAGCCTGCATTTTATGAAAATTTGTATCGCTTTTTAACCGATAAAATCGTGGTTTTTAAATTCATTTATTAGAAAAGATCAATTCCGACCCGTTTCAAATTTATGAAATTTTTGCGACGTATATTTACCCAAAAAGAGAATGAGTCGAGTTATATATTGTAATATTGACGGAAATAGTGATAAGTACTTTTCTTCTGCGTCAATAAAATTTTTTCATCAGAATATATTAGATCTAATCAGCTCTTGATGTGCTGTTTTGCCCGGTCACCACACACGGGCAGATGTTTGAAAAGGTTTGGTGTCCGAAGAGGAGTATGTTGCAGAAACTACGTTACTGCTGATCACACGTCCACAATTTCTTCCGACTATTGCATTTCCCTCCCCCTATAGCAACATCCAATTGCCACAAATCACAAACTTACCCTCCTCCACTTATTTTTTGATTTTTTTTCCTCAATTGATCTTTTCTTTATATCATCGGAGTATCTTTTTCTTTGATTGACGCATACATTTGGCTAACTCCCTTTCCCCTTTTATTCAAGTGTTTCTTTTTTATTGTTTAAAAGAATTATGATCTTTTTCGCTTAGTTAGCAAGAAATATGGTATTGAAATTCCTGTTAAAAAAATTAAAAATTAAGCTTTTTGTTCTAACTTTAGTTTATTATGAAATAACAAAATAGAAATTTATTTTCAAAACTTGTTCCATTTATTAGAACGAGTTTATAAAACATAATGTTTACATCACAGCCTTTACTTTCTCTTTTCTCTTACTTTCTTTCTTTTCTTCAACCATATCGCTAGTTTTCCTTAACTTGTTGCTCGTAGGTTGGTCACATCTTACTTCGAATAAATACTCAAGTGCGTTGCAACGTACAGGACGCCTTTCAAAAATATTGACAGCTCTTGTACATAAAGCTACAAATCTTTTAACATAGACATATTCAACACGAGCAGTCACATTACTGACGTGCTCAAATGGAGCCATCACGCAAATTTCCGATTTCACTTGCAACGGTTTCATACTGGTGACATTTGCGTTATAGAACTGGAACATCGATTTCAATGAATCAAACTGATGGAAATCAAGTTTAGTAATGGGATGCCCCAAAAACGGACAGATTATGTCCATATCGTATTTAAAAAAACTGTAGTAGTCAAAAAATCCTAGCAAGATATCTTCAGCAGCAGTTTCATTCAAATATGGTGAGGTAAAATGGGAACTATAATCCATACCTACATTCCAATCTTCCTGCACATTTATCGAATGAACGGTTTGCAAAGTTCTAATGGAGGGTAGCGAATACACATGTTGCAAATAAGATATATACATGATAGTTAAGGAATAATTAGAAAAACCTGAAGTGCTGATAAGACCTTGAATTTTGGCCCAATATTTAATTACCATCATCAACTGTCCCAATCTATTGTCTAACGACATGATGTAGTGGATAAACACACTGTTGTGAACCCATATGACGGATTTGCAATTAAAATTGTAACGAATCTTAGTTGGAATATGTAAAAATTCGCAAGTTGATGTTCTTGAAGTTAGAAGAGCAGTTATTTCAGCAAAAATGCTTTCATTTGACTTCCTATTGGTTTCCTTCACATTCAAATTTGGGTTCTGTTCATCAAGTTCGACAAAAACGTCGACGTCGCTATTTATAAAGTATAAACCGGTGACCGTTGATCCAAACCTGTGTACCTTGCATCCCGGATAGACCTTTTGTAACGTAGTTTGCAAATCATCGCAAAGGGAAATGTATTTCGGTTCCATATTTTTATATGGTGGTTGCCATTTTTTAAGAAAGCGAGCCACTTGCGACTCTTGGCCTATACAAAAATCTTGGTCTTTCTGCTCAACCACACCTCCCTTTTGCCATTTTTCACAAAATTTGTTCTCTTTGCTTTGTATCCTAAAACAATTAAAAACAATTTAATAAATAGAATGGAGTAAATCATAAATAAATGGTTTAATACCAAAAAAAATCGGATGTGACCATGTCCATGACTTGATCATACTTTTACTAATATTAGGAGTAATTAATAAAAAAAAATCTTAAAAATAATATTTTTAATTAATAAATTTGAACAAAACTCTAATTACATCTAAGTCTGATTATAAAAGATGCAAAATACCAAATTTGGCTTTGAAATTCCTATTAGTTTTTTAAATATTAATTAAAAACTAATATTAAATAAAAAGATTGAAAAAAAGATACTTTTCTAAGAGAGACCCTTTTTTTACTCTGTGGGAAGATAAAAAAGATAAAAAATTTACCCAATATTTCCAATTATAGATGTAGTGGGTTATTGTGATAAGAAACTTAGTTTCTATTTTAAAAAATTATAACTGTAGTCAGGGCTGGAAAAATATGTCTGGGGCCCCAAAAAATGTAATCCAATCTTGACCATAATCAAACTTCAATTTTTTATCAAATGAGTAAACATATCATTTTTTTATGTTGTACTATCTGCAGTTTTTGCTAAATAAAATTGAAAGTAATAAGTTCTTCCAATGCCCAATATTAAACACATTACAATAACCTAAAAATAATTAATTGAAAAATTAAAAATACATGAAAATTGCATTTTTTATCAAATTATGTTTAGTTTTGAACAATTAAGTTTTGAAGTTCAATTGATAATTATTGTAAAGTTATGAACAACCATGTATTATTAATTAGAAACGTTACTTAAGATAAAGTGGCCAAGAATAAAGAACGTAGTACATTACGTTGTATTTTGTAAGATAATTTCGTAAAATAATAATTAAAAATTATACTTACATAGAAATTTAACATTAACAAGAGCTCGATTTATTTAAACACCCTGCTTTAAAACTATAAATAGCCTGCTACAAAAATTCCCGCTAAAACTTGGAGGCTATGTTGGGGAGGTGGACACAGCCGTATACAGGCCCGGACTAAGAAAAGGAGGAAATGCCGGTAGGTCTTTCTTATCTATGGTCGGTGCGTTTTATGAACAAAGCTCAAATGTTTAATCACATGAAATCTTTTTAAATGAATTAATGTGAATCTTAACTTATTAAAAAATAAATTTCTTTATTAATCTACTAATTTTTCTACTCTTAATTACCTACGTAAGCTCAAAGTGGGGGGGAGTCTGGTAAACTCTCGCCAAACTCATTTAAATGTAAGGCGGACATGCATCAATGAAAATCTGACGTTAACTTTTTAGTTTAGAGAATATCCTTTATTATAACAGATAACATTTTGCATTATAAAATTCATTCCGGGTATACACTGTAAAAAATTATTGGTCTTCAGTGGGATAAAAATTATAGGGTAAATCTCACGTGAAGGGAGAGGGTCCACCACATCTTACCGAATCTCACCAAGGGAAAGTCAAAATTAAAAAAACACCTCAGGTAATTGATAGACGTCCCCAAGTAAGTTCATGTTTTTCTCAAATTTGGTTTATTTTGTGGTCAATTTTTTAATTTTATTTTGTTCCTCTTAAACTTTGCATGACGTTATTTCCATTGAAAGAAATATTTGGGTTTTTTAAAACAATGTCAAAGATCTTGTCCATATAGGAATATAGAATTTTTGTGATGATGTAAAAAACTCACGTGGATCTGATAAAAACGTCGTAAGGAACCGTTCATCTTTTATTAATTCTGATTGGTTTTTAAAACTCAGATTTTTTAGAGTTATAACGACATCGTCCCAAGTTTTGTGAATTTTAATAATTTATTTTTGTCATGCTAAACGCACCCAAAAAATTGTAAAAATAATTGAATTCTCAGGTTGACCTCAGCTTTAAAAAACGATATACATATAAAAAAAATAACGAATCTCGTCCTTTACGAGTTTTATTTCAAAACAAAAAATTTCAACGGCACCATGGAATTATGGGAGTGGGGAGGCAGCACAATGAACCTCTTTAGTGCCGCTCGTAAATGGTAATATAGTAAAATAATTGCTTTCAGGTGAAACTTTGGATTTGATAATTAATTAAATGACATACAATCAAGTTTTATTTACATTTTACACAAAATTTTGTAAGGAAAATTTTATTTAAAATAATATTAGGTGTTCTGTCCAGAAAATAATGCCATGAGGTTAGATAAAGTTTGCTGTTGCCAAAGAGTATATAGATATACTCTTTGTTGTTTCTTAGATATAGTTCAGTCTTAGTTCAGGTACTAAGAGTTCAGGTGAGAGCCTTTTCTTTTTTTCAATTTATAATTACTGTCGACTATGTATGTAATTTTGGCATTTTAAATATTTCTAAAAATTTTCTTTATAATAATTTTTTAAATTCTCTAAATTCAAATTTGGCGCTGCTATTACTTAATATATTGAAACATCCTGTAGATAGTTTATTTTCAGAATCACATTTATCGGATGTCAAAAATTTTATCTTATCATCAACTTTAAAATTTCATAGTTTATCGTATTCTTCAGGTAATAATTGATTATCTTTCTATTCAAAATTGTTGTTTCAAGTAAACCTTTTTTTAGCATTTTTTTTGATGAATTTAAATTCAACAAAAGACGACTTAACCTCAAACAATATCCTGGATTGTTTGTAATTTTGTTCACAATGTAAATTTTTGTGTATATTTTGTGATCTAATAACTGAATTGACATGGATTTGATCCAAATTTAGGACAATCTTAAGTAACTGTTTTGTTATTGTATTTTATAGTCGTAGCTTAAGTACTCGGCAAAGTAAGTGAAGGAAAATTCTGTTTCATTCATTCAACTCTTAGCAATTTCTTAGTAATTGCATATGAATATAAGTGCTAATCTTGATTGTAATTAAATTTGTATTTTGTAGGTATATTTAGGGAAGATTATGAAGTGGCACTTGGCTATGTCGATTACCAAGCAGTGATGCCCAGTTTGAAACCACCTTCTCTTGGAAGGCAGTGCCCATCCACCGAAGTAATTCTCTGAGAAAGCTTCCTTACAAAGAGGTCCACAGCACCTAAAATCGAGTGAACGATTTGGAAGAAAATGGTTCTTCTACCATCAAATCTACCTGTGACCGTTGTTTGCTAGAAAAGTAATGCAAGGAAATGATTGGGGATCACTTCACCATATCTGTTTGGGGTAAGATATAGGTGCATTATTATTGTTGTAATTTAGTGGGGATATATTTTGCAATACATTTTACCCAAACGAATCACAAGTAACTGATCAATTTATATTTATGTGTATAATAAAATGAACTAGTAATTAATATAAAAGAAAGGTATCTCCGTTGAAGGCCAATTCCTTCATACTGTGCATGTGGGTGAAATTTCTGCAAGCTTTAAATGAGATGTTGGGTTAATTAACAGGCATATTTTAAATTGTAATAAAATCTTATCCTGAATCAATAAGAAACAGGTGCAAAACATTACTGTACAGCTCACGAATATACCGGGTGTTAATTTTAAATCTTCCAGCAATAAATAAGTAAAAATATTTCAGAGGAAAGTTGTATAAAAGCGAGGCGAAAAGAATATGGTATAATTATTTTTAAATGGCACTATATTTTTAGCAGATTCAGATTTTACATAAAAACAAACGACTTTTGTTAAAAACTTTTTATCTAAGATAGACTTTACGACTAAGATGCGTTGAAACAAAATAAAATTATTTTAATAAACTGCATATGATTAATCGAAATTTAATTTTAATAGTTGGAAGGCTATTATTGCTTTTATTATTATTACAAAAGTTTTTCTATTTATACCAATAAATAATAGCCGTATAAATTTAAAATTATTAATTTGATTAACCGCAGGTATAGTTCTCAGAAAATTTATTAATTACTGCAAATTTGAAATCAAAATGGCACACCAATTTACAGAAACTTGGTAGATTTATATGAGCTTAGTAGTCATACGTTTCTTGGAGCACTGATTACAAATATGAGGTCAAATTTTCGAAATTTAAAATCGCAGTGTAACAACAATTAAATTTCATGGATTCAACATTTTTGAGGAAATTAGCTACTCACTACTTGTTATTTTTCGGAAAATTACATATTCACATATTATTTCTATTTTTGTCAAGAATGTTTTCATTTCATAGTTCTTATGAATATTTGTTGTTATTATGTAATGAATCAAGTATAATTTTAATAAAAGGATATAATAGAATTGTTTTAAATCTTTCACATCAATTAAATTTTTAATTAAAAGCGACAAAAAGCTAGCACATGACTGGACGTAATCGATACAGTATTTAAATTGGATAATAGAGTATTATAAATTTCTCCTGCGAAAATACCCTTCAGTACATTATGCCAAGACAAGAAAACTAATGCGGTGTCATAAAACTTTTAATAAAATTTGAACATTTAATTTTCTGTTTCCTATACTAGGGCATGGGGGAGGTTTCTATACCGTCCCAGATCTCACAATCAGATGAAATGCAGCCGCAGGTTATACTTTAATTTTGAAATGTAAAAGAAGAATTTTACCAACAGTAAAGAAAGCGGTTCCCACCCCTCCTTCTACATCCGTACATGAGGATCTAAACAGAATTTAAAAAATAAACGTAAATTGAAAGTTTCCATACTTTTGGCCACGACCATATATGTATATATTATAGGTTCCCAGTACGATGAAAGCTTAATAACAACCTTAATATTAAACTTCAAAAATATAAAGCATCAGAAAATCCAAAACCTGTGTCGACGAAATTTGTTTTTCGAAAGCTAATATGATTTAATAATTAATGTTGAAAAGTTTCAAGTTTTTATTTGCAGCGCCGCTTTATTAACTAGGGCCGCTGAAAGAAATTGCCCTGCAGCTAAACTTGAGGTTATCATGTTATTGAAACTTCCATTTTAATTTCCATGGTTTTCTTTATTTACAATGTTGACAACAAAAAAAGTAAAAAATACTTCAATTACAAAAAAAGAACTTGAAAATCCCCCCCTTTGAGAATAGTTCGTTTCTCTTTAATTCAATTGAGTGATCTGTGAATAAATCTCCTTATTTCTATCTTCTAGCATAATATAGAAAATTATCTAAATACTACAAACAAAACAAAAATAATTAATTCATATCTGTACTTGTAGTGTCCTTCTATACCATGAAAGAAGTCGACCACCTACCTAGGCATCACCCTCACCTGAGAGAAACACATCACCACTCTACAAAAGTGCACCATGGATCTAATGGCAACGTTGAACTTGTTGATAAGTGGAAATAGCATACTGTTGCTGTACCTCAAGCTCAGACTTTACAAGATCATCATCCATCCCACTAATGGGGTACAGCGGCATAAAATATAGCGTCGTCACTGGGCATTAATTGATGCAACATTTGAATAGGATAATAATAGCATTAAGAATTTTCCTGCGCAAATATAATAATACGTTAAAAGAAATCATTATTTTTTCTCTAAATGGCTCTAGTAATATATTTCTCGTAATGTATTGATTCCATAGGTTCATACTAATTATACTTACTAATTGGAAAAGTGGCATTCCGTACTAAAAAAAATTCAGTTTTGTGATTAATTAATTCAGTTGCGAGATTTAGCACGTAAACGATGTACGTCGATAAAGAGAAAATTCAGTATATTGTACAATTATACTTCGATAAAGGCAAAAATGCAAGCTACTTAATCCAATATTCAATATCATTTGAAATTATATAATTATGAAGGATAATAAATTAGGAAGGTGTTTATAATCTCGATAATTGAGTGACAGCGAATCACGTGCAATTTTGGTTTCTACTAGGAGCTGTTTCCATATGGCGAAACATTAAATTTGGACCTCAACTAACTGTCAACATTTTGATCGTTTGAAGTTGGCGATCGACATGAGCCTGCTAGAATTGACCAATCGGAGATGAGTTGTGTTAAACCTTTAAAATGGCGACAAATTGTAGAACCAAACGGTGCATATTTGATCCAAATCGAACAATACTAACTTTGCTAAATAAAACCTTGAATTAAATGAAAAAATAATAGAATTCTTGTTCCTCAACTTATTATAATATAATATTTGTTGTAAATAGTATATTGCTTTACTAGGAGTCAAAGCGTAACTTTTATGGCGAGTTTGTAAGTTTGACGGACGAGTGAAGCGAGTCCGACAAATACATACGAGCTATAAAAGTGCTTTGCCTCTGAGTAGAGTGATATTTTGGACGTCTTGAAATAACTTTTTAAAAAACTATCCAAAATTTTATTTATTAATTTTACAACACCAAAACAAATGCCTAAACTAACAGCGTAACGCCCTTAAACTAATGTGAGTAACTAACTTGCTTATTCTAGAATGGCTACTTTATATAAAGTAAAAGATGACGAATGTGCATTTCTATATTTACAAAGTTCTGAAATGCAGAAATGCAGTTCTCATCGCTTCTTATATAATTTAAATGGAAAAGTACTTATCACTATTTCCGTCAATATCACAATATATAACTCTAGCACCATTATAGTTTTTACAAATCCATATTGAAAAAATAAAAACTATAATGGTGCTAGCTCTAATATTTGGGTGCTAACCGGTGCTAGCTCTATAGATTCGGGAGCTAGCTTTTTGCCAAAATTTTAACTGGGAGGGGCAAAGTAACGCACCCTAAGTATTACTTTATATAAAAGGATACATTCAACTATATTTCTAAATTTGCTTCTTATATTTTTGTGAAAAATATATTGATTTTATTAATAATTTGTTCTCAATCTTTCCATAAAATTCCATGCAAGATAGGTGCAAGATAGTCGTAAAATGAAAAATTTGTGAAAACTACATTACTTATTATTTTGTAGCATCCTATTAGACAAATATTGTTCTACACACTGTGCGCATGAGCAGCACACCTGTTTCGTTGGGGCTGTCATTTGTATTGAATAAATATATTTTCTTTTTCAAAATGTGACAAAATTTTTTAATTATTAAACATCTTAATTTGTTAATAAATTTAATTTTAATCTCCTCCCCCTTGCTTTTTAACGCTTAAAAATTGTTATTTATACAAAAAATTTGTAATGATTTATTTATATTTGACTTGTCTAAATCGGTTAATTAATTATTTTCATGTGTTATTTTGTTAATAATAATTATTATTAAACATGGTGAAATAATTGTTGGAAACTAAATTGTTTTCCTTTCTGTCTTTATTGTAACGAAATTCAATTTCTCCTTCTCTTAGATGCAAAACCTTGGTCTTCCCAACATGACGTACTGCTATGTTGAGGTAGTCCTTACCTTGAAATGTGCTTTATCGTATTTTGTTATCATTTTGTAATCGGAAGTACTACTTGACAAATGTCCATTTTCAAGGTGAAAATGTTCATTTTAAACCTTTACTTCCAAAATATACAAAATAATAAAATATGTTTATAATATAAATGTTTATAATATAATGTAAATAATGTTTAATTTTTATTTCATTTTTCTATTAAAAATTAACAAAATTTTTTCTTTTGATTTTATAAAAACGATTATTTTTAAATTAAAACAAAATAAAAGATAATCTCAGCCCAAAAAAGCCAAAAATTTTCTTAAACAAATCTAAAGGGGTCATGACTATCTCATTTGACTCAGAATGCCCATATCAAAACCCTGTCTATACAGGGTTAATTCGAATGTTTTAAAAAGTCTCACCCTCCAAAACGATAATTTTAGATTAGATAAATAGATTACCAGCAATCGATAAAGCGAGTTTATTTCAACTTTTTTCGACTACAAAAGCACGAAAATTTCAAAGGGTTAACCTTTGATTTTTTTAAAATTAAAATTTTCGATGGCCGGGTTTTATTAGTAAAATCGGCGCAGGGGAACGTGGAGAGTTCGGAAAGTGCTGCCTCAGATGAAGCAAGCGTCAGGAAGTAGCTCAAAAGTTGCTTCAAAGTGTTTAGGGGGTGAAATCGAATGCTTTCACTTTAAATGCTCTAATAATCAAAATAGCTTTTACCGTGAATTTGAATTGAAAATTGCAATTTTCCCAGGATCAGGATCATCTCCTTGTTTGGGATACCAGGGCTTAGCCCCATACTCCCTGTCCTCTATTATTTCCAATCTAGGCGTTTTTTTAAAGGATCGTACCTATTTTGGTCCGCCAGGTTCTGCGCACAGCCATTTATCCGCTGACGCGGATTTAGCTGGTCGAGATTACTCTGGCGGACTTATCATTTCGCGCTCGTCCTCGACCTTCCCCGTCCCCCTCTTTCCATTTGCCGATTAGAGCCGGCATTTGGTCGGAAGGGTTTTGTTGGGTCGGATCTGCGCGGCGAGGCACCGTTCGGTCTAGAGCGGCCGCGACGTGTTACCGTGCTTACCGCTCCTGACCTTGCGATGCCCCGGAGCTTGTTGAAATAAATAAATCGTAGAAGAGCAACCTAGTCCGTGAGATTTGTAGTAATAGTACCTATTAAAACCTGACGAAGTATGAACGCGATCGGGCAAGTTTGGGCAGGGCTTTAGGAGGAGGGCCTAAAGGCGGTGCAAAACTTACGTGATCCCATCCAGAGACGTCAGTGGCCGACCATTTCGACTCGTCACGCTTCGGCATTGCTCATGTGTCCCGGTATTGATTACGAATTGCTCGGTGCCCCTTCATCCTCGTCGCTTTCGTAATCGGTTTCTCCGTCACCACCTGAAACACGCAAAGTATTAATAATACTGTCCTCTGTGATTGGCTGCAGGATTGCTTTGGGTCTCTTGTACCGTAGAAAATCATCGAGCTGGTAGTTACCCAGCTCTTTGATCATCGGGTATTCCGAGTTACCTGCGGTTTTGTAAAGTTTAATCGCCGCTTTTCGAATAAACTCTTCGATGGATTCTATGCCGGAATCCTCCCGCAGCCTTTGGTTTGAGACGAACCATGGGGCCTTCATGGCTCGTCTTATGGCAATGTTTTGCGTCCGCTGGAGCTTGGCTATGTGGCTTGGGGCCGCATAGCCCCAGACGGGCGCCGCGTACGTCATGATCGGCCTGATTACCGACTTCACCAGCATCAGGCCGTTTTTCGCGTCGAGTTTGCTTGTTTTCCTATTTAATAGGGGGCCAAGAGCGGACACGGCTCCCCTCGCTTTGTTTGAAACGTCTTTGATGTGGGGGCCCCACCGAAGTCCCTTGTCCAGAGTCACTCCCAAGTACTTGGAAGTGTTGCTCCAGGGGATTTCGGTGCCAAACATCTTTAAATTAGTACTCGGAAGTCTGAGGGACCTCCGAGCCGAAAGACACTTCGTCTCGATCGCTCTTGTGAAATATGTTGCCGTACTTTTGCTTGGGTTTACCCCAATACGCCAGGTACGGCACCAAATTTCCAAGGCGTCGAGGGCTTCTTGCAGCCGCGCTATGACTTTTTGCGGTCTGAAAGAGCTGGTGAAGTAGGCGGTGTCGTCCGCGTACAGCATCAGCTCTGTGGATGGTGCGGTCGGTACTTTCGGCGGGACGGGTACGTCTTTGGCGTAGAAAATATACAGTCCCGGCGGAGTATCGATCCTTGTGGGACCCCGCTTCGATCGGCCTTTCTGTCGAGCGGGATCCTCCAACTTCACTTTAAATGTACGGCCTGTCAGATACGACGCTATCAGTCTGACTAATGCCGGTTCTATGCCGCCTTTAAGCATTTTATAAAGCAGGCCCTGGTGCCATACTTTATCGAATGCTTTGGCGACATCTAGAACACCGCCCCGTTGCTTGGTTTTTTTTCCAATGCAACGTGACGTGTTCTACAAACGCAACACTTGTTGCGTGGTCGAATGCGGCGGAACCCAAATTGTTCCGGAGGAATTGATTTGTGTTCCTCCATGGCCATGTTAAGGCGCGATCTAATGACCATTTCGGCCAGTTTCCCGAGATTGGGCAGCAGACTGATAGGTCGGTATGAGGCAGGGTTACGTGGGTTCTGCCTAGGCTTGGGATCATCACCACCTCGGCCATTTTCCAACGACATGGAAAATGCTCGAGGCGCAGTATTGCATTGAAGATGCAAGTGACTGCCGCTACCCTACCTTTGGCAGTTCCGCGATAACCCTGTTTGAGATTTGGTCATGTCCGGGTGCTTTTTCTTTTAAGCCCGCGTATGAGATGAAACACCTCCTGAAGGAGGTGTCGTCAATCGCTGTCTCATCGGGGCGCGGCCCCTTTGCCATTCCCGAACCTCCGCTTCAACCATCGCGGTGTGTTCGGGAATGGAAACGTCAATGTTGGTTTACATTGCGTTTCCAGATTGTCGGCTAGGGCCTCTGCTTTTTCCAGGAAGCTGAGGGCCACACCGTGCAATCCGTCAAGGGGGGGTATTTCGAAGCGTTTGTTTCTAAGAGCTTTGACTAGCCCCCAAGCTGAAGGGTTTTGGAAGGAAAGATCCTCCAGCTTGTTGCTCCAACTAGTCTGCTTAAATTCAGATATTTCGCTTCGAACCTGGGCTTTCAAGGAGCTGTATTGTTGTTTATCGAGTGGGCAGCACGTACGCTGAGCGCGACGTCTGGCCCTGTTCTTTTCGCGTATAAGCTCCTTGAGGTCCGCCGGAAGACTCAGTCGGTGGTCGCGCGCCGGCAGAGTTTCCGTGGCTTCAGTGACCGCTTTCACGACCTTGTCCTCAAACTCGCGTACGTACGACTCAAGGTCGTCCGCAGTGAGGAGGTTTGGGGCCGGCCCCAGGTTACGTGTGAAACGGTTCTTAAAGTTCGCCCAGTTTACCTTGTATCTTGGCATCGCGTTGCGAGCTTGAGCGTCCACGTCGCCCAGTTGTAAAAGAACTGGGTTGTGGTCCGAGTCAAGTTCGCACAGCGAGTCCAATTGATACGTAAATTTAATTTTAATTAAAATAATGTCTAGACGTCATGGTAGTGCGCAGTCGAGTACCTGTCTGCCTGAGGGGCTTCCGGGTTGAATTGAAAATGGGTGTACTCGACCGGCGCATCTACCGTGACGTGTTGTCTATCAGAGATTGCTAGGAGTTTGCGACCAGCGGGGTTGGCCTTGCGGCTGTTCCACGCCGGATGTTTTGCGTTCAGGTCACCAGCTAAGATAACCTGATCGCCATCTCCTCCTAGCAATGCCACTACGTCCGTTTCCACGAGTTCCTTCAAGGGCGACTTGTACACAGAAGTGAGCTGCAACCAACCATTTTGGTCCGTAAGGACTTTGATGGAGGTTGCCTCTATGCCCTCTAGGGAATCCGGGGTTGGGATTACGTGGTGCTCTATACAGGACTTGACGTAGATCGCGGTACCCCCACAACGGCCGTCCTCTCTGTCGTTCCTGTATAGTTTGAAATTTACTAAACTAAGGCGGGTCTGGTGACTCGCCTTTAAATGCGTTTCGCCCACTAGAATTACGTCTAGGTCGTGCTTGCAGACGAAGTTTTGGAGCTCACTTCGCTGCTTGCGTAGACCGTTGCGTTCAGTAGGCGATTCGCAATGTTGTTGGACGCAGCTTTAGACTTCTGTCCATTAATTTGCCAGAGCGGGTGTGGGAGGAGCAGTCCCGGCCTTTTTGGCCTTCTTCTTTTTATTTTTCCCCGCTTGTTGCTTTTGCCTCCTTTCGCAGGCAGAGCATTTGGCATTCCGAGTAATGCCATTGCTTTCTGCATAAGAGAAGTGGCATAAGCAACCGTGTCCTCCTCCTTGTGGGGAGGGACCGTGGCGTTTGCGACCATGCGCGGTGCGGAGGACGCAGGACCGGGGGGCCGCCAGCTCTTGCCATTGGATGACACGGGCATCCACTAAAATTGGCAGGGTGGGGGCCTCCACAGTTTGCGCATTTTGCGGCTACCGCTCTCGGCTTTGTGCAGTCCGAGCTACGGTGTTCCGCTCCACACCTTACGCACCTTAGAGATGAGGCACACCTGCTTTGCGTGTGCCCGAACCGTTGGCACCGATAGCATTGCAAGGGCGTGGTCTTCTTTCTTGGAGGTTCGACATGGGTATCGAGACCCATGACGTTCCTCTCTGCATATATTTCTTTCGCCCTGTTGGTTTTGGTCATTGCCACCATGAAAAGTGGTAATGGCGTACGCCTTGGGCCCGAGTGCATCTGGCTGACTTGTGTGACAGGGAATCCCTTCTTGGAGAGATCCTCCTGCACATCCTTTGATTTAAACTCCTTGGGGAGACCTCGGAGCACGACTTTCAACGGCTTTTCTTTGTCTACTTTGTAGACAAAGTGGTTTACTTTCGAGCCTTGAGGAGGCTGGCAAGTTCGCGGTACGCGCTCTCTGACGCAGCCGTGATCGCGAGGCCTTCCCGCGTGTCTTTGACTTTAGTGGTGTGGATCCTCTTGTCGGCGAGTACCGTGGACAAATGTGGCCATTTGGCCTTGTCCACCAATACGATCGCCGGAATAGAGGGCACCGACGCTTTCTTAGTACCTGGGGCGGAGGAGGTACCCCTTTTCTGTCCCCCTGAGGGGGGGGCTGCTAGTGGTGCCTCCCCTGCGCTGCCTTCTTTCGAGGTCGAAGGGGGGGGTCACAGTGACCCCCGTCTCCGGCTGCAAATTGGGCAGCTCCGGCCCTGGGCCCTCCTTGGAGGTGGTTTTGCCTCCGTCCTTTTGCCTCCAACTTTTTCTTTTGGCGGCTTTTGAGGAAGAGGTCAGTTTCTTCTTCGGCGTCCGAATTTTGGGTGCGCTTAGCCTCGCTTGGACGGAATGATTTCCGCCTGCGCTTGCAGGTGGCACCTGAGTGCAAATTCGGACAAACCAGAAGGCGTCTTCGGAGGGTGGCCGACGCTGAATTTTCAGCGCCTGCTTCGCCCTGTTCCGCGACCGGCAGCGTTTCGGTCGAGGGGTTTCCTCCATGGGATGTTCAACATCCATTTCGGTTACCCCTTTCTTCGTCGCTCCGGTCCTGTACTTGATCCTTAACGGTATCGGGCGAGGCGGCAACCCCATTGGTCGATACAGGATCGACCGGTTGGGGTCCCGTTACTTCGGCTTCTACCGTTAGGTCACATAAATTATTGGTTTCCAGGTCACCGTAAATTAGTTTTACGGTGTCCTGTTCATCATCAACAGTATGACCTACCTTCGGGTCCTCGCTGCACCGAGGAACCGTGATGTCGACACCTTTTTCCGTAGGTCGTACAGGTGCCAGTAAAAAGTGACGCTTTCGCCACTATCGCCCGGAACCTGTGCATCCGGCCTTCTTCCTTCCATCCCCGAACGCTCTCGTGGTCGGACACCGTGGCCAGTCCAGGGAAATTGTGGAGGTACTTCTCCAACTGCGATGGCCGTACCTCTTCGATTGGGGATCGTAGCAATTTCCATCGCCGAAATCCCTGTCCACGATCTCGTGTGGGAGGAGCTGCTTTCTGCCTAACATCGACTTACTTTTCGATTTCGGCATAATCGCGTCAATCCTCAGCACACACACAAAAATCACAACACTCAAAAATTTTCACTTAACCAAAACACGTCTGCACTGTTCAACTGCTCGACTGCGACTCAATCAATGAGCAATTTTCCCATAAAACTGGCCTTGCCTTGCTTTAATGGCGTAACGGAGTACCGGGTCTGAGACCCACACCTCCTTCGTCTGGCGGGTCGGTTGACCGGGGCGGGCATTGGAGGTCGGGTCACTTAACTGCCCCTATTGGATTAGCTTACAAGCATGTAGGGCTGTCGCACAGTTCTGTCGCACCGCGCAACCGTCGCATCGATCGGACTTTATTTAACAATTTACAATAAACAAACTATATACAAAATTTACAAATATATACAAAATTTACAAATATTTACATAAAACAACGAAACAAGTACGGAGGCCAGTGGAGGCGAAGACTTCCAACTATTCGGTTGCTCCCTCATCTTCTTCTTTCTGGGTCCTATTGGTGGGTTGCTTTTTCGGCTTCGTCTAGCGGGGTCTGGTGCCACCGGGTGTCGGAGGGAGATCCGGGCGTGGCTTAGCGAATGAGTCCGCGCTATGGGCGGACTGGTTGACGGGGATGACGGGTCGGGACGTCATGGCTGCTGACTGCTGTCCGCCGCCTGCAGGATCAGCTTGGGTCTCTTGTAGCGTAGGAGGTCCTCGAGTTGGTAGTTTCCTAGCTCGCGGATCTGTGGGTTATCCGAGAACTCCAAGCTGTCGTAGAATTTTACCGTCATGTTGCGGATAAAATCTACGATGGACTCCGTGGCTGAGTCCTCCTGCAGACTGGAATTCTTGACGAACCATGAAGCCTTCATGGCTCTGCGGAGGGCGATGTTTTGAGTCGTCTGGAGTTTCGCTATGTGCCCCTTGTCAGCGTAACCCCAGGCGACTGCCGCGTATGTCATGATGGGTCTGATGACCGTCTTGTAGAAGCAGCTGGTTGTCAACGGACAGCTTCCGAACGGGTTGAGGAACGGGTACAGCTGTGCCATAGCGCCCCTCGCTTTGGAGTTGACCGCCCTGATGTGGGGCCCCATCGTAGTCCCCTGTCGAAGATTACCCCAGGTACTTGGAGGTGTCCGTCCAGGGGATGTCTGCTCCGAAGATATGCAGGTTTCCCACCGGGAGTCTGCGGGATTTCCAGGTGGTCCTGTTGGGGTTTGGGACTGCAGGTGTGTGCTCCTGGGCTCTGGTGAAGAACGTGGCCGTACTCTTACTGGCGTTTACCCCAATTCGCCAGGTACGGAACCACGTTTCCAGGATCGTCCAGAGAGGCCTGCAGTCGGTTTTGAATGGTGGCGGGGCGGAAGGAGCTGCTGTAGTACGTGGTGTCGTCCGCGTAGCAGCCCCTTTTGGTTTGGCGTTCCCTGGGGAGAGGGAAATCGTGGGTGTAGGCGGTGTAAAGAGATGGGGACAGGATGGACCCTTGGGGGACGCCGGCCCTGATCCTTTTTCGGAGGAGCGGGTATCCTCCAACTTCACCCTGAAGCGCCTATTGCCCAGATAGGACGCGATCAGGTAGACCAGATCGGACTGGACATTTGCCGCGAAGAGCTTGTGGAGTAGGCCCTGGTGCCATACTTTATCGAAGGCCTTCGCGACGTCCAGGAAGAACGCTCCCGTTGGGAGGTTTTTATTCCATCCCAACGTGATGTGTTCAGTGAGGCGGAGAATTTGGTGGACGGTGGAGTGGCCGGGGCGAAATCCGAACTGGTCGTCAGGGATTATGTCGTTGGTGGCGAAGGAGAGTTTAGTCTCCTTAGGATTACTCTTTCCGCTACTTTCCCCAGGGACGGGAGCAGACTGATGGGGCGATAGATTTGGGGTTCCGCAGGTTTTGTTTGGGTTTGGCGATCATGATGACGTCGGCCAGCTTCCACCGGTGCGGGAAGTGCCGGAGCCGAAGAATGGCGTTTACAATGTTCATGATCGCCAGTACCCCTGCTTTGGGAATTCCCTGATCGCGCGGTTGGAGATACCGTCGGGACCAGGGCCTTTTTGTGAAGGTGCGAGATTATCGAGGCTACTTCCTTGAAGTTTGTTGGGGAAATGGGGTCGAGAGGTGGCGGGGGTTAAGGAGTTTTCCTGATCTCGTCTATTTTGGCGGTGAAGTCAGGGATGGAGGGTCTTCGTTTGGGAGAATTGCTCCTCTAGACTTTCGGCCAGGACCTCGGCTTTGTCCTGCGGGCTCAGGGCGGTGCCGCGGGGCCGTCTAGAGGGGAATTGAAGACTTTGTTTTAAGGGACCTGATCATCTTCCAGGCTGAGGGGTCCTGAAAGAGAGGTCCCTTAACTTCGCTCCAGGTTTCCTGCCTGTGCGCCGAGATGAGCCTTCGGACGTCCTGGGCGAGGTTGTTGTAAGTCGTTTTGTCCTGTGGGTTGGCAGGTACGCTGGGCTCGCCTTCTGGCTTGGTTTTTGGACTTTATGACCTCCTGATGGCCGCGGGAAGGTCATATTTGAATGTGTGGCATTTTTGGTTGTGGTGGCTTCCTCCAGGGCGAGGAGCACCTTCTCTCGAAGCGATCGACGAAGCTTTCCAGATCGTCGATTGAGGAGAGGTGCGGATGGTGCCTATAGATTTGGCCAGCTGGCGCTTGAAGACCGCCCAGCGGGTTACTTGACGAGTGGGCGCCCTGTCGTCGGGGTGACTTCCCCAGTTGGAGGAGTACCGGGTTGTGGTCCGAATCCAGCTCACTGATCGAGGTGAGTTGGTGGACCAGTTTCAGATAGGACCGCTATGTCCAGAACGTCGTGATAGTGTTCCGGGTCATAGCGGTCATCCCGGTGTTTTGACTGATGGCAGGGTTGTATTTGAAATGAGTGTAATCCACTGGGGCGTCGACTGAGAACCTTAGTTCGTCAGCCAGATTGAGTAGGACCCGGCCTGCCGTGTTAGTCGTACGGCTATTCCAGGCCGGGTGCTTGGCATTCAGGTCGCCGGCTAGGATAATCTGGTCGGGCCATCCGCCAGAAGTTTGTCCAGGTCCATTTTGGTTAGGGGTTTAGGGGGTTTGTATACCGAAGTGAGTTGGAGCCACCCGTCTTTTTCCATGCGGATTTTGATCGTGGTGGCTTCGATGGTGTCCAGGGGTCGGGGTGGGGACCAGGTGGTGCTCCAGGTTTGACTTTACGAAGATTGCGTGCCGCCCCACCGGCCAGACAATCTGTCGTTTCTATAAGTTCTATGGTTGGGAAGGCTGGCTCTGTCGCCGGGCTTGAGGTGGGTCTCGCTTACCAGAAGGGCGTCCAGACTGTGGCGCAGGGCAAAGTCCTGGAGTGAAGCTAGCTGCTTCTTTATCCCGTTGGCGTTCCAGTAAGGAGACGGAGTGAGGATGGTCTAATTTTTGGGGCGTTGGGCATTAGCGGATTTTTATTGACTGTGGGTTTCGTGGGCTTTCCCTGGGTGGCGGGAGGCTTGGCCTTTGAGGGAGGTTTCTGCGATAAGAGAGCCGTGGCTGTCTTAAGCAGTTGGCTTGCAAGGTCGGTCTGACCTTGCGAAGAGGTTGGGGCTTTTGGGGTGGCCGTTTTCAGGATCGGCTTGACTGGCGGGGGCGAGATCCAGGGGAGGCTGGGGTTTTTTGAAGGCGGTTGGGGGCGCGCCTTTTGGGGAAGCAGGTACAGCCCCTGTAATTGGCTGTGTGGGCCAAGCCGCAGTTTGCGCAGGTTGCTTCGGTCTCCCGCGTTTTTTGACAGGCGGAGGTCAAGTGGTCGCCGGCGCACTTGACGCACCTTACGAAAGAGCGGCAATTGCTTTGGGAGTGCCCGAACCTTTGGCATCGATGGCACTGCGTGACATCGGATTTGGGGTGGGGGTTTTCAACCCTCACATCTATCTCCAGGACTTTGGTAATATTGAAAACCTCCCTGCCCTTGGGGGTTTTTCAAGTGTTACGAGAAAGATGGGAGGGGTCTTGATTGCCCTTTCCTCTCGCGTATTGTACGATTTCGGTCGCGGGGAAGCCGGCCGCTTTGAGGTCGGCGAGAATCATGGCCGGCGTGAACTCCGTCGGGAGCCCTCTGAGGATTACCTTCAGGGCTTGTCCTCCGGGAGTTTGTACGCGAAATGTTTAAATTCGCGGCGAGGATGTTGGCGATACCCTGTAGTCCGCCACCGTGCACGGGGTAATCGCGAGGCCCTCAGGGTATTTCTGACTTTGGCGAAGTTCAGTTTGCTGCTTTTGATGGCTTGCGCTAGCTGGGGCCATTTCGCCTTTTCGACCAAAACGAGCGGGGGATCCTTTGTTCCGAAGGACCCGGGGCTTCCATAAGAAATACACGTAAGTGTATTAAAATGAAAAGGTATAATTCATTTTGTTGGCGGTACGTGTGCTGTGCCTGGGTCGACAGTGACTAGTGGTGGAGAGATACCAGTCGCTTTTAGAGATTTGCCGCGTCAACTTTTAAACTTTTCAAGTTGGAGGCGCTTAAGGGATGTTTTCAATGAGATTAGCGCGTGTCAAAACCGCTCGTAGCGCCGTACGAGCCCCAGAGGGCGAGGGCGGGTGCGGAGAGTAGGTTTTGACAGCGCAACCACCTCCGAAACGAATTTACACAAAAGTGATTTTTTCGGTAATTTGTTGTCCGATCACAAATTTAATTTTTTATTAGCTAATTACACCATTATCTTTCATAATTCGTTGTAAAAACGAGATTCTGGTATATTTACAGTCGCCACATCCTCTTTCAATTTTGGGGCGGGGTTACAGTTCAAAAGAGCCAATGATAAAATTGCATTCCGAATTAACTTTAAAGCCGTTTTTATAAATTGTGTGAATATTCCGCAAATTTTATTTTTTTATACGCTAATTAGACCCTTATCTTTCATAATCCACTTCAAAATGGTAAAATCCTGATTCGGGATTCTTAACCGTCACCGCAATTCCTTCTTATGTAGATGAAATTTTTAAAAGTATTTTATATCAGATCTTGGGTTAAGTTAACTCACTTACTTTAAATTGTAAATAAAGGTGACGATTAATTGTTAAGAAATAGGTGCAAAACATTAGATACAGCTCACGAATATATAAAATTGTAAGAAGGAAGGAATTCATTAAGAACAATTAAATTTTTAAAGTGACAAACAATCAAAGCATCCCAGAGAATATATTAATTATTGCAAATGTGAAATTGAAATAACATACCCGATTTATAAGAACTTACTATCGGAGTAAAAGTTCTGACCCCTGAGTTTGAAGTTTTGATAAAATCAAAACTTTTGATAAAATCAAAAGTTAGGCGTAAAAAATTTGAAAAAATATATGATATCAATTGATTAGTGCTAAATATATAAAATTTTATACTTCTAACTAACGCTGTTTTAAATTATTTAAAAAATGTTTACGAAGGTGTAGTTTTAGCAATCTTTACGAAAAGCTTCAAGTTAAAATACCTACAACTATCGTATTTTCTTTTAAAATTACATAAAATTTATGTAGTACGTAGAAAAAGTATACTCTTTTAGCAATATAAATATTTTATTTAAATTTTGTAAAATTTTGTTAAAACTGGATATCTATAAGTTGATATTATCTTCGTATATACTTGTTCAATTTAAACGATTTCTTTGTTATAACCTTTAGTAATTTAATTAAAAGACATTTCCAGAAAATGTTTTAATACAATACATTTTAAACAGTAAAATAATAACTTTTAATTAATTTCTAGATTAAACAGAGATGCAAAGCTTTATTGTTGTTGACAACAATTGTCAAGTTGTCAAGTTGTAAAATGAGTTTCATCATTATTATAGAGCGGCATACGTAAATATCACGGCATTAATAGTATATTACATTACAAGTGGAGAAACTGAAAGTTTCGCTTACGGATTTGCCAGTCAGGCGAGTGTAAAAAATTTTGGAATTTTAAATTTTTAAAATTTTTTTTTTTAATTTTTTATTTTTTTATTTTAAAAATTAAAGGTTTTTGGCCTTTAAAAAAAAATTAAAAGGAAATTTTTCCCCCCGGAAAATTTTTTTTTAAAAAAGGGTTTTTTAAAAAAATTTATTTTTTTAAAGGGCCTTTAAAAATTCCCTTTTTTTAAAAAAAAGGGAAAATTTTCCATTTCCCCGGGGGGAAATTTCCCAAATTTTTTTTAAAAAAAAAAACCCAAAAAAAAAATTTTTTAAAAAAAAAAGGGCTTTTTAAAAAAAATTTCCCCTTTTTTTTAAAAAAGGGGGGAAAATTTTCCTTTAAAAAGGGGGGAAAAAATTTTTAAATTTAAAAAATTTTTCCCTTTTAAAAAAAACCCCCTTTTTCAAAATTTTTGGGTTTAAAAATTTAAAAAAAAAAAAAAAATTTTTTTTTAAAAAAGTTGGGGGGAAAAAATTTTGGAAATTTTTTTAAAAAGGGGTTAATTTTTAAAAATTTTTTTTAAAAAAAAATTTTTAAAACCTTTTTTAAAAAAAAAAGGGGAAAAAAAAATTTTTTAAAAAGGAAATTTTTAAAAAATTTTTTTTTCCCAAAAAATTAAAAAAATTTTTTTTAAAAAAATTTTAAAGGGGAAAAAAAAATTAATTTGGATTTTTTTAAAAAGGCCAAAATTTTTTTAAATTCAAATTTTTGGGCCAAAAAAAAAATTTTTTTAAAAATTTTTAAAAAATTTTTCCCAAAAAAAAAAAAAATTTTTTAAAAAAATTTGGAAAAAAAATTTTTTTAAATTTTTGAAAATTTTTTTTTTTTTTAAAAAATTTTAAAAATTTTTTTTTTTTTTTTTTAAATAAATTTTTTTGGAATTAAAAAATTTTTAAAAAATTTTAAAAATTTTTAAAAATTTTTTTAAAAAATTTTTAAAAAAAAAAAAAAAAAATTTTGGGAAATTTAAATTTAAATTTTAAAAATTTTTTCCCTTTTTTTTAAAAAAAAAAATTTTAAAAATTTTAAAATAAATTTAAAAAATTTTTTTTTGGGGGGGTTTTTTTTTAAAAACCAAAAATTTTGGGTTTTTTAAAAAAAATTTTTTTAAAAAATTTTAAATTTAAAAAGGGGTTTTTTTTTTTTTAAAAAAAATTTTTTTTTAATTTTTGGCCCCTTTTTTTTAAAAAAAATAAATTGGTTTTAAAAATTTTAAATTAAAAAAATTTTTAAAAAAAACCAAAAATTTCCAAAATTTTTTAAAAAAATTTTAAAAAATTTTGGAAAAAATTTTTTTTTTTCCCCGGGAAAAAAAATTTTTTTCCCCAAAAAATTTTTTTTTTAAAAAAAAAATTTAAAAAATTTTAAAAAAAATTTAAAATTTTTTTTTTGCATCCAATTTTGTTTGCAACAATTCACAAATCATATTCTTTAACCAAATCAATTCTTTCATGGCATGTGCTGCTGCCATGTACTCGGATTCTGTTGTTGACAACGCAACAGATTTTTGGCGTTCCGAACTCCAGCTTATGATGCCACCCCCGAACATGAAAACATATCCAGACGTTGATCTTCTAGTTTTCACATCACCTGCATAGTCTGCATCACTGTATCCACAAAAATATAAATCGCTTCCACCTTCAAAACGAATTCCTGTGTTCATTGTACCACTAATATACTTTAGAATGCGTTTGACTGCATTTACATGGGCAGCTGCCGGTTTTTCTAGGTATCGACTGACATTGCCAACCGCAAAACTGATATCCGGCCTCGTTGCCACAGCTAAGTACATTAAACTTCCAATTGCTTCACGATATGGAAAATTTACTACTTCTTCTGCCTCAAAATTACCCAAATTTTGTGCACTGTCCGATGGTGTTGCCACAGAATTACAATTTTTCATGTTAAATCGATCAATTACCTTTTCTGCATATGCTTGTTGATGCACATGAATCGATCCATCTGATCGTTGATCAATTTCGAGTCCTAGAAAACACTTGAGTTCGAAAACTGTGATTTCAAACTCCATTTGTAAATGTTCAATTACCGGTGAAATGGCATCTTCCTTTTATGCTGCAATTAGGCCATCGTCAACATAGATTGCTAAAATTAACATACCATCTTTGCCATTACATACAAAAACACACGGATCTGATTCGCAAGCTTTGAAAACAAATTTATTTATAAACGAAGTGAACTTTTTGTTCCAGCACCGCGATGCCTGCTTCAAACCATACAAACTTTTTGACAACTTGCAAACTTGTTCACTGCCATCGTCGTATCCAACTGGCTGATACATGAAAATGTCTTCTTCTAAATCGCCATTTAGAAAAGCCGTTTTTACGTCAAACTGTTTTAATTTCATATACTTTGACGCTGTCAATGCCAGGATTGCTCTGATTGAGGTGAATTTAACTACAGGACTAAATGTTTCTTGATAATCGATACCGTACTCTTGTGTAAAACCTCTCACTACCAATCGCGCTTTGTAGCGATCAATGCTTCCATCTGGACTATGTTTTACCTTGAAGACCCATCAATTGTCAATTACCTTTTGATTTGCTGGTAATTTGACTAAAATCCATGTACGATTCTTTATGAGCGATTCATACTCCTCATCCATTGCCTTCTCCCATTGTTTGTGGTCATTCGAATTAATTGCTTGTTCATACGTCGTTGGTTCGTCATTGATTGCTAACATTGCAACGTGATATGATGATGCATTATATGATAAACGTGGTGCAGCTGTAACGGTATTACGATCACGCAAACGTCTACGTCATAGAGAATTTCAACTCCCCACATATCTGGCTTTTATTGATTACAAAAAAGCCTTTGATAAAGTACATAGAGGAAAGCTTTGGGAAATCATGTCAAGAAGAGGCATCCCACGACAACTTATCAGAGCTACACAAAGCCTTTACGTCAATAACAAAATAACAGTCGAAACCAAAACCAACTTAATAGAAAATCCAACCGAAAATATAAACTGTGGAGTGAGACAAGGGTGCCCATTATCACCGCTACTTTTAATCTTTACATAGACGACGCCATAAGAAAATGGCAACTAAATCTGAAACATCACTTCACAATTAACAACCTCAATGCCGACACGCTATTATTTGCGGACGATCAGACAGTTATTGCAGACTCTGAAGATAATCTTCAAGAAGCAGCACACAAACTATATTTAATAACTAAATCATACAACCTTGAAATTTCAGTTGAAAAACTAAGGTAATAGCTTTCAAAGGAATCGATCCAATTAGAGCCAAAATTGTCATCAACAACAAAACTATTGAACAAGTCAACCATTTTAGGTACTTGGGCTACGATATCTCCTACAACAAACAAAATGACAACGTGATTAAAATGGGAAGATATAATCATATGTGCGGAACAATTAAGAGGTATCTCAAAGACACAAGCAAAGAAACAAAATTAAAGTTTTATAAAGTGATGGCTGTACCTGTCCTGCTTTATGGAAGCGAAAATTGGGTTCTAACTAAAGAAGACACCAGAAGAATCGAAGCGGCAGAAATGAGATTTCTGAGGCACGTAGCGTTACACACTTTTAGACCGAAAGAGAAGTGAAGATATACGGCATGAATTGGGAATCTTCCCAATTACTGAAAAATAGTCACATACAGGAACAATTGGAAGCAACACCTTATTAGAATGGATAACAGCCGTATACCAAAACAAATCCTGGAATACCAACCGACAGGAAAGAGATCAGTGGGGCGGCCGCGAAAGAGATGGAGCGACCAATTCTAAAAGATAACAAAGATATCATATGAGAATCGGAACAAACCAATTGGTTTAATCCATGACAGCTGATGATGATGATGATCTTGCTGACTCAACAATCGTCCGCATTTCTCTCTGCACATCCATTTTGTTCAGGTGTGTATGGTATGGTTCGCTGATGTTGAATTCCCATTTCATTAAAAAATGCTTTCAACTCCTCGTTAACGAATTCAGTACCATTATCCGATCTGAGAAAACAAATGTTGTGTTCGCGTTCCTTTTCTACAAGCCGCACGTACTTTTTGATGCAATTTGCAACCTCTGATTTTGCTTCAAGAAGTAAATAAACCTAAAATGCGAATAATCGTCTTTTAATAATAAAAAATATCTAGAACCGCCAATCGAATCTTCTTGCATTGGTCCACACACATCCGCATGAATAATTTCACCACATGTTTTTGATGTTTCTTTGCGACTATTAAAACTGCGTCGATGATGTTTACCGTACACGCACGCTTCACACACAAAGTCTTCATTTTTAAAATCTATTTTGTGATTTTCTAAAAATTTCTTCACCTGTGGTACGTTCTGGTGTCCAAGTCGTTCGTGCCATGAACGAATGGAAACCTTTTCTTCTGCTATGTTTGCCATAGCTGTTTCGGTATGTGGTTCAATTACCTTGAACATCATCTGGAACAACTTTTCTCCACTGCTACGATGCTTTCATCTTTCAGTAGTTCGCAACGTTTGTTGTCCGATTTCAATTTGTAACCACGATCCAGGACTTTTCCCGATGAGAATAGATTGACGTGAATTTCTGGCGCATACAAAACATCAACCATAAGCTTGCAAATCCAATTATTGCCATTATATGCAAGAATATTGATGTTGCCCTTTCCACGAGCCACAATCTTGTCCCCATTTCCAATCGTCACTTGTACCGATGCTTCTCTAAAATTTTCAAACCATTCACGTCGATAACTCATGTGATCACTCGCACCTGAATCTAAGATCCAAACATCTGTATCTTCTTTTGATGCTGTACACATAAATGCGTCGACCGTATTTTCTCGAGTCTTGCTAGGAGCGTTCTTTAGTTGTGGGCAATCTCTTTTCCAGTGATCACCTTTGCCACATTTAAAACATTTACCTTTCGGTTTCATTGTTTTATTTGCTTCTTTCCTAATGTTGCCTGATAAAGTACCCTTTTCTTTTTGAAAAATTCAATTTAGCCATCAGTGCATCTACATTTTCGATCTGGCCCTGTGATTTTAATCGAAGCTCTTCCGCCATCAATCGTGCACGTAAATTTGCCATCGTTTGATTTTCTGTGCTGGTCGATTCCCATGCACTGTGGAAATGATTGTACTCTGCAGGTAACGACATCAAAATTTTGGTCATAACCATCGAATCAGATATGTCTTCATTTTGATCTTTCAATTGCTGCACAACTTCCATTAGTTTTGATAAAAACGATGCAATATCATCTCCCGACTCCTTTGTGAAACTGTAATACTTTTGCTGTAGAAACAAAATATTCGACTTTGATGCTTGCTCATATGTGCTTTTGAGCGTTATCCACATCTCATATGCTGTTTCACAGTTTATAATTTGTAGAAGGGGTTGTTTCATGCACGCCGTTGAAATTGCACGTCTCGCTCTTGCATCTAATTTCTTCCATGCCACAATTTCTGTTGCATAATTAGTGCTAGCAGTAGTTGGTTTTTCTGCAGTGCCATCCACAACATCGAATAACTCACTGGCTTCCAATATTTGGCGCATTTGAAATTTCCATATTAGCCAATTATTACCATTTTCTAGTTTTTCAATGCTCATCCTGTCGCTCTCCATTTTCTTTGTTTACTGAAAATTGCGATCGACTTTACTTGTTGTTTATCTTAATACGTATTTTTTGTTCCAGAATATTCCACCTGAATCGCACAAAAAATTCCTTAACCTTGAATTTTATCCTGCACGAATTCATAAAACGTTTCACAAAAAATTATCTTACTGCCATGTACTTCTCGCGTTGAACTGGGCCCATAACCTATTGAATATAATTGGTATCCGTGGTTGAAGTACAGCTCGATTATAAGAAACAACAGTAAAAAACTCCTTTTAGGATCTGCTTACTTTTATTGACACAAACGTAAAATCAACTTGTTTTATTTTTATAAAAACACCATAGCAACCAATAAACAAAACAACCTAAGCTACCTATCACTTGAACTAAACTACACAAATTTAAAATTCAACAAATTCTGGTGTGTTTTATAATAAACTCGAATGCTACCATTATATACAAACGACGTAATGGCGATAAACGATGGCGATTATTTTTGTTTCACCACCCCAAAGCTATTATTGCCAAATTAAATACAATAATTATTTAATTATATCCATCAAAATCTCAATTTTTTTTCTGCACAAAAGCAATACTTTCTCAACAGTTCCTCTGCTGTGGCGCTGTCCCATCTTGTCTTTTAGGTGTGGGGCTACTATGCGTTAAACCTGCAACAGTTTTTAGTTTGAATACTCGCTTGTGTTGTGCGGTTTTCTCTAGTGTGAAAATCACTAGGGGGATGGAGATGCGATTCTTCCCAGCACACACACATTCTCACGACGTTGGTGAGTTGGAACCCTTGTTGCTCTAGGTTTTCTTGATATCATCAAATTGTGAATTTTGGAGACTTTATTGTTGTTGAATGTGGTTTTTTTTTATTTCAAAATTATGTCGGAGTCGGTCAGTACTTGAATTTTTTAAAATTTTTGTTTTAGTCTATTGGCATTCCAAGATATGATTTTTAGATTTCGCTGTTTCGTTTTCAACATTGAATTTAGCAGAAATTTCTGACTGATGTAGACATTTTTATGGCGTCCATAACTCCGAGGCTTTGTGTAAGTCTTCACAACAGGTTTGTTTTTCCGAGGAAGGGTTGTTAACCTTCGCTCAACCCTCCTCCTTTATCCGGGCTTGGGACCGGCGGTGAAATCGATGAGCTACTCAATCCACCCATCGCCTTCCACCGGCGGAGTTAAAGGTAAAAGCCTTTAACTCCGTCTTAAAAGGTAAAGAAGGTAAAGACAGATAGGACGACCACGTCTCAGATGGCGAAACAACATCAAAGCAAACCTCAGACCATAGGGATATGAGAAGAACAGATAGAAGCGCTTATGTCAGAGCGAGAAAAATGGAAGAAATTGTAAAGTCAGCCAAGACCCACCCAGGGTTGTAGAGCTGCACGATTGATTGATTGTCCATAACTCCGGTCAGTTTATTCTAGTTTCTCTTATAATTGCGAGCATTTGAGGAATGTTTATTAATTCATCGAGTTCTCGAATTTCTCGTAGGGCTTCGTACTGTGTGTGTTGGTGAAATTTCTACAAGCAATTCAATCAGATGTTGGGTTGGTAATTAACCCACTTATTTTAAAATGTGATAATTAACCAATAATATACGGGTATAAAACATTCGTGCAACTCAGGAATGTTTAAAATTGTATCGAAGAAGGAATTCATTTTAACAATTAAATTTTCAAATTGACAAACACAATTAAAGCTTTTATTTATTGCAAATGTAAAATTAAAATAGCACATCGATTTACAAAAACCGAATTGATATCTCAGAGACTTGGTGGTAATGTTTCTTGGTGCACAAATTTAAGGTAAAATTTTCGAAATTAAAAGTTACGGTTTAATGACAGTTGATTTTTTTTTGATATTAGGTTATTACAGTTGGTTTTTATTTGAAAGTATTTTCGAAATAATTACAGATTTCTTTAATTTTATTTCAATAATTTTCCAAATATGGCATACCAATTCAAGTTTTTAAATTTTAATATATTTTTAACAAATGTTTATCAGCATTGATGGAACGCACATTTTTCCAATCGAGTCTTGCCATTCGAGAAAGTTACTTGTTACAAAATTTTTAAGTAAAGTAGTGTTATTTGGACGTTGTAGTTTAACCAGTTTATTGTGAAACAGTGTTTTTATCCAAGTTTCTGGAATTAGTATTGGTTACTACGTTTTGAATCCTATCTTTATTGTTGAAGGATTAAAATCGCTCATTTATATTGCATCGCTTAAAATTATTATAAAACCTCCCAACAACATCTTCAGGTATGTTTGATAACTTTAAAAACCAAATTTGTTAATTTTAAATTTTCAGGGTATTAATTTTGGCATACCATTGTTACTTTTGGCTTACGATTTTTATCTATTGGCTCACCACTATTATTTTTGGATTATCATTACTATCTTGGTTTTGACTTGTTTGGTGTTGCATTCCTTGATTGGTTATTATCGACTGGTAGAAAATTTGCAATTGGAGCCTTCTCTATTTTAACATGTGTCTTTTCTGCTCGGTGCAAAATACCACCTGTTGCCTGAAACTCACCGCAAGCTCTATTTTGGAAAATTCGCCCAATTACTCCATTGGTTGTCTTTTATTGCTGCCCGAGTCCAACCAGCAATAAAGAAGACATCAAAAAGGTAAGATCTTTGTTTTGTGCCATCAGATATTATTTGTTAATTTTCAAATTGTCAACTGTTTTTATTGCGCGACAAATATTTATTGCGCCGTTCTACAGAACAAATTTTTATTTAATAATTTAACCATTTCTGGAAAACACTGTAAATTGATTACAGAAAAGTGTAAAACATCTGTTCGCCAAGTATACGTATACGCGGTAAATTGCAAACGCTGGTTATTATAAAATTATTAATTTACACATACTTTTATTATCTCTTACGTTTAAAGGGTCACCCAATACTGCTCTTATCTGTAAAATATTTTATTGACAATTAAATCTGAAAAGCACAACAAGCAACAAAGCAGTAAGAGTATACTTACAGCTTTTGACTTGGTTACTCCTTGTTTTTTGCAGCAGTTCTATTTTCGCAGTTTATTTCTGAACTACTAATCTTAGATATACAGGGTGGTTTTTAAACTTCGTAGCACCCAGATATTATTTTACCGGCTTGCTCTTCAGAGCGTAACATTTAGCTTTCCCCCTGTATAATTGTTTTTACGATCGCAAAGAAGTACCAGCTTATTGCTTTCAATCTTTAACCTTTTTATTTTGTTTCTCTTGCCTTTACGAGCTACCCAAGAGGGCAATCTATCCATCTTTCCGGTTCAGAATAATAATTTACGTGGCAAGGTATTTTTAAAAGAAGTGCTCTGAAGTTTCTTACTGTTCCAACATTTTTTGAGGAAATTAGCTGTACACTTTGTTACGGTTCGATTTTGATTTGAAGATATCTTTAAATAATTGCAGGTTTCTTCAATTGTATTTCGATAATTTCCCATATGTGGGATACCAATTCAAATTTTGAATTTAAACACTTTTGAGAAATAATTATCAGCATTGATAAGGCGCACATTAATTTTTCAATTGAGTTTTGCAATTCGAATAGTTTTATTTATTAGAATATTTGGGTAATTTTAATTGGACTGTAGTAGTAAGTCGATTTTATTGTGAAGCATAGAATTATTTCCTTAAGTTTTTTGAAGTTAATATTGGTTACAACGTTTTGGATTTTTCCTGGAAATAATCTGCTCTTCATTATTGAAAGATTAAATTCGCCAATTTGTATTATTTACATCACATAAGTTATTATAAAGCTTCCAACAACATCTTTATGTATGTTTGATCATTTGAAAACCCACATTATTAAATTTGAGTTTTCAGGGATTTACATCTTGGCTCACCATTATTATTTTTGGATTACCAGTACTAATTTATTTGGTGTCGACTGGTAGAAATTTTAATTCGAGTTTTCTCTATTTTTAACACCTGTTATTTGTGCATGGTTCAAAAATCACCTGTTTGACTAAAACCTCCAGGAAAAGCTTCCAGTCTGGTAGATTCGCTTAATTACTACACCACTGGTTATTGTTTTCATTGTTGCCAGAGTCCAACCATCAAGAAAGAAGACATTAAAAGATAAGATCTTTGTTTGTGCCGTCTGATATTATTTGCTCATTTTTGACATTTTTTTATTGCTCGAAAAATTTTTATTGGGCCATTTTCCCAAACGAATTTATATTTAATAATTTAACTATTTCTTGGAAACGCTGTAAATTGATTACAGAAATTGTAAAGCATCTTGAACGCCAAGAGGTATCCGTAATATGCGGTAAATTACAAACGCCTAGTTATTATTTTTAATAATTGTAATAATTATGATCAATATACTGTAATGATGAGCTCCGACGTAAATAATAATTGATAATTGCAAAATAATTGTTCGATAAATTAACCTGTAACTGCATGTAAAGTTGCTATACGATAGTTAAACGTCACCTGTGAGTACTTATAATGCTCTCAGCTGCAATCTTGTAATGAAACTCCTGTTACTGTGAATAAATTTTAAATAAACTGCCGCAAAACTTGGCCTTTTGTATAGAAATCTGTATTGACTTGAATAAAATTTTTTAATGACTAAAGATGTCACCAACATAACTTCCTTCTTGTTACAACTTTACTTTCTAACCTTATTTGTAATAGTGCGAACGTGTTTCATTAAACTAAGCAAGCAAATGGTTACTTAAAATTAAAATTTCTTAAAACTAATTAAACTAAAGTGTTGGAAAATCGTTCATTGTTGTTACAGTTTTAAATCAGAAACACTAACCGATGTAAATAGCGTTATACCAGGTCATTGATCCTCTTCGCAGACAGTGGTTCCAAAAATGCAAGATCGTCTTGGTTTCGTGTAACATTTACACAGGTAAATACAAATTTTCTTATTATTAACTTTTTCTTCGTTGTATTTTCTTGAAAATACTTTTGTTACGTTAAATATCCATGCCGTCACTAATGGCTATATGTTGCATGCGACAAAATTATTTTGTAGGTTATCGTTCATTTTAAATATTTTTCAGGAACAAATTTTACATGTCTCTCAAGTGAAAGGACTACTAAACGTATTTTCGCATCGCATATTAATTGAAATTTCTACTTTATCTGGTTTTAAAAAACTCGATTCCAATTGCTGGTGAACTTATCTACCGGATCTTCTTTAAACTTTAGAAAATTAAGTCTTCAAAACCGTCCCACAAAAATTGTTAGAAAAATTCTAATTACACTGGTCGTTCTAAATCGACTGTCAAGTACAATTCTTTCTTTGCATCCCATGTTTATTTTCACATAATTTGCCTATTCTAACCACTTGCGTAACACTTAGTTTTAATTCCTCATCTTACAATACTAATCTCACTTAAATCCTTATCCATTAACAAATCTATTACTAAAATTAAAAATCTGACATGTTTGCAGGTTACAATTTACATTTTCAATGTAGAAGATTCAATTTTGCATCTACCATCCTCACTTGGATAGCAAATCGTTCTACAAATTAATCCTCAACTTTTGTATGCCTTATGATGCAATTACAATTTTTATGTTATTAATCTTTTTTAGTTTCGAAGGATGAAATTTCTTTTCATTTTAGCTTTATTTGAATCTTTTGGATTTTGGATTCACTTACAATAGTGCCAAGAAATGCGGACGCTGCTATTGGATATGCAAAACAATTCCAACTTTTATCTGTGCTACCCGTAGGATAGATTTTAATTTTAGAATGCTAACTGCTCTGGCCAGCTTATGAAATGAAATTTTGTATTCAAAATGGCTCTAATGGTATGCCATGAACCTTCTATAAATGCTACATGCCAAATATTAACAACCCGTTCAACAAAAGTTCCATCCGAGGTTACACTTTATCTATCGAAGCTGCGGTTTTTAACCGGAAGATGCAATTACTTTATTAAGGTTATTTATCTTAGTTTTAAGTTGATAACATGACAATAACATAAATTTATATATTTTACATTTAAAGGGTTGCCCAATACTGCGCTTATTTGTAATATAATATTTTGAACTGATGATGTTTAAATCTGAAATCACAACGAATCAGCCTGTTACGCACAGCATTTGACCGTGGTCACTTCTTTTTTTCTTTACAGCAGCCATACTTTTGCAGATTTTGTTAACTGCTGATTAGTGCATACGTAACGAGCGTTTGCTTCCACAGTGTGCCTCCGTCGGTACGGATTTGATTGTTACCCCTGACACACTTCTTCTAGTCTATAAGAGAACTGGTGAGGTTTGGCACTAGCTTGTGTAGGTTGCCAACCTGTTTGAGCCCTTTTCTCTTCCGCACATGCGGGAGCTTCTCTCAGAGCGTATCTTGGTCAGAGTTTACATCAGCGGCCCCATGATCGAGCGTGATTTGATCCAGACTCTCAGGTCTACTTCTGCTGCCCCACCTGGGTAAAGCTCAGATTAGCACCAGTGCAGAAAGGTTCGCTAGGCCCCTGGTTTCCTTCTTGTATGCTGGCTACCAAGTCGTGTAGGTTATTGCTTGTTTGGTCCGATTCTTCATCCCCTGCCAGGCTTTATCGTCGTTTGAGCCGCCACTTGGCTCAAGTCAGCCGGTGGTAGTCAGGGTTACTTTCACTGGCTACCTATCTCTCTTGAGAGTATTCTATTACTTATTATACCCTGAGATCTGGTTATTGCAGCGCATTCCCTGTGGTCTTCTTCTCTGCTGGTTTTACTGACGTTCTTTCTTCCTCTTGCATGTTGTCGATTAGTTCGGATCTTGTGTCACGATCTTAGATCTGAGTTTTTCATGTTATCAGGCATTGGACACGCCAGATTTGGGTCTAAGAAAGGTTTTCTAAAAATAATTGCTTAATTTTGTTTTAGTTGTGTTTGAACATACCTTATCCATGTAACGAAGATATTCAAAGAAAAGTTCTGGCATGTGATATTTATACATTTCGCTGGAATTTTTATTAAAATATTGCGAATTCCGTCGTTGTATTAGCAACAGCATAATAAATTCACGATCAATCACTACCCCAAAAATTATATCCTTCGAGACAAGCTAATCCACGATATCTTGGCTTGAGGCTGCTGGCATTCTCGGTGGTTGAGGCGATGCCGATCTCTTCCAGCCAAAGTTTTGGTTTTCGGCGTCTTGTTCTTCGTTGTCCTCGCCAGTTTGCCGAATTTATTTTTGAAACTGAAGTCGGTGTAAGAGGGAGGAGCCAGAGAATCCTGCTGAGTGGCTTCGGATCCGCTTGTTACCGGTTACGAGACTAAATTCGTCGTGGTTTTCCTTGGTGGGTCCAGGGGTGGTCTCATTTATGTTACGCATCATCTGGGCTGCTGCGGCTTCGTTCTGCCGAGTGTCGTCGGTTTTCACTCATTTCCCTCTGCTTTTCAATAAATGCCAATTGGATCATTAGGTTTTTGATTTGTTTTTTGAGACGGGCGATCTGTTTTTACAACTTCGGTAGGCTATTTCTGTACTGTTCATTTTCATTGTAGGGGGTGCTTTCTTTTGTGCCGCCAACTTCTTTCGTTTGGGAGCTTTTGAGCAAGGGTAATTTCGCACCGCGAGTTTACTTTATATGTCAGTTTTAAATTTTGCACACATAATATCTAGAACGTCATGGAAGTGCTCCGTCGAGTACCGGTCAGCCTGAGGAACTTCCGGGTTGAACTGAAAATGCGCGTACCCGACTGGCGCATCTACCAAGACGTGTTGCTTATCTGAAATTGCTAGGAGTTTGCGACCAGCAGGGTTGACCTTGCGGCTGTTCCTTGCTGGCTCTATTCAGAACTTGACGTAGATCGCGGTACCCCACAGCGACCGTCCTCTGTCGTTCCTGTATAGCTTGAAAGTTACCAGGTCTTGAGTCTGGTGACTAGCTTTCAGGTGTTTCGTCTACTAGATAACGTCTAGGTCGTGCTTGCTAACGAAGTTTTAGAGCTGACTTCGTTGCTTGTGCAGACCGTTTGCATTCCAATAGGCGATCCGCAGTGTTAATGGACCGAGCTTTATGAATTATTCATTTATGCGATTGCCAAAGCCGGTGTGGGAGGAGCAGTTCCGGCCTTGTTGGCCTTTTTTTTCTTTGCTTGTTGCTTTTGTCTGCTTTCGAAGGCAGAGATTTCGGCATCCCGAGTAATGCCATTGCCTTCTGCATAAGAGAGGTGGCGTAAGCAACCGTGTTCTCCTCTTTGTGGGGGAAGGGGACCGTGGAATTTACGACCTTGCGTGCTACGAAAACCGCAAGACCGGGGGGGGGGCACCTTTTGCCGAGGGATGACACGGCCATCCGTTAAAGTTGGCTGGGTGATGGCCGCCGCAGTTTGCGGTTTCCGCTCTCGGTTTTGTGCAGTCCAAGCTACGATGTTCCGCTCCGCACTTAACGCATCTGAGTAAAGAAGCACATCTGCTTTGCGTATGCCCGAACCTTTATCACCGGTAGCATTGCAGAGATGTGGTCTTACGTCTTGGAGGTTCGATATGGGTATCGATACCCATAACTTTTTTCTCCGCATAAATTTTTTTTGCTCGTGTGGTCATAGTCATTGCCATCATGTATAGTGGCAATGGCGTACGTCTTGGGCCAGAGTGCATATGTGAAACTTGTGTTATTGGGAATCCTTTTTTAACGAGATACGAAGCGGCAACCCCATTGGTCGATACAGGATCGACCGCTTGGGGTCCCGTTACCTCGACTTCTGCCGTTAGGTTACATAAATCTGTTTTTTTCAGGTCACCATAAATAATTTTTATGATGTCCTGTTCATCGTTGTCAGTATCACCTACATGCCTTCGGTTCGTCGCTGCACCGTGGAACCGTAATGTCGACGCCTTTCTCGCGCAGATCGTACAGGTGCCAGAAAAATAGCGACGCTTTCGCCACTATCACCCGGAACCTGGAACCTGTGGATCCGGCCTTCTTCTTTCCAGCCCCGGACACTCTCGTGATCGGACACCGTGGCCAGTCCTGGATAATTATGGAGGTACTTTTCCAGCTCCAATGGCCGTACCTCGTCGATCGGTGGATCGTAGCAGTTGCCGTCCCCGAAATCTCTGTCCACGATCTCGTGTGGGAGGAGCTGCTTTCCGCCTAATTTCGACTTGCTTTTCGATTTCGGCATAATCGCGTCAATCCTCGACACACAACATAAAATTCACTACACACAAATTTACAATTTACTAACACGTCTTCACTGCACGAGTGCTCGACTGCGACTATGACTACCTTACCTTTGCCTTTTATTTTATGCCTTTGCTCTTCGGAGTACCGGGTCTGTGAGCCTGTGATTGATCCGTGCCGGGGATTGTGAGGGGGGAGTTCGAAGTGGGGGCTCCATCTGTTGAGACTTCAGATGGGGGGGGACGTGGGGTTTTGATGGTTCTTCGAGAAGAGTGAGGAGAGCCTGGAAAGAGTTTTGACCTTTTTTCTCCTGAGAGACCGGGTCTTCGGACTGGGATTCTGACGGTGTCGCTGCGTGAGCGTTTATCACCGGGTTGGGGGGAGTGTTTGGGCAGGATTTGGGGGCACCCTGTGTTTCGGGTGGGAGAGCTGGGTCGACAGAGGGCAGCTCCTCTGTCGAGGACGAAGTGTCGGAGTATGTTTCTGACGAAATGGGGGAATCGGGCTCGGGGTAGAGATCCCTGATGTAATCGAGTACCCTTCTCTGTATCGGGCACGTAGCTTGATAGCACCAAGCCTGCATAGACGCATCTCATCTGTTTCGGGCCAGCCCCGAATTTCTTCGGAGTCGGCCAGGTCTGCAATGTTGGCTTTCGCCACCATGTCTGCAACGGGGCTGTGGGTGGAACCGGTGATTGATAACGAATTTCTGGGATGGCTACTCATTCTGATGGAATGGAGCGCTCCCAGAACAAGATTTTTTTTGGACGAGGGTATTTAACGGTTAAATGCCACCATCGAAAAAATAAAATAGTGACGAATCAGAATTGAGGCATCGGACCCGTGGTGAAATAAATTGAGTAAAATTTTTAAAACTAAATCAATTTATTCGCCTACCTGCTGATATTGGGAGAATGTCCTCTTCTTCTGCCGAATCACCAATTTTGCGGATCACTAATACACAAGCACTGATAATTACGGAGCACATAATACACAACCTTCACCTTGAACTAACTCACTATGACTACCTTACCTTGCCTTGCTTTAATGGCGTAACGGAGTACCGGATCTGTAACCCACACCTCCTTCATCTGGCGGGTCGGTTGACCAGGGGCGGGCATTGGAGGTCGGGGGCACTTAACTGCCCCCTATTGGTTGTTGCTTACAAGCTAGTAGGGCTGTCGCACAGTTCTGTTGCACCGCGCAACCGACGCATTGATCGGACTTTATTTATATAATATAAAATAAACGAAAATTTACAAATATACACGAGGATACAATATTTACAAAGAGAACACAATATTTACAAAATTTACGGTCTCCGCGATTTTTGACAGGCGGAGGTCAAGTGGTCGCCGGCGCACTTGACGCACCTTTCGAAAGAGCGGCAGTTGCTCTGGGAGTGCCCGAATCTTTGGCATCTATGGCACTGAGTCACGTCGGTTTTGGGGTGAGGGTTTTCAACCCTCACATCTATCTCAAGAACTTTGGTAATGTTGAAGACCTCCCTGCCCTTGGGGTTTTCAAGTGTCACGAGGAAGATGGGAGGGGTCTTGACTGCCCTTTCCTCTCACGTATTGTACGACCTCGGTCGCGGAAGCCGCGCTTCGAGGTCGGCTAGAATCAAGCCGGCGTGAACTGGTCGGGAGCCCTCTCAGGATTACCTTCAGGGGCTTGTTCTCCGGGAGGTTGTATGCGAAATGCTTAAAATTCGCGGCGAGATGTTGCGATACCCTGTAATCCGCCACCGTGCACGGGGTAATCGCGAGGCCAGGGTATTTTTGACTTTGGCGAGTTAAGTTTGCTGTTTTGATGGCTTGCGAAGCTGGGGCCATTCGTCTTTTCGACCAGAACGAGCGGGGATCCTTTGTTCGGAAGGACCCGGGGCTTAGGCTGGGTTGTGCGGATGTGAGAGGCGGTTGTGTCGGGGTTGGGAGGCCGTGGCGGTACTATGACTACCTTACTTGACTTGTCTTCTGGCACTGTGGAGTACGGGCATCGCCCCACACCTCCTTCGTCTGGCTGGCATGTTTGCCTGATGTCTTGGTTCTGAAACAAAGAAAATTTCGCGTTGCTGCGGGTCGCGCGAGGTGAATACCTCTGTGTGTGGGTTGCAGGTTTTCTGATTTTGCGGGGTGCGAGCGTCGCGGCCTCCTGCAGAATCCTTCGCGAGCCCAAAGCTCGAAGTCTGTGGGTCATTCGCCCTTTGAAGGTGAGGGTTCGGAGATGGGGTTTGTGTGCTGGAGTTGAGACCATTGGTTCTGCAAATGCTCTGGGTCTCTTATACCGCACAAAATCCGAGTGTGTACCCGCCTGGATTAATGGGTTTTGGGTGTCCAAACTTCGAAAATTTTTCCGTAGGGACGGTAAACTTGGATGGGTCCCGCCGGGTTGGCTCTTGTTTTGACGAACCAGGGGGCCCTTTTGGGGGTAGGGGATTTCTTGGGAATGTGGTTATGGGATTTGCGGTACCGCGGGGCTGCGTGTTTGGGTCGATGATGGTCTTTTGGATGGCGGTTCGGGATGGAGAGTTTCTTGGGTCTTGAGCAGTGGGTGATGCCCTTGCGCCCTGCTTTAGCGGGTTTGATGGGGCCCCGTGTCCCTTTTCGAGGGGACCCCAATTTTGAGGTGTCGTTCCAAAGGGAAACGCGGTGCCGAAATGTGGGTTCGGGGGAGGATTTTAAGCGTCTCCTTTGTTTGCGCAGACTGGGGTGCGTCCTTTGTCTGCGAAGTTTGCCCTCTTTTTCAGGGTTCCCCGATGCGCCAGGTCGGCACCTCTTCGAGTCCGTCGAGGGGCCCTTTGTAGGCGGTTTTCGGGGCGGGCCTGGGAGCTGGGGTTAAAGGGTTCGCCGCGTAAAGTGGAGGTTAGTGGTCGGTGTGGCCGGGGGGGGGGCGGGTTGGGATCGCGAACCGGGGCAAAAGGAGTAAAATGGTTAGGACCCGCTTAGGGGAAATGGGGCGCCCTCAAGTTTAATTCGAAAAAATCTGTTTTCGAGGAAGGACGCGACCAGCCTCACGAGACGGCTGGATATTTGCCTCGTACAGTTTGAAGAGTAGGCCCTGGTAGTGAATGCCGGTAGTCGAGGGCTGCGTTTGGATTGTTGTCGATTGGCAGTCGGAAATGTGTGTGGTGTGTTGGCTTGTCGAGTGGACATGCCGAAATTGCGCTTTCCGCGGGTGTTTCGTTTGATGGCGGTAGCCGTCGGTCCTTTCGGGCCCCAGGAGGTGCAGGGATGGTAAGATCGGAGGTTTGCGGGGAGTTTTGGTTAGACATTGTTGACGCGGTTCCAACGGGGTTTTGCCGATTGTCCTTTTTTGGGTTCGATGCGAGCGGACCTGATGTCGCAGGTTTGTCGGGCCGAGGCTTCTAGCGTTTTGACCCTTGAGTAGGGTCGGTGCCGGGCGAGGAGCGGTGTTGGGCGCGAGCGGGTGGGCGGGTTCGCGCCTTGATGACGTCAGGCCGGGTCGAGCAAGTCGTTTACATTCGAGCGTTGCGTTCCAGATGCGCCAGTTTCCGAGGCGGAATGCTTGCGTTTGAGTCCGTGGTGCCATACTTGCATGCTTGCGCGTACGCGATGAGCCCGTTGCGTGGGTTTGTCGATTTCGGCGGATTGTCCAGAGGTTTGTTGGTGATCGGATGGCCGCAACCGCTCTTTTGAAAGTGCTGTTTCGCGATCGTGCGGTCCGCGTTACCTCGGGTCGGTTTGTTAGGCTGATGGTTGATTTCGGAGAAGTTTGCTGAGGGTGCGTTAGCTCCCGGACGGATGTGGTCCGTGCCAGTGCGTAAGTACTTTTCTGAAGGCTTTGTCGCGTTACTCGTGAGGTCGCCGTTTCGGTACGGGTGTGGTCGTCAATTTTGTAAGGTGGTCACTCCGTGGGCCTCTCTACATTTCGAACGGGTTGTCGAAAAGTGGCAATTGAAGGATCGCGTGTCTGCGTTGTGGTCTGGCGTTAATCAGCGGTTATGAGATCTGCGCTTGCTTAGCTGAGATTGACGATTTGGTGCGATGGGAGACGTGTGTAATCGCGGTGAAGCTGTGAGAGCGAGGTTTTGGTTATGGCGATTGTGCTCGAAGTTGTGTTCCGGAGGCGTCGAAGACTGCGTCTGTCTAATGCGTGTGGTGATGGCGGTGCGATGGCTGCGTGCTTCCGTGGCGGTTTGGGCGTGAGACGCCGGCACTTTCGCGTCGCTAGAGAGATTGGATGGAATCCGTAGGGAGCTGTTCCAGGTTGGACGTTCGTACGAGCGTCGCGGAAGGCCGTTTGGGTGATATGGGTTACGGCGATTGCTTGCAAGTCGGGTTGTTCTTTTGAAGGCGTTGGTCGATGCTTATTGGCGTTTTGATGTCAAGAGCGTGCCGTTGATGGGTGCCTTGTCGGAGCGAGGTGTTGTGCGGTTGCTTCGGTTCGCAGCTTAGTGCTCTGGCGTATATGACGTTTGTCGTGAGGAGTCGGTCAAGTGGCGTCGAGTGGTCTTTGCGCTGTTCCTGTGGCCGTTTGTGGCGTATGTTTATCGCCGGTGGCTTGTTTCTCGCCCGATCATTGACGTTGGTGGCTTCGGGCGATGGGCGGATTGCTTGTTGGGAGGTCATTTGTTTTACGCCTGCAGGCTTGCTTTGGTGTGGAAGGTGAATCGTGCAGCGATTGCTGAGGGTCGGTTCGATTGCGGTGTTGGCATTCGGTCGAGTTGAGTTTCTGGGCGGTTCTGCGCTTTGGGATGCCTTGGGTCCGCGGAGTTCTAGGGCCTCTGCGGGCCCGTTTCTAATTGATTCGGCGTTGGATGCCTGATGGCAGTTGTTCCTACGGGTTTGCATTGGCTTCGCGGTTGAGCTCGGAGTATTAAGGTCCTTGGTACGACAGAGTCTTACGCCCGACGTCGATCATTCGCTATGGGTTGGCCAGCAGCTTCATCCGGTATTGGAGTACTCGTTTGGCGTGGGTGTTCTGGTGGCGAAGTCTTGCGTCAACATTTCCTGCCCAGGTTTTAGGATTCCGGATGTATTGCGCGTTGAGGCGGTTGGTGGGCGAGGCCGCGATTTTGAAGAGCTCGGGGTACGTGAAGGCTCGAACTGTTGCTCAAGGCGGTGTTTCCAGTTTTCGATGCGCACGTAATGACGTCAAGGATGACAGTTGTTGTCGGTCTGGCAGCTTCACCAGAACTGGTTGTCACCGGCGGTTTTCACGGTACGATTGTGTTGGCTGCGGATTTCTGTCTGTCGTCGCTGTGGGCTGTGAGGTGACCTTCCGTTTACGAAGGTCTTGCCGGATATTATTGTGATTCGGCGGTTGGGGCTCAGGGCTTTTCGGCGTCTGCACGATCGTTGGTATGGCGTTTATTTTCGCGTTACTTGCCGTTGAGTTGTCAGCTGAGCGCATACTTTACCTTAGTGGCAAGGTTTAGTTGAAACCAGCTTGAATACGGTCTTACGATGTTTGCTGATTGATTTACTTATGGACGCGTAATGTCGGCGAGCTGGTGGTTTGTTTGAATCCCTTTCTGTTAATTTTTAAAAACGTGATAGCTTGGTAAATTAAAATACTGCAAAAAAAAATTATGAATTTTTACCAAAATTTCGATGCAGTAAAACAATCCAACAATAAAATATCCAAATATAACAGCGCGTCTAATGCAAACAGATTTGCATATGTTTTCAAAAGAAATTACAAGTAGTCTTAACGCCGTACTTCGATACAAACAAAAAATCTTTAGGGTGTCAGATAAGTTTCACGTTGGTAGACAGGATAAGATTCAAGAAAAGTAACGAAGATCACTTAGCTTTCTGTACTGTACGCACGTTGCTATTCCACGCCACTGGGTTTACAGATTGTTGGTGGTAGTGAGATTATAACCTTGCGGTTTCAATATTAATTGCAAATCGTATTCGATGTTGTAATATTTCGAAACCCAATGTGTTGATATGGTTCCAAAGACGAAATAAAAGATTACAGACGCCAATTTTTCATTAAATAGAGGAAAATTAATCTCAGTTCGCAGGTAAACAAAACTTGTAAGGTTATCGATAGCAAAAATATTTCAAATTAACTTTTTCTAGAATTCAACTCGGAGTGTTTCGAAGGTTCATCAATAATATTAAACTGTTGTTCCGGTTGTTCGTAGTTGTTAAAGCTAGTGATCGTAATCAAACGTAATTATGTAGGTAATTCGCAACCTCTTCTCGAACGTAGCAGTGATAAGTTAATCAAATCACACACTGTGAAGGCCGTGAGTAGTATTGCACAAAATACACCGTAAATGCCACTCTACACTTGAATTCAATTAAAATGATGTCAAAATTGGTAAGGAATTTTACTATTCCAACTCTCAATTTTTTTATATAACTAATGTATATATTATTATCAATCGAACAAACAGATTAAACTAATTTTACATTCTGAGATAATTTGTGGTCTTGTCTATGTGGGAGCTTTCGTTAAGATCAAAACCGAAGATTACAGTCCGACTGATTTTTTAATGTCAAGGAAAGATGTCCTTTTCATAATTCACCTCAAAATCATGAATTTCTCGAATTTTACGGAAAGAAATTGCTTTTAGCTTCAAAAATCTTCAAGTTTTATTTCTTCACCATCTTTAGCATCTTCATCATTAATTCTCCTTTAATCATCTTTGCAGTTACTCTCATGTTGCATTTCAATTAACTCTTCTTGATCTTCATCAGGCACCTCAGAAATGTAGACAATGAAAGGATTACGGATCAGTTTCCGACTACCTTTGTCCTTGCGGTCAGGAACATGGCAATTTAATTCATTTTTTAAGTTTTGCTAATAAAGTGTAATGTTCTATTGTATTTCTCTTTTAATGTCGGTACACTGTCCGTTAATAACTGGATTCAGCGTTATTTGACACCTTTTGAATGCGCGACTTCACTGTGCCGTTTGATAGTGGAAATTTCAACATTCATACGTCATCGACTCCTCATTTATTTAATAATTTAAATAATTGTAAGATGACTTAACGGTTCACTTCGGGTGCTTTCAGAGACCACCACATGTTTCTTGAACAGTATCGTATTGAAAAATTGCTTTGGGAGGGCAAACCAGATTATTTTTCAGATTTTCGTTAATTTATTCATCCGCGTCACTGGTAAAGAGATGACTAACAAAATTCAAAAAAATAAAATAAATTCAAAACTTACTTCAAACTTATGTCAATTTAAAAATCGCGTGATAAACATTATTTTTATCACAAAGGGCTTCAGGGATACCATCCGAGTCATCCTTGGGGGCAGGGGGTCGCCCCCTTGCACCTAATGTGCCACTGTGTTTGGTACAAAAATTACAAATCTAAGGTGAAATTTTCTAAATTTAAAATGGCAGTGTAATGATAATTGAATTTCTTGGATATTAGGTATTTTTGAATGATCTGCTCAAAAGTTTCTTACTGTTACAACATGTTTTAAAGAAATTAGCTGTCCACTTTGTTACGGTTCGGTTTTTATTTGAAAATATCTTTAAATAACTACAGATTGCATCAATTGTATTTCGATAATTTCCCATATGCGGCATACCAATTCAAATTTTGAACTTAAATACTTTTGAGAAATAATTATCAGGATTGATAAGGCGACATTAATTTTCATTGAGTTTAGCAATTGAATAGTTTTATTTATTAGAATGTTTGGGTAATTTTATTTGGACTGTATTAGTAAGTCGATTTTATTGTGAAACATTTAGCTCACCATTATTATTTTTGATCTTACCAGTTTAAATTATTTGGTTACACTTGGTAATATATTTTTGAAATAATCGACGTTCTTCTCTATTTTTAACACCTGTTATTTGTGCATGGTTCAAAAATCACCTGTTTGCCTAAAACCCCCAGCAAAACCTTCCAGTCTGGTAGATTTGTCGAATTACTTACCACTGGTTACTGTTTTCATTGCTGCCAGAGTCTAACCATCAAGAAAGAAGACATTAAAAGATAAGAGATCTCTGTGCTGTCTGATATTATTTGTTAATTTTACATTTTTTATTGCTCGAAAAATTTTATTGGGTCGTTTTCCCAAACGAATTTATATTTAGTAATTAAACTATTTCTTGGAAACGCTGTAAATTGATTACAGAAATGTGTAAAGCATCTTGAACGCCAAGTAGGTATCCGTAGTATATGCGGTAAATTACAAACGCCTAGTTATTATTTTTTTTATAATTGCAATAATTATGATCAATATACGCATAAATTTATATCTTTTACATTTAAAGGGTAGCCCAATACTGCGCTTATTTGTAATATAATATTTTAACTGATGATGTTTAAATCTGAAATGACAACGAATCAGCCTGTTACACAGCATTTGACCGTGGTCACTTCTTTTTCTTTACAGCAGCCATACTTTTGCAGATTTTGTTGACTGTTGATTAGTGCATACAGGGTCTTTTTAAACTTTTTAAGTTTAATTTATTTTCATAATCAACTGACTCCCCTTTTCTTCACGCATCGCGTTTGCAGAAACCGTGCACCTTTTTCTAAGTTATGTGATGGCAAGGTATAAGGTGGACGGTATACAATTTTAAATTTCAACCCAAGGAAAGGTAAAGGCAATTTTTATCGTAACATGTAAACACTGGTTGATCTATATAAACGACAACATTCTAAAGTGTGGGACCATGATTTGTGAACGTTGATAATAATTCTGCCTTGTAGAGAATAAATTAATGAGTAGTAGAGTTCTTTATTTAATGTTTTTTTTGGATGACAAACACTTTTAAATTATATAATGTATAATAATAAATTATTACGTAAACCGTAAGGCGTAATTTTATAGCAAGAATAATTGCTAACGCAGTGGAGGTGTACCAGGTTTTTAAATAGAAATGTAGCGTAGCGAAATTTTTATGTTTGTGCGTAATAAACGTAACGAGCGTTTACTTCCACAGTGTGTCTCCGTCGGTACGGGATTTGATTGTTACCCCTGATACACTTCTTCTAGTCTATAAGAGAACTGGTGAGGTTTGGCACTAGCTTGTGTAGGTTGCCAACCTGTTTGAGCCCTTTTCTTCCCGCACATGCGGAGCTTCTTTCAGAGCGTATCTTGGTCAGAGTTTACATCAGCGGCCCCATGATCGAGCGTGATTTGATCCAGACTCTCTGGTCTACTTCTGCTGGCCCCACCTGGGTAAAGCTCAGATTAGCACCAGTGCAGAAAGTTCGCTAGGCCCTGGTTTCCCTCTTGTATGCTGGCTACCAAGTCGTGTAGGTTATTGCTTGTTTGGTCCGATTCTTCATCCCCTGCCAGGCTTTATCGTCGTTTGAGCCGCCACTTGGCTCAAGTCAGCCGGTGGTAGTCAGGTTACTTTCACTGGCTACCTATCTCTTGAGACTATTCTATTACTTATTATACCCTGAGACCTGGTAGTTGCTCCGCATTCCTGTGGTCTTCTTCTCTGCTGGTTTTGCTGACGTTGTTCTTTCTTCCTCTTTCATGTTGTCGATTAGTTCGGATCTTGTGTCACGATCTTAGATCTGAGTTTTCATGTTATCAGGCATTGGACACGCCAGATTTGGGTCTAAGAAAGGTTTTCTAAAAGTAATTGCTTAATATTGTTTTAGTTGTGTTTGAACATACCTTATCCATGTAACGAAGATATTCAAAGAAAAGTTCTGGCATGTGATATTTATACATTTCGCTGGAATTTTTATTAAAATATTGCGAATTATATTACGAAAATATTGCATTATATATCAGCAACAACAGCAAAAGAAATTCACGATCAATCACTACCTCAAAATTATATCCTTCGAGACAAGCTAATCCACGATATCTTGGCTTGAGGCTGCTGGCATTCTCAGTGGTTGAGGCGATGTCGGTCTCTTCCAGCCAATGTTTTGGTTTTCGGCGTCTTGTTCTTCGTTGTCTTCGCCAGTTTGCCGAATTTATTTTTGAAACTGAAGTCGGTGTAAGAGGGAGGAGCCGGAGAATCCAGCCGAGTGGCTTCGGATCCGCTTGTTACCGGTTACGAGACTAAATTCGTTGTGGTTTTCCTTGGTGGGTCCAGGGTGGTCTCATTTATGGTACGCATCATCTGGGCTGCTGCGGCTTCGTTCTGCCGAGTGTCGTCGGTTTCCTCATTTCCTCTGCTTTTCAATAAATGCCAATTGGATCTTTCAGGTCTTTGATTTGTTCTTCGAGACGGGCGATCTGTCTTTACAACTTTGGTAGGCTATTTCTATACTTTTGGTCTTCATTGTAGGTGCTTTCTTTTTTGCTGCCAACTTCTTTCGTTTAGCGGCTTTTGAGGAAGGGGTAATTTCGCACAGCGAGTCTACTTTATACGTCCTTTTTAAATTTTTGCACACAATAATATCTAGAACGTCATGGAAGTGCTCCGTTGAATACCGGTCAGCCTGAGGGGCTTCCGGGTTGAACTGAAAATGCGCCTACCCGACTGACGCATCTACCAAGACGTGTTGCTTATCTGAAATTGCTAGGAGTTTGCGGCCAGCGGGTTGACCTTGCGGCTGTTCCTTGCTGGCTCTATGCACGACTTGACGTAGATCGCGGTACCCCACAGCGACCGTCCCTCTGTCGTTCCTGTATAGCTTGAAATTTACTAAACTAAGGCGGGTCTGGTGACTCGCCTTTAAATGCGTTTCGCCCACTAGGATTACATCTAGGTCATGCTTGCAGACGAAGTTTTGGAGCTCACTTGCTGCCTGCGCAGACCGTTTGCGTTCCAGTAGGCGATTCTCAATGTTGTTGGACGCAGCTTTAGACTTCTGTTCATTTAATTTGCCAGAGCGGTGTGGAGAAGCAGTCCCGGCCTTTTGGCCTTCTTCTTTTATTTTTTCCCGCTTGTTGCTTTTGCCTCCTTTGCATGCAGAGCATTTGGCATTCCGAGCAATGCCATTGCTTTCTACATGAGAGAGGTGGCGTAAGCAACCGTGTCCTTCTCTTTGTGGGGGAAGGGGACCGTGGCGTTTGCGACCATACGGTGCGGAGGACGCAGGACCGGGGGGGCCGCCAGCTCTTGGCACTAAAATTGGCAGGGTGGGGGCCTCCACAGTTTGCGTATTTTGCGGCTACCGCTCTCGGTTTTGTGCAGTCCAAGCTACGGTGTTCCGATCCACACATTACGCACCTTAGGGATGAGGCACACCTGCTCTGCGTGTGCCCGAACCGTTGGCACCGGTAGCATTGCAGGGGCGTAGTCTTCCTCCTTGGAGGTTCGACATGGGTATCGAGACCCATGCTGCGTATAGTTCTTTTGCCCTGTTGGTCTTGGTCATTGCCACCATGAATAGTGGCAATGGCGTACGCCTTGTGCCCGAGTGCATCTGACTCACTTGCGTGACAGGGAATCCCTTTTTGAAGAGATCCTCCTGCACGTCCTTCGTTTTAAACTCCTTAGGAAGACTTCGGAGCACGACTTTCAGCGGTTTTTCTTGCGAGCTTTGAGGAGGCTGGCAAGTTCGCGGTACGCGCTCTCTGACGCTGCCGTGATCGCGAGGCTTTCCCGCGTGTCCTTAACCTTCGTCGTATGGATTCTCTTTTCGGCGAGTACCATGGACAAATGTGGCCATTTGGCCTTGTCCACTAATACAATCGCCGGAATAGAGGGCACAGACGATTTCTTAGTACCTGAAGGCGGAGGGGGGGTACCCTTTGCTGTCCCCCCTGAGGGGGGGGGCTGCTAGTGGTGCCTTCCCTGCGCTGCCTTCTTTCGAGGTCGAAGGGGGGGTCACAGTGACCCCCGTCTCCGGCTGCAAATTAGGTAGCTCCGGCCCTGGGCCCTCCTTAGAGGTGACTTTCGCCTCCGTCCTTTTTTCCGCCAACTTCTGTCTTTTGGCGGCTTTTGAGGAAAGGGCAGTTTCTTCTTCTGCGTCCGAGGTGCGGATGCGCCTAGCCTCGCTTGACGGAATGATTTCCGCCTGCGCTTGCAGGTGGCACCGGAGTGCAAAATCGGACAGCCCAGAAGGCGTCTTCGGAGGGGGGGTGGCAGACGCTGAATTTTCAGCTCCTGCTTCGCCCTGTTCCGTGACCGGCAGCGTTTCAGTCGAGGGGTTTTCCTCCATGGGATGTTCGACATCCATTTCAGTTATCTCTTTTTTTTCCTTGTTCCGGTGCTGTGGTTGATCCCTAACGGTTTTGGACGACCGGTTGGGGTCCCGTTACTTCGACTTCTGCCGTTTGGTCGCATAAATCAATGTTAATATCCATTAATGTCATGTTCATTTTCCAATTTTGGATTTAAAACACCTACCTTCGGTTCCTCGCTGCACCGTGGAATCGTAATATCTATGCCTTTCTGGCGCAGATCAAACAGGTGCCAGTAGAATAGCGACGCTTTCGCCACTATTACTCGGAACCTTGCACCGTCCTGAGGGGTTTTTTAATCCTCCAAGACTTTCACCAAATAGCAAACGGCATCTCAGATGATGTCGTAGAGTGAGTTGTGGGTTACTCTAAAAAAAATGAATAATATAGGGCGCCAGAAGTTTTTAAGTAAACGTAAATTACCAAAATGACTAGTTTTTTAATAAACGCAAAAACTACAAAAGTTTACTAAACAAATTTTTACATTCAAATTTATTTGTGATGCTATAAAGTCGAAGATAAACGGTGCTACAAATTTAATCATGTAAATAATTATTTATCGACGCGTATATAGCTATATACCTGTTTACACGAAAGATATTGTATATCAACGCAAAAAAAAATAGCTCAAAGTTTCGTCTTTTCTTAAATTAAACAAATCTGACCGATGGTTCTGGTAGGTGACTGGTAATTTAATTTCGATCAGTGTACGACGCTTCGGTGTGTAATTGGCGCAAGTATTCGGCGTCGCAAAAAAAAGTTAAACAAATAATCGTCTGACCTTATCGTAAGTGTTGTTGATTTTCTGCAACTTGAAACGACTTCCAAAGACATCCAAAATTTCATAAAGGTTTCGGTAATATTCAATTATTATTGTCCAAGGATAATCCAAAAAGAAATTTCTCAACAAATGACTTTTAAACCAAAAAGAACAGATTCCGTGAAACTGGATAAAAAGGACGGCATCAAAATTTAATACGCCATATTTCCATTTGATGCAAAAAATAATCAAAGTCGGATTGAGGTCAGGTTGAAATCAATTTTAAGTCGGATTGAAATCTAATTATAATCCAATTGAAGCCAAATTGAAATCCAATTGAAGCCTAAAACGTTATTTGGAATTAGAGAGACGAATTTAACAAAAAAAGTATATTTACCAGATGGTCGGCTTCTATTAAATAAAAATTTAGTTCGTTTCTGAAATTTTGATGTGTTTCGAACTAATATGAAATCAAAATCGCTCTCTCTAAACAATAAGGAAGGCATAACTCTTTAGCAGCATATTATTGCTGCACTAAGCTCAAAATTCATGTCAATGCGCCGAAATATAATTAATGAGCGCAATTACAAGGTGCTGTCCAAAAAAATACCTCATTAAGAAAATAAAACGTTACAACCTATGCATCCGGCCTTCCTTCTTCCAGCCCCGGATACTGTCGTGGTTGGACACCGTGGCCAGTCCTGGGTAGGCGTGGAGGTACTTTTCCAGCTCCGACGGCCTCACCTCGTCGATCGGTGGATCATAGCAATTTCCATCGCCAAAATCCCTGTCCACCTTCTCGTGTGGAAGGAGCTGCTTTCCGCCTTTAATCGATTTTGCTTTCAACTTCGGCATAATCGCGTCTATCTTTGCCACACCACACAAAATTTCTTAACACTTAAATCTTCGCTCACAAAACACGTCTTCACTGCACGACTGCGACTGGACTACCTTAACCTTGCCTTGTCTTCTTGGCACTGTGGAGTACCGGGGCTTGGCCCCACACCTCCTTCATCTGGCTGGCTTGGTTGCCTGGATTCTTGACTCTGAAAAAAAAAGGAAAATTTCGCGTTGCTGCGGGTCTTTCCAACGACATGGAAAGTGCTCGAGTTTCAATGCTCCGTTTATGATAGCAGTTACCCCTGCGGCGCCAAGTTTTGGTAAGTGACTGATGGTCATGCTTGTGATATCGTCGGGCCCCGGGGCTTCTTTTTCTTCAGCGATTTGATCACATTGACCACTTCTAATTAAGAGGTGGGGCGATCGGTTGAAGGAGGGGATCGCGGGCGCGGCTATCCTTGCCGTGTGCTCTGGGTTCGAGACTTCAATGTTCGGTTTTGAGTTAAATGGTCCTTAAAAATGGGCCATTTAATTAAGTTTTAAAAGGGGGTGTCGGTTAAAGTCTCCCCCAATTGAAGAAGCACTGGATTGTGGTCCGAATCCAGTGCGTCTATTGAGGTGAGCTTGTGGGTGAAGTTGAGGTTCTTGATCGCGATGGTGTCAAGAACGTCGTGGTAGGGGTCGGGGTGATGTCGGTAGTGGGGGTGTTCGGATTTATTGCCGGGTTTGTCTGGAAGTGCGTGTAGTCGGTGGGCGCATCGACTACAAATCCGAGTTTGTCCGCAAGACTGAGAAGAGTGACGCCCGCGGGGTTGGTCTTACGGCTGTTCCATGCTGGGTGTTTGGCGTTTAGATCGCCGGCTGAGACGATCTGGTCGTTTCCGCCCCATAGCAGGGAGATTAAATCGGATTCCAGTAGGGGCTTGTTAGGGGACTTGTAAACTGCGGTAAGGTCCTTGTTTTGGGTGTGAATGGAGACGGAGGTTGCTTCGATGTTCGCGAGGTTGTCGGGAAGAGGCTGCTCGTGATGCTCTACTGACGTTTTGATGTAGACGGCGGTGCCACCGAATTGGCCCGTGTCTCTGTCTGTCCGATAGAGCGAGTAGCTTGGAAGCGGGACGCGGTCGCCCCGCTTCAGGTGCGTCTCGCATACTAGAATAACGTCAAGGTCGTGGGATCGAGCAAAGTCATTGCGGTTACTCATTGGCGGTTTCGCGAATGACTTGGGCGGGGGATTTTTCCCTTTTTGGAGGTCATTTTGGTTTTCTCGTTTTTAGGTGTCTATTTTTGTAGCAAGGCTAATGCCGTCTGCATTAGCGTGTTTGCTAGGAGCGTGGAGTCGGTTGCTTGCGGGTTAGGCTTCGATTTCGGAGGGCTGGGTTTTGGGCGGTTTGTCGCGTTGGGGGAAGGAGTCGGTCGTTGAGTTTCCCTGCGGGCGGGAACGTTTGCGCGGCCTGGGCGTCCGGGCCCGTTTCGTTTCTGGGGGTAGCTGGGGCATCCCTGATAGTTGGCGGGGTGTTCGGCTCCGCAGTTTGCACACTTGGCCTTCGAGGTTCGAGGCTTCGTGCATGTGTGCGAAAGGTGGTCATCCGCACATTTAACGCACCGGACGTGCTAGTGACAGTTGCTTTGGGTGTGTCCAAAGCATTGGCATCGGTGGCATTGGAAGATGTAGGATTTGGGGTGGGGGTTTTCGATTTGGACGCCGATGTCCATGAACGTCTCAATGTTATAGATTTCCCTGCCCCGGGGTTTTGTCTAGCGTGACTTGGAAGAGCGGGAGGGTGTCCTCTGCGTGCCCTTTCTAAATTGCACGACATCGATGACCGCGAAGCCTGCGAGAAGCAGGTTTTCCTTTATGTCGTCTGCGGCGAGTTCCGCGGGAAGCCGCGAAGGATGACTTTAATGGGTTTGTCGTCTGGCAGTTTGTACAAGCAGTACTTGTACCCGCGTTCGGTGATGATTTTGCGATACCCTGCAATCGTCGGCGGTAATGGGGTGATGGTGAGGCCTTCCGGGGTGTTACGTACTTTAGAGTACTTCAGATTGTGGGACCTGAGGGCGTTAGTAAGCTCAGGCCACTTTTCCTGTTGCACCAGTACGATTGGTGGTATTGGCGTCGCGCTGCTTATTGGTCGCGCCGCGTTTGGGGGGGTTCCTGCCGTGTGATTGGTGCTGTGAGCGGGGGGCGTTATCTTTTTAGCCATGAGTGGCGTGGGGTTACCGTGGTGGCCACCGGTGCAATCTGAGTGGTTGCTTGGGCGCACCGTTTTGCCTTTTTCGAATTTTATGGGAGACGACGGTAAATTACTCGGAGGAGTCTTTAGAAATTTGGGTCGGGTTGTTGCCCAAACTTACGGCCGCTTGGGTTGCCCCCTCTTGACTTTCTTCTCCGCCGACGGCACTCCATGCACGCTTAGATGCGGAACCTCGGTCGCGTGGGGTCGATCAGGGCCTGCTGGGCGGGGCCTGAGGATCCTCCGTAATGAGAGGTCGATGTGAGGTGGCGCCGGCATTGTTTGGCCAATCGGGGTTGGCTCAGGGGCGTTTCTGCGCTTTAGGCAGAGTCGCCTTCGGCCGTTAAAATACATTTTCGGCGTTGCCGCTGCCCTCGATGGAGTTTGATTCCTCGAGCGCGTTGGCTTTGCCGGTTATATTATCGGAAGGATCGTTAGAATTAAGTAAATTTGGTACAAAAGTACTTACCCCTTCTTCGTCTTCTGTTGGGTTTACCACTTCCATGCTTGAGGCGGTTTGTTCGTCTGCTAGGTCGATTTGACTTTCAAGGAACCCCTGGAGGTCCTCCAGGTACATCCTCCTGGCGTCCTTGGCGAGCTGTCGGCATGACACCATACGTTCCGTTTCGGGCCAGCCCCGGTTTTCCATCGCATCGGGGAGAAAGGCAATGTCTCCTAGTGGTAATTCTATATTTTAGGATAGTCGCACAGATAATCGCAAAGATAATCGAAATCGTCACAAGAGTTCACTAAAATAACTTTATTCGTAGCGGTAATGGCACAAGTAACGATACTTTAGAACACGTGTTATCACTTCAATATCTCACTGTCGACTGTCGTGTCTTCTCTTTAACTGTCCTGTAGTCGAGCGTTTTCGGATACCCGTATTTATCAACTTAACGCGAGGGAACGCTGTCGATTGCTCGGCGACGCCATGCCCATACGGTCCCCGTGTCGAAAGCATAAATACGGGTGGTTTCGTGCTTGGATTTTATTCGATCTTTTTTATTCGACATTCGGTTGCATGTAGCCGACCAGATCGGACGTGTTGAGTGTACCCCGGTGCAACCAACGAGTGTTAAAATTAAAGTTGAAGTGCTAATAATATCCAAAAGTACTAATAAAATTCTATTTCATTTAATATAAACGGATCACTAAATAATTAAAATTTATCCCAAGAACTCAGTGCTTGAAAACCAGGACAATGCCTTTGCTAAAAGGCTAATGCTAAGAACCGGTCTACCGAGGCCGACCCCGTATAAACGCGCTCGGGAAAACACCATCCCGGATATTAAAAACATCAGTGAACCCCTACCTTATTTAGTGCAAAAGACACAAACAACCAAAACTGTGAAATCAATAAAAATAAAAACAATTACAACATGAGTGCAATCAATACCCTAACTCCGGCAAGTGCTAGCGCTGAACAAACGCCAGTCCGTAGTTGAAGTATACAACCGGTTCGGTATTCTACACAAAATTCCGGAAGTGGTCCCCACACCAACCGCGCAACCGTGGGTGGCGGTCAACCGACCGAAATCTACCAAACCAAAAACGACCAAACCTCCTCCAATGGTGATCACTGTCCCAATCGGCAATATAACCCAGTTTCTTGGGCAATTTGACACCAAACTGGCAGACACCATCAAAATCCAACATATCCGTGGTCAATCGTGGGTTTATACTGAAACCCTGGAGGATCACGCAAAAGTTAAGCAAACCCTCTTTGGAAGAGGCGTACAGGGGTACAGCTATACCCCAAAATCAGAAAAAACTTTAAAACTAGTTCTAAAAGGCTCTCCATACATGACCCCAGAGTTCATACAGGAAGCACTCCTCAAAAAACATAACGTTGCCACGCTTGCTGTAACACAACTTAAAAATAAATACGGGGACGTCACTGGATCGTTTCTAGTGCAATTCGGTCCAGACGTGACCCTACAGCCCATCAAATACCTCGGGGCTGTAGTGATTCGAAGAATATTGTAAAAGGAACACTAGGACCCAGTGTTACAGATGCCAAAACTTTGGACACGGGTCCTCAAATTGTAACATCGAGCCCAGGTGCGTGAAGTGCCTAGACAAGCACCTCACCAAGGACTGATCCAGAAAGAACAAAGATGCCGGCGTTTGCTGCCAACATATCGGCATCCCTCATCAAAAAACTCCCAAAAAAATCCATACTCCAGCTGTATTACATTTTAAATACATGCCTCAAACTGCAATACTTCTCAAGCGCCTGGAAAAACGCTCTAGTTATTCCGATACCCAAACCAGGCAAAGACAAATTCCTACCAGCCAGCTACCGTCCCATCAGTCTGCTTTCCACTTTATCCAAAATCCTCGAAAGGCTCATTCTCATCCGCCTCCAAAGTCATGACCGAGAAAACAACACCATAATCCCTGAGCAATTCGGCTTCAGCGAAAATCATAGCACCGCACTTCAGCTCGCAATGCTAACTGATTGCATCACGATCAACTATAACGTGAACAAAATCACGACGGTCTTGACCTTGGACGTGGAAAAAGCGTTTGACACCATCTGGCACGACGAACTAGAACACAAAATGACTGCTACCAACTATCCCCGACACCTAATAAAAATCATCCACAGTTTCCTCTCCAACATATCATTCCAAGTCAAAATCAAATCCTCTCTCTCAAACGTCCTCCAAATCCTCGCAGGAGTTCCTCAAGGATCCATCCTAGCACCCACGCTGTTCACATACTACATTAACGACATTCCCAAATATCAAGACACCAGAGTCGCCCTCTACGCGAAGACACTGCCATCATCTCACAATCGTACAGCGACAATCAAACGATTACCTACTTACAACGACACGCTGACTTACTGACCCCATACTACAACAAGTGTAAACTGAAAGTCAACGAGGACAAAACAACCCTTACGGTTTTCACACACAAAAAGACAAACATTACTAAGACTCTCAAACTCAACGGCGTCGACATTACGCAGACGGAAAACGTAAAATACCTAGGACTCGCACTTGACCGAAGACTGACCTTCAGGACCCACATACAGGACACTGCCAAAAAGCCAGCAAAATCATACTATACGCTTCCCCTATAGTAAGGTCTCGCGAACTAACATCAACACTCTTCAAGTCATTCAAATCAAGTGTCTCCGTATAATTATGGGGCACCCAAATACACTGAGAAATACGAGCTGCACGAACTAGCAAACATCACCACACTTCCCAACGTCATAATAATAATAATAATAATAATAATCTTTATTAAGTTATAGTTAGCATTACAATAAATTCGGAATAATAAAATAACTTAAAAAGTGGAGATCAGCATGTGCTGGTTTTCATCTCAACTTATTGACACAGAAATTCGGAGACTTCGTATAGTGCCTTTTCCGTCAGGAATTCTTTTGTTTTCCGTTTGAACTGCACTAAGGGAAGGCTCTTGATTTCTTCTGGCAGCTTGTTATACAACTTAATGCCTAGGTTGTCGCCTTCGCTACATTTGAGTCGAAGTCGTTTTGTCTGCAATTGGTTCCTTCGTCTTGTTTCGTAGGAATGAGTAGCTGTGGTATGTGTTGTACTGTCAGTCTTAATATGCACTATGGAGGCGTATACGTATGCGGAGGGCAAGGTCATGATTTTGAGAGACTTAAACAATGGTTTGCAGTGTGTTCTGCAAGGCGATCCTTCTAATTCTCGTATGGCTTTTTTGCATTATAAAGATTCGGTTCAGGTGTGCCGAGTGCCCCCAAATCTGAAGACCGTACACCATTTTGGCATGAAACATCGAGAAATATACAAGTTTTGCAGCTTCTTTTCCAATGGTTGCCTTTATTCTACGTATTGCATATAGAGCTGTGCCTAGTGAGCTCATTAGATTTGTTGTATGGTCGTTCCAGGTGAGGTAGCTGTCCAGTGTTATGCCTAGGTATTTTGCTGTGTTTTGCTGATTTTTATCGGTTCTGTTGGTTGTGAAAGTTATCTCGTAAGTTTTATTATCATTCATCAATAATCTGTTTGATGTAAACCATTTTGCTGCGGTCTCCTTGTGTTTGTTGGATTGCGTGTCGCTTTCTTCTATGATGGCTGTGTCATCCGCGTATAGAATTGTCGGGCATTCCATAATTCCTGGAAGATCGTTTATATACACGACGAAGAAGAGCGGTCCTAAAATGCTGCCTTGCGGAATACCACATGTTACAGGTTCTTCATTGCTTAATTGTTCGTTCCATGATACTGCTTGCGTCCTGCTGCTGAGGTATGATTTTATTAGATCATAAGCAATTCCCCTGAATCCGTAGTGTTGGATTTTATTGAGGAATATCTTATGGTCCATCATATCAAAAGCTTTCGTTAAATCGCAAAAAACAATTTGACATTTTTGTTTGTTTTCTAGTTTCTCGTACACTTGAGTTGTGAGATATCTAATTGCGTCTATCGTGCTTTTTCCTTTTTGATATCCAAATTGCTGTTTTGTTAGAGTTTCCTTTTTGTGTAAAAAGTCCAGAAAACGATCGCATAGTAATTTTTCAAATATTTTTGAAAATATGGGTAGTATTGATATTGGTCTGTAATTGGCTGCTTCATTTTTATTTCCCTTTTTGTATATTGGAATAATTCTTGATATCTTGAGAGTGTCCGGAAAGATTCCTTGTATCATGCACGTGTTCAGAATGTGACATAGTACCGGTAGTATGTCTTGATAGATGAATTTTATAATTTTTATGTTTAAGTTGTAGATGTCGTACGATGGTGAATTTTTTAGTTGCGATATTGCGTTTTCTATTTCGGCCTCGGTAACATCGTGTAAGAATATGGATGTTTCTGTTCTTGGAAAAGTTGAATTTAAATGTTGCAATGGGCTTGTGGTTACTTTTGGAATTTTCTCGTTTAAACTATTGGTTGCATTTTTGAAGTATTTGGAGAAATCGTTGGCTTTAAGCGTTATGTCTTTGTGGAGTTCTTTTTTCTTGCCCAGTTCCTTATTGATTATCGTCCAGGTAGTTTTTGGAGTATTGTTTGACTGTATGATCTGTTGCATGTTCATCTGCTTCTTGAGTATTTCTAGTTTGTGATTGAATAATTTTCTAAGGTTATTGTAGCTTTGCCTGCTGTTTGTGGGATTGTGTTTGTTGTACAAGTTTAGTTCTGTGATTTGCTTCTTTAATATTTCGAGTTCTTTTGAGAGTTTGATTTTTGTTTTGTTTTGTTTGTAGGATCTTTCTGGAAAGATTGCGTCAGCCATTTCTTGAATCGTCTTGTTAAATAGGTGGAACTTTCTTTCGGGATCCTGTTCACTATATATATTTTCCCAATTTATTTTATTGATGTTTTCTTTAAATTTGATTATCAGTTTTTTGGAGAACTTTCTTTTCTTTATCTTGTCTTGTTCTCTTTGTTTATTAGTGTACCACTCCATGCAGATTGATCTGTGGTCGGATATGGTGGTTTCAGGTAGATAAGCAGTGATGTGTTCGAGATTTGTGAAAAAATTGTCGAGGCAGGTTGCTGTTGTTTGATTGTAGCGTGTCGGTTCAGATATGACTTTCTCGAGGTTGAATGATTTCATGAGCTGTAAGAGATTAAGTTTTTCGACTGTGTTGGAATTGAGGTCTATGTTGAAGTCACCCGCTATAATTAATTTTGTTCGCAAATTATACATTTTGTTAACTCGAGATAATATCTTCAAGTAATTCCAAGTACTTGTTGGGGTCACCTGTTGGTGATCGATAAGTTGATACGATAATCGTGTTAACTTTCTTTACGTAAGACGCTGCAAATTCGCCTTCGATTTCGATTGATTTTGCTGCTATCTGTGGAAGTGGTGTACATGCCCAGTTGTTTTTTGAGAACAGGGCTACTCCGCCGTGTATGTGCCTTGATCTGGCAAAGTAGGATATTAATTGGTAGCCATTTACATTAAGCATATGCATGTTTTCGGGTTTTTGCCAGTGTTCATTCATACATACAATATCGATATTTTGGTCTTGCAGTATGTGCTCCAGTGAAGCAACTTTGTTGGATAGGCATTGTATGTTTAGATGTAGTATTTTTATTTTGCTTTTATGTTTTATATCTGTTCTTAAATTTTGATTTGTTGTTGCATTGGTGCTCGCCGTGGGTAAGTATTCTATGCTAACATTGTTCACGTATCCAAGGTGTTTCCCGTTTGGTTTTCGAAAAAATGTCCACCCTTTTTAAAGTTGAATCGACTGTATCCAACTCCGGCTGGCCAGAAATTGGTGTCGTAAATCATTTCTTTGTTTTCGGTGTCTACTCCTACGATGAAACATTTTTTATTGCCTCTCGTTTTATCAGTTTCAAGCAGTTCCACTGTTGCCGGCGTACCTTTTAAATTTTTTGTAATGTAATTTTGCATCATCTTTTCAGTTACGTGTTCTCTTACTTTTGAAATAAATAGCCAGAGTCTGGGTTTTTCTTTACCTAAAAATTCAAGAGCGTTTTTATCGATATTTTACCTATCGTTGTTGGTTTTCTTTTCCATGTCTTTTGCGGGTTACCGTCTTAAAGCCATCTTCGTCTTCATTTTTGTGTGTTTGGTTGCCACTTTTGAATTCCGATTGAGCTTCATTTATACATTTTTCAAAGTATTCCTTTGTTATTATGTGCTTTCCGCTATTGGGTGAATTATTTGTAGCATTAATTTTCCACACGTTGTTGTTGCTGTTCATATCACGTGTTAGGTTATGTTTCTTGTTGTCGTTGATTTCTTTCGATAAGGTCCGCGACACACTAGATTTCGATTTCGCTGTTTCGCTGAGATTTAAAGTGGGCTTTGTTGGTTGCCTACCATTTCCACTTACACCTTGCGTTTCAGTTGATGTTGCGGTAGCCGGTTCTTCTTGCACATGGTTAACCTGTTTTTTGGATTGCACGTTTAACAGATTAATGATAACGTTTTTATCGTTTACCATTGATTCCAGCGTTTTGATTTGCGATTTTAGGCTGTCAATCAGGTCATCCATGATTTTAGTTTCCTTTTTCTTTTCATCGAGTTTTGATTTGTGACCCTTGCTTCGCTCGGTTATCGTATTCATTAAATTCAAGTTCCACAAAATCGCAGAGCTCTTGATTATTTTTATATTTCACAGGCAATTTCTTCGTGATTAACAAATCTATTAATTCCTGCTTCATTAATTTGCCGAGTTCATGTGCGATTGCAAATGGTTTCATAACCTCACTTTTTTCGGGTGGTGCTACCATGTTGATTACCACCACCATACACCACGCCACTGTGAAATTCTTTACAGAAACTGTCCGCAAGTACCCCACCACAGCACACATTGGTACATATACCAAATCTACACTGCCCTTCAGGCAAAAACACAGTTTAATCATTACGTATTAACCTAAAAACACAGCACACATCCTGGCGCCGGGTTTTACGGTCTGGACAATTAGACGCAGCCGAATAGGCGCAGGACATATAGGCGCGGAGCCGTTTAGGCGCGCAATAGGCAGAGCCATTTAGGCGCAACCCATTTAGGCGCGACCCATTTAGGCGCCGAGACATAGGCGCTGAGACATATAGGCGCCGAGACATATAGGCGCGATCCGTTTAGGCGCAAAGTCATTTAGGCGCAATAAAAATATTATAAATAAAACTTTTGGTGATTCGTTTCGATGTGGTTGCGCTGTCAAAACCGCTCGGAGCCCCGGAGCGACCCGGAGGTTCGCAAGGGTGCGCAACCACATCAGAAACGAATTCACACAAAAGTTTTTTTTATTTATAATATTTTATTGCGCCAAATGACTTTGCGCCTAAACGGATCGCGCCTATATGTCTCGGCGCCTATATGTCTCGCGCCTAAATGTCGGCCAATGTTGCGCTAAATGGCATCGCGCTAAATGTTCATAGCGGGCCAAAGTCGCAGAAATCCTACGCATCAGAATGCAAAACCGGGTCGGGTATAGTTTTTGAAAATGGGAGCAGACAGAACGAAAACTCATCGCATGAAAGCCAACGTCTAAATTTGTCTTTATTGGAGAAGAAACTATCTGAGATTGTTAAATTATGCTTTTTGAAGAATGATTTTAAAAGTTTGACGTATTAGAAAATATATGTTTGTTATTATTATTATTGGATTTTAATCGTCCATCGACGCTCGTTGAAGACGCCACCAGTTGCGATTTTGTAGTAATTGAAATAATTACCTACCCCACATTCGAAGATGACCGGTCGTGGCAAGGGAGGCAAAGGTTTGGGAAAAGGTGTCGCCAAGAGGCATCGCAAAGTGTTGCGCGATAACATCCAGGGCGTCACGAAACCGGCCATCAGACGTCTGGCCCGCAGAGGTGACGTGAAACGCATCTCCGGATTAATTTACGAAGAAACGCAAGGTGTGTTGAAGGTGTTTTTGGAAAACGTTATCAGGGACGCCGTCACCCACACCGAACACACCAAGAGGAAGACCGTAACCGCCGTGTACGCCTTAAAACGTCAAGGCGTACGTTGTACGGTTTTGGAGGTTAGTTCGCCAAATAACGTTATCATTGACAGCAACAACAAACAAACGGTTTCTTTAGGAACCAAAAATATTCCGAAACTCGAGTTTATACTAAATAATAACGTGGTATACCTACCTGCACCCCTCCTCCCTACACGAACCCAAGTATCGTGTTGGTTATTAATAATATTTCGTCGTTTAAAACAATAAATATATTTTCTTCTTCTTTTCAGCCTTTATCTATCCACTGTTGGATGTAAGCCTCCTTTAATTTCTTCCACGCATCACGGTCTTGGGCTCTATTTTGCCAATTTTTCTCCGCCGTCTCAACAATGTCGTCGGTCCAGCGTTTAGGTGGACGACCGACGGATCTTTTAGTTGTTCGTGGTCTCCATGACAGGACCCTCTTTGCCCATCTATCGTGACTTTGTCTGGCAACGTGCCCAGCCCAAGCCCACTTTAAGTCCGCCACTCTTTCCATGACGTCTTTAACTCTGGTTTGGTTTCTAACGTCAACATTTCTCTGTCTGTCCCGCAGCCGGATGCCCAACATCAGACGTTCCATAGCGCGTTGAGTGGTTCTTAACTTATTTGCGCTTTTGATTGTAATAGTTGTAGATTCCAATCCGTAGGTCATGACTGGTAACACGCACTTATCGAAAACCTCCCGTTTTAGGCAATTTGAAATATCTGCCTTCAAAATGTGGGCCAATTTACCGAACGCCGCCCATGCTAGACGAGTTCTACGTATTATTTCGGTGGTCTGGTTTTGTTTTCCCAGCCTGATAGTATGACCCAGGTACACGTACTCTTCAACTTTCTCTATTAATTTCCCGTCTATGTGTATGTTTGTGGTATCGTCGCTAGTCATGATCCTTGTCTTTTGGGTGTTGATTTTTAAACCGACCTTCAAAGATTGAGAGCTCAACTCGATAAGCATTTTTTGAATTTCTGCCATTTCTGTACTAAAGAGAACAACGTCGTCTGCGAAATGCAAATGATTCAATCTGACTCTATCCACGTTTACCCCAATCTCGTCCCATTGCAGTGATTTAAAAATATCTTCCATTGTTAAAGTGAATAGCTTGGGAGAGATTGTGTCACCTTGTCTCACTTCTCTTTCGACTTTTATTTTATTTGTTGCAAGGCTATTGTCAATTTTAACCGTCAACGTGGCATGTTGATATATATTTTTGGCTAGAGGTAAAATTCCGGAATCGAAAATACACTTTTCCTATAAAAATGGCTTTACAAAACGAAAGAACGCAAAAATACAAGCTCTTTAAGGTGAGGATCAATCTTGTCGGAGTTGTAATAAGGCCACAATTTAATTTTGAAAATTGCAAATTTCCCATAAGAAATACATGTAAGTGTATTAAAATGAAAAGGTATCATTTATTCTGTTGGCGGTACGTGTGCTGTGCCTGGGTCGACAGTGACTAGTGGTGGGGTGATACCAGTCGCTCTCAGAGATCCGTCGCGTCAACTTTCAAAATTTTCGAGTTGGAGCCGCTTAAGGGATGTTTTTAATGAGTTTAGCACGTGTCAAAACCGTTCGGAGCCCCGGACGAGCCCCGGAGGGGCGAGGGCGGGTGCGGAGAATAGGTTTTGACAGTGCAACCACCTCAGAAACGAATTCACGCTAAAAGTAAAAAACACCATTCAAAATTATTTTTGGCCCTGAAAAGGGCCGATTTTTTAAACTTCCAGCAGCTCTGCACATAATTACACACGATACCGCTCCGCGATCTGCATGACCATATTTTCAAAGCGTTCTATATGTGTGCGCCCAAAAATGGACACCCACATGTATTCCTGCAAATGTTCCGGCAGCATTGTTGAAGCTAATACTCCTAACCGTCGACAATACATTTTTAATTGCGACCAATAGCCTTCAACGTATTTGTGCAAACCCCGGTAACGGGGTCCACAAAATGCGAACTGTGGTTCACGGTTTTGTGAACATAGGGCGAGACGCCACCAAGTTGGTTTAAACCCATATAACCCCTCCAACAATCGGTCCAAATCTCGGTGCCAGGTCTTATGTACTTAAGGATGAGTCGCCTTAACGTAGCAGCGTCTCTACTACCAATGTACAGTACGATCCCCCTACGTTCCAACGTACTGTACATCCCTAATATCCACTGCTGTTGCCGGGGGGGTATCCGGCCAACACCAGCTTTCCGCCTTGTTATGACCGACTCATCGATCTGTACCACCTGGCCCGGACCACCGATTTGGAGGAGAATCGGGTTTACCACCAACGTCCAAGCGCAAATATTTCGGAACGAACGGTATAGCCTGTACACAGCATGTCGGTCAAGACCAACGATGAGTGCAGCTACACCGGCCCTAGTATTGCACGCCCATAGCCACAATACGTAAAACACAGTCTTCGGTTGGAGCTTATTGTCGGCAAAAAATGTATTCTCGATTAGGCTGTATTTCTTCTTGCACGCAGGACATTTGAAGCAATGGTTTAAAAAATAGTCATTGTCATGTACCACATTACAGTATCGCCTGCAATTACGTGCTTTGCATCGTTTGTTCTGCGGTAAGTAGTGCAAACCCTGCAGCAATTCAACTACTTCCGTGTCGTTGCGGTTGAAAATTTTAACAATATCTTCGTAATTTTGAGCGTTCATGGTGAATGTAACGAGTAAACTGAGTTAAAATCACAATTTCAAATAATAATAATAATAATAACAAACTCAATATATTTCAATAATATTTACAAACATAGGCAAGAGTTAATTAAACGTGACTCGAAAGTACACTTTTCCCTATAGAAATGGTTCAACCAAACGAAAGAACAGAAAAATACAAGAACTTTAAAGGCAGGATGAACTTAATCGGACTTGTAATAAGGCCACAATTTAATTTTGAAAATTGCAATTTTCCCATAAGAAATACGGGAGAGTTAATCAATCGTGATTGCGATTTTTACCATTATTTTTGTAAATTATGATAGATAATGATGCTATATAGACATAAAAAATATAAAATTTGCGGACGGGCCACAAATTTGGTTAAAAAACGGCTTTAAAAATTAATTTGGAATGCAATTTTATCATTGGCTCTGGTGAACTATAACCCCGCCCATCGTAATTACAATGTTCTGTGACAACATTTAAAATACCAGAATTTCGTTTTTTACAACGAATTATGAAAGATAATGGTGTAATTAGCTAATAAAAAAATTAAAGTTGTGATCGGACAACAAATTTTCGAAAAAAAATCACTTTTTGTGTGAATTCATTTCTGAGGTGGTTGCACTGTCAAAACCTATTGTCCGCACTCGCCCTCGCCCTCCGGGGCTCATTAAAACATCCCTTAAGCGGCTCCAACTCGAAAATTTTGAAAGTTGACGCGACGGATCTCTGAGAGCGACTGGTATCTCCCACCACTAGTCACTGTCGACCCAGGCACAGCACACGTACCGCCAACAGAATGACCGCCATATTGGAAATTTGGCAAGAGTCGACTAACCCTGATTCGAAAACACACTTTTTCCTATAGAAATGGCTTTACAAAACGAAAGAACGCAAAATACAAGCTCTTTAAGGTGAGGATCAATCTTGGCGGAGTTGTAATAAGGCCACAATTTAATTTTGAAAATTGCAATTTTCCCATAAGAAATACATGTAAGTGTATTAAAATGAAAAGGTATCATTCATTCTGTTGGCGGTACTTGCAACTTCATATACTGAATAGCCCATAGGGCGTGGCCAACTAGAGCAGAGTCAGTCGCTCCCAGAGATCCGTCGCGTCAACTTGCAAACTTTTCGAGTTGGAGCCGCTTAAGGGATGTTTTAATGAGTTTAGCGCGTGTCAAAACCGTTCGAGCGCCGCTCGAGCCCCGGAGGGCGAGGGCGGTTGCGGAGAATAGGTTTTGACAGTGCAACCACCTCAGAAACGAATTCACACAAAAAGTGATTTTTTTTCGAAAATTTGTTGTCCAATCACAAATTTAATTTTTTTATTAGCTAATTACACCATTATCTTTCATAATTCGTTCTAAAAAACCAAATTCTGGTATTTTAGATGTTGCCACAACCCTTTTTAATTGTGGTGGGCGGGGTTAGAGTTCAATAGAGCCAATGAGTAAATTGCATTATTAATAAATTTTAAAGCCGTTTTTTCAAAAATGTGTGAGCCGTCCGCAAATTTTAATTTTTTTATGTGTATCTGGCATTATTATCTTTCATAATTTACAAAAAGAATGGTAAAATTCGTGATCAGGGTTAATCGACTCTCGCCGGAAATTTTACAACACAAAATACACTTACATGTATTTCTTATGGGAAAATTGCAATTTTCAAAATTAAATTGTGGCCTTATTACAAGTCCGACTAAGTTCATCCTGCCTTTAAAGTTCTTGTATTTTCTGTTCTTTCGTTTGGTTGAACCATTTCTATAGGGAAAAGTGTACTGAGTCACGTTTAATTAACTCTTGCCAGAAATACATGTAAGTGTATTTTGTGTAGTAAAATTTCCAATATGGCGGTCATTCTGTTAACGGTACATGTGCTGTGCCTGGGTTGACAGTGACTAGTGATGGGAGATACCATTCATGGTCGCGCCCCGGACACCGGAGCGAGCGGACGTGTTTTCTCGTGCTCCGACTTTTAAAAGTATTTTGCAATACTTGCACAACAAATTAGTACATTACAGTACTAATTAAAAAGAGTAGTGGTACAGTGATAAAGTAGTGATAAATAAACGCGGTAAAAGCGGTTAAAATAAAATAAAGTGCAGTGATTGAGTGAATCGAGGTAAGGGCGACGATGTTGTAAGCCTGGTAGGGGCCACGTCTGGAAAACCTCGAATAGCAATATTCGTGTTTCCTAGAGGGGCCCATGCCGGGTTTAAAAGATCGAAAGCAACAATTATTAAAAGCTTGCATGCGAGTGGCAAATTAGTAACAAATTAACAAGTAGCATAATAATCAACTGCTTAGTAATCCCACGCTTAGTTTTTTGCTTAGTACTCCTCCTGCTTAACTTCTGCTTAGTAATCCCCCGCTTAGTGATGCTTAGTGATGCTTAGTTTTAGCTTAGTTACCCGCGCAAAACCCGCAGTAGAAACTTTGAACCTACAAACCACCTAGCAAAATTCCAGCCAACGTCCTACGAAATTCCCGCAAATTAAAATTCCCGCTAAATAAAAATACTCCACAACCTCGCAACCCTTCCTTTTTGCTAATAAAATACGCATGAAAAATTTCCCAAGGTTACGCGAATTACTTGACCTAACCTAACATGAATATAGGTCAAGTTGAACGTTGAACGTTGAACTAATTGACAAAAGCGGAGCATGTGCGAGCGCAGCTCGCTTAATCTCCTTCGTCTGGTGTTTGATATTCAATTGGCAGTGGGCAATTATTGGGATATTGCTTTCCCGCGCAGGCATTGAGCCTCGACTTGAAATGGTTTTAAACAATTAAACAATTAAAGAAATGAACTGAAGAGATAAACAACATGAGCAAAATATAGCGAACGTTGGTGACGTTGTGGTGGTGCTGCTGCGAGCCATTAATTGCGGTGAAGACGAAAAACATCTCGATGGGTTGGAGGTGATCGGGAACATCCAGTCTTGGTTTTAGAAACGCTTGTCGTGGAGGCAGGAGGTGGTTGCTTTCCTGGCCGTAACAAATTTAAATCGTGAGCTGGGATTTCAGCTGGCTAACAATATCGGTGATGACAGCAGGGTTGATGTCATGGTTTGCGAGCGCGGCGATGATCATGGCTAACGTGGCAGGCGAAATCGTGGCGGTGCTTTGCGCTGCTGCGTATTGTGGTTTCTGTTGAAACTTTCTATCTTGCTGTGGCCGTGGGGCCGCTTCGTGTTGGAATCGGTTTTGCCGGTTTGGTCGGTTTAATCGATTCTTGGTAATCGGGCGAGGAAAATTTGGACAGCCTTTGTAGCTGGCCGGGTGAGGACCCCCGCAGTTTGCACATGTTGCGGGGGTGTCCCTTGGCTTCGTACATGTTGACGTGTGGTGCGGGCCTGCGCATTTGACGCATCTGGCTGCGGATCTGCAGCTCCTCTGGGCGTGCCCGAAGAGTTGGCAGCGATGGCATTGGCCTCTTGAAAATTTTCGAAGTGGTGTTTCGACGGTCACTTCGATGTCGAGGATGGCTTTCGTGTTGAAAATTTCCATATTGTCCGGAGTCATCGGGAACGTAACCATAAGAAGGGGGATTGCCATCTTGTCTCGACCGCGGTGCATCCGCGCGACGCTGTCGATTGTGAAGCCTTGGCGTTCGAGGTCGTTTTTCACCTCCGAGGCTTCGAACCCTTGATGGAGTCCCCTTATTACTGCTCTGCGGACTTTGTTTTCTGGCAGTTGGTTTGCGAAAAGCCAGTGTCGGGCTCGGTTTCGTTTTCTTCAAGGAACTTGAGGAGTGCCTTGTAGTCGTCGGTGGTGGAGGGCGTTATAGATATGCCCTCCTTTACGCTCACAGTCTTCTTAAGGTTGATGCCTTTTGATCGAATTGTCTTTGCGTATTGTGGTCATTTCCCAACATCCTTCAAAACTATTGGAGGAATCCTGGGTTTCTGGTTGGCTGCCATTGTGGTTGGCCTTTGATTGGATGGCGGTGTTGGAGTGTTGTGATTGGCTGGAATCACGTGGTCGGTTGTAGCGGAATCAACGATGTCTTCAGGGGGAGACAAAACCTTGAACCGGTTTCTGTGCTCCGTTGGCGAAATCGGCGAATCGGGGTTTGCCTTGCGTTTTGCGCCTTTTGTGACGAGCGTAAACGCACGGTTTTCGTCTTCTTCTTCATCGAGTTCCATGTCCTCGATGGTGGGAGCGCCTTGGTTGACGAGAGGCGTGTCGGATGTTGGCGGCGTGATAGGGGTGGCCCTAATCGGTGTTAGTAGCGGCGACATTGGGAAAAAGGACGGTGGTGCAGACGACGATAAGCGAATTAATTCCCTTACTGCTTCTGCGCGTTCCCTTTCGGATGCCGCGGCCAATGATTTTCGCTTGGTTAAATTTTTGTTGAGTTTAACCAAGTCTTCTGCTTTGCGCTTTATGTAGTCGGTTGACTCTTCTAGGCGCCATGTTGAAATGTCCACTGCGTTGTCCGGAGGCTCCACCGAGCAGATGTTCCAGTCATTCAGTTCTTCATCGTTGGCGAACGCAATGCTTTCATCCAATTTACGAAGGACTTCTTTGACGCGCTTCCGTTCCAATTCCAAATCGAAATTGATGAAAATAGGTCAAGTTCAAAATCCTCCGAGGTAAAACGTCACAACCATTCGCATAGTCTCCTCCTTTCGGAACCAGCGAACCCTCCTTAGTAAAATGCATGCAATTCAAAATTTTTCAACAGCCCTCGCAAGATTTAATAATTGTTCAATTATGCTCAATAAATGCGCTTAACAACATTTACCCAATTTCAATTAGGGTTGCAAAATTATTACTGCTTAATAAACGCGTTCAAAGTAAAGAAATTTCAATGCAAGCCGCACGCGGGATTTCTTCAGGGTGAATAAAATGGTGCCAGTGCCACTTGCCGCCTGGAATTTCTACGGGATTCTACAGGCGGCTGGATGACGAACGTTGAGTTGGGGGGGACGAAGCCGATGCTTCCAATGATAGCGCCAAAACGTAATTTAACTGTGGTTCAAATTGTTTTGCTGCTTCAACGCGAGGCTTTCGATTCGCCCTCGCCCAAAAGCAGACAAAGAATCGCTGCATTTCCTGTTTAAGCTCACCGGGGCTAATCGGGGACTTTGTCCTGAGGTAGTTAAAATTCAATCGTAAATACACTTTTCCTATGAATGGCTATACCAAACGAAAGAACACAAAAATACAAGCTCTTTAAGGTGAGGATCAATCTTGTCGGAGTTGTAATAAGGCCACATTTAATTTTGAAAATTGCAATTTTCCATAATACATGTAAGTTATCAAAATGAAAAGGTATCATTTATTCTGTTGGCGGTACGTGTGCTGGCCTGGGTCGACAGTGACTAGTGGTGGGTGATACCAGTCGCTTCAGAGATCCGTCGCGTCAACTTTCAAAATTTTCGAGTTGGAGCCGCTTAAATGTTTTAATGAGTTTAGCACGTGTCAAAACGTTCGAGCCGGAGCGACCCGAGGGTCGCGTAGGTGCGAAATAGGTTTTGACAGTGCAACCACCTCAGAAATGAATTCACACAAAAAGTGATTTTTTTCGAAAATTTGTTGTCCGATCACAACTTTAATTTTTTTTAGCTAATTACACCATTATCTATCATAATTCGTCGTGAAAACCGAGATTCTGGTATATTTACAGTCGCCACAGCCTCTTTCAATTTTGGGGCGGGTTATAGTTGAAAAGAGCCAATGATAAAATTGCATTCAAATTAACTTTAAAGCCGTTTTTACAAAATTGTGTGAATATTCCGCAAATTTTATTTTTTTATATGCTATTGGGACCGTCATCTTTCATAATCCACTTCAAAATGGTAAAAATCGCGATCCGAATCTTAACTGTCACCGTCCCTGAGATGTTGTTGGAAACGTCATGTAGGGTCGGGTGGAGAATTTGATGCCGGTGAAGCGCGCAAAATGATAATAAATAATATATTAATTGCAAACTCATGTATTTTCACAGCATCTGAACAGGCATATTTTAACAATTCACTTCAAGTCGACACCCCGAGGTAAAAATCACAAAAATCCGGGAAAAAGTAATTCATTCTGTCGGCGGGACGTGTGCAAAGACCGGGTTAAATCAAGGGCGGGGCCTAAGCTTGTAAGTTTCAAATGTAGCCTATCACGGATAATTATCACAAATTACCACAATTTTTCGAATTAAATGCCTAAAGTTAAGGAACTGAAGTCACCGCAATCAGTAACGTTTATAACAATCCTAAGGGAATCGCGATTCATTGTGACTTACAGCTAATAATAATATAATAATCACAAACTCATATATTTTCATAAAATCTGTACAAACATACGTTAACAATCCACTTCAAGTCGACACCCCGAGCTAAAAATCATAAAAATCACAAAATCCGGAAAAAAGAATTCATTCTGTCGGCGGGACGTGTGCTCAGACCGGGTTAAATCAAGGGCGGGGCCTAAGTTTCTAAGTTTCAAATGTAACCTATCACGGGTAATTACCAAAATTTTTCGAGTTAAATGCCTAAAATTAAAGAACCGAAGTCACCCGCAACCTGTAATGTTTATAACAATTCTAAGTGGGTTAAACTAAATTAAATTACATTATATTAAATTACATTATATTATACCTCGCTACAGGGGAATCGCGACTTATTGTGATTTACAGCTATCGCCGCTTACTAGCTACTTACTTCCACTCATTACGGTGGAGTCTGCGTAGGGTGGCACTTAGTGTACCCTGGGGTGCTCCTCCCAGCGTAACACGATGGCGAACAATGCAAACAAATGCAAGACCACGAATTAAAATAAACCAAACCAGTAGACAATTGTTTTCAAACCCAAATATTTTAACTGCCCAAAATTTACCCGCGCAAATTGTTGTTAAACCCAACCGACCACCTGACTTAATTATTTACTCCACCCAGCTGTTTTATTTACCCAAAACATTTACCTGGCCCAACCAAGTTACTACACCAAAAACCCGACCTAACTGCTTAATTATTTTCCACCCAGCTGTTTTATTTAACCACAACCCCTACCCCAAAAGGTAACCAAGCAAGCTCCAGGTGGAGCAGAATAGAGAAACAAACAAACCGAAGTGACAATAAAGGCACCCAGCCACAAAATAAAATATCCCCCATAAGCTAATACAAATGTTCACAGAAACGACGACGCCGAACCACGAAGGAAGGCCAAACCACTACCAGGGCCACCAATACAAACAAAGCCGAGCCAAAGCAAAGAGGGGCGATCCAGGAAACGAACGAGGACCCGAGGAGGAAGCAACCCTCTCCCAAACTAACATCCTTCCAAACAAATCACGATCCCCCCCCTCCCTCCGCCTCCAGGTTCTACGAGTACCTTTTTTGGTTTGCAAAGTTAAAAATCCGTTCCGATCTCGATAAATCTACGAAACTTCGAAACATCAGAACGATGTTAGCTTCTTCGTCTCAACGATGCACCTTAAACTTCGCTTCGCCACGTCGATACCAATAATCTTCGCCGACGCCGAGTTTCTTGCACACGTATAAACAAACAAACGCTCCGCTTCGAAATTTATTACTAACAAACGAAAACTTCGCTTCGACACGCCGACACGAATAATCTTCGCCGACGCCGCGTTCCTGCACACGTATAAACAAACAAACGCTCCGCTTCAAAAGATACTAACTAAAAAGAGTACTAACAAACGAAAACTTCGCTTCGACATGCCGATACCAATAATCTTCGCCGACGCCGAGTTTCTTGCACACGTATAAACAAACAAACGCTTCGCTTCGAATATTATTACTAACAAACGAAAACTTCGCTTCGACACGTCGATACCAACAAATCTCGCTGACCCCGAGTTTCTTGCGTACTCGACGACAACAAATCAAAATTCAAAAATTCAAAAATTCAAAAATTCAAAAATTCAAAATTCAAAAATTCAAAAATTCAAAATTCAAATTCATTTCCCACTCCGCAGACGAGACCGCAAAACCATCAGTCGAGCGGACCTCTCTGCGCCAACACGGGACTTTTCCAACAGCCCGGCTCCCCGGAAACATGCAGCTGATTCTCAGTTCGAACCGGTAAGGCCTGCAGGCTAGCGGGAAACGACTCGACCCTCCCTGATACAATCCCGAGCGTTGGACTAGAGTAACAACCGTTATAGTACAAATCTCTCTCAGTCACCTTTCCCTTCAAATCGAAATTTATTTTGTTTAACCTTTAGGTTTGGCCCAACTAACCCCACTTTCGGTATATTTAAATTCTAAATTTAGAACCCCAAGCCCACACGTAACAGGCCCGTTACGTTATCCCAACTCAAAAATTCAAAGCCAATGACTTCAAACGCCAGATGAAGGAGATTAGAGCGGCTTTGCTGCTAAACGCTCCGCATTGTCAATCATGATACTGATACTGGGGTGATACCAGTCGCTCTCTGAGATCCGTCGCGTCAACTTTCAAACTTTTCGAGTTGGAGCCGCTTAAGGGATGTTTTTAATGAGTTTAGCACGTGTCAAAACCGTACGGAGCCCCGGAGGGGCGAGGGCGGGTGCGGAGAATAGGTTTTGACAGTGCAACCACCTCAGAAATCAATTCACACAAAAGTGATTTTTTCGAAAATTTGTTGTCCGATCACAACTTTAATTTTTTTATTAGCTAATTACACCATTATCTTTCATAATTCGTTGTAAAAAACGAAATTCTGGTATTTTAAATGTTGTCACAGCCCATTGTAATTACGATGGGCGGGGTTATAGTTCACCAGAGCCAATGATAAAATTGCATTCCAAATTAATTTTTAAAGCCGTTTTTTAACCAAATTTGTGGACAGTCCGCAAATTTTATTTTTTTATGTCTATACAGCATCATTATCTATTATAATTTACAAAAATAATGGTAAAATCGCAATCACGGTTAATTAACTCTCGCCCAAACATATGCTAACAATTTATTTAATTAAAAAAAATAAAACAAAATTCTAGCATTGACGTCTTGGGATGGTTTGCTCGTCTGCTCCTATTTATCAAATTCATCAGACGGTTTTGCTGTCCGTATGCATGGGCTTCTTTTTTGTTTTGGATTCAGCCGGGGGAAAAACGAGTGTAAAAACCCGGCGCCAGGATGTGTGCTGTGTTTTAGATTAATACGTAATGTATTAATCTGTGTTTTTGCCTGAAGGGCAGTGTAGATTTGGTGTATGTGCCTATGTGTGCTGTGGTGGGGTTCTTGCGAACTGTTTCTGTGAAAAATTTCACGGTGGTGTGGTGTATAACGTTGGGAAGTGTGGTGATGTTTGCTAGATCGTGAAGCTCGTATTTCTCAGTGTATTTAGGAGCCCCCGTAATTATACGGAGGCATTTGTTTTGAACGACTTGAAGAGTGTTGATGTTTGTTCGTGAGGCCTTACTCCAGATAGGGGAAGCGTACAGTATGATTGGTCGGATCATGGTTTTGTATAACTGTAGTCTAAGTTTGGGGTTAAGTTTGTTCTTGTATGTCAGTAGCGGGTAGAGTGCGCGCATTGCGTTGCTGGCTCTTTTGCAGTGTCCTGAATGTGGGTCCTGAAGGTAAGTCTTCGGTCAAGTGTGAGTCCTAATTTCAAACGCTTTTATGCGAGTATTTATAGTAGGCGGGTTTATGGTTAGAAAGAGCCAATGGGAGTACCCCATTTCTTATGACTTTAAAGTGCTTTTTTCAAAATTGTGTGAATTTTCCGCAAATTTTATTTTTTTATATGCTATTGGGACCGTCTTCTTTCATAATCCACTTAAAAATCGTGAAAATCGCGATCCGGGAATTCTACCTGTCACCTATATTTTTATAACTGTCGAGTATCTTGAATCAATTCTTGCGTTGTCCATCGCTGCCAATATAGCGTCCATTTCGATCGAGTCAAATGCTTTCTCATAGTCAACGAAGGCCATATTCAAGTCTATGTTATACTCGAACATTTCTCAATGAGTGTTCTAACGGTTTGCAAATGTTCCGTCGTACTGTAACCCGATCTAAATCCAGCCTGTTCTGGTGGTTGGTAGAAGTCCAGTTTGTTGGTAAGACGGTTTGTAATTATTTTCGTAAACAGTTTGTATAAATGGGACAGCAGACTGATAGGTCTATAATTACTGATGTTGTGTTTATCTCCTTTTTTGAAAAGCAGAATAACCTGAGCATTCTGCCAGAGAGCAGGTATATTTCCCTCTTGAAGACACCTATTTAAAAGAATAGCAACACTCTTAAGAAGAGTTTGGCCCCCATATGAAATCATTTCTTTCGTTATTTCATCATCGCCAGGCGATTTTCCATTTTTCATCTGTGACAGAGCAGCTTCAACTTCAGCTACGTTAATATCCGGAATTTTCTCAGAGTTCACATTTGTAATGTTCTGTCGAGTTACAACAGGTCTGGAATCTGTATTTTGGTATGTACTTTTATATAGGTTGGTGTAGAATGTCTCAATAACAGCCAGTATTTTAGATTTTGTTGTTACCAAATTTCTATTCTCATCTCTGACTTTATGGATTTTATTTACTCCATTGGATAGTTTGGATCTCATTATTCTCATGTTCATGTTTTGCTCTATTGTTTCCTTAATAATTTTTGTTTTATAGCATCTAAGATCCTTCCTTGTGGCTTTTCTTATCTCTTTATTTATAATTCCATATTCTTCGGTGTCTCTGTACAGATTACGCCGTATTTCTATGAGATTGAGAGTATCCTCGCTTAATTTTGCATCTTTGGTTCGCTTTTGGTTTCGCATACTAATCTTCTTTACACACGTATGCATGCCTTGTGTGATGTGTTCTGCTAGTTCACTCATTTCGAAAGCGGAATATCTGTTCAACGTTGCAAGCTTCGTCTCCAGATGCCTTTGATATTCTTCTTTGTTTTGATGTAGAATTTCAGATTTTATTGATATTTTTCTTGTAACTATTTTCGTTCTCTCAATTTTCAGGTTTATTCAGGTAAAACATTTTCAGGTAAAACATTTGGTGCAGGTCCGGAATGTATAAAATTGTAACGAAGAAACAATTCATTTTAACAATTAAATTTTCAAATAAAATTACAGTGTAATGACAGTTGAATTGTTTGAATATTAGGTTGACGGTTCGATTTATTTAAATTTTTATTTAAAATTTTTTGAAATAATTACAGATTTCTTTAATTTTATTTCAATAATTTTCCAAATGTGGCATAACAATTCAAGTTTTTGAATTTTAATACATTTTTAACAAGTGTTTATCAGCATTGATGGAACGCACATTTCTCCAATTGAGTCTTGCCATTCGAGAAAGTTACTTGTTACAACATTTTTAAGTCAAGGAGTGTTATTTGGACGTTGTACTTTAACAAATTTATTGTGAAACATAGTGTGTTTTCATCGAAGTTTTTGGGGTTAATATGGGTTACTACGTTTTAGATTTTTCCTGTTTACCGGCTTTAATCAGCACCTTTTTTTGGGAAGTAATCCTACTTTCATTGTTTAAGTATTAAAATCGTTCATTTACATTGCATCGGTTAAAATTATTATAAAACCCTTCAACATCTTGAGGTAAGTTTGATAACTTTAAAAACCACATTTGTTAAGTTTAAATTTTCAGGGTATTAATTTATTGGCTCACCATTATTATTTTTGGATTACCATTACTAGTTATCTTGGTATTATTTTGAAGATACGCTACCGTTTTACCGATTTGATTTGTTTGGTGTTGCATTCCTTGATTGGTTATTATCGAGTGGTAGAACCTTCTTTATTTTAACATGTTATTTCTGCCTGGTGCAAAATTCCACCTGTTGCCTGAAACTCACCACAAACTCTATTTTGGAAAATTCGCCCAATTACTCCATTGGTTATCAATTATTGCTGCCCGAGTTCATTCGCCAACAAAGAAGATAACAAAAAGGTAAGATTTTGTTTTGTGCCGTCAGATATTATTTGTTAATTTTCAAATTGTTAACTATTTTATTGCGCGACAAATATTTATTGGGCCGTTCTACAGATTAAATTTTTATTTAATAATTTAACCATTTCTGTAAAACACTGTAAATTGATTACAGTAAAGTGTAAAACATCTGTTCGCCAAGTATACGTTAACGCGGTAAATTGCAAACGCTGGTTATTATAAAATTATTAATTTACACATACTTTTATAATCTCTTACGTTTAAAGAGTCGCCCAATCTTATCTGTAAAATATTTTATTGGCAATTAAATCTGAAAACCACAACAAGCAACATACTCAATCACAGCTTTTGATCTGGTATCTCCTTTTTGTTTTGCAAAAGTTCTATTTTTGAAGTTTATTTGTGGACTACTGATTTTACATATATAGGATGGTTTTTAAACTTCGTGGCACCCAGGTGTTATCTCACCGGCTTGTTCTGCAAAGTGTAACTTTTAGCTTTCCTCCTGTATAATTGTTTTTACGATCGCAAAGAAGTACCAGCTCATTGCTTTTAACGTTTAACTTTTTTTTGTATCTTTTGCCTTTACGAGCTAGCCAAGAGGGCAATCCATCCATCTTTCCGGCCAACCATAATTTAATTGTTTCAATTTACGTGGTAAGGTATTTTTAAAAGAACCGCTCTGAAGTTTCTTACTGTTACAGCATTTTTTGAGGAAATTAGCTGCCCACTTTGTTACGGTTTAATTTTGACGTGAAGAATTATCATTAAATAATTACAGATTTCTTCAATTGTATTTCGATAATTTCCCATATGCGGCATACCAATTCAAATTTTAAATTTAAACACCTTTGAGAAATAGTTATCGGCATTGATAAGACGCACATTAATTTTTCAATTGAGTTTTGCAATTCGAATAGTTTTATTTATTAGAATGTTTGAGTAAAGTAATTTTATTTGGACGTTGTAGTAAATCGATTTTATCGTGAAACATAGTTACTTTGTTAAGTTTTTGAGATTAATATTGGTAACAACGTTTTGGATTTTTCTGGAAGTAATCTGGTCTTCGTTATTGAAGGATTAAATTGGTCCATTTATATTATTTACATCACTTAAATTACTATAAAGCTTCCAACAACATCTTCAGGTGTATGATAATTTGAGAAACCACATTTGAGTTTTCAGGGTTTTACATTTTGGCTGACCATTATTATTTTTGGATTACCAGTACTAATTTATTTGGTGCCGACCGGTAGAAATTTTAATTTGAGTCTTCTCTATTTTTAACACATATTATTTGTGCGTGGTTCAAAAACCACCGGTTTGGCTAAAACCTCTAGCAAAAGCTTCCATTCTGGTAGATTTTTCCTAAGTTATGTGACTGCAAGGTTTAAGGTGGAAAGGTTTACAATTTTAAATTTTAAGGTAAAAGGCAATTTTTATCGTAACATGTAAACACTGATTGATCTATGTAATTTGTGAACGTTGATAATAATTATTCTTTGTAGAGAATATATGTATGAGTAGTAGAGTTGTTTATTTAATGTTTTTTTGGATGACAAACAAATACTTTTAAATAATATAATGTATAATAATAAAATATTACATAAACCGTAAGGCGTAATATTATAGCAATAATAATTGCTATCGCAGTGGAGGTGTACCAGGTTCTTTTAATAGAAATCGTAGCGCAGCGAAATCTTGATGATTGTGTGAAATAAACGTAACGAAGTCTTGACCATGCTCCAGGCTGAATTACCTTTGCAGATTCTGAAACCACAAATCCCTGTAGTGTTCGCTGAGATGTTCTGAGACTTGCTTCTTCAGCTGGTAGGCTCTCTTTCGGTCTTCCAAATTCCAGATCCGAAGCGCGTGTTATTCTGCTCTTCTCTTCTCCCTAATAACCTTTTAAATTTGAGGAGGGAGCTTGTCTTTGGAGTCTGGGATGGGAACGAGGTTGGTTGTAAAATTTATTGACTTACGTAATTTATTTTTGAAAAAATCCACGTACTTCTCCAGGTCCGTTTCATCCTTGTAGATCGGGCATGGTTGCTTCTAGGTCCCCCGGACCTTGGTGGTTTACTGCATTGTGCTGGAGGCTTTTCTTCACCTAGATGGCAGTTCCTTCCCTGTGGGATGATCTTTTTGGTGGAGGTCGTAGTTAAGCCTTTTGCCGATTGTTACGGGAAAAATTCGTCTTCGGCGCACACACCCGTAGCAAAAGCCTAAAAGTGCCGACTAACTCGCCGTGAGGTCTGGGTCGAACGAGAAAGTATAATTTTGAATTGCGTGCGCCGGAAAGGTCGAAATCGGGATGGTTTCGATACTGAAATATAGAGGGCGCCACTAGTGTAGTCCTAGGTTAGATGGAACAATAATGTACCGCACACTAGATCGGTACAAACCTTTAAAACAAAATGAATACTTAAATTCGTTATACTTTGGTAAAACTCAATTCTCTCGCTTCACTTTACAAACCAGGACCTGTAAAGAGTACAAAAGAAACAAACACAAGTTCGGTAAAATAACACTATAATACTTGACGAAAACACAGTATATAATACAAATAATTCGGTACACAAAGATAACAACAAAACAAGTAAATTGTATCATTTACAATTTGGAATAATTTCTAAATGGAGTGCACTCGATATCGATATTTTTGACATTGAAATTGGCGGTATAAAGTTTATTCTTAACATTAAAATTTACTAAATTAAACAAACATAAAATATCCACTTGACATTTATGATTTTCAAAAGTGACAGTTCTTCAAACTTACTAGGTTAAGTCCAACGACCGCAGATGGCGTTCGTGGTTTTAACTTTGAATAAATTAATGTTCAAACAAAAGTGACGAAACAAATATAAAAAATGACGGTATAAACACTTGATGCACGGTTGACACAAAGTTAAATGGCGTAAATAACTAACCTTTAATCATTATGGTCCACAGGTTGGCGATTGAATTGGTTTTACGGCGGTAACTAACATCGAAATTGGTTGCGATGACTTTAAAGGTCATTGACTTCTTGAACGTAAAAATAAGGTCGACTTGTGCTGATGCGGGTGGTTTTCTAGACACGGTGATAAGACGGTAATCCCTACTGAGGGTATTTCTTCCAAACGGAAACGACAAAACGGCATAGTGCTCAACATAAAATTCCCCTATTGCGGGTTACAGGTGGGACTTCATCACCCACACAACGATAGCGATACGATACGGTACGATAATTGGCACTTGCTTCAAAAACGATAAAATACACCGGTCAGATGCACGCCTACAACCAGTATTGGTTGCCTCAACAACAAACGAAACGGTATTAAATTATTAAACGAAAAATGAAGATGTTAAAATATTTTAACGTGTTAAAACACGGAGTGGATTGTTTGAAGGAACAAAACCGACTGACGATAATTTCGGGAGAAGGGAGGATATTAGCGCGCTCGGCCAATCGGATGGCCGCTTACTAGCAGCTGTAAGTTGCAACTGCTACAAGCATGCTTTAACTTGCTTGAAGATTTCCAAGGCTGTCTGGGAAAGCGCGCGTGGCGATTACTCAAAACTTCCTTCCACGGAATAAAACTTGAGCGATAAAGAAATTAACTGACGTTGAACGTTGAACTAATTGACAAAAGCGGAGCATGTGCGAGCGCAGCTCGCTTAATCTCCTTCATCTGACGTTTGAAGTTAAAAGGGCGTTGGGCAATTTAAGGGAGTTGCTTTCCCGAATTAGGCATTGAGCCTTGTCTGGAAGGGGTTGTGTAAGTGAAGGGGGGGGATGAGGGATGGGGGAGGTGTGGGGACTGGGTTACTAATGAAAAATTGAAATAAACGAAACCTAAATATTCGATATGGTGTTGCCGTTGAGTTGAGTGCCGCGGCGCGAGCCCGTTGGAAAAGTACCAAGGGCTTCCTGAGGGGACGGTGACGTCTCGGGTGATATGGTTACGCAATTTTCATCCGCGGTGCGCTTGCTAAAATGAATTAAAAGAAAGAATGAAAAGGTTTATCGATGTTGAATGTGAAACTGAAAGGAAAGACCGTGAAGGTGAATCTGTATTTGAATTTGACTGCCGACGAAGACCAACAGGGGCTGCTTCGGAGAGACAAGGCCAAACATCCGGTTGCGGAGGCCGAGGGCTTCACCAAGTACATGCAGCTATACAAAAAAAAAAAAACAAAGTGAACTGGCAACTGTTCCCACTTCCACCTGAAAGGGAATACATGTTAGCTGTTAAATGTGTTGCATTTGTGCAATTGCAACCGTCGTGACAAAGTGCATAAAAAGGATACTTTAAAGGATACTCTTCGGTCTCTTGTGGCGAGGGAAATCTTCCAGGTTGTAGTTGCCCAGTTCGTTGACGAGTGGGTTCATTGAGTGGGCGCTTCTGGAGTAGAGATTTTCCGCCGATCTTTTGAACAGCGCTTCCAGGGTTTCCATGTTGGCTTCTTTATGGATCAATCGGTTTGCGGTATACCACGGTGAGTCACAAATCATTCGAAGGCAGATGTTTTGTATCGTCTGCAGTCGCTTCATTTGGGCAGGCGTGGCGAATGCCCAAGCCGGGGATGCGTAGGTAAGGGTGGGGCGGATGATGGACTTGTAGAGGACCAGCTTAAGGTCGGAGGACATCGTGGAACCTCTGCCGATCAGGGGGCCAAGCACTGCCATGAGTTTTCTCGCTTGGCCCGTGCGGTCGGTGATGTGTTTCACCCACGAGAGCCGGCTGTCCAGTGTAACACCAAGGTATTTCACGGACTTCTGCCATCGTATGTCTTCGTCGAATATTGTCACATTTTCGGGGAGTCCTCTACGCTTCGTAAACAGGATCGCCACACTCTTGTCCGAATTTACTTCGATACGCCAGGTGCGGTACCAGGTTTCCAGGGCGTCTAGGGCTTCTTGAATGCGGCTGGCGGCCAGATTGGCGTTTAGGGAGCTCGTGAATACTGTCGTGTCGTCAGCGTAAAGTGCCAGGGAAGTTTTCGCCGTTTTCGGTAGGTCGCTAACGAAGACATTGAAGAGGGTCGGGGAGAGCATGGAGCCTTGCGGTACCCCTGCTGCGATCCTTCTCTTTGTTGAGCGGGTACCAACTAACTTTATCTGGAACTTCCTGTTCTTTAGGTAGGAAGCGATCAGCTGGACGAGTCCGGGTTGGATATTAGCCTGAAACAATTTAAAAAGTAGACCTTGGTGCCAGACCTTGTCGAATGCCTTTGCGACATCGAGAAAGACGGCTGCAGTGAATTCTTTCTTGTTGTAAGCCTGAGTGATGTGTTCGACAAGTCGAAGTATCTGTTGGGTGGTGGAGTGACCCGTTCGGAAACCAAATTGTTCGTCCTGGATGACGTTGTTCTCCTCGATGGCGTCCTTGAGGCGGTTGAGGATGATCTTCTCTGCAATCTTCCCGAGGCAGGGAAGCAGACTGATGGGCCTGTAATTTTGAGGAAAGGTTTTATCCTTCCCGGGTTTGCGGAGGACGACCACGTCGGCCGTCTTCCACTTGTCCGGGAAATGCTTAAATCTTAACATCGCGTTTACAATACCCGTGGTTGCTGCTACGGCTTTCTTGGGCAACGCCTTGAGGGCGGCGTTGGAGATTCCATCAGGTCCTGGGGCTTTCCTTCTTTGGCTTGATGGATCGCGTCGCGGACTTCTTCGAATGAAGCGGGCTCAATAGGGTGAGGATCGGGTGTGCTGAGTAGGGCGGCCACCTCTCTGTTTACACGGGAGATGTGTTCGTCGTCTACGTCATCCTCGTTGGGGGTGAATTGGAGTTCCAGAGAGTCAGCGAAGGCTTCGGCTTTTTCCTCGTTAGAGTGGGCCATTCCTTGTTGTCCGTGGATGGGTGGGATCTGTGGATAAGAATTGCGCAAGGCTTTTGCCAAGCGCCAAACAGAATTATCTTCGCATGCAAGAGAGCTCAGTTTCTTTGACCATTCCTCATTTCGAAAGGACTTGAGCTCATCGGCCAGGTGGAGTTTGGCCTGGTTCGCCATCCGTCTGTCGTCAGGGTTCCATGTCCTGCGCGCCAGGCGCTGCAGGCGACGTTTCTCCTTGACGAGGTCTTTCAGGTAAGACGGGAGGGAGTTGCTATGAGTCGGGATTGGGCAGCGCTGCGTTGCTGCCTGCAGGGCGGAGGACACCTTCTCTTCCATGGCGGACACGTAGTCTTCTATTTCGGAGGGGGTGTTTAGCAGCGGAATGTTGCCCATGTTGTGCAAAACGTGGTCGTGGAATGCGGGCCACGCTATTTTGCGGATGTACTCGCGTTCTTCTTCCTGAGGGCTAGAGGTGCCTAAGAACAAAAGAACGGGGTAATGATCGGAATCGAGGGGGCCGCTGACAGTCAGCTCGTGCGGCAGTGGGACGTCCTTGAGGAGGGCGATATCCAGGATGTCGTCCTGCTGAGGGCCGCCTATGCCTTCGTGAGTGACTTCATCGGGGGCGCTAATTTCAAAACTGAGGTTGTGTGCAAGGTCCCTGAGTGCTCGCCCGGCTGCGTTTGTCTTCCTGCATTGCCAGGCTGTGTGTTTGGCGTTTAGGTCGCCGGCAATAATTTTGGGTCCGCTTCCTTCGAAGATTTTCGCGATATCCTCCTTTGGTAGGGGGATTGATGGAGGGTTATAAACTGCTGACACCTGCAAAAAACCAAGACTTTCAACAGCAATACCAATGGTCGTGACTTCTAAGTTTACTACACCTGTTGTTTTTACTTCGTGGTGTTGGAGTGATCTCTTCGCATAGATTGCGGTACCACCGGCCCCTCTGCCGCTGGCGCGGTCATTCCTGTAGAGGGTGTAGTTGGGCATCTTGGCTTTCCTGTTACCTTTGAGATGGGTCTCGTTAATCATGATAACGTCCAGGTCATGCTCGTCGGCGAAGTCGGCGAGTTCCGTTTTCTTCGCGCCGGACAGTCCGTTGGCATTCCAGAATGCCATCCTGAGTGATTTGGGCGGCTTCCTGGTGGTGTTGTTCATTAACGGGCGTCTCGTGGCATGGGGCAGCTTGATTGGCGATTTACTGGGGACCGTGATTGACCTTGAAGTGTTTTACCACTTCGGCTATCGTTGCCCTGTCGAGTCCATGTACTGTCAGTTCGGCCAGAATGAAGGCTAGGGCTTTCGGCGTGACTTCTGCCTTTTCGTCCCCCGGGTGGGGGGCAAATCGGTTTTCCGCTTGTCTGGGCTTTTCGGTTGTCCTGATTGGCTCCTGCTGGAATCTGGTCCTGTGGGCATAAGACTGGTTAGGGTTGGTGTTGTGTGGGCGAAATCTGGGTTGGAGGTTGGGACGTTCCTGGTCCCATCTGGTGGGTTTACGCTTTAGCTTTGGATAGCTGGCGCAGCCTTGGTAATTGGCCGGGTGACTTCCTCCGCAGTTGGCGCAGGTGGCGGGGGTTTCCTTCGTTTTTTGGCACTCTGCCGTCAAGTGGTGCCCTGCGCATTTGACGCAGCGGGGGCTTGATCGGCAGCAGCGTTGTGCGTGTCCAAACGACTGGCAGCGGTGGCACTGCCCAATCTTTGTTTTGTGGTGCGGGGTTTCGACGGTGATGTCTATTTTCACCAGTTTCTTTGTTTCGAATATTGTCTTCGCCTGGTCGCTTTTCCGCAAAGTTATCATGATCAGGGGGAGGGGTCTCCTGTCCCGACCGCGGTGCATCCGTGCCGCGGATTCTATTTGGAATCCTAGGGCTGCCAGGTCATCTTCTACTTTTTTGACGGGAATTGTGGAGGGTATGCCACGGATGACAACTTTGAGGGGTTTGTCATCGGCCATCTGGTGGAAGTAGAATCCACCTTCATCCGGAATCAGTGTCGACTCGAACAGCCGAAACATTTTCCTGTAGTCGTCGGGGGTGGCGGGCGTGATGGAGAGGCCTCCAGCCAGGTTCTTTACGTTTGTGTACCGTATGTTGAGACGATCCATCTCGCCACTGATTGACGGCCACTTGGCCGTGTCCCTTAGGACCAATGGTGGAACTCTTCGTCGGGGGGGGGCATCAGTTTTGGTTGTCTGACTGCGTGGTTGGCTGCTTGACTGGCTGCTTGTTGGTGGCGGGGTTTCAATTTCTGTAGCGGGCGAATTTGGTCTATGGACCTCCACCTCGATGGTGTCCATGGCGTCGGTAAAACGCTCGTCGGTAGAGCGCTCTGGGCTGTCGGGGGATTGGAGTCTCCTGAAGCGATTTGAGCGGGTTACATCTTCGTCGGAGGAAGTGGAGGAAGTGGAGTTTTTTCTCTCCGTTCTTCCTCTCTTCCCGCTTTTGACCTCCGTGAAGGGGGAGGTGTCCATCTCGTTTGCATCGTCGGCCGGGGGGGTAACGGTTTTCTCGGAGGTTTTAATGTCGGAGTTGCTCTTCATTCTCTCCTGTTCCGCTATGAGGGCGTCTTCGTAAAGTTTGGTCGCGCCACCGACCATTTCCTTTACAGCGTCCCGGGTTTTTTGTAATTCGCGTTGGCTTTCTTTTATCATGTTGCTACCTTTTGTAACGATGGCTTGCAGCTCATCTTTCAAAGCCAGTAGTGCAGGGCTGAACATTGTTTGAGGGGCCATTTTTTGAGCTAGTGAGTAAGAAATTGGGAAACGCAAGTGATAATTATAATGAAGAGTGAACAAATAAATTGCTAAAAACGCACAGTTTATTTGATCGGAAAGTAAAATTAATTAAAATTTAATTTTAAATATTAAGGTTAATTTAGTAATGGTAAAATTAAAATTAAAAATTTTTTAAAATTAGGAATTTAATAATTAAAAGTAATTTTGGCAGCGTGGTCGGTGTGACCGTTAATTTACCGTTAGATAATCCGTTGCAAGGGACAGCGGCTTTACCTGGAGCGGTTGCTTTTGTATACAAAAGAACAGTAAAATGTGGTCGGTGTGACCGTTAAAGTACCGTAATTTAAACCGTTGCAAGGGACAGCGGTATTACAGTGCTAATAAGGTGGCTTTTGTTGAAAGCCAAAGCAAATTAAAATAAAATAGTTGACTTTCGTCTTTACAGTAAACAATTTTAAAAACACGAAAAATGCGATGTTTCGCAGTTTGTCGTAAAAATAAAATTAGCAACAATAAAAACTTAGCTGTTTGATGATATTTTGCTGGTAGTATCGTCGGCTTCCTTCTGTTTGGGTTTTGGAAATTGGCACTTGGCTATTCCTGGCACTCCGGTAAACAGTTGGAAAGTTGAATGTATTCACTGGTGTTATCGCACTTTGTAAAAACACGTCTTACTAGTTTGGATGTCACTGATCGAATGATTTTTTTTGAAATTAACTGACTGAAAATTGTAACTTTTAAGTTTTAACGAAATTTGCATTAGGGCACCGTGCACTACCCTAGGGAAATGAAGTCACGTGACACGATAGTCCATAGTCCATTGGTGTTCCAGTACATCATCTAGAGGCGGGTGGAATTTTTCTTTGTGTTTTGTGCATTTGAATCCTTTTGTGTTTTGTCTAGAAGTAGATGGTTTACGTTACACATACTTGCGCTTTGTACTTTGCTCGCCGAGGGAGTAAAGTGGAAACCTTCCCAGGAACTGGGTAGTTCTGAGTGCTTGGGGTGGACAAATCTGTTAGGGTCATTGGTACCTGTAGCATTGTCCTATCTTGTATTTTTGGTATGGGGTTTCGATAAGGACTTCTAAACCTGCAACAGTTTTTAGTTCGAATGCTTTCCTCTTTTGTGTCGTTTTCTCTAGTGTGAATATCGCTAGGGGAATGGGGTTGTGATTCTTCCCGGCACACATTCTCACGATACTATTTTCCCATCAAATGAACACTTAATTAACTTTTTTCTGCAAAACTTCTTTAAGTGACCAAACTTAAAGCACTCGTAACAATGACGTAGCGTTTAATTTATTATTTGCTAAATATTTTGCGTCAACTGGTGCGCATTCCCTGTCGTCTTCTTCTCTGCTGACTTTACTGCCGTTGTTCTTTCTTCCTCTTGTCATGTTGTCGATTAGTTAGGATCTGGTGTCACGGTTTTATGTGTGAGTTTTTCATGCTATTAGACATTGGAATTCCAGGTTTGGATCTAAGAAACGTTTTTTAAAAGGAATTGCTTAATTTTGTTTTAGTTTTGTTTGAACATATCTTATCCATGTACCGAAGATATTCAAAGAGAAGTTCTGGCATTTGATATCTATACATTTCGCTGGAATTTTTATTAAAATATTGCGTATGCCGCTGCGTTATATCAGCAATAAAAGCATTAAGTTCTTGTTTTTGACTTTCGTTGAACATTATTATTAAAGTTCGATCAGCACATGAGAAATTCACGATCAATCACTACTAATTTTCTATTATACAATACAAATTATATCCTTTGAGACAATCTAATCCACGATATCTTGACTTGGGGCTGCTGGCATTCTGGGTGGTTGAGGCGATGTCGATCTCCTCCATGCCAATGATGACAGCAGTTTTTTGTTATTCAGATTTTGCAATGGCTGTTTCGATGATCACATCAGCATCATATCTGGTTTGCTTTGTAGCGATGCTAACAGTTTTTAGTTGCCTAATAAGCATCTCTTCGATGAAACTACAAACAGATTCCCCAGGGGACTGTTCATAGGAACGCACTTTTAAATTATAGCAATCTCTTATAGATACGAGTCGGTTGGATCAAAAATTGTTAAAATATTCGGTGGGGCGATTGTAAGTTCCACCGGTGGGTCAAATCCTTTTAATCTGACATGTAAGTTCCACCGATCAGTTTTGGTCCCCTTTTTCTGACATGTAAGTTCCACCGATGGTCAACTAAAGTTGTGGGGTCAAGGGATAAGAGTTAAGTACGTATTTTTAATTAAGCTGAATTATTTTAGTTCTAATAATTTTAATGTCACTAAAAGGGGGTTTTACTGAATAATAGAGCAATCACACGGAAGATCAAGGAAAACTTGAACGTCAATCAGTAAGTGGAGTTGTCAAAAGGAAAGCAGTTCAAGATGTTACCGAAAACCTTCCAAGATTCACACCACTAAAACTTTCTTGTTAACATCACTGAAACTGATATGCGGTGTATAAAACGAAATGCATATAATGCAAGACGACAGAATGAAGAATTGAAGAAGTTCTTGTGTTCTAAGTTGAAGAATGAAGAATTTTATGGTGGGTGGGCACTCTCTAATTAAATATATGTGTGTTATATTTACAATATTTTCAATAAAGTTTTATTAAAATAATATGTACGAGTTTGAATTTCTTAGGATAATTTTATCGGGGAGGTTTGATGCGAATAGGTGAAATCTGCGCGAGAAGGTGGATCGGGCTGTAGGTTAGAGTTTGGTTTTTATAGTTTTTTAGAGTTGATGCAAATGGGTGGAATGTGCGCAAGAAGGTGGATCTGTGTGTCAGTGGAATATCAAATAAATATTAAGTTGTAAACCGCACTATAGCAGAAACTTGTAAGTAGACCGCATACTATAGCGGCACCATTTAATAGGAGGGGGTCCTGTAATCAGTTTTGCTTGGCGCAAACCACCATAATTGCGAATCCACCAATCTAAAATTAACATCTAAAAGCAGAACAATTTTAATTACATTCCTACAATTTTTATTACAGACCTGTCTTTTCATTTATTTATAATTTTTATTACAGACTTGTCTTTTTATCTGATTATAATCCAATGTAAGTACTTTGAGTACTGGTAAGCTACCACCGGTGGAACTTACATGTTTTGCCCAGCTAAATTTTGTACCACCGGTGGAACTTACATGTCGACCCTCGGTAGGTTTTCCACTAAGAGGATTAAAATTTGACCATCGGTGGAACTTACATATGTCCATTCGGTGTACATATTTTATGTACTATAATCGGCTTTCATTAAGTACGCTGTAAGTACTACACTAAGTACCATCTCTGGTAACTTACATATTGATCTTGGGTTACCTGGATTTTCTTGAGGTTCGTCTTGGTGGCGTTACCCCAGATTGGTGCTTTGTAGGCGAGTACATTTCTGGCGCAAGTTTTGTACAGCGTTACCCTTTTGGTGGAATTTTAGAACTGCCTACTATAAGTGGTTATAGCAGGGCGATCAGCTGTCTTGAATTATCCGTACGCTGCTTGATTTCACGGATCCAATTTAGTTTTGCGTTCATATACGTCCCGAGGTACTTGACGTTTGCATCGAATGATTTCTATGCTATCCAAGGTGATCTTCTTTCTTGGTTCTCGTCTTTCGAGTAAAGAGTATTGCCTGGGTCTTCGGTAAGTTCAGCTTCATTTGCCAGTTTTTGAAATAACTTTGTAGTGTTGCCAGGTGCTCCTGGAGGTTATTTGTAATGACGTCGTGTTGGAACGACGTAGAGTAGACGGCCGTGTCGTCCTCATAGATGGCGATGCTGGTGCGTGGGTGTTTTGGAACGTCGTTAATGTACAGCTGAAGGGTCGAGGGGACGGGTAATAAAACCGAACTTCGAATTTGACCATTTTTGAAGTGGATTATGAAAGATGAGGGTCTAAATAGCATATAAAAAAAATAAAATTTGCGGAATTTACACACAATTTTGAAAAAAACGGCTTTATAAATTTATTAACAATGCAATTTACTCATTGGCTTTTTTGAACTGTAACCCCGCCCCCAAAGTTAAAAGAGGATGTGGCGACAGTAAATATACCAGAATCTCGGTTTTCACGACAAATTATGATAGATAATGGTGTAATTAGCTAATAAAAAGAAGTAAATTTGTGATCGGACAAAAAATTTTCGAAAAAAATCACTTTTGTGTGAATTGTGTTTTGATGGGTTGCACTGTCAAAACCTACTCTCGCACCCGCCCTCGCCCTCCGGGGCTCGTGCGGGCTTCGAGCGGTTTTGACACGTGCTAAACTCATTAAAAACATCCCTTAAGCGGCTCCAACTCGAAAATTTTGAAAGTTGACGCGGCAGATCTCAGAGAGCGACTGGTACCTCCCCCCAACTAGTCACTGTCGACCCAGGCACAGCACACGTACCGCCAACAGAATGAATGATCCCTTTTCATTTTAATACACTTACATGTATTTCTTATGGAAATTTGCAATTTTCAAAATTAAATTGTGGCCTTATTACAAGTCCGACAACTTTCATCCTCACCTTAAAAGATTTGTATTTTTATGCTCTTTCGTTTGGTATACCTATTTTTATAGGGAAAAGTGTACTTTTGAGTTCAGGTTTATTACCTCGACCCAAAATACGAATCTTTTAAGGTGAGGATGAAAGTTGTCGGAGTTGTAATAAGGCCACAATTTAATTTTGAAAATTGCAATTTTCCCATAAGAAATACAGTAGTGTATTTTGTGTAGTAAAATTTCCAATATGGCGGTCATTCTGTTGGCGGTACGTGTGCTGTGCCTGGGTCGACAGTGACTAGTGGTGGGAGATACCAGTCGCTCCTAAGATCTGCCGCGTCAACTTTCAAAATTTTCGAGTTGGAGCCGCTTAAGGGATGTTTTAATGAGTTTAGCACGTGTCAAAACCGTTCGAGCTCCGTACGAGCCCCGGAGGGCGAGGGCGGTGCGGAGAATAGGTTTTGACAGTGCAACCACATCAGACACGAATTCACACAAAAATGATTTTTTCGAAATTTTTGTCCGATTACAAATTTACTACTTTTTATTAGCTAATTACACCATTATTCATCATAATTTGTCGTAAAACCGAGATTCTGGTATATTTACTGTCGCCACATCCTCTTTTAACTTTGGGGCGGGTTACAGCTCAAAAAGCCAATGAGTAAATTGCATTGTTAATAAATTTTAAAGCCGTTTTTTCAAAATTGTGTGAATAATCCGCAAATTTTTTTTTTTATATGCTATTTAGACCTCATCTTTCATAATCCACTTTAAAATGGTCAAAATCGGATGACGGGTTTCTACCCGTCCCCAGCTGAAATAAGATAGGACCAAGCAGTGATCCTTGCGGGACTCCAGCTGTGACGTTCTTTTGTAGATAATGACCCCTTAATGGCGACCACGAATCTTCTTTCATTGCAGTTTCTTGCCCCATGGCCGTACCTGAAGCAGTTTCCACATTGGGTGCCTCTCTTTGGTGGGATGTATTTGTTCCAGTACACCCTATGATCATACAGGTATGTTGCTTTTCTAATTTGCTGGAGGTTGGTTCTCGGAAAAACTAAACCTTGTATTTGGGATATTTGAGCATCGGTCCTGTGTGGTCTTGCCGGATCAGCATCCGGCATGTTGCTGCAGGGTGTCCCAGATTAGCCAATTCTTTGCAAATTGTTTCGGTTTTTACAAGGGCGAGGCCCTTTACCACAAACAATTGCCTCTTATCGTCCGAAAGTGCGTAGGTGTGGAACTGTATGTTCGAGATTTTCAAGCTTTCTTTCAATTTCTTGTAATCATCGAAGGAGGTTGTAATTATTTTGGTTGTGGAGCCTTGGTTCTGCATGCTCCATTTGTCCTTGAACACCTTCTTCATGTCATCGATGAAGGCATCCGTATCCTTCGGGACGCCATGTAGTACCAACGGGGTTGGTCTAATTGGTTTTCTGGGTTTTGCTGGTGGAGTTTTGATAGTTCCATCGCTTCCTCCGTGAGCGGTGTGTATCTATTTTGCGTCCGGACGGTGAAGTCCTCCGGGCGACGGGTTCTTTGGATTGTTCCTTATTGGGCGAATGGACTTCATCCGTTGCCTCTTGTCCTTCTGCTTCTCCCATGGAAGGGTGGCGATGAGGTCTTGGCTTAGTGCTATTGAAGCCGTTTCCATGTTTTTGTTTGCCATCATAACAAACTACAACTAGCGTTAGGTAAAAAGATAAAACTTACACGTGGTTGGTGGTTAATTTCTGTGTTGAAAATAATTTTTGTTTTACGAGCTCCGCTCCTGCTAGGCTGTGGGACTGCAAATAAAGCAATATTAATTAAACACAAAAATACTCAATAATCTCCTGTAAGTTGATATATGTGTTGGTTGGTTGTTGTCAATTTGCGAAGTTGCACGTGGTTTGTAGGTTAGGTTGTAGTAGCTACGACCCTTGTTGTGTGACCGACTGAGTCGTCTGCAAAAAAACTTGACCATGTCTTCTTGGCACTATGGAGTACCGGGGCATTGCCCCACACCTCCTTCGTCTGGCTGGAATATTTGCCTGGATTCTTGACTCTGAAAAGAAAGAAAAATTTCGCGTTGCTGCGGGTCGCGCCGAGGTGGGTACCTCTGTGTCGGGGTTACGATTATTTTTCTGATTTTGCAGGGGGGTCGCGGAGCTGTTTGCGCGCCGCGGTCTTCCTGCAGGATCCCTTCGCGAGAAAAATATCTTTTGAAAGTAGTGGTTGTGTTGGAGTCCCTTTTCGTCCTTTGAAAGCGAGGGTTTGCGCAGATGGGGTTGGGGTATCGGAGCGGGGTTTGGAGATCTAGCTGGGAGGCTGCAATATGGCTCTGGGTGTCTTATAAAGCAAAAAATCTGATGGGCTTCATACCGGAGTCCGGCTGCAGCTTCTTGTTTGGGACGAACAATGGGGCCTTCATGGCGCGTCGTAGGGCGGTCCGGTCGTAGGACGATGTTGTTGGTAGAAGTAATGAAGTAATGGAATCTAGATGGGATTTGCAGCCCCAGACGGGGCCGCGTAGGTTAGGATGGGTCAGATAATTGATTTATAGAGGATGAGTCGGTTTGGGATTAAAAGTTTGCTGTAGCGGTTGAGCAGGGAGTGGAGTGCCGCCATTGCTCCCTTTGGTTTTACTGACTCCCAAGTATTTGGAGGTGTCGTTCTAAGGAATCGCGGTGCCGAACATCGTGAGGTTTTTAGGAAGATCTCCGTTTGTGGGGATTTGAGCAGACTGAGGGTCTGTCGGTTTGTCCTGAAAAGTATGTTACCGTACTTTTTGCAGGGTTGACCCCAATGCGCCAGGTGCGGCACCATACTTCAAGTTCGTCGAGGGCCCTTTGTCGGCGGTTGATAATGGGATCGGGCCTGAAAAGCTGGTATAGAATGCGGTGTCGTCCGCATAAGGTGCGAGGTTGATGGTCGAAGTGGCCGGTATGGCGGGCAGTGTTGGTAGCTCGCAAACGTAGAAGGGAAAGAGAGCTAAAATCGCGCCTTGTGGGATGACCGCTTCGAGGCGCTGAAGTGATAAGCGTACGCCGTCAAGTTTAATTCGAAAAGATCTATTGTCGAGAAAGGACGCGACCAGCCTCACGAGAGATATGTGGAGGGTCCCGGTCCAACCTGGGCGGTTGTTTGGGCGCTTCAGTCGTGAAGGGTTACCCGTCTTGGCTTTTGCCACCGACGACGCTCCATGCACGCTTTGGTGCGATGCCTCTCAGTCCCGTGGGTCGGTAGGCCTGCTGGGCGGGGCCTGAGATCCTCCTGTGCTGGAGGTCGGTGCTGTCGCCGGCTTTGCTTGAGCCTTTGGGGTTGGCTCAGGAATCGACCCTATGCTTTGGGTGCTCTGCGACGCAGGGTCACCTTCGGCTGTTGTCACCTATTTTTGGCGTTGCCGCTGCCTTCAATAAATTTTGGGTCATCGAGCTCGTTGGCTTGGCCGATTATATTATCGGTAACGTTAAATTTATTGAATGTATTTGAAGTAATTGTACTTACCCTTGAATGCCCTCTTCTTCGGTGCTGCGTCCACCACTTCCGTAGCCGTGGTGGTTTGGTCGGCTCTCTGTGGTCGGCTTGTCCCTACCTCATGCTTTCAAGGAACCTCTGGAGGTCTTCCAGGTATATTCTCCTGGCATCTTTGGCGAGCTACCGCCATGATGCCATTCGCTTGCTGGCCAGCCCCGGTTCTCCACCGCATCAGGGAGAAAGGCAATATCTCCTAATGGTAGTTCCATTGTCTGAGAAAAGCCTAGCCTAGTCTTTTTGGCTTTGCGGAGTACAGGGTCTGAAACCCACGCCTCCTTCATCTGGCTGGACGTTGACCTGGGTCATGGCTTTGGATTTTGGGATTTGCTCCTTAGATGTAGCTTACAAGCTAGTAGTGCTCGAACCATGTTCACTCGTTTTCTCGTATGTTAACGCTGACGTCGGTCGGTTTTTTTTATTAATGACATAAAAAGTTTGTACAAAATACACAAAATTTTAACGCAAGCCCACGTTCAAGTCCGCGCTTGTTCCTCCTAGTGGTTTGGTCATCTTTGTGGGTGGCGGTGGTCCGTATTTTATTCTTCTTCCTTTTTTTTCTAGTCCTTGGAGGAGGAATGAAATAAAAATATCGAAGGTCGGAAGTGTGGAAGGTCTGTGGGTTGGTTGTGGTCGTGGTTTAAGCGGGGCAGCAGGATCAGCTTGGGTCTCTTGCACTGCAGAAAATCCTCGAGTTGGTAGTTTCAACTCGCGAATTAACGGGTTTTCGGAGGAGTTCAGGCTGTCGTAGAGCTTTATTGCCATGGCTCGGATAAAGTCTACGATGGGTTCCGTGTTGAGTCCTCCTGCAGCTTCGCACATTTGACGCACCATTTGGTTTTCATGGCACGTCGAAGGGCTACGTTTAGGGTCGTCTGGAGTTGGGCGATGTGGCTTTTGGCCGCATATCCCCAGGCGACCGCAGCGTAAGTCATTGTTGGACAAACTATTGTTTTATACAGAAGAAGCTGGTTTGAAGTTAAGAGGCTGCTGTTGTGGTTGAGGAAGGGGTACAGCGAAGAGGGCAGGAGAAAGGATAGAGCCTTGGGGGACACCTGCTAAGACTCTTTTCGGAGGAGCGGGTTCCCTCAATCTTTATTTGAAATCGCCTGTCCTGAAGGCACGACGCTATCAGGTGCACGATAGCTGTCTGGATGTTAGTATTAAAGAGCTTGTGGAGCAGGCCTTGGTGCCAGACCTTGTCAAAGCTATTGCGACGTCGAGGAAGAACGCTCCCGTTGCCTGGTTTTTGTTCCAGTTCAACGTGATGTGTTCCTTGTTTCGGTAGTTCCTAATCGTACGGTTTGTGATGCCGTCAGGATCGAGGGCCTTTTTTTTGTTTAGTTTGGACATTACCTGCAAGACGTCAAGGTAGTTGGTCGGGCTGATGGGTCGAGGTTGTTGGGAGAAGGTATTGAGTCGGCCCAGGATCTCCTCGTTGATCCTGCGGGTGTGCTCGGTATGGATGGATCCACGTTTGAGGACCACTGCTGTTCGAGGGTTTCGGTTAGCACCTTTTTCCCGTGAGCTGCGGGCGGTTCCGTATGGTCCATCGAGCGAGGGGATTAGGGTTCTTTTGTTTTTTAGAGCCATGACTAGTTTCCAGGCTGAGGGATCTTGGAATGACAGGTCCTCCAGCTTGGTTTTCCAGGTTTCCTGCCGGTGTTTGGCAATGAGCTGTTTCACCGTCGATGCCAGCTTATTGTATTCCAATCTATCCGGGGGGTGGCACGTACTCTGCGCGTGCCTCCTGGCCTGGCTTTTTCGCTTTATGGCATCCTTTATCGCGGTGGGGAGTCTGTTATTAAGGTCGGCAACGTGGCATGGAACCATGGCTAGCTCGTGGGCTTTTGATACCTATTCGTCTAACCTTTCTACGTACCTGTCTAGGTCGTTGGTTATGCGAAGGGCTGGGATCCTGCCTAGCATTTTAGCCATTAGTTTTTAAATATTCAAATGTTGCCCAGTTGGTTTTGAGAGAACGTCAAGCCCAAAGAAACTCGGCATCCTCCTCCTCCTCCAAAGACGAAGTAGCCAGAACCAACAGATTCAAAAGACTCCAATCTCCGGAGAATTTTGCACCAGCGGAAAAAGTCCTTGTCACTAACGAAGAACAGGACCGGACTTCATCCTCGTTCCTTCACCTACGAGCACTCAAATAGGGCAGAGAGAAGCCCCTCGGAGAAAATACCCCACTGGTCCTAAGGGACACTGCGAAGTGGCCCTTCCCTCTGCGGGGAGCTTGACCGACTAGGGATCAAATTCACTAAGCTGAAAACCTGACAGGCGGATTTGCCATCACGCCCGCCTCCTTCGATGACTATCGCAGAATGCTCCGATTATTTGAGGCAGCGCTGAAACCAGAAGATGGTTTTATTTCCATCAAATGGCCGACGACAAACCCCTCAAAGTCGTCATCCGCGGCATACCCACCACGATCCCAATGGAAAAGATTAAGGAAGACCTGGCCGCCCAAGGCTTCCAAGTAGACACGGCCGCTAGGATGACCGTGGGAGGAATAGGAGACCCTCTCCCTAATAATGGTCTCCCTTCCTGATTACTGGGCAAGCTGCTGAAAATCAATATCACGATCGAGACTCCCCACCTCAATACAAAAATAGGGCAATGTCACCGCTGCCAGTCCCTTGGACATGCGCAACGCTGCTGCCGCTCGGGAGCCCGCTGCGTCAAATGTGCAGGTAACCACTTGACGTCGGATTGCGTCAAATCCAAAGATACGCCAGCCACTTGTGCAAACTGCGGAGGTAGTCATCTAGCAAACTACCAAGGATGCTCCAGCTACCTCAAGCTGAAAAGGAAATCCACGAGATGGAGCTCTGAACGCCCAAACCTCGAATCAAGATTCCGGCCCCAACGAACAACACCGGAATCCACATACGCCCACAGGACCCAAACCCAGCCGGAGCCCAACAGGGCAAGACCAGAGCCCACGCCAGCCCGAGCCAGCTCCCCCCCCCTCGAAGATGCTCAGGCCGAAATCACACCCGAAGCCCTCGCCTACATCTTAGCAGAACTAACGAGGCAAGGCATTAATAGGCCCATGATCGCGAGAGTAATCGCGAACTTCAATATCACTAGCTGCCCGCAATAAATACCACCCAGCTCCCATGTCACCCCACGCCCCTCTCCAGCATTAAATGGGTACTAGAATAAGGAAAATCCCCAAGATGCTGAGAATGGCGTACTGGAACGGCAACGGCCTGACCAACACCAAGAAGACGGAACTCGCGCACTTTGCCTCCGAGCATGAGCTTGACATAATCCTGATAAATGAGACGCACCTTAAAGCCAGCACAAAAGCCAGGATGTCAAACTATGTCCTATACAGGAATGACCGCACTCGAGCCAGAGGTGGAGGCACAGCGATCTACGTGAGGAGGGCACTCCAACAGTGGGCATAGCCATACAAAACTACATATAATGCAGGGCGATAAGAAAGTTTGGCATTAATGGACAGCACCAATAAAATTCTCAAAAACAGAAAAAAAAGGTTCGTACTCCACAATGGTACTCCAAAGCGAAAGATCGCACATCCACAAAATCAAACAGCTCAATTGATTAAAAACTGGGTTAAAGGTATAATTCAAATGAAGGCAAGTATTTGGTCAATTTTGAGTCACAAAAATATCTAGATGATCTTACTCTCATAAAGAAGCAACTAATCTCACCTCGTAAACAAACGATAGGTAAAAAAAGTACTCGATACACAACGATAGCTCGTTGCACAAAATAATCCCAAAGCGGAGCGGTAAAAATATACACCGAAATTTCAGTGCAAACGGCACATCTAACAATTTTCCCAACTAACAATAATTAACTTTCGAAAAATACCTTCAAAAATTGTTGTTAATACCTCAGCTGTTTTCTGGTCTAGCGATAGTAACTATCAAAAGGACAGAGCCGTACTTTAAAATTTAAATAATAAATAAATAAGTTATATAAAATAATAAGTAAATAAATAAGTTGGGGTTAAAGGCTAGTAATGGGTCTCGAGGGTTACAGACTCTGCCAAGGGGTGTGTAGCGATAAAACCTCGGGAAAAGCCCACTGCTAAATCAGATCTGCTAGCAAGTCCTACTTCCACCTCCACGTGGTGACCCCTGGGTAGCGCTAACGGAAGAGGGCAAATGGCGAGTTCCCGGCACCACAAAACTGGGACATCTTGGCTAAGGGTGGGAGGCCCTGACAAAAAGCTCCCCGGTCCTCCAGGATGGTGGTTTTGGCAATGGGTTTGCTCCCATTACTTGTAAAACATTAATATGCAAAAATTCTAGTCACAAGCCTTGGAATTTGGATGGTCAAAACTTACAACGAAAATGCAAACGGTCTAAGATTTTTGGTGTGTGGAATATACTGGGTGGTCAACTAAGGAATTTCGATTTACAAGCGCTCTAAAATTGTTTTGAATAGGAATAGAGAAGTGGAGTTGGTCTTAAACGAAGGAGGGCTCATGGAAATTCAGTCGCCATGGTTCGCTGGACGGGTGAGGAGCGTTCGTTCTGTGTGCGCGCTTATTACCAAAATCAAAATTCTTGCATTATTGTGCGTCGTCGTTTTCGTGCACATTATGCTTTGCACAATCTTAACCAATGTCCGAGTGCTCAACTCATTCGGAAATGGGTCAGAACATTCGAAGAAACTGGTTCGACATTGCCCCAGCGAGTGATAAACCGTCGACGGTCTGTGAGAAACGATGCAAACGTAGAGCGAGTGAGAGCATCTGTTCGCAACCAACCGGGCCTCTCGACACGCCGGCGCGGCCGCTCTAAATGTGAAGAGATCGTCATTGATAAACATTCTTCATAAAGATTTACACATGCACCCTACAAGATCCAATTAGTGCAGGAATTAAAGCCAGGGGACCATCAACAACGCCTTGATTACGCCAATGAAATGGTGAACCGATTTCAAGCGTACGACAACATTTTTTTCTCTGATGAAGCCCATTTTCATCTGAACGGCTATGTAAACAAACAGAATTGCCGGTATTGGTCTTCAGAAAACCCCAAACAGAAACATGAAACTCAATTGCATAGTCTGAAGGTCACAGTTTGGTGTGCAATACACGCACAAGGCATTATTGGCCCGTACTTTTTCGAAGACGGACGCGGCCGAGCAGTAACAGTGGATTCTGATCGTTATGTGGACATGTTGAACAATTTTTTGAACCAGCCCTTCAAGACTTTGATGGATACAATCAGGACACTTGGTTTCAGCAAGACGGGGCCACTTGTCACACTTCAAATCGGTCTTTACCTGTTATTCAGGCGCTTTTCCTGAAAAATTGATTTCTCGGCGTGGAGACCTTCCATGGCCCCCAGAAGCCCGGACTTGACACCTTGCGACTTTTACTTATGGGGATACCTCAAAAGTGTAGTCTACCGCAACAATCCCCGCACTCTAATTGCGTTGAAGGAAAATATCCGCCAGGAAATTCAAGCCATCGGTCCAGAAACTTTGCGACGTGTTTTCTAAATTTCGGGGTTCGACTCGAAGAGTGCCAGCAGAAAAACGGTGGACATTTGGAGAGCGTAATTTTTTAAAAAATGAATTTCAAAGAGCTGAACATTATTTGTAAAAAAAATTAAAATTGACTTGAAAGTTTTTGTTTTATTTCTCTTTTAAATCGGAATTCCTTAGTTGACCACCCTGTACAAGGACTACGAACAAAACAATACGAAGTATTTGAGGAACTAAGAAGAATGAACATCGATGTAGCGGTATTAACCGAAACAAAAAGAAAGGCTCTGGCACGGAAGAACTGAATGGATTCATACACATATACAGTGGAGTCCCTAAAGAGGAAAGAGCCAGATGCGGAGTCTCTATGGTTTTAAAAAGAATTAAAAATAAAATAAAAAGCTGGGAAGCAGTAGGAGAAAGACTATTACTGGTGACTATAGACATCCACGGATACGATGTTACTATTATCGGTGCATATGCCCCACAGAAAGCGATATTGACGAAAATAAAACAGCGTTTTATGATAATTTGACAACAATACTAGATCGGGTGAAAAGTAGAAGCGAAATTTTATTGATGGGAGACATGAATGCCAGAGTGGGAAGTAAAACTGAAGATGAGGTTGTTGGGCGACATGGAGAAAGCATATTAAATAGAAATGGAGAAAGGTTAATCGAGGTCTGCCAACAAAATGAACTTAGAATATGGAATGGGTACTTCCAGCATAAAGACATTCACAAATATACATGGATACAACGCACTAAAAATCAACGTTCCATAATAGATTACGTGATTGGGAGACAAAAAGCGCAAATACACGTAGAAGATGTAAGAGTCAACAGAGGAGCGGAGTGCGGATCTGACCATTTTCTAGTAAGATCAAGAATAATGTTCCCATACAAGGCACCAGCGGCCTCTGAAAAGTTACTTACCTGCAAAAACCAACATCAAGCACGATACAATCTGGATAGTCTGTATGACGACTCTACTAGCTTCCTGTATAAACTTCGGCTAAGCAACAAATTGAAGAACGTAAAGGAAACGACAACACAAACACTGAATGACACTATCGAAACAGCTATACACGAAGCCGCCCAGGAGAGCCTTGGAAAAGTACTGAAAAGTGTAAAGAAATGTTACTGGTGGACACCCGAAATAGAGGCATTGGTGAAGGCAAAAAAGATGGCATACCACAATTGGTTGGCAAGCGGAGAGCAGGAAGATAGAAAGTATTACGCAAGAGCAAGAAAAGAAGTCAAAGCAGCCATCATAAAAGAAAAAAATGAACACTGGGAAAGAAGATGTAATCAAATCAACACCCATATTGGAGGTACTAGAGCCAGCGAGTCTTGGAAGGTAATAAAAGGCCTGAAAGAGAACGATAGGAACAGGTGCAGGCTGCAACTAATTAATACAGATAAGTGGAAGAAATACTATCAGAACTTGCTAACCGAAAACCGACGAGAACTAGAAAGTACCGCTGAGGAGCTGAAAGGATGCGACACCGAAATATGTGCACAGATTACCATGCAAGAGATAAAAAGAGCGGTTACAACATTCAAGAATAATAAGTCGCCAGGACCGGGAGGTGTAGCCATCGAGTTAATCAAGCATGCACCGGATATACTCTATGAACTGTTGACTAAACTCTTTAATAGATGCCTATATGGAGAGGGTGTGCCGGAGATATGGAAGATAGGACATATCACAAGTATACACAAAAGGAAACAAGAGCGAGTGTGGCAATTATAGGGGCGTAACAGTTCTCAATACAATTGGTCGAGTATATGGTAAGATTTTGAAAACAGGATTGAAGAGTCATTTGGTGATCACGAAGAACAGAATGGATTCAGAGCTGGAAGGTCGTGTAGACGGAATCTTCTGCATTCGACAACTGCTGGAAAACGCTCAGCTCGGAACTTGGAAACCCACTTGGTGTTTATCGACCTGCAGAAAGCATACGACAGTGTACCCCTTAGCAGATTATGGACTGCATTACAGCAAAATGGTGTAAAAAAATGTTACATAACGGCAGTAAAAAACATCTATAGGAACATGAAAAGCGCAGTAAAGGTCGGAAATACACTATCTGAAGCATTTAACGTCACAAAAGGATTGAGACAAGGATGCTGCATGGCGCCAACTCTCTTCAAAATTTACCTGTTTGAAGCATTAAAGGCGTGGAGAGCGAAATGTGAGGGTATGGGTGTACAGGTGGGAGATGATTGCCTGTATACACTGCACTTTGCCGACGACCAGGTCATATGCGCACAAGACGAGTATGATGCGCAATATATGCTAAGGAAACTGACAGAGGAATACACGAAGTGGGGCCTGAATATAAACATCAACAAGACCGAATATATGGTGGTAGGAGCAAAGGGCGAAGATCTTGATGTCGATGGGGGGATGGTCCGGTGCACACAAAAGTATAGATATCTGGGTACAATCATCACAAGTGAAAACAGCTACGAAGATGAAATAAAAGCGAGAATGGCACAAGGAAGAACGGCCATTAAAAGACTCCATCCCGTAATCTGGAATGACACACTAACTAAGAAAGTAAAAAGATTAATATACAAGACTATTGTAGAAGCTGTGATGGTGTATGGTTCAGAGGTTTGGACGATAACCAAGAAAAATAGAGGAAAGCTGAAGGCAGTCGAAATGGAATACTGGAGACGAAGCTGCGGTTTGACAAAACTGAATAAGGTTAGAAATGAAGAAATTAGAAGGCAAGCCGAGGTGGATATAGATGTGACGGAGACCATAGAGATGAAGCAATTAATATGGTATGGGCATTTGAACCGAATGGGACCAGAAAGATGGCTGAAAAAAATATTAAATTGGATGCCACCACAAAACGAAAACGAGGCAGGCCGAAGATCACATGGAAGGAAGGTGTGACGTCGGCAATGAAAAGTAGAGACCTAATGGATGAGGATACCCAAAATAGAGGCAAATGGCGACTAGAATGCGGAAGACGTCGTCAGATGTAAAAGAAAAGCCGCAATATATATATATATATATATATATAAATAAATTTTTCAACCGTGACAACCTGATGTACCACAATCCGCAAAATTGCGTAGGTACTGCCCTGGCTACTTGTCCAAATAGCGGTTAGCTGTTGCTGTTCGGAGAAAGGTTGTTGGGTCAGTCGTACTTATTAGAATTATTCTGCCAGGGCGCCAAGAGTTACAATAAACGGAAAAAAACACTAAATTAAGCAAGTTTTGTTTATTGCAACTGCACGAAAGATAACAAAAATTAGGAAGGGACACTGAAGGTGTCTCCTTAACAATAAAAAATAAAAGAACCAATTAAATAGAACTGAAGGTTCACTTTAATCAAAAAATATAACAAACGCTGAAGGCGTAATTGGTCTCTCACACCCCTGAGTGACACTTCGGAATTTTAAATTCCGTTTTCAAAAAAATTAAACCAACTAAGTCACAATAATCCCGCCAAAGGCATGCAAGGAAATTGTAATTTTACTCACCAAAATGTTAGATGTGATTTTGCTACTAAATGGCTTGGTTAAAATCCTGTCGGTTAAGAAAGCTTTCCTTCTCCGCAGAATCCTCGCCTTCCAACAAAAATTGGCATGAAAATAAAATCAAAATCACAACCCAAAACAGTAGACCATATGTGACCCGTTTTGTCTACAAAGAATGGCAATAAAAATTGTATCCACTCAAGAGCGCGCAGAACCAAAATTATTACAATGAGTAAAAAAAATTTTCCTTGATACGCCTTGGGAACGATGTTGAGCGATGGATGCTTCACTGTTTCAAATCCAATGACATATCGAACAATAGAGCACAGTAGCTTGTTAAACGAATTTTGATTGGCTCAAAATCAGCCCTCGAGACACCCCTCACTATATGTTCAACGGTCGTCAGATGTTGACAAATCAAAACCTCATAAAAATTTTCCAATCCAAAAAAAAATTGAAAATCGGCAAATCGATCCAAAAAATGCAAGGTATTACCTGCAAATATTCGCAATTAGGCTCTCAATAATTATTAAATCGGCACTAACTGTTATTACAGTTTTTTCCAAAAAATATTCAAAAATTTTTATTTGCTTTATACAAAATGTGTTCTCGTTATTGTTATCTTTCTAACCTGCACATTTTTCAAATCTCATACCAACCTTTCAATTTTTCTATGTATCAAGTGTTCAAAAATAAATTGAACACCAATTAATCTTTAGATTTAAAAAAAATTTTATTTAGCGTTGCTGATTGACATTTGCAACGCTACACTAAACGCTAAACACTCCGCCTGGCACAGTCGGAATACCAATACTGCGGGGCGTGCCTTATACAACCTCGTACCACAGCCAATCAATCAACAAACTCATCTATGTATATATGTTGTAATGAATTCTATTTATTTTTTTTTATGAAATTAAATTATTAAATATTTTAAATAATGTTTTAATTGAATCGAGCCTTTATTCTTTTCAACTTATTTATGTGTGTTGAACCGTACTCACCTGATGGCTATGAATCATTCCACTAAACTCGTATCCTAGATGGTGCTCCTGCTTGTGAAATTTTATGTTTAAACTGTTAATTATAAAAAGGAAAGACATCTGTTGGTATCTTTTGGTTCTATTAAGCAGGTCAAACTTACAATGATCTTTGTCATTTAACAGTAAGGTGTAGTGTTGAATGGTGTAATTATTTAAAACTAAATTGTCAAGTGCGTGAATGAACTAAAATTACTTAAAACTAATTATAATAAACAACGGTGCAATACATAATTGTTCAAATATTATACCAACTAACTTGTGCAATATCAGCTGTTGCATGCGTAGGACATCGACTCGACTTCGCGTACAGTGGTACCAAAAAAACGTGAGCTCGTTGTAATTCTTCCTTGACATTTCACAGGTAACTACAAATTTTCTTATTTGCTTTTTCTTTTTTCGATGCACTTTCTTCAATACACTTTTATTTATTTAGATTATCCATAACGTCACTAGTGATTGTAGATTTCATGTCGAAAAATTATTTTTCTAGGTTAACGTTCATAATTTAAATTTTTTTAGGAACACAAATTATTACGTGTTCACTGGACTAGTGAAATGAATCGACTGAACGTATTTTTCGCATCGCGAAGCCTATTAAATTGAAAATTCCTACTTTACATCTGGGTTTTCAAAAAAAACTCGATTCCAATTGGCTGGGTGAACTTATCTACTGGATCTTCTTTAAACTTTCACGAAAATTAAAGTCTTCAAAACCGTCCCGCACAAAATTGTTAGAAAAATTCTAACTACAGCGGTTTCTTCATAATTGACTGTCAAAGTACGAAATCTTTCTTTGCACCCCATGTTAATTTTCTTACAGCTCGTCTATCCTAACCACTTGCATAACACTTAGTTTTTAATACCTCATCCTTCACTACTAATCTCACTTAAATCCTTATCCTATTAACAATATTATTACTAAATCTAAATTTTTGACATTTTTGCAGGTTACAATTTCACATTTTTCAATGTAGAAGATTCAATTTTGCATCTACCATCCTCACTTGGATAGCAAATCGTTCTACAAATTACTGCGGTTCTTTTGGTATATAACTTGACCCAATTACAATTTTTTATATTACATAAATTTTTCTTTTTTAGGTTTCCCGTAGGATGAATTTTACTTTTGCTCATATTGACATTATTTGAATCTTTTAGCTTTTGAATTCATGTGCAAAAATACCAAGAAATGTATACGCTACTATTCAATCTGCAAAACAATTCCAACTTTAATCTGTGATACCCGTAGAATGAAATTTAACTTTTAGAATGCTAACTGCTTCCGACAGCTTATAAAATGAAATTTTGTATTCAAAATGGCTCTAATGGCATTCCATGAACCTATTACAACTGCTACATGACAAATATTATCAAACCGTTACATAAGACTTCCATCCGAAGATACAATTTCATTCTCCGAAGTTAGCGTAATGGCCAACTCACATACCACAGTGCAAATACAGTTCAACACGCAGCATTTTAACTCTTGACTACAACATTTGGATCTTTTTATCTCTTTTTTAGGCTTTCAATGTACCCCGTTTTGTCATGAAGTGACCAAATTTGGAAGCTATGCAATCGTAACATTGCAATGTATATAAAATGGATGTATGTGTGTGTGTATGTATGTTCCTTACAGACTCCTAGACCGTTCGACCGATCCCAACCAAATTTTGCACAGTTACTCTCTAGGACCGTAAAGAGGTTTTCCGCTAAAAACCGGGACCGAAAAGCTTAATTAAAAAACAAAAAAAAGTGAAAAATTGCGGACGAGCATGAACGGATTAACGAGATTCTCATCGCCAATACCTGTAATTGATATATGGTAATATATGGAAAACGTTTGACAACCGCCAGGGAGGATCGGATTTTGGAGAGAATGTTGCTGAAAAATCGCAGAAAAACATCAAAAGATTTAAGAAGGGACTTAGTAATGCACTGTAGGGCACAAATTTTGTCACAAACTGTTAGAGGACCCTTGAAGGAAAGTGGATTGCATGGTCGCAAAAGACGTAAGAAGCCCCTTTTAAATCAAAATCAAATTAAAAAACGATTAGAATTTGCGAGAAAGTACAAAAATTGAAAAGTTGCCGATTGGTCAAAGATAATTTGGTCAGACGAAAGCAACATAGAGGTACGTATTTTAGGCATATTTTAACAAAATAATTTTATAATTACAACTAAAAAATACGAGGAAAAATACTTATTTTCTTTTTTTTTTTTAATTAAACGAAATTTAAACTAATTTTCCAGCTTTTCGGTCAACCTGGAGCAACATCCGTGAGAAAAAGGGTGGGGGAGGAGTTTAATCCTGATTGTATTGTGCCTACCGTTAAATTTGGCGGCGGCAGTATTATGGTTTGGGGCTCAATGTCGGCCAGTGACGTGGGAAAAATTAAAATATGCGAAGGAAGAATGAACTCAAGCACCTATATCGCAACTTTACAAGACCATTTAGAGGCTACTATTGTAAAACTTTTTCAAGAAGAGAGCCCTGAAAATGTTTTTAAGAGGACAATGCTCCATCCCATTGTTAAAAAAAAACAAAGCGATGGTTTACGGATAACAAGATTCCCCTTTTGGAGTGGCCGCCACAGAGTCCTGACCTGTCGCCCATAGAAAATTTATGGGCAATATTTAAAAAAAAGGTAGCACTTTGTAAAACCAATTCAAAAAGGCATTAAAACAGGTAATTTTAAAAATGGGAGAAAATCAATAATGATGTTTGTTATAAATAAGTTGCTACCATGCCTGATCGGCTTAAAAGCGTCATTAGGGCAAAAGGTGGTGCCACAAAATATTAAATTTTGTTAATAAACACATAGTCTCAATCTATATTTGTAATTTCTTTTATTGAAAACCCTTCAAATTGCCTAAAAATCCATAAATCATAAATATCTACAGGTGGCCAACTTCTTTTGAGCACGACTGTATCTACTGCTCCAGGAACAACGATCAGTCAAGTAATAAAAATAAATTATCTTCATTCCCAAAGAATTTACTGGCAAAAGTACAAAGCGCCCCGCAAAGTTTTACAATGCGGAAAATGCTAACAATACGGACACAGTCAAAGAGGATGCCATGTCCGAATAGTATGCGCAATCTGCGCCAACTCCCATCCCACGTGGGAGTGTATCCGCATACGATGCAAGATCTCAGCTCTAACCACTTTCCGGTCATGATGGAGATTTTTCTAAATTATTACTTGTTTCGTTCTGACATACGCGTAACGGATTGGAAAAAATATAAAAATCGATGCAACGAACACATAAAAATAAATCAAAACATATCAACCATAGAGGATATAGAGAATGCAATTGGGTGGTTCACAAACTCATTAAGAGCAGCATTTGACGAAAGCACGAAAATCACACCCGCCATAGAAAACAACACCGTCGATTTGGAAATCAGAAGATTGAAATCGTTACGAAACAGAGCAAGAAAAGACTGGTTGGAAAACGGAAATGAAGAATCACGAATGCAAAAAACCGTATTTCTGAAGAAATTAAGACGATAGCACATCGAAACAGAAACGAGCAATGGTCCAAGAAAACTGAAAAGCTAAAATTGCAAGACAACTCACTTTGGCAGGTATATAAAACTCTTAAAACTAAGCACAAACCAATACCAAATATAAAACACAAAAACATTATGAGATACTCCGACGAAGATAAAGCCGAAGCGCTGGCAAAGTCTTTCTCGAAGCTCACAATAAAACGATAAATCAACCCTCTCCTAAAGATAATGATATTAAACTAACTATTAACGCCCTGAACTCCGTAGAAGCAATACCACACTCGGACGAGAAAAGACTAAAAACAACTCCGCAAAAAATCGCGTCAATTATCAAAGGACTGAAGAACAGAAAGGCTCCAGGGTATGACCACATTTCAAATAGACACCTCAAGCACCTTCCGAAGAAAGGTATCTGCCAATTGTACTATATATTACGTTCCTGCCTAGCAAATTGTTATTTCCGCAACAATGGAAGATTGCCAAAGTAATTGCCCTCCCAAAGCCCAACAAACCCAAGAAAGAAATTACGAGCTACCGACCGATAAGCCTGCTATCAGCGATAAGCAAGGTGCTAGAAAAAATCGTACTTGAAGAACTAAAAGATCACTTCGAATAAAAGTGCATAATAATTGATGAGCAATTTGGATTCAGATCGGAACACAACACCACTCACCAGGTCGACAAAATCGACAAACAAGAAAAGCTTACACTATACAAAATATACGCACGCAGCGTACTCACGTATAATGCACCTGTATGGGGTGTCGCTACGCAAAGACATCTTAATGCTGTACAAATCACGCAAAACAAGTTTTTGCGAATTATAGGACAATACCCTCGTTACACGACCATCGCCAACATGCATGACGACTGTCAAATCGAACCTATAAAGGACTACATCCAAGACAAAACCAAGAAGCTCGTATCTTCTATGACAAACCACTCGAACCCGCTCATCGCTGCAACCGTGAACTACGAAATCGAGGATCTACCATTCCGTAAAGTGGAAAAATTCCTCAAACAAATATGTTAATTGACTTAAAGCAAATGGTGAAATTTTTGCTTTTATTTAAATTTTTGTATATTTTGTTTTGTTTTGTTTTTTGTTTATGTTTTGTTTATTGTACATTTTCTTTCTCCTTTTACTTCCACCATCAGGTTTTTGAAAATTTTACCTGTGACTTTACTTTTCATATCATATTGCAACTAATCATAATCAACCAACTTATTTTAGCATAGTAGAGGAAGTTCAACTTCATACACTATCACAAACTTTATATCTTTTATGTTCTGTAAATTGATTTTTTAACACATCAAATAAATTCTTCTGTCTGTCTGTCTGGCCAAAATCAAGATCATACTTCACAGGATCATTTCTGTAGTTGATTTTCACATACTCAGTATTCTCATATTGAGTAGTAGCAACCATGATGAGGATCAGTAACCTCGCATTCTGAGCGTGAGACGGATTAAATTGTGCTTAACATTTGAGCGCCTTAAATCAACGATGATCGTTCAGCTTTCGGTCAAACCGAAAGAGATGAATGTGTGGTAATCTGAATGGTTTTTAAATTTAATAAAAATAATTTTATAACACTGCAAGTTTTTAAGAGATAAACCGAATTAAGGAGCAATTGCAAAGTCGGGGGCGTTTATGTAATGTCCGTAAGCTTATAATGTTATCATCATCATTCATCAACTGCAAGGATTAAGCCATAGGTGGCTTGTTCCGACTTCATACTTTGATTATTATTGGTCACTCCACCGCTTCTTTGGCCGTCCCATTTCTTCTGCCCTTGGGCATGTAGCTCATTACTTTTTGGGTACTCGATCACTGTCCATTCTTTGGACGTGCTGAATCCATTTTTCCCTATAAGTCACAATTAGTTCGTTTAAATTCGATTTGCAGTTCTTGTCGAATATCGATATTTCTCATGTGATCTCGTAACGTATAGCCTGCTACAAATCTTAGGAATCTCATTTCAGCCGTCTCTATTCGTCTCTTTTGCTCTTGCGTAATCACCCAATTCTCGCAGCCATAAAGTAGAGTTGGGATTGCCATAACTTTATAGAATCGCAGCAGAGTTTCTCGTCTTGTACCTTTTAAAGTTCGTTTGATAGTGCCGCATATCTGTTGGAATCTGCTTAATTTTGTTTCGATATCTGTAATATTGTCCTGGTATGATACATTGAATCCAAGTAAAGTTCTCACTTGTTCGATGGTTTTATTGATTTAATATAATTTTAACTTTATGATGGTCGCAACTCATGAATCAATACTTTGTTTTACTAATACTACTGAATCTTGGTATTTTGAGACATTGTTGAATTGTATAAATAATGACTTCTGAAAGCTTCACATTGATTTGCATGTATTTCAATCCTGCAATAAGAATCAATTGATTGAGACGGTCATAATGACATAATCTTTTATGGAATCTTCTGAAGTTGAAAACATACGTCAAAAACTACGTATTACACACCTATTAATGTACGGGTTCTGTAATAGATGGGCATACATGAAAAAGCACTTGAGTCATGTTCAAAACACCTTCAATACTATTATCAGAATATAGGAAAATAAATATATTCAAGATCATTTCTTAGTTGATTGTCACAAAATCAGTATTCTATATTGTAGTAGCAACATGATGAGATCATACTGATTCTGAGCGTGAGACGGATTAAATTGTGCTTAACATATTGAGCACCTTAAATCAACGATATCGTTAGCTTCGTCAAACCGAAAGAATAATGTGGTAATCTGAATGGTTTTTAAATTTAATAAAATAATATTTTATAATACTCAAGATTTTTTAGAGATAAACCTGAATAAGGAGCAATTGCATGTGAGCGTTTAGTAAGTCCGACTTATAATGTTATATTATTACATTTCAGCAGTTGATATCGGCAATGATGATCCTTGTTTTAGCACCAATTGATGTTGAATCGTGGTATCTGTAATGAGCGATTTTTGAATTTAATAAAATAATATTCTAAACTTCAACATTATTTGCAGATTCAACTCAATCAGAATCAATGATTGGCGTTATAATGATCATAACTTTATGGAATCATTTCTGCAAGTTGAATACGCAAAGAACCTCGTATTACCATATTATGACGGGTTCTGTATAGAGCACTACATGAAAAGATTGGATCAGTTCAAAACATCTTCGCAATACTATCAGAATATAGGCCAAAATAAGATCATTTCAGGAATTTCTGTAGTTGATTTTACATACTCAGATTCTCTTGAGTATACAACCATGATGAGGTCGTAACCTCAGCATTCTATGAGACGGATTCAAATGTCTCAACAGAGCACCTTAAATCAACGATGATGTAGCTGGTCAAACCGAAAGAGATAATTTGGAATTCTGAAGTTAAATTTAATAAATTAATTTTATAATACTGCAAGTTTTTTAGAGATAAACCGAATTAAGGAGCAATTGCAAAGTGGGGGCGTTTATGTAATGTCCGTAAGCTTATAATGTTATATTATTACATTTCAGCAGATGATGATCGGCCAATGATGATCCTTTGTTTTAGCGTCCAATTGATCTCGTTGAATCTGTGGTATTTTGAGCGATTTTTTGAATTTAATAAAAATAATATTCTAAACTTCAACATTATTTGCTGATTCAACTGCAATAAGAATCAATTGATTGAGACGGTTATAATGACATAATCTTTTTTATGGAATCTTTTGCAAGTTGAAAACATACGCAAAGAACCTACGTATTACACACCTATTAATGTACGGGTTCTGTAATAGAGGGCACTACATGAAAAAAGCACTTGGTCATGTTCAAAACATTCCTTCCCAATACTATCACAGAATATAGGCCAAAATCAAGATCATACTTCACAGGATCATTTCTGTAGTATACTATGCAAGTGGCCCGAATTGTCAACGACGTGATCGGACAATTCAACAAAGATAAAGTCACCGTCATGACATTATTAGACATCGAAAAAACCTTCGACAGAACCTGGACCGACGGACTAATATACAAAATGATACAATACAACTTCAGCAAACACATTACTAAACTCATACACTCCTACCTCACGGGCAGATCGATCGCGGTCAAGGTTAACGCAACCATATCCACAATCAAAAACATCGAAGTTGGAGTTCCCAAGGCTCCGTACTAGCCCCGAAACTCTTTAACATCTTCATCAACGACATCCCCACTTTCGCTAAAACAAAAATCGCCCTGTACGCTGACGACACCGCGATCTATGCGCACTCATTCAGCGCACAGGTCGCGACCAAACAGACGCAAATACATCTCGATCTCATCAAACAATACTTCGACGACTGGAAGATTCGATTGAACGCCGGTAAGACGGAGACAATAGTCTTCGCCAGAAAGCGGACCAATCACCGAGTCTTCCAGAATCTAATACTAGACGGACAGAAAATAATACCCCAACACAACGTGAAATACCTCAGTCACTATGGACTCGCGGTTAAATTTCGACACGCACCTCAAACTACGACGACAGCTGGCCTACGGAGCACAAAACAAGATGTACGCCCTGTTGAAAGCCGGGCAGATGAGTTTCGAAAACAAGCGTACGTTATACAAAGCCGTAATAAGACCGATCATAACGTACGCCTGTCCTGTGTGGGCGGGCGTATCTAAAACACGCTTGAGACCCCTACAGGTATTTCAAAATCGCTGCCTACGCCTCGTTACAGGAGCGGACAGATATACGAGACTGACGACCATTCACGAAGACGCACAAGTAGAGTTTCTCGGAAGCCACATTACAAGGTTATCCGAAAAATTCTACACCCATCAGACACAAAATAGCCCTCTAACAAAAAATATGACTAACGACAAAACCATACGCAAATACAAACTCCCACATCAAACACTACCAAACTTTCAAACCCAAACCCAACCTCCGCACCCCGACAACGACACCTGACATGAACCAGAAATTGCTGCGACGCCTCTGGAAGGAGTACACCTGCACATTGAGGAGAACGCGAGTGAAAACCGGTAGCTTTCCATAAATCTTCTTACGCTAATTTTTATTATTAATTTATTGATTGTTAAGTTTTGCTTTGTTTTGATTGTTTTGTTTTCATATTTTATTTTCATTGTTGCTGTTAGTTTTCCTTCTCCTGTATATATTTTCTTGCCTTCTTATTGTAAATAGTTCAACAGAAATTCCTACAAGTTGGTTTTATAACACTGGATTCTGGATTCTGGCTTTTAGGTAGGAGGGCAGAGCAAAGCTCCCACGCGCACTAGGCCGCAAACCGGGCCCATTGTACTACCTCCGTTATAGCGCCCCTCCCGTCACTCCTCGAGCCAACCCACCGATAAGGCAAATTCAAGGATTTTGGCGGGTGGGGTGTCACTAATTCTAGCCATATCAGGCCAGAAGTCCCCAACATGGCACCTCTTTCGACGCCAGAGCTGGGCAGTGACATAGCACATGCTCAGCTGTTTCGTCCGTTTCATTGCAACCTCGACATGTAGGGCTATCTACGATTCCCATTGTGTTGAGGTGTTTGTTTAACTTGCAGTGTCCAGTCAAGATCCCTGCAATTGTCCGTAGATTGACTCTGGACAGTTTCAAGTAATATTTAGAATGTTTATTTGAGGGTGTTCTTATCGCAGCCCTCGCCTGTCTACATTCGGTTTCATTTGCCCACCTGCTGGAGTGCAGGTTTAGGGTATACTGTTTCAGAAGGTTGTTAAGGAATTTGACAGCTGGCATTATCATCGGCTCAGGGCCGCAGGAAGGCTGTTTGTGCCGTTTCTTGCCAGCTCGTCTGCCTTTTCGTTACCCTCGTTGCCTTGGTGTCCCTTAACCCAACTAAGGGAGAGACTGTTTGAAGTTGATATCTCATTTAGTGCCCGAATACATTCGAGCACCAGACCAGAGGTGACCTTTTGACTCCTGAGTGCCAGGAGAGCTGCCCTACTGTCTGTGGATATCTGGATATTTTTATCACGGATACTTTTTCCTTGATTATTCGTGCGCAGTGTAATATACCAACCAATTCCGTCTGGAAGACTGATATATGTGTACCCAGCGGTATGCTTATGTTTAGGTCGAGTTCGGCAGAAAATATTCCTGCCCTGAACCCACATCGTTTTGGAGCCATCTGAAAATAGACGAATGTCATATTCACAGGTCTCTGTTGGATTCAGTAGGATGTCGAACTTCCTATTGAATATATATGCGGAATTCTGTCGGGCTCCAGATGCAGGAGGGCACCTCCATCTCCTGCACATGAAGATCAAGTGGAGGGAGGCAGAGAAGGGACTCAAGCGCCGCAGTGGGAGCCGTTCGCATCACTCCGGTCACAGACAGACAGACAAGTCTCTGAATTCGGTGCAGGAGGATGCCGCTGTTACCAGCCTGGTTCTGGGCCACCAGACTAGGGCCCCGTAGCAAAGCATAGGTCTGACAATCGCAGTGTAGAGCCAAAGGGTGATTTTAGGGGTAAGACCCCATGACCGTCCCATTGCCCTTCGGCACTGCCAGAAGGCCATCCCCGCTTTCCCAAGTTTGTTTTGTAGGTGTTTTCCCCAATTTAGCTTCCTGTCAAGTATTAGACCCAGGTACTTGACCTCGTTTGCTAGTTTTAGGGGAATTCCCATTAGGCTGGGCATTGTCATGCTCTTCAGCTTTCTTTTGTTGGTGAATAGCACTAGCTCTGTCTTCGCTGGGTTGACAGAGAGACAGTGCTCGGTGCACCAATTTTCTAAAATTTTGAGAGCTGCCTGCATTCGTTCGCAAACTACATTCTCAAATTTTCCCCTGAGCAGTATGGTGATATCATCTGCATAACCTACGGTATGAAAACCTTTGTCATTGAGGCGTTGCAGAAGGCTGTCTACCACCATGTTCCAAAGTAGTGGGAGAGCACCTCCTGAGGACAGCCCTTAACAACCACGCCCTTAATTTTTGTGTCTGCAACATTCACCTCTACGGCTCTCCACTTCAGTATGAAACTGATCCATTTTGCGATGGTCGGGAACTCCATATCGGTGAAGTGCAGCATTTATGCTGTTGAAGGTGGTTTTATCAAAGGCCCTTCTACAGGGTGGTCAACTAAGAATTTCAATTTACAAGCGCTCTAAAATTGTTTTGAATAGGAATAGAGAAGTGGAGTTGGTCTTAAACGAAGGAGGGCTCATGGAAATTCAGTCGCCATGGTTCGCTGGACGGGTGAGGAGCGTTCGTTCTGTGTGCGCGCTTATTACCAAAATCAACATTTTTCTCTGATGAAGCCCATTTTCATCTGAACGGCTATGTAAACAAACAGAATTGCCGGTATTGGTCTTCAGAAAACCCCAAACAGAAACATGAAACTCAATTGCATAGTCTGAAGGTCACAGTTTGGTGTGCAATACACGCACAAGGCATTATTGGCCCGTACTTTTCGAAGACGGACGCGGCCGAGCAGTAACAGTGGATTCTGATCGTTATGTGGACATGTTGAACAATTTTTGAACCAGCCCTTCAAGACTTTGATGGATACAATCAGGACACTTGGTTTCAGCAAGACGGGGCCACTTGTCACACTTCAAATCGGTCTTTACCTGTTATTCAGGCGCTTTTCCTGAAAAATTGATTTCTCGGCGTGGAGACCTTCCATGGCCCCAGAAGCCCGGACTTGACACCTTGCGACTTTTACTTATGGGGATACCTCAAAGTGTAGTCTACCGCAACAATCCCCGCACTCTAATTGCGTTGAAGGAAAATATCCGCCAGGAAATTCAAGCCATCGGTCCAGAAACTTTGCGACGTGTTTTCTAAATTTCGGGGTTCGACTCGAAGAGTGCCAGCAGAAAAACGGTGGACATTTGGAGAGCGTAATTTTAAGAAATGAATTTCAAAGAGCTGAACATTATTTGTAAAAAAAATTAAAATTGACTTGAAAGTTTTTGTTTTATTTCTCTTTAAATCGGAATTCCTTAGTTGACCACCTGTATATCAATAAACGCCCTAGGTGCACTCTTTGTAGCACAGCGATCTTTCGACGTGCTCCACAACCTTGTGAAGCGCCGTTTCAGTCGATCTCCCGGGTGTATGCGTGTTGATTCGCATGTAGCGGTCTGTGGACCAGAACCGTATCGCGAATCTCTCTCTCGCACAGTTTTTAACGTTTTAAGAAAACGAAGTCAAACTGATTGGTCTGAAGGATTTGGGTAAGGAGTAGTCACTTCTGCCCAGCTTGGGTATGAAGATAACCCGGAAATACTTTCTACGGCTGAACCGCCTTTCCGTTCCCAGTTTCCATCTCTTTCTATCCTGACACAATTCTTCTGCTATGTTCATTTCTAATCTTTCCATTCTGCCGTCCTTCTGCAACTATCTTCTTCTCCATTCTCTCGTAGGCCGACCATTTCTTGTCATTTCGACTCCGGATGCCGTTTCCATATTCATAATTCTCTTTCGTACATTTCTTTCTTTCCATTCTATCTTCTATTCTCAGAACCATTTCAGTGGCCAGCATTTCGATTCTTCGTTATTGTCACTCATTCCATACTTCATGGTTCATACTTATATCACATTTCGATATTCTTTTAATTTCTGTTCTTTCTTAATTCTTTTCCCACAGAACTGAATTTGTGCCCTATCGCCTTCTGGCCAGTTAATTCGTCTATTAATTTGCATCATACTATCCTTCACTATCTTCTGCTCCCAAATATCTACATTGGTCTACTCTTTGTATATTTTGTTTTGTCATCATTCCTTATATTTCCGCACAGATATTGAATTAGTGCTATAGCTTCTTAGCCCGGTCTTTACATGTACGTTCTTCCTGGAGTTTTCTATCATATACTAGTCTTTCATCTTCCTTATGATTATGTCGTCCCAAATAGGTGTAATATGCGTTCTCCTTTATCCAATATTTGCATTTTTCAGTCGTCATCCCTTATTCCGATTCAACGTAAATATTGCAATTAGTGTGAAGTCTCCTGCTTGAGCCCTTGGTCGTTTCATTCTGTACTTTTCCAACTTCCGTCGGCATAGTTTTCTATAAGTATCCCGATATAGCTCTTTTAGATTGGTCTTATGCTTTTCTTCCGCTATCTCCATCCATAGGTCGTGCATATAAAGCTGTAAGCATTTCTCCACTCTTAGGCCCATATTTTTCAGTTTCATCCATCCTGGTCCAGGATTTCGTTTAGATAAATTTTGAATGAGTGGTGATCAGTGGACATCCTGTCTTGCCTTGGTCGTTTCTAATATCTTTTTCACTGAATTCCAACTTCGTGCGTATATTTCCTTTTAAAAATATTCCCGAAATTTTTTGGGGTTTCCCTTTTTAGAGTTTGGTCTTATGGTTTTTGCTTCCGCATCTCCATCCATTTTGGTTGTTTATATAAAGCTTCATTTTTCGCTTTTTCCCCAAAACTTAAAGGGCAGGGTGTTTCCCCTGGTCCGGCATTTTTCCAGGGCAATTTTAACGTAAATAAATTGTCAATTGTGGATCTCCCGGCTCTGAATCCTGCTTGCTCTTCGGGTTGATCATTTCTAATATCTTCTTCTACCGAATTCCTTAGAATTCGTGCGTATATTCTACCAATTGTTGGAATAACCGCTATCCCCCGATAATTATTTGGGTTGTCTTTGGGACCTTTTTTATGTATTGTGGATATATATGACGTTTTCCACTGTTTTGGGATCTCCTCTCCATTTAGGCATCTTTCATATAAAGTTCTTAACATTTCTATCAGCTTTTTTGGCCCATATCTTAAAAATTCAGGGTATATTCCTCCTGGTCCAGGGATTTCTTTAGCTTAGTAGCGGCCATTGCTTCTTCAATTTGTTCGAATTTTAGATGGATTTGATCTATTTGTGTTATCTCTTGCCCTGATGTTGTTGCATGAATGTCGGTCTTTTTTCTTGTAGTAACCCTTCAAAATGTTGTACCCATTCCGATTTTCCGATACCACCCAAGTTAATTTCCCGTTTACAAGATGTTCTTACGGACTTAATTGTTTTCCAAGCTTCCGAGCTTCGCGTACCCCCAATATATTGTTCAATATTTTCACATTTTTTTGTCCAGCTCAAGTTTTTCCTATGTATTACTTGTTTCTTCACCTCCTATTGGCTTGTTTATATTCTTCTCTGGATTTGGTGTCGTTCTTTTGAAGGGATTCTCGATATAGTTGTTTTTTTGCTTTAATTTGTTCCTCGATATCTTCGTCCCACCAATAGGGTTTATTTCTCTTAGGATTATGTGATCCTAGAGATTCCATTGCAGCTTGTAATATACATGTAGTTATATGTTGATATTCTTCTTCTGTTGTCCGTTCTATTTTTTCTAGTTTTTCCTCTACTCTTTTGCTGAACAAGTATTTGGTACTGTCGTGTGCGAAGCTCTCGATATTATACTTTTGGCTCTTCGATTCTTCTTTTTCTCCTTTACTTTTTTATCTTTTGGATCATAAGAGGCTATGAATGGTATGTATATTTTGACATCAGCAAGCAGTGGTCTGATCCGCAGTCGGCGCCTCTGTACGCCCTCACGTCTTGGATTTTTTTACCGGATCGTTGTCTCGTGATAAGGTAGTCGATAATTGATTTCAGTCCTCTAGTGTGTTGGTACCATGTGAATTTATGTATATCTTTGTGTGCAAAAATGTGTTCGTAATCTTCAGGTCATATTGTTCACAAAATTTATTAATCGCTGGCCGTTATCATTTATCCTCTCTTCTCCGTGAATACCTACTACTTTGCTGTTCTTTGCTTACCTACTCTACCGTTTAAATCTCCGGCAATGATGATTTCGTGATAATTTGGAATATTATCCATGGTATTTCGTAGGATATCTTCAAAGTTTTCTTTACTTGGACTGTGGCGTCATCGTTTGGTGCATAGATTCCGAGAATGGTTATATATCTCCCCCTAATGAGAATCGTCATTTGAATGATACGTTCGTTTATTGGTTCCCATGATTTAACGTATTTTTTCATTTTTTTGTGTAGTATAATGGATACACCTGCCTTTGCTCTTTCACTTTTTTCAACTCCCGTGTATAGGTGCAAAAAGTCTTTAAGTTTTTCGATTCCATTTCCTTTCTTTTTCGTTTCTGAGAGAAAGGCTATATCTATGTTTCGCTGTATGAGCTCCATTATTATTTCTTATTTTTTATTTCTGATGCCCTGGACATTCCATATTCCCATATTCGTAGTCCGTTTTCTTTGCTGATTTCGTCGATAAGAGCATCCGTCCGATTTCGAGGCTTATTTCTGGGATTTTAGCGAATTTTTCTTTTACGGAGAGAGGTGCTGGCCTCTCGTCCAACCCGAAGGAGTGTCTCCTCTCGCTTTAGCCCCGCAGATTTACCCCATCCACCGGGATTGGTTACCCGATCTCTGAGGATTCTCCACAGGTTACCAGGGGTCACCAGCTTGGAGGTGCAGTAGGAATTGAGCAGGAGGCTGTAGTGACGCATCACTGCTCCTTTGACCCCTGATAATTAAATTCGTTTATTAATTAATTAACGTCTACCCTGAGGTCTGTCGGTTACCGTCAGACAAAGTCTAGATAGCTAAAGGCGGTCTATAGGCCAGTGTGGTTGAGATATCCGTGAGTGAGGCTGTAATATTTATGACATATCATTACTACCTATGTATTAAATGCAAATGCCATTAACGATACAAAAAAACCGGGTCCTACTGATTCCTACTGAAGAAATATTCAAACAAACTCTTTTACATAATATTTAGAAGATAATATTGAATTTAAATTTTGACGCCATATAATCAATTAGTTGCATAATTAATTGCGTAAATTAACATTACAATTGCTAATAAATTCCTTAAATCGCTAAGAAATTGCAAAGAAATTGCTGGTACTTATACACCAACATTGTTTAGTGGTTAATCCCTCGGTAGAAAGATACCTAAACTTAAAAACTGAAATCACTTATAATAGTGTAAGTACTGAATGTGAATATACCAACGTAAAATTACCATATATCAATTACATGTATTGGCGATGGGAATCTCGTTAATCCATTCATGCTCGTCCGCAATTTTTCACTTTTTTTTAATTAAGCTTAAGCTAACACAGAACTCAATGGAGATATGCTTATTGACTTTTGTTCCCAATATGGTCTAAGAATCAATAACACTTATTTTGATCACAACTGGAAATACAAATACACTTGGGAAAATACCAGAGGCAACCAATCGGTATTAGATTATATAATAACAAATAGATCAATTCGCCCTGAACATATATTAGATGTAAGAACTTTGAACTCAGCTAACGTGGGAAGTGATCACAAATTAGTCCTCTGCAAACTGAGATTACATATGAAAAGGCCAGGAGTAAAGAAAGAAATTATAAATAAAGAAAAGTATAATATAGAAGGCCTGAGGGATGAAAGTATTCAAAATTTATATATGAATAGGCTACAAAAATTAATAATGGACAATAAAGTATTAATAGATGACACGGTGGAACAATCTTGGAATAGATTAAAAAATAATATACAAAAAGCAACCGAAGAAGCATTTGGAAAAAGAAAAACTAAAACTAACAAGAAAAACAACAGAACACCCTGGTTTACACAGGAAATAAAAGACCTTAGTAATGAGAAAAAGGCTGCTTATTTATATTATAAAAGAACTGGAATACAAGAAGATTTCCAAAGATATAAAATAATTAGAAATGCGAACAACATGCGAATAAGACAAATTAAGGAAGAATTCTGGGAAAGTTTCACTAAGAATATGGAACATGATCTGACGGGAGCACAAGTGAAAGTGTGGAAAGTGATACGAAATCAAAAGGCCGAAGTGACAGAACTATTTTGCTACAATAAAATTACAAAAAAGCAATGGACAGAATACTTTTAAAAGCTATTTAAGTCCGAAATAACAGCAACCCCGACGGAAGTAAATCTCCCAAATGAAGAGGAAATAAAAATAACAACTGAGGAAATAACGCTAGCACTAAAATTCTTAAAAAATCGCAAAAGTGGGGGAACAGATGAAATCACAAATGAGCAATTAAAATATGGAGGTCAGGCATTAATAGATGAGCTGCAAGTGCTGATACAAAAAATCTTCAATGAACAGGTAATACCATCGGAGTGGAGAACGAGCATAACAATACCCTTATTCAAAAAAGGAGCTCAAAACCTGCCCGAAAACTATAGAGGTATAACCTTACTAAACTGCACCCTCAAACTGGTAACAAAGATAATCCTTCAGAAACTAAACACACATTACTATTAACGAAGAACAATTCGGATTCAGGACAAATAGGTCGACTACTGACGCCATTTTCACATTGCGCCAAATCTGTGAAAATCAATTGAATATAATAAGCCGGCATTTCTATGCTTCGTAGACCTATGCAAAGCTTTTGATCGAGTAAGACTATGCGATGTGTTAAGAATTATGAAGAGAAGAAACGTACCAACTGTAATTATTAATCTAATCAAGAATATTTACACCGATAACACAACAAAGATTAAAGTGGGATGTGAGTATACCGAAGCAATACCAACAACAAAAGGAATTAGACAAGGAGACTCGCTCAGTCCGATGTTATTTAACTTGGTGATGGACGAAATCATAGACTCCATCAAAACAAAAGAAGGATATAAATTGGGCCGAAATAATTTGAGTATAATATGCTACGCCGACGATGCAGTTCTGATGGCGGAAAGTGAAGATGACCTGCAGCGACTGTTGCACCAATTTGTGAGTATATCAAAAGCCTGGAACATGGAAGTATCAAAAACCAAGACAAAGTGCATGACAGTGTGCAGAGATCCTATACGATGTAAGCTAGAAATAGAGGGCACTATTGTGGAACAAATCATGAACTTTAACTATCTGGGAATAAGCATATCTAGTGATCGAAACCTTATTAAAGAGGTACAACGACAGACACATAAAGGAGCAAGAATATCTGGATGCCTACGCGATGTCTTCTGGAGAAACAAATACATGAGCACCGAGAATAAAGTGAAGATTTACAAGACAGTGGTCAGACCTATTATCACATATGCAGCCGAAACAAGGGCAAACACATGCAGAACCAACAGCTAGTACGCACTACAGAGATGACAACACTGAGAGCTATAACTGGTAACTCACTGAGAGATAGAGTACGTAGTGAAAATATAAGAAATGCATGCAACATACAGGATATAGTAAAATTCATTAAAGGAAGACGAAAGAAATGGAATGAACACGTGGAAAGAATGGCAGAAGAACGCATACCTAAAATAGCAAGAAACCAAATACCGACGGGTAGACGACAGCCCGGTAGACCACCAAAACGATGGGCAGAAAGTTGGATATCGACGTCCACCGAAGCACCCCCAAACCGTGATGAACAGCATCAATGATAAACAGGCTAGGCCTAAAGAAAGTGGAAGAAGAAGAAGAAATTAAGCTTTTCGGTCCCGGTTCTTAGCGGAAAACCTTTTAGGGTCCTAGAGAGTAACTGTGCAAAATTTAGTTGGGATCGGTCCCCCTTATGCTGGTTGAAAAACAAAATGGGCGCAACTAGCAAATATGTTAAACCTCAAAACCTTCGCACCTGCAAGGTTAAAAACACACCCGAAGGACTTGCGATCACCCCATGCTCGGTGGAAGATTACAGGGGAATCGCAAAAATCCTGTAGGAGAATTTTAAGCACTTCGTGTACAAACTCCCCGAGGACAAACCCTAAAGGTCATCTTAACAGGGCTGCCTTTAGAATTCACCACCGACTACATCCAAGAAAACCTACTGGCGGCAGGCTACCCAGTCACCGCAGTGGTTCAATACATGGGAGGAAAGGAGAGGTAAAACGCCACTTCCCATCTTCCAAGTCACCCTAGAAAAACCCTCAGAGAAAGGGAGATATTCAACATCAAAGTCCTGCAGGTAACATCCAAACTAAACAAAAAGGCCTCCGGTCCTGACGGCATCACAAACCGTACGATCAGGGAACTACCGAAACAAGGGCTATTGGCCATCACGAGCATAATCAACGCCATGCTTAGGCTCGGTTATTTTCCTCGCTGGTGGAATCTGGCCGACGTGATTATGCTCGCCAAACCCAACCAGAAATAAAGTAGTGCCGGACGACCAATTCGGGTTTCAGCCAGGCCACTCCACGACACACCAAATCCTCAGACTAACCGAACACATCACGTTGAATTGGAACAAAACCAGGCAACGGGAGCGTTCTTCCTCGACGTCGCAAAGGTCTTCGACAAGGTCTGGCACCAAGGCCTGCTCCACAACAGGCGATTTCAAATAAAGATTGGGGAAGCCGCTCCTCCGAAAAGCGAGTCATAGCAGGCTTCCCAATGTTCTATCCTTTCCCTCCCTCTTCACTGTATATACTCACGACCTCCCCCCGCCCAGGGAACACCAAACCAAACAGGGCTGCTATGCGGACGACACCACGTACTTCAGCAGCTCCTTTCAACCAACAAATTGTGAAACGGCTACAGGCCACCCTGAACGATCTTTTTTTTTTTATTGCGTGTCGGAAGGGAAAATCTTAAATAAGACACCACTAGCCCGTGCTGGGTGGTAGTGTGGGGGCATCCCACTAAAACCCCCTTTCGGATGTCCGCAGGATTCGTAGTAAACATTTCATCCGCTCGCATCGGCCCATCTTTAATTATTTTTTCGTTACTCTTTTTGGTGTTATTCGTTTTGGCGCGCTAGCTCTTCTTGATGCTTTGTTTTAAGGATTGTTGTTATTCCAGTTTTAACTGCGTCTTACATTTCTGGATTGCCAAGCATTTCCTTTACCAGTGTGTCTGTGCTTAGGTTACGTATGCCAGATGTTACTCTTGCTTCGGCCCATCTCGGACACACGAAGATGGTATGTTCCGCGTCATCCTCTATCCCCTCGCAATACGTGCAGTTAGGTGAGTTTGCTCTTCGAAACCTATGGAGATAATGATTGAAACATCCGTGTCCGGTCAGGGCCTGAGTAAGTTCGTGGTTTAGCTTGCCGTGCGTTCTCTGGACCCATGGCTTCAGCGCAGGTATTAGTTTTCTGGTCCACGCACCTTTTGTTCCTGTAATGAAATAGTTATTTATGCGTCAAGATGCGTGTGTGCCACTTTTTTGCGGCCGAAAATATTTTGAGATTTAATTTATGCCCTATTTCTTCACATAGAGATATCTATAAGATAAATTAACGAAGTAGCCAATCATATTTCTGATTGTTTTGTTTTGCTGCTGTTTGATTGGTTACTTCGTTAATTATCTAATAGATAGATTATCTAAGAGATATCTCTAGATGAAGAAATCGGGCATAAGTCTGTGGTACCTACCAACAGCGCGTAAGCGTCCAAGTCGAACGCGGTCAAAAAATGCACTTGTACAGTGCCACCAAGCTTACAATAATTTTGGAAAATATGCGAACTTGCGCATGTAGTGACGTTTAATAATCCAAGATGGCCGGCGTTGTGAGACCCCAAATACAAATTTTAATATTTAACTGCAAATTTAAATAAATTTATAGGTTTAAAACTAAATTTTTTATTATAATTTAAAAATTAAACATTTTTGATGCGAACTAATGTGATAAAATTTGAATGAACCAATGAAAATACAGTTACGCACAATTGAACCAATGAACGTATAATTCTACTAGTGTCAAACACGCCCACTCAAAATTATTGTTTACTTGGTAGAGCTGTGTGAGGTTAGACGTTTGCTGTTGCTTAGTAACGATTTGTGTAGTTTGTAAAACTCTACATTGCTTATTATTTGAAAAATAATAGTTATTTGTGTATCTCGTGCGCGAAATAATGCTTTGGTACACGAGAATGAAAGTGTTTTGGCGAGGCGTCGGCCGAGACAAACCATCATTCGAGAGTACCAAAAGCATTTCGCGCACAAGTTCACACACTATTTTTTCTATAACTGCAGATTAATACCAAAAAAAGGATTTGATAAAAATTATTTTTCTATATTGTGTTTGTTTGATTTTGGGAACGTGCGCCAAAGTATTTTGCGCACTTCGCGGCGGGCGCAAAATCCTTTCTCGCACGATGAATAAATGTCAAATTTTGATCACTGTTATTAATGTGCAAACTTCAATTTTCTGTCCGATTATAGAAAAAATATAGTTAAGGTGATAGCTTTTTTTTTTTTGTATGATTTATAATTACGATCAACCATGTTTGTAATTTTTTGCATTTTTAAAAATTTCTTTATAATTTTTTAAAAATTTCTCTAAATTCAAATTTGGCGCTGCTACATTATTGAATCATCCCGTACATGAAGAGAACTATCTCTCTTTTATCTTTTGAATCATCCTAAGATTGTAAATTAGGACCCCGTTTGTGGATTTCATAAATAATTTTTTTATTTTGTCAACTTTATAATTTCAATAATTGGGCACTTTAAGGTAATAATTGATTATCTTTCATTAAAAAATTTTGTTTCAAGTAACCTTTTTGCTTTTGTTCAATCAAGGTGTTAACTCTCAAAGAGTTTATTGAATTATTGCAATGATAAAATTTGTATGGAAAATAATTGATGATTACCTACAAAATTTGTTAGTTGATAGCTTTTTACATTTAATGAAACTAAAGGTAGTACAAAAAATATTCAGGTTATTACTATTGTATTTCTGTTTCGTAATAAATTTTAACATTAAAAATTTTTTATGCGTTTTAGAAAATATTTGCATTCTTAAATTAGCCATAATTAGTTAATTATTTTTGCCGGTACTTTAAATATAATAGTATTTAAATTTAATGGAAAGGTTTTACTATTTTGTTTGTGAAAAGTAAGTGGACAATTGGTCATAGCACTCTTTAAATGCTGTGAGTTTATGGGCATTATTATTGCTTTGTAAATTTATTGACATTATTTAGTGATGCATTACCAAACAAATTTAAGAACTGTACCATTTTATTTAGGTGTGATTAAAAAAGTAAATGATTAAATAAAGATTTAGGTTTAATAACAATTAAATTCGTTGTATTGGTAAATTTTGAAGCTTTAAAATATTTTATTTACAACATTTTTCAGAATTAATACTATTCTTATTTTGAAACAGTGCAATTAGTAATTATCGATTTGATAAGTGTTTTTCTTTAAGCAATAAAATTAATAAGTCAATGTAAATTTTAATTTAATAGCGATAAAGAATATGGTTTTATTTTTTAATTAATATTGACCTTTTGAATTTAAAGTCGAAATAGCACTAATTTAAGATCAGATTTTGATAAAAATAAACATTTTGTTACGAAAAACTTTCTATTGCATTGTGGTAGAAATTTCGGTAAATTTGAATAAAATAAAACATTTAAGTCTAAACTGCATAATGATATCGACAATTAAGAAACTTGGTATTAGATTTTATTAAAGAAGATTTATTTTTATACGTTAAAAAGGCCTTATAAATTTAAAAAATTAATTTAGATTAACCAAAGTAATATGTGAATATAAAATGCCATTCGGATAATTAATTTCACTGTGCGAAGCTAATTGTTTGAAATTAAATCGAGTTTCATTATCGACATTTTCGATTTAGTGATTTATATTGCATGTTTTAGTCCATGGATATATGAATTCATTTTCAGTAAATTATTATTAATTAAACAAAAACTGGAGATTTTAATTATAGATTTTAATAAAATTATTTAATAAAATTTTTAACAATTCCAAATTTAAAAAACTTTGTTATAAATTTTAAATTACATTTTGTTGTTCTAATGGGTCAACTTCAACCTAGTAAAACGCAAGGTTTACCGAAATTTTGAATGAACTGTCTAAAATTTCTTATATATACAACATTTTTCAGGAAATTAGCTACTCACTACTTTTATTTTTTGAAAATGCATATGTTACATATTATTTCGATTTTTTTTCAAGATTTTTTCATTTTATAGTTCTAATGAATATTTGTTATATAATGAGTTAAGTGTAATTTTAATTAACGGGTATTATAAAATTGTTTTATATCTTTCACGTTCAATTAATTTTTAATTTTTAATTAAAAGCGACATAAGACTAGCACCGAAATAGCGTAATTGATGCAGTATTTGAATTAGATAATAGAGTATTAGAATTTTCATGCAAAATACCTTCCACTACATTATGTCATTGTTTACAAGAAAACTATTGCGGTGTCATAAAACTTTTGAATAAAATTTAAACATTTAATTTTTGCTTCACTAAGGCACTGGGGAGATCCATACTGTTCCAGACCCTAGATGAAAAGCAGCAACTGGTTATACCTAAATTTTGAATTGTAGAAGAAGAATTTTACGGACAGTAAAACGGTTTTCATAAACCGTAAAAGCTCCCACCTCTCTGTCGAAAAATAATTCTGTTCCGGCTCTGTGATGTATAGTGTTTATACTTTTATAATAATTAAAATACGTAAGAATCATTACATTTAAAACTGAAAGAGGGTGCACTAATACTGGGTGTTGAATGACTTACCGATGCATAGGAAAATTGCATGTAAAATCACATTTATGCAAATTCCTGCTTCCCTAATTATTTTAGAGATAAAAATTACGAAGAAATATTAACTACAAATGGTAACTGCATTAGATTTCATTTAGCTTTTACTCAATGAGCAAAAAAGGTCTTTAAAAATTGTTAAAATTTTTGTTTATGAAAAGTTAGTTATCCGCAACCTCTGCTTCGATAAAAATTATTTTTGTAAAAATACTTCTTAAATCATTGCGGTTCAATGTTTTATTCAAATAGCAGTAGAACGTGACGGCTGCATCAAAAAAGTTATAAAATACATGATTTTAAGTATAATTACAAAAAAATTAAAAAAAGCTGGACTTGAGGTTTCGAATTTAGCGTATCATAGAAACCTATTACATTTTTTGATTTTTTATTGCCTAAACGTCAAAATTTTGGATTTATTCTTACCCTACAATGCTTCTAATTTAGTGCCCTTTCATAATTTTCTTTCATTTTGACAGGAAAACTTGTACTTATGAGTGGCATTTAGCAAGACACATTGTTTTAATTTAATAATAATTACGGCGCAAGTTCATAAAATTATAATATTAATTTCAATCAAGTTCCCGTGCTGGATTTAGCTACGTCTATCGAAGTAATATCAAAGTAGACGACGTTAATTTAATAATAATGTAAACTACTTGTAGACAAAAAAGCAGTTTTGTAGATTTTAATTTAATGCCGGTATGTACAATTATTCAGAGCGATCGGTGCAGCAGAGATCGTGCATTCCATTGCATCTACGTGCATTCCATGGAGTCCATCAAAGCCTAACAACATTAGTTGACCGGTAAACTGCATTTTTTCGTTATTTTATGAACTAAAGTTTTTGAGAAAAAATGTTCAGCCTTGTGCAAATAAGTCGAAAAAGTTAATTTTTTAACACCGTTCATGGGTGGTAGACTCTTGAAAACAACACTTGTGGTTATAAGGCATTTTATAAAATTTTTACAAGTTTGGAAATCTTTTATAAATGCCCGCAACATCATTGGTAGACTGCCGTTTTCTTTATTTTCAATATCAAAACAACAAACTGAGAAAGAATCAGCGTTGTGCTAATAATGGCACAAATAATGTCGTTGCTTCCGTACTATAAACTCAGAAATTTCCTCAAAAAAATGCTAATACTTTTTTGGTGCAAAGTTTGACAGTTTTATGGTGTATAATAAGTATTTTTTATAAAAATTGTTTTGAACAGGTCATCATGTTATTGAAACTTCCATTTTAATTTCTATGGATTTCTTTATTTACAAAGTTCACAACTAAACAAGTAAAAAGACTTCAATTAAAAAAGTACTTGGAAAATTCTCCCTCCTTTCGAGAAAATTTTGTTTCTCTTCAATTCAGTTCAGTGATACGTGAAGAAGTCTCTATCTTCTAGCATACAGAAGATTAATTAAATATAAACAAAATGAAAGTAATTTTATCATCTGTACTTGTAGTGTACTGCAATACCTTACAAGAAGTCCACCTACCTAGTATCACCCTCACCTGAGAAACACATCACCACGCTACAAAACCGCACCATGGGCCTAATGGCAATGTTGAATCCATTGATAGATGGATAGGTGAAAATAGCGTGCTGGCGCTGGACCTCAAGCTGAGACTCGACAAGACCATCATCCGTCTCACCATCACCTACGCCAACTCCACGCAGACACTGGGCTGAAAATCCTGGAGGACCTGAACTGAGAAGCAGCCGAGAAGATGTACCATCGATGTGCCAATGTGAACAGTACAACCCGGAGGATTTTTGGCATCACAAGCGTCCAAGGAGCATCATCACTGACGGGTAAATTCATATATTTTTACTTTCAAATCAATTATTTTTATTTAATTATCACACTTCAAGTTTCACATTCTTGTGAAAGCAATAATTGTTTTAATTTATTCATAGCTATGGGCGGCACTACAGTATTCTTCTTTCCCTTAATGTATAAAGTACTTTTATAATACAGGCGACGGGGCACCCGTCACATTTTCAGTTAACATTTATGCCCGGTTTCACAAATATTTATTTTTTATAAAATGTAAAACCAGCACAAAAATTTTAAAATATTTAAGTTTAATGAAATTTGAAAAAAAATTTATTATTTTTTTACAATTCTAATGAAAGGGTATAGCCGGATAAGCATGTAAAATCTGCCCCCAGCGATTTTTAAAAATCTATATGATGGATCGATTTCTAACTAAAAAAACAATGTTTTTCTGAAAATTTGAGCTGTTAAACCCCGTGGTACGACGTAATTAAATAAAACGTGTTTTCGGTAATTATTTTATTGTAACTATTCTACTGAATATTTTTAACAAAAATTTTATTGGTAATAATTATCAACAAGAGACATTAAAAATAATTTTTATAATTTTGTAACCACCCCTTTTTTAAAAAAATAATGTCCTCACGAATTTTTTCAAATAACTCTTTTTGCTCTTCATTATACGGTAAAATTTTCAACTTGATTCATTTGGTGGAACAAGGTCAAAAAAATAAAATTGATTTTTTCATATTTTCTTTTAATATTATTCACTAGATTTACTTGTGAAATACTGCTTTTTATTCAAAATATATCAAAATCTTATTTAAATGTTCATACTATTTTGAAAATTTTCCAACTCACATTAAAGTTTAGGACCTCCTTAAAATTAAAACCTCATTAAACTTGAAACCTTTAAAATATTTTATACAACATATATTTTCAACAAGTAATTATAAACATTTACAATTATTATTTAAACGTAAAATTTAGTTTAAATATTTGTGAAACTCAGGCATTATATAAAACTCAAGCTCATTATATCCGAGGGTTCAGTGGTATAAAATCTAGTGCCATTACTGCACAAATATAATAGGTTGTAGAAAAATAATCATTATTTTTTCACTAAATGACTAGTAATTATATACTTCTCGTGATGTATTGATCGCATAATTATTATTTAAATATATTATATGAGTTTGTTACTTAGGAAGAATTAAGAAAATATGCTATGCCGTGGCAATCATTTTTATAAAATGTAAAACCAGGACATGAAAAAAAATGATCATTTTTTATGTTTTCATCTCTTTTTCAGTAGAAGACGAAAACAGTCTCAAAAGTCAAAAAGTTAATAACTATTAAATACTTTATGCAGAAGGATACATTCAACTTCATTTGTGGAGCATTCGTGCAAAAGCCAATAAATCCACTTTGAACTGAAAATGAGTGTAGTTATTTAGTACTAATTCGATACTCCTTTACCTATTTAAGAAGTCACATTTAAGCAAAAATCAACATTTACCATGTAAAATCTCTTGTAAACTTAAGCATGTGTGCAAAACTTGATTAATCCGATATTCTAGTAAAACCTGATGAATCCTTTGCAATTTTATTGCCATCTCGAGGGGAGCAATTTCAATACTAAATTAAGCTGCAATAATTTATGCGTAATTATCATAGAGCTATAAGCAGTATAAAGCTGTGGGTTGGATATATCAAAAACCTTGGAACATCTCTCAAAAAGATCCAAGGAATATCGGATTTAAAGAGAACTAAAATAAATTTCAGAATACTTCGGTGAAACATTGTGGATTCTCCAATTTCAGTTTCACTCCTATCCATGTCAAGTTTGAAAAATTTTTAAACCCCATAGCTAATGACAAAGATCTATCACTTCATGATATTAGTACAAACCGTGGTACCCCGAAAAAGAAGAAAGTATCATTACGACATCTAAATTAGAGCAACAATTTGGTTCTACTTGGGAAAAAGAGGAATCAGCAGAAATTACATGGTACAAAAACATATTAAGTGGAGTGAATAATAAAGCAACATTTACTTTATATTGCTTTGAAGAGGAAACTGCCATCCAAATTAAGTTTTTTTTAAATTTTGAAAAGAATTTTTTTTTTAATTAAAGTTTATTTCACTTATAATTTTTTTTTAATATATTAATCTTTTTATAACTCTTTTTATAATATATTATTATTATTAAAAATATAAATTTTATGCAAAAACCGATAAATCCAAACATTTTTTTTCTTTATCTATTGTTTGACAGTTTAAATTTTATCAAAATTCTAGAATTAGGTTGTGTGACCCCTAAGACATTATTAGCAATAAAACCTATTCCAAAATGTTGAGACGAACGCATGCCACACGTTTTTGTCAATTTGCCACATAATTTAAAAAGTGGATTTAACGGCTTTTGCACGAATGCTCCTCATTTCTAAATTTGCTTCTTATATTTTTCTGATAAATGTATTGATTTTAATAATAATTCGTTCTCAATCTTTCCATAAAATTCCATGCAAGATAGGTGCAAGATACTCGTAAAATGAAAAATTTGTAAAAACTTTCTACATTACTTATTATTTTGAAGCATCCTGTAGACAAATAATATTGTACACATCGTGCGCATGAGCAGGACACCTGTTTCGTTGGAGCTGTCATTTTTCATTTTGTTGCATTGTGGTTACATTTTTTGTGGTGTTGGTTAAATAAAGTTTATCGTGAGCATCCGAGTTTATAATTAGATTATTCAGGTACTAATTACTAATCTTTCAATTAAAACATTGTTGTTTCAAATAAACTTTTAGTATTTTTTTGGTTACTTGAAATTCTACAAAATGTGCTTAACCTCAACAATATACAGCTGGATTGTTCGCAATTTTGTTCACGATATAAATTTTTGTACAGATACTAAGTGATTTAATAACTGGATTGACGTGGATTTTAGCCATATTTTGATATTACAACTGGAAATATTGTAATACATTTAAATGATGCTCTTTAAACGATGCTGTTTAAATCAAGGTCAACATGTGTCCTGAAAATGCTGCAAACTTCTTATCGTGACAATGTGTAACTATTTTTTTTATTTATCGGTTAATTGGTGTCATAATATTATTTATCATTAATTTGCACCTTGCACAAACAGTTTACACAAAGAGTAACAGTTTTGTTATTGCATTTTATAGTCGTTGTTTTGTGTGCACTCGGCATAATAACTGCAGTATTTGGTGACTTTTATTGTTTCAAATATATACTCAAATTCAACCATTAATTAATGCCTTACTGCTTACGTATGAATATGGGCGATAATTTTGATTCTAATTAAATTTGTATTTTGCAGGTTTATCTCGGTACGATCATGGCATGACACTTTGGCGGATCCACTACCACGTTGTGATACCTGGTTTGAGGCGGTACAGAGTAAAAGTTTTATGCTGCCCATCTTCCCTCGGAAGGCAGTGCTTATCCACTAAAGTCATTAGCCAGGAAAAGCTACTTATAAAGAGGACCACGATAACAAAATTGAGAAGAAGGAGAAGGTTCTTCTAACATCTAATCAAGGAGTGAATTCAAATCGACAAGGATTGAATGGATATCATTTCAGCACATCTGTTTAGGGGTGAGTTATATGTATATTATTTTTGCTTGTAATTAAGTGGGGTCATATTTTTGGTATCTCTCGTTAAAGAGCCATTCCTTCTTACTGTGTGTATGTGGGTGAAATTATTAAAAGTAATTTCTTTCAGATGTTAAGTTAAATTAACCCACTTATTTTAAATTATAAGTAAAAGTTAATGATTAATCGATAAGAATCAGGTGCAAAACATTAAGTACAGCTCACGAGTATATAAAATTGTAACGAGGAAGGAATTCATTAAGAACAATTAAATTTTTCAAGTGACTAACAGTCAAAGCATCTCGGAGAATATATTAATAATTATTGCAAATGTGAAATTAAAATAGCCCACCCAATTTATAAAAACTTAGTTGATTTATATGAAGCTTAGTAGTTTTATGTTTCTTGTGACATTAATTACAAATCTGAGGTAAAATATTCGAAATTTATGGCAGTGTAATGACAGTTGAATTTCTGATATTTTTGAAAGAACTGCTCTGTAGTTTCTTACTGTTACAACTTTTTTTGAGGAAATTAGCTACTGATTTGTTTTTTCATTCCATAACTTGAATGAATTTATTGATATTATGCAATGACTCACCTGTAATTTTATTTAAATTATTAAGGTAGTTGCAGCGATCCAGCCTAGTTTTTGAGTGACCAATGCCCGTTTTCACCAACCAATTCCTAACGTTAAGAATTCCCTAACTTTGACATAAGAAACTTTTATGTCAAATTTAGTTTTTACCAAGCGCTAAGAATTTCTTTACGCCTGAAAACGATTGGTGAAAACGAGTATAATTCTTAAAAAATTATTATCAATGCTTTAGAAATTTTGTTAATGGTATTGCTAATTATAATATTAAAAACGAATGTGTGAGGATTAAGAATCGATTGTTTTATTTAAACATATCGATTTATTCAAGAATTTACAATATCATTTGACTCACGGATCATATATGATGTTTAAATTTAGCAGTGCTGCAATAAGTTATAATATAAATTATTAATCTAGCACCCTTTCTTACATTAAATAATCAAACGTCAAATATATGTAAATAATATTTTTTGCGGACTCCGTCATTTCGGCGATTCCAATTCGGCAACATCATTTGGCGACGGTCAGTTCGGCGATCCGAATTTTGCCTATGCTAGTTTGGCGACGGTCAATACGACGACATAACATTCGACTATGTCGATTCGGCGACGGGAGATATACTTTTAGTTTATTCAATTTATTTTTAATTTGATTCTATTTCATTTATAGTGTGAAGTAAATTATTTAATATGAGCATTGAGTATAAGTGTGGATTTTGAGCTTGCCATTCATCAAGCTATTCGTGAAGTATTTCCTGAGTTAACATAGTTACATGGCTGCTTATTTCACTTAGTAAAAAACTTAAAAAACATTTAGCGTCATGTAATCTTTTGAAAAGATTTAGCACTGATGTTAACTTAGCATTGCGTGCAAAAATGGTTATTTCGTTTGTTCCAGATAATGACATTTTTCACGTAATTACAAGTTTGGAAAATTATTTACCAGAAGAGTTAGATCCAATTTAAGAATGGTTTACAAAAACATATATTGGGCGTCTTAGAAATAATGGTAGCAGAAATAATCCGATGTTTTCTTCAAATATTTGGTCTGTACATACATACCTTCAAAAAAAGCCCCAGTACGAAGCGGCGGATTCTCGAATTTTGGCAAAGGTAGCCAATTATAATCCTAATAATATTATAGAATATCTTTGCGGTATAGCTTATAATTATAACATGTTTTAAAATTTGTTTAGTATAAAAATTATGTATTGAATATCTAGTACATATGTATGTAATTTTTATTTTATTTTATTTATTTATTTTATAATTAATATTTAAATTTAACTTTGTACAAATTTTATGATCAAAAGATAACAGTTTTTACAAATATGTAAAAACTGCAGGTGAATTCAATAAATTCAAATAAAAGAAACTCTTCTGCAGAAAATTATTTTAATTAGCACTTACCGGTTTTATAATTATTTTTTTTTAGTTCGGAAAATTATTTATAAAGCCGGTAAGCGCTAATTAAAATAATTTTCTGCACAAGAGTGTTTTTTAATTTGAATTTATAGCAGTTTTTTCTAACTATTGTCAGGAACATTAGATTTACGCCAACTTTCTAATATAAATAAATTTCCTGTCGCCGAATCGACGTAGTCCAATTTTCCGTCGTCGTATTGATATCGCCGAATTGCCATTGCCAAATTGACAGTTGCCGAAACTAGTATAGCCGAATCTCGGGTTGCCGAATTGACCGTCGTCGTATATGCGGTGCCGAATTGCTATCGCCGAACTGCGGTTGTCGAAATGACGTGGACTGTATTTTTTGCTCACGTAAAGAGCAATTCATTACAAGATAAATTTTTATCAACACTGTAACTGTACACATTTCGCAATCAATTCCAAAAAGTACGCTTTTGGAAAACTCAAGTCTTTTCATAATTATACTTTGTGTAGAAAAAAATTGATAATAGGCTCATGGCGTAATTATCTAACGTCCGACCTTATACACATGTGATAGTTGGATCGAATTCCATGATTCCAAGTTTTTTTCTAGTGAAATTAATTTTTATTTTTCCATTAAAATTCATTTTTATTTTGTTATTAAAATTAGTAATAAAAAACAACTTTCAATTGAAAATATCTTCTTCGAGCTTTGAACTTGGTCAAAGCCAAGCTGGGGGGTGGTTTCTCGTTGCCATCCCCATAATCCACAGATTATGGGATTGGACCTTTGATCATAGCAGTGTATTTGACGCTACCAGGATTTGAAGCACAGTCTTTGGCTTTCTGATATTTGTATTTACCACTTATCATTTTTAGACGCCGTAAAGGAAGCCCAGCATTTTCGAGTGCACAATAATGGGCTGAAGAATTAGAAGAAGGGATTATTATCAACTGACAAAATTTATCTCTTAAACAAGTAGATTTTTCTATTTTATTTACACCCTACGAAAATTATACCGTAATAACTTTGCACCAAACCTTCTTTCTTATTTTCCGTCGAATGTCCGAACGATGGCTTTCCGCCAAATTGATTTATATCAATTTGGTTTATTCCAATTCGTATCCACCGATGAAAAAAAAATTTAATTGGTAATGAAAATAACTTTTTATTAAATTTTATTTGAAATAAAAAATAAACCTTTTCAGGGTTTAGGCTTTATTGCCTGTTCCGACTTTATAAGTCTCGCTAATGTTATTTTAGAAAATAAACCTAACTTTAAAAATTGACACTGACATAAAACTTTTTTAATTTATGTGACGATGCCAAACATACGGTTCTTCAGAAATCAAATTGCATCATATTAAAAAATTATTTACAGACAAACCAGATAGTCAAAATTTTTAATTTTTATTTGGCATTTTGTAAGATATCCTACATGTAGACTAATTTTTATGCGTCTGACATGGATATAACTATTTTATTGTACGGAAATTTGAAACTTTTACCGAGTTCTCAATGCTTTTACATGTTAAATTCACAAATTTTAAATCCGATTATCTCACAAGGTACATGGTGAATCATTTTCAAATTTGTTTTACAATTATGATAAATCATTAACTTTATATTTTCTAATTTTCATATTTTTGACATGGATTTGAGAAAATGCCAATGGAGCGCTGCAACCACTTTAAATCATCGTTTCATAAAATTGTTTTAAATTTTATATTCAATTTAAATTGTAATTCTTAATACATCATAATAAAGAGGTAATCAATCTAAGATCTTAAAATACAAGAATAAGAAAATTGACAGTTATCTTCATCTGATTGTTGAACTGAATCTCTTGATCTGGTTCTCCAGCTTTTTCATTCATTACAACTGGGCCTCGATTTGAGTCATTTTTATTTGTGTAGCATCAAAATATAGGACCGAAAATCTTATATGTGTCACATAATTCAATTTGTGTCCTTTCAATTAATGCAAATTCGATTTTTTGTGTCATACGTAAAATTCCAACAACTGTAATTTATTTGTTTTTATCTGTAAGTAGAAATATGTTATATGTTATAATAGTGTCATATCGTCGCCTCAGAATCAGAGTATTCTATGTTCATTTTTCTAAATTTTACAGTAGCGCTGTTTAAAGTTTCTCTATCGTCTCACCCTTTACTGTCACATTATATAATAATTTCAATTGAAAAACTTGATGATAAATAACCCTACAAGTCAATATTCGTTGTTATTTTTTTAATTTTAATTACAAAATTTAAACTAGGTCGTATTTTAAAAATGGAAAAACGGAAAATAGAATAATTTTGCACGCGTTAAGAATTTTACTTGAAGTCATTTTATTCTATCTCCAACATTTTTGTTTATAACATTATAATTTTAAAATAAAACTATTTTAATGTTATTAAATTTTATTGTCACTATAACTAGAAACAAATTAACAGTTTAATTAACAAAAATTAATAATTCATTGAATTAAAAAAATACTTTTTTGGTTAAAAAACGGAATGCATATACGCTGGGATAATAAATTAAGTATTTTAAAACCTTTTATTAAAAATTTCCAAAAATCCAGATCTACTTTTGAAAAATACTGTTGTAAGGATTAATATGAAGAATTTTATCACGTGGCAACGGTGGTGTCTGTGTTTAAACTTGGGGCGAAGAAATATTTTGTAAGAAATATTTTAATGCTGTTTTTCTGGTAGATTTAAAAAAACATATTTTTTGTGCATCACTATTGAAACCCAACTTAAAACTAATACAGTTGGAATCATTTTCATAAAAAATTTCATTAAGCTTGGTATAAGGAATATTTTTTGAGAAAATCAAATATTTTGATACATTTGATGAAACACAATGATTTACTGCACCGTAAATTATTAAAATCACCTGCTAAGTTAGTTGATCACTAAAGAGAATGCTGCAAATTATATAATTTCATAACGTAATATCTGACGATTAGTTAGATCTATTCTATGTACATCTTACGCTAATGTAATTGGTCGCTTAGGACATAGAATACTCTGATTCTAAAATTAGGATGTTTAATGGACATAGAATAAAATAGCCTCAGATCAACGTAACCAATAGACTTTTAAAATTTTTATTACATTAAATTGTAGACAATCGCATTTAGAATAAAATGGTATAAATAACTCAATTTCGAAAAATATGGACATAGAATACTCTGATCCACACGATAATTATAATGAGTTTTAAAAATTTTTTTACATTTAAGACAATATTTAAAAAAAGGGTATAAATAATCAATTTGCAGGAATTGGCAAAAATCTCTACCCACTTTTCTTTTCATTTTATCCCAAAGGTACATTTATATTATTTCTGGAGTGCCAACATTCAAGCGAATAAGTCACAAGATGTCATTTTGGGGTTTAGATAAATTCGAATAGTAGTATTGCCTATCTATGATATCTATTGAAAAATGCGTGGTTCTAAAGATCATAAACATAAGTACTAATGCAATTTAGCATAAAACTGAATATAAAATTACACTTTTATAACTTTCAAAACGTTTCTGAAAAATTACATTTTGTGACTTATTCGCTTAAGTGTTGGCACTCTTGATTTGCAGTCTTACTTATAAACGATGTATAACTATTATACAAACCTTATATAGTTGTAATAATGAAAAGAATCTGACGTCATTTTCAATATGTGTATGAAATAAGTCAAGAATTACACTGAAAGTAGGCTAGAAAATTCATTTAAATGCCATTAGATGATAAATAATTAGATGGTTAACCTAATTTAGTGTAAACATACATGAAGAACTAATCGTCGACTTCAATAGTGTATGAAATCAGTTCAAAATACAATCTTGAGAAAACCTAGGGGAGGCAATAAACCGAATTCATTTCATGAAATTCTTGAAGTGAATTTGAAGAGAAATTAGATGTGTTAACCTAAAATAGTACAGCTATGTAACGTAAACGCGATGAAACAGCAGTTCATCTTTTTTGGCCTATGACGGTAAAAAGCCGAATTCGGGAAATTCAGATTTTCGAGTCGAATAATGCGATGAAATTTTCTATACACATTAAAACAATTGTGGTACGTGTAAGCTACGATAACACACCTTATTTAATTTCTAACTTTAAAACTTTTAATTGGAAAAGGTATTGTAAGAAGTTCTAAAATTGAAACGATAATTGATAAATTTCAAAAATTCAGAATTAAAATTTCGACATGTCAAAGCAATGTTAAATAAACTAATAAATTTTGTAAATCATTCACATAAATTTTTTAGGTACTATCTACATCAAATCCCAATATAATTCTTTTAACTTTTCAAATTATGTGTAATTGGTATTAAACAGCAGGTCACTTTATTTGGTACCAAAGTAGTGAGAATTGTAAATTAATTATGATAGAAGAAGTATGGTAACATAATTGACATAAATTAATCACGTCACTGACGAAAAATTTGGTCTCAGAATTAAAATTTAGGAAACATTTATTTTGTCGAAAGAAACAATGTTAGGTAAGTAAACATTTTAAAAAAGTTGTATAATCATTTTCTAACATAAATTTTTATAGGTTTATGTAACATCATGCCAATATAAATTCTTCTTCAACTTCTTCAAATTTGTGTAATTGGATTAAATCATTGCAGGTCACTATTGATTTAGTACCGACAAGTAGTGACGAATTTAAATTAATTATGATATAATGAAGGTATGTACATACATAGTACAGAGAACCTCGATTATCCAGGCCGATCGGGACCGTGCTCGGCACGGATAATTGAAAAACACGGATAATAATAATTGACGTTTTTGTTAAATTATTACAAAAAATACACTAAACAGCTTTCTATGTAATCCAAGTGCAGCTCTGAAGTAAGCATAAATTTTATACATTTGATTTCACATAGTATACTATTAAAGTTGCAAATGTCCACGGATAAACCGCTGGCGCCGCACGGATAAGCCGCTGCATGCATAATAATTGACAGTAATCGATGTATAATGTGCCCACGGATAAATCGCTTTACGGATAAACCGCTTCACGGATAATTCGTTCATGGATAATCGGGGTTCTACTGTGTACTATGTAATTATAATATAAATAATATTAATAAAAATTATTGTCAATTTACCAAATAATAAATGTATAAGTACTAAAATTTAAAAACTCTTTTTATGTAAACACAATTTTTATGTAATTATAATAATACAAAATTAAGTTATGCCCGATTTCTTCACTCATAGTTATCTTCAAGTTAGCAAACTTCAGGTTGAATAGACGAAATAACCAATCAGATGATTGATATATTTGTTTTGTTGTCATATGATTGATTATTTCGTCAATTTAACCTGAAGTTTGCTAACTTGAAGATAACTACGAGTGAAGAAATTGGGCATTAGTGTTTTAAGTATAATTTATAAGTTTTGCATTGTATTTTTCACGTTTTTAAATATAAAATAATTATAAAAATGTATCTAATTTGTCTAATTCTTTCACGTAAATGATCTAATCTTTTTAGGAAATTTATCTACCAAATTTACTAAACCATCTATTTTGAGTAGATAAAACAGCTGATTAATTTATTGAAATCACACATTTGTAGTAGGTAAAGAAACTACCAAAAGTAGTTTTTTTTATCTAAAATTCTTTATAAAACGTTTACACGTATTGTCATATTTAATAAATTATTAGACAACTTATCTAAACATAAGTTTGTCTAATTCATCTATTAGCAAATAGATGTTAGTCAATTGAAGTAGAAGGTTGAAAATCAATGCCAGTTTTTAGGTGATATGTCTAAAATTTAGATAGTTTTTCCACATTAATTTTTTCAGTGTATGAGTCAGGAAAAATTAACAACAAATTAACATCAAACAGAAAAATTAATTAAAATTTTTTTTTTATAATTTAGGAAATTTTTAGAAATGCAAAAAAGACAAACATAGTCGACCTGAATTATAAATTGAAAAGAAAATATAATTGAGGCGATGAATGCAACTCTGCTTTTTTGAATGTTTACGTTGGTAGTGTGTTGTGAAAAAGGTGTCTACTTGTTAGATTTTTATTGGCCTATCACCTCAACTATATTTTCTTTTCAATTTTTATTTGGGCTTAATTTTTAATTAAATGGCAAGTTCTTAATGTTTTCCAAGTTTCTCAAATGAAAGAAAATTCAAAATAAACAAAATGCAAGACAGCAGACGTTGGACAATTTTTAAACAATAATTTTATTTACACGTTTCTTAAATTTTATTATTTTGAAATAAATGTTGTATAACTTGATTTAGCATTTTTATTGATATTTTATTAAATTACAAATTTTGTTAGATGCATTCTGCAATCATGAAATTTTTGTTCACAATTACAGGAGTATGTGATTTTATTATCACTATGACAATTTACCACACATTATATCATCCAATGTGTTTGCATCGTTTTAGTCACATGGATCAATCAAAGCTATCTGATATTCTTTCAGCGAATATTATGTTGGTGCACTCTTGCCATCGCCGTGGCAACAAGAAAAATAATAGCTATCAACAATATCTTTGCAACGTACTTACCTATGCTTGTTGATTTTAATTTAAAATTAATTTTATTTAAATTAAAATTATTGTTCGATAAATTGTCAAAATAAATATCACTTGTGATCATGATTTTGCTGGTAATTTTGCCGAATGAACCTGCTTGTTGTACGAGAAAGAAGCCCTCGTGCTGCGCACTCGTGCTTCTTTCATCGCAACAAGCAGTCGTGATCGATTCGGCAAAAATTTCCGGCAATATCATGATCACTAGTGATATTACTGTTGAAAATTGTTTATGATGATTGCAGAACGCATCTCGCAAATTACTATGGAATCTTATGAAAAAATGTGATTTGATTTGAATTTCATAGCACTTTTACAGAATTGTAATTGGTGTATATAGTTGTTGTTTCGTGTGTATTTGGTAATGTAACTGCAGGAATGATTAGTAATTTTTCTGTTTCAAATATATAATCAAATTCAATCCTTAATTATTCCTTACTTGTATATGAATATGAGCAATATTCTTGTTTGTAATTAATTTTGTATTTTGTAGGTTTATTTGGAGACGATCAAGCCATGGCACTTGGATGTGACCTTTGCTGGAAATCGAAATGGAATTAAAGCGCATCTGTTTCAAGGTGAGTTGCATGTCCATTATTTTTGCATGTAATTCACTATCGGAGTAAAAAGTTCTGACCCTTGAGGTTGAAGTCAAATAAAATCAAGAATTAGAAGTGAAACAATTCTAAAAAAAGATATGATATCAAGTGATCATATAATATAAATATATATACGCATATAACCGTCGTTGCTAGACCCGCTATATTCATCAGGCAACCACAGACCCACACGAAAGGGATCAGTTATGGAAATATATATTACGCCAATTCCAAGTATTCATTGATACACACAATTACTGACGTTGAGGGGTAAACAATTAAGAAATATAAATTTTAAATAAATAACACAATCGTTATCAGACCCACTTTGTAAAACAGTGTTTTCGAACCCGTGTTTATATTAATACGATAGGTGAGCGTCTTTTTCAATCCCACAAACGTTGCCATATCTCTGGGATTCACAAGGATGCTTATGTATGCAACTATGTAACTTGATCATATACAAAATATAACGAACTAGTGTATTTTCTTTGTGTGCATTGTTTAGGGTTTTATAAAAAAATTTACTTGTGGCGCCATAAAAAAAAGTGTCAATTGAAAACAGACAATAACGAAACCGGTTCAAAAGTTCGGCATTTACAGAATCACAAACATTTTTGGCATCTACTGGCCTCCTTGGTAATTATTTAAATAAAGGTCGATTGAAATCTAAAATATTTAATATTATGAGGACCGACAATATTAGTTTCACTGCGAAGTGTGACCCATTGATATGCCTTTATGGTGAATCCTATTTGGGAAAACATAAAAGAAAGCAAATGAACGTAGTAGTGTCCAATAAAATACGAGAAGCAGCAAGATTTAAACTTGCATTCCAAAAATCAACTTATATTGTAAATCTTATAGAAGCCTTAAAACCAGAAATGTACAATCACATCATCGCTGCATCGAAAATTATAAGTGGGTATAATGCTGAAACTAAAAGTTATAAAGCTTCTTCTTTTGCTCTACACATATGGGAACAAATTTGAAATTTTTATGTGATGTAGCACGAAAGGCTATAATTATCAAGGATGCTTTATTTTCAAATTTAAATAGAAAAGAAACCCAAAAAAATATTTTAGAGCTACGAGAAATGATTGACAGTCACTGGTTAATGATATTTTCAGTTTAGCTAATAAAGTTTTGAGCGAAAATAAGTAGGAAAACCAAAATTATTGCCATTAACCGAAGACGTGAAAGCATTTAATAATTATATTGCAATCCATAGCCGATAAAGCTTTCGAAAATTTGAACCAAAAACAGGATGTCAAAACTAATTACGATGTACTCGCCGAATGTACATTAGCAATTGTTTTAATTTTTAACCGCAAACGAATTGGCGAAGTACAGTTTTTAGATATCGAAACGTACGTAAGGATTTTTACGATAGTTAACCAAGAAGAATGTTTAAGCTCATTTTCAGGATTAGAAAAAACAATGAGCGGTGATTTTAAACGTGTCGTTGTATTCGGTAAAGGAAATAAACCAGTACCGATTTTATTTACAAAAAAATGCAAAATTTATAAAACTTCTTGTATCTGTAAGGAAAAATACTGGTATAGTTCCTGAAACAAATAAATATTTATTTGCCAATCCGGAATCTACTGATAGGTGGACGAGTGGTCAAGCTGTTATACGAAAATTTGGCTTCAAGTGTGGTGCAAAAAATCCAGAACTTTTAACAAGTATAAGATTTCGAAAACAAATTGCGACTATTTTACAGCTGATGAATTTTGAAAAAGACGAAATGGAACAAATCGGACGATTTATGGGTCACACAGAAAAAACACACTTAGAATTTTATAGGTAAGCTTAAAATATAAGAGTAATTTGATTGTGATTATAATACAATAATTAATTTTAAACTCTCAGAAGACGTTTATCGAACGGCAAAAGTGGCAAAAGTTTTGCTGCTGATGAATGCAGGTAAGGGAGCGGAATTTAAAGGAAAAAGTTTAGGTAAAATTGAAGTGGCTGAAGAAGAACTAAATTATGATGTTATTATCGATAATACCACCAATAAGAAAGAAATTCAAGATGAAACAAATGGAAACAATGAAGAATTAAATGGGTCATTTATTGAAAATTTAAATCAACATAGTTGCTCTACCAATAACACATTTGAAACTACGAAATCTACCGATGAAGAAAAATGATTTTCTGGTTGTAGTTCATTCAGTGGTATTAAAAGTGAAAAAAAAAATAAAAGTAAAAAGAAAATAGCTCCTTAAAAACATGAATGTTGTACTTTTATACATGAGCATACTGATTTATTTAAAGAGAGTGATTGGGTACGAATAAAAACATTTGTTTACAATACTTATCGTGTTAAATTGCATTGTCAATAACTACTTTTATTTTTTATAGTAATTTTTAAATTATTTTTAATTACAACAATAAACAATAATTTAAACTTTAGGATTGTTTTTTTTTTGAATTAATAAATATTGGCTAACAATTTTCCAATGTTCTAATTTCAGTAAATAAAGGGACGGTGCGTGTTACTACTACCACCAAATGGTGTTTTCTTATTGATTATTATGGTATATTCTTATTGATGTCGAGCAATTGAATATAGTTTTATCCCCAATTACATTTCATTCTTGTTTTTAAAATAAAATTTTTAAGTTTATAAAATATTTTATAGAAAAAGTAGTAATTGAAAGAAAAGGTGAAATTATCTTGATTTCAAAATATTGTGCACTTTTGAATTTTCTAGCCATAGTGTAAGTATTAATTAAAACTAATATTAGATAATAAATTAAAAATAATAAAAATAGTTTCAATGAACCAATTTTAACCAAAATTTAATAAGCACTAACTGCTACCATAAAGACACGAAATCTCAAATTTGGTTTTGAAATTCCGTTAGTTTTAAAATATTAACTAAAATTGATATTAAATAATTAAATTTAAAAATAAAAATCAATAATTTTCATAAATAAATATTAACTAAAATGTACTCAGTTCTAAATTCATTAAATATTGAAATCCTAAATTTGGTTATCGAAACGAATTGTTCGAAGTACATTTAATTAGATATCGAAACTACTTGAAAGAGATTTTTACGACAGTTAACCAAGAAGAATGTTTAAGCTCATTTTAGGATTAGAAAAAAATAGCGGTACATTTTAAAACCTCGTTGTATTCGGTAAAGGAAATAACACCAGTACTTCGATTTTATTTACAAAAAATGCAAAAATTTATAAAACTTCTTGTATCTTAAGAAAAATACTGGTATAGTTCTCTGAAAAATAAATATCTATTTGAAGGGATTACTGATAGGTGGGTGAGTTTAAGCTGTTTCAAAATTTGGGCTTCAAGTGTGGTGCAAAAATCCAGAACTATTTAACAATAAAGATTTAAAACAAATTTGAACTATTTTACAGCTGATGAATTTTAAAAGAATTAATGGAACAAATGGACGATTTATGGGGACACAGAAAAAATCACTTAGTTTTAAATAGGGAAGCTTTAAAAAATAAAGTAGTTTGATTGTGATTATAATACAATAATTAATTTTAATCTAGAAGATTCGTTTATCAAACGGCAAAAGTGGCAACAAGTTTTGTGCTGATGAATCTAGGTAAGTGAGGGAATTTAATTTAGGAAAAGTTTAGGTAAAATTGAAGGGGTGAAAAGAATAAATTATTGATTAATTTACCGATATTAATACCACTTCAATAAGTAAAGAAATTCAAGATGAAACAAATGGAAACAATGAATTTGAATTAAATGGGGCATTTAATTGAAAATTTAAATCAACCCGTTGCTCTACCCAAAAACAATTTGAAACTACGAAATCTACCATGAAAAAATATTTTCTGGTTCTAGTAATCATTACAGTTGGATTAAAAGTGAAAAATTTAAATAAAAGTTAATAAAGAAAATAGCTCTAATAAAATGAATGTTGTACATTTTTACATAGCATCTGATTTATTTAAAGAGATGTGATATGAGGTCGAATAAAACATTTGTTTACAAACTTAGTGTTAAATTGTTGTCAAAAACTACTTTTATTTTTTTAGTAATTTTAAAGTTATTTTTATTTCAACAATAAACAATAATTTAAACTTTAGGATTGTTTCTTTTTTGAATTAATAAATTTGGCTAACAATTTTCCAAGTTCTAATTTCAGTAAAAAAGACGTGCGTGTTATACTCCACCATAATGGTATTTTCTTATTGATTATTTTGGTATATTCTTATTGATTCGACAATTTAATATATTTTATCCCCAATTACATTTCATTACTTGTTTTTAAAATAAAATTTTCAAGTTTATAAAATATTTTATAGAAAAGTATAATTGAAAAAAAGGTGAAATTATCTTGATTTCAAAATATTGTGCATTTTGAATTTTCTAGCCCTATGAAGTATTAATTAAAAACTAATATTAGATAATAAAATTTAAAAATAATAAAATAGTTTCAATAACCCAAATTTTTACCCAAAAATTTAATAAACTAACTGCTACCTAATAGACAAAATCATCAAATTTGGTTTTAAATTCCCTTAGTTTTAAAATATTAACTAAAATTGATATTAAATAATTAAATTTAAAAATAAAAATCAATAATTTTCATAAATAAATATTAACTAAAATGTACTCAGTTCTAAATCTGATATAAATATGTGAAATCCTAAATTTGGTTTGAAATTTTTTTAATTTTTTGGAAAAAGCTTAAACTTTATTTTTTGGAAAAAATTTTTAAAATTTAAAAAAAATTTTTTACACTTCCTTTTTAAAAAAATAAGTCTTTGGGCCCCCTTAAAACCCTTTAACTTTTATTTAAATTCAAAAATTGGGGTTGGAATTTTTAAAAAATTTTCAATTTTTTTAAAAATTTTGGGTTTAAAAAATTTTTAAAATTTTGATGATTTACAACAGTTTTTAATTCTTTTTATTTTTTAAAATGGTTTTCCTTTACCCCTTTAAAAACCAAATTTTTTAAAAAAAGGATTCTTTAAATTTTGATTATTTTCAAAACTCATTTTTTCAACCCGGGGTTTAAAAAAACTTCGGTTTTTTTTTTTTCTTAAATTTCAAAATTTTTAAAATTTTCCCCAAATTTTAAAGGGCCCAAAAGGGACAAATTTTAAATGGAAAAAAAAAAATGAAAAAATTTTAAAAGGTTAATTTTAAGGGAAGAAATTAAAAAATGCCCGTAAAACATTTTAAATAGGCAATATTTTCTTTTCTTTCCCCCTTTTTTTTTTTAAAACCAAATTTAAAAAAGGGAAAACAATTTTTTTAAAATAAAAACCCAACAAATAAAACCCGAAAAATTTGGGGTTTAAAAAAACGAATTTTAAAATTTTTTTAAAAAATTTTGGAAAGTTTATTTTGAAAAAATTTTAAATAAAAATAATTTGGTTTTTTAATAAAAATTAAAATGAAAAATTTTAAAAAATTTTATTTTAAAACTTTTTTTTAATTTAATTTTTTGAAAAATTTTAAAATTTAAAATTTTTTCTGAGGAATATGTTTTTAAAAAATAAAACCCTTTTTAATTTTTAAAAAGGGGTTCTTTTTAAAATTTCCCTTTGAAATTTAAAATTAAAATATTTGGTTTTATTTTTCATTTTAGTTATGTTGCTTAATCATTTAATAAGAAATACTGTTTACCTTCTGTGCTGATTAGTTAGAGCAATCTTGATCAGGTAAAATTATTTGAAGTGTTAATTATAAGTTACTTAATTTAACCTTAGGTAAAATATGAATACTCCTGATTAATACCAACAAAGATATTTAATTTAACATTACCAAGTTTAACACTTAGTTGATTGTAATAATAAAGTTGTATAGTTAAAATACCAATTTTACACCGATGCGCTTTTCTACTAACACTTGTAGATAAAATTCATCGTTAAACAAATATTAGTTATTTATCATTAAATATATATACCGGGTGTTCATTTTAAAACTTCCAGCAATTAATATCTCAAAAACCAAAAGTCAGATGAAAAAATGTTTCGAACGAAAGTTGTATGATAGCGAAGGGGACAGAATATGGCATAATTGTTTTCTTAATTTATTGACCTCGTCTGCCGATCCACTGCCCTGGAAATTTATCATCTAACCAGTTTCGAACAGGAATAGTATAGTGAGGAGGTGCGCCATCTTGTTGAAAATGCAAAACAGTTTCATCGAGCTCCAGTTGTCCTTCTTCGTCACTTTGACTTTCTAACGCATCAACTATTAAAGGATAGATTGTATCTTCAAGCATTTCTAGATATTTTTGACCTGTTAAATTTCCATCAATAAATAATGATCCAATAATTGTATCACCAAGTATACCAGCCCACACGTTTACCTTCTGCGGCCACTGTGTATGTCCATCAGTAAACACATGAGGATTTTCATCACACCAATATCGACAGTTGTGTTTTATTGACAAATCCATTTAAAAAAAAGGTTGACTCATCAGAAAAACAAGTCGATTTCAATAAATGTGAATGTGTAGTTAATAATTGAAGCATTTCTTCACTAAACTCCACTCGTCTGTCTGGATCATCCTCGGTCAAAGTTTGATGAATCTGCATTTTATAAGGGTGAAATTTATGCAATTTTAGCGCCTTATGAACAGTGCCCACTGATAGACCACTAATAGCAGAAACTTCACGCACCGAACTATTAGGATTTGAAGCATAATGGCCTATAACTTCAATTTGAGCTAAGTCATCCAATATTCTAGTAGAATTCTTGCGTGTTTTATTTTTTGACGGATTCTGTTTCCCGAAATTTTGAAACAAGGTCTATAACATACCTATGAGAGACATTTCTACCAGGTTGCATTTGCACCTTTGCACCAGCATTTTCATTTTGAGCTCCGTACAAGAAAATTAATTCGATTCTTTCTTCTACAGTGTAAACCATTTTAATGATCTAATTGCGAACTTTTATCAGATCTAAAGCGAACGGGAAAAATAAAAACTCACTGAAAATCACAAAACTAACAATAGTTAAAGAAACTAATGTCAATTTATTAGTTTTGACATTGTTTTGTTTTCATTGTCCTAAAATTATTCAAATTGAATAATAACAGCAATAACAGCCCTCTAACTTTTAAAAAAAATAAATTTCGATATAATCAGCTGCAGTTTATTAAAATGTTTTTATTTTGTTTCAACGCATCTTACTCGAAAATCCTAATGTGGGATCAAAAAAAATTTCCAACAAAAGTTGTTTATTTTTTCATGCAAAATATGAATCTGCTAAAAAATTAAGGTGCCATTTAAAAAACCAAAGTTGACCTTCAAATGACCTTGAAAAGGTCAATAAATTAAGAAAACAATTATACCATATTCTGTCCCCCTCGCTATCATACAACTTTCGTTCGAAACATTTTTTTATCTGACTTTTGGTTTTTGAGATATTAATTGCTGGAAGTTTTAAAATGAACATATACTTTATTCGATTATGGCGGAATAATTCTTTGTTTCCCATAAATAATAATTTATTAAAATTGTTTGAATATATCTTATTAGTGCCAAGTAAGAATTAATTAATACATACGTACTATATACGAGGGTAGTCTCAGAAGTACCCGACCTTATAAAGAAAGCGCAAAGAATTTGAAAAGAAATTATTTATTTCTCGACATAATCTCTTTTGAGCTCTATACATTTTTTTCATCGATGTTGTGTACATAGCTTCGATATCCTGTTTATAGTGAGAACCGTCGAGCTCTAAAATAGCTATCAACTGCAGACTTCACTTCTTCATTGTTGGCAAACCGTTCACCACCGAACCATTTTTAAGTTTGGAAAAGAAAATCCGAAGAAGCAATTCGAAGCGTAATTAATTGATTTTGACCACCGCGATACTGGATGTGTGCACCTTCTCTTTTGCCAAAGGCGGCTGGTTTTTCTTGATTTCTTCACTCAAACGTTGCAATAAGTTTGCATAATACTCGCCGTTGATCGTTTTTCCTTTTTGAAGATATCGATAAAAATTATCCCATGCGCATCCCAAAAAACTGACGCCATGACTTTGCCTGCAGATGGAACAGTTTTGCCTTCTTTGGAGCCGATTCTCCTTTTTCCGTCTATTGCTTTGACTATTCCTTTGTTTCAGGTGTGAAGTGATGAACCCATGTTTCATCCATAGTGATAAATCGACGAAAAAATTCGGATTTATTGCTGCGAAACGGTGCCAAACACTTGGTTGAAACATCCTCACGACGCTGTTTTTGTTCCATTTTGAGCAAACGCGGTACTCGTTCTGCGCATAGCTTTTTCATATCCAAATTATCAGTTAATATCCAATGTACAGCACTTTTTGAAATGCCTTCAATGTCTGCTAGCTTGCGCACTTTCACTCGACGGTCATCTAATATTATTTCGTGGATTTTTTCCACTACTTCGGGTGTAGTCACTTCATTTGGTCGACCACTAGAATGTTCATCTTGGCAGCTCGTACGGCCTTGTTTAAACTCGGCAACCCAATATTTTATTGTTGTAAATGAAGGAGCACACTCCCCCAGAGTAGAATCTATCTCGGTTTTAATATCGGTTAGACTGAGACCTTTCAAATGAAAGTATTGCATCACATAACGATGACCAATTTTTTCCATATTTGTAAATTCACTATTGATGGCTGTCAAACAATTGCTAAACTACACAGCGTCTCAAACTTGAAACTTAAGCTTTATAAGGTTGGTACTTCCTAAAATAGTAATTTTTTTCCAAAAACTACCGCCATCTATACATCAGGTCGGGTACTTCTGGGGCTACCCTCGTAGATATATGTAGTTTATTAACAGTAAGAAACATTTGGTAATAACGAATATAAAGGTTTTATAACATAACAAAATAAAGATTTGTATACGATAAGCCATGTGTTAGTGAGGAATTCACGAAAAAATGGTGGATTCGATGTCTAAAGCGACTACAGGTAGTACTCCAACCAAGGTTGGAATAAATAAAATTTGCGTTACATTTTTATATGTAGGTACATCATTAATTTATGGTTTGATGCAATTTTGAGTATGAATTTCTAATTTGAATTTTTTAAATAATAATGTTAAATATGTAGTTGTTTGGTATTTTTATATTAAACAATAATCAAAATTACTAGAATTTATAAAATCGTGTTTTTATTAAAAATAAATTCAAGTGATGTTTCCTTAAAAAATTATATTATTTGTAATCTGCATCGTTTAAGAGCTGTGACTATGTAGTTTAACAATTAAGAGACTTATCTTGGCAAATATTTCATCAAGTTCTTGCGGCTATTGTATTCAATGAACTTGGCAAGTTTCTATTCATCCTTTTGAAGTTTTGATAGGATAAAATTGAATGATGTAACTTAAATATTAATATAAAACAAGTTATTACCGATTAGTCTGCTATCCCTGGACCATACAGAAGCTCGTTTGCGTCCAGCAATATCATATCCTCATCTTGAAGTCGGTTTATAGCATTCAAGCGTCCCTCGTACGTGTTTGCTGCTGAGTAGCGATCGGCGTCCTCGATTCGTTTTCGGTCGATTTCATGGCAATAATTGAATAGTTTCTCGCCTATGGAGATGCCCAAGTTCTCAACAGCATCCAACAAAGCCACGTGACCATCGTTAAATATTATAGCAGCCAAATTAGCGGCTGTTTTGACTACTGGGAGCCGCAAAATGACTTCGAGCAAATTTCCAAATCACAGCATTCAAACTTTCGTTGTTGTTTTGATTAAATGCTCCCAAACATCTTTCGAGCAACTCATCACGACTAAGGTCTTCATAAATTGGCTTGATTGCCTCCGCAACATTTGCTGGTAGTGCCGTTACGTGTTTGTATGAGTCAATGTCACCGAGCGCGCGAGCCTTTTGCCAAGTACACCACGATTCGACGCCCTCCGGACAATAATGGTGTTGTGGATTCTCGTCTGTGGAGCACTTATGGTAAAAAGTGGCTCATATTGCTTTTCTCATGTTGTCCTGAGAGTCACTGTTACGTCGAATGGCAAGTCCATAATACAGAGTTAAATCTTTTATCAACTTATCCGTGAGCTTCCCTTTACCTCCAAGTCCTTTGTGTGTCTTTTTGCAATTTCGCAGTCGCGTGCCCATTCTCTTTTGAACATGATTGACACACTCCTTCTTTTTTACTTCATATGAAGTATTCTCAACAATCTTATTAAATGTTTTTGAGTCACCGTCGCCAATATAACTTACGTATTTAACATCGTGTAATTCTTCGGCTCGTTGAAACATTTTAACCATGGCGACAGGTTCCATATTACCTGCAGGACCTGTATGATTTGCGTAACATTTATCAGCGTGCTCGTCGTACCATAAGTCATACTCCGGCGTATGAATTTTCGTTTTCCATTGGGTGCACTCTTTACAAAAAGAAGATTGCACTTCGATGTCCAGAACCTTTTTTGAATAATATCCTATAACAGACGAGACACCGTGCAAGGAGTTGAAACCTCGTTTTTGCCAAGATGCATCACCTGACACCGTTAAACCAAGCGTGTCTTCACACTTTTCTTTTGTTTTTTCCTTTTCAATAATTCCTGCTTCTTTGATCGATTTATTTTTTACACACTCACTGGCTGAAAGTATCATCCGTGTTGAATCATCGAAGGGTGTTTGGAATATAGGTCTCGGTAAATCCATAAACGCACACCATTTTTCCAAACCTCTTAGTCCAACTCCAAGCAATCTCATAGAAAATGCCATTCGCCGATTCACTTCATAGGCATTGTTGTTTACAAGCGGACACGAATTAATTTTTTTTTCAACACATGATTTGCACTTTACAACTAATTTAAATCCCAATCCGCGTATGCTTGTTTCTCCAAAGTCAATTTCACTTCAACATTTTTTACACTTTACAAATTTTTTTAGTTCGGAAAAAATACTAGAAAAATCAACTAAGCGGTAAGAAACACTTGGATTCACGGATTGATGGTCTTCTATGGTTGCGAGTCCGGTGTCCGCGTGGAGTTGGCGGTTGGTGATGAACCAGTTCGCCCCCATGGCTCTTCTTAGGCAGACGTTCTGGAGGATCTGTAGGCGCCTCAGTTGATACGGACTAGCGAAGGCCCACGCCGGGGCTGCGTAGGCGATGATGGGGCGGATGATGGTTTTGTAAAGCCTCAGCTTGAGGTCCGACTTCAACGTGCTCTTTCTGCCTAGCAGTGGGTATAGGCTGGCCATAAGGCCCCTGGTACGGTTTCGGAGTCCGGTGACGTGTTTCTCCCAGGTGAGGTGGGGTCGAGGTGATGCCCAGGTATGTGGCGGATTCTTTCCATGGAATCGCAGTTCCAAACATGTGCAGGTCTTGTAGGTGCGGTCGGCGTTTGGAGAACATGATCGCCGCGCTTTTGTCCGGGTTTACCTCGATGCGCCAGGTGCGGTACCACGTTTCCAACTCGTCGAGCGTCTCCTGTGTTTTCTTGTGCAATTATAGGGCGGATGGAGGTGGTGAGGATCGCGGTGTCATCCGCGTATAGATAGATGGATATTCCGGCTGTTAGTGGTTTTGGGATGTCACTCACATAAATGTTGAAGAGGGTGGGTGATAAGATCGATCCTTGTGGCATGCCAGACTTGATCGGCCTCTCTGTGGATCGGGTTCCTTGCAGGAGAACTCGGAACTTCCTGTTCTGTAGGTACGATGCCGTGAGTTGGACCAGCGCTAGTGTGATGTTTGCCTGTAACATTTTGTAAATTAGTCCGTTGTGCCATACCTTGTCAAATGCCTTCGCCACGTCAAGGAAGACTGCGCATGTTGATTCTTTTTTGTTGTAAGCTAGGGTGATCTTCTCGACGACTCTTAGGACCTGTTGCGTGGTGGAGTGTTGGGGGCGAAATCCGAATTGCTCGTCTTGGATGATTTCGTTGATGGAGGCCGACTTGTTTATTCTCTCCAGGATGATTCTTTCGGCGATCTTGCCGATGGTGGAGAGCAGGCTGATTGGTCGGTAGCTCTGGGGTAGGTTCTTGGGCTTTCCGGGCTTGTGAAGGACGATCACGTCTGCCAATTTCCATCTTTCCGGAAGTGTCTTAGCCTTAGGACCGCGTTGACGATTCCAGTGAGTGCGGATATGGCTTTCTTTGGGAGTTCTTTTAGTGCGGCGTTGGTGATCCCGTCTGGGCCTGGTGCTTTATTGCTTTTTGTTCTTTTGATAGCTGCTAGGATTTCTTCTGGTGTGGCTGGTTCCAAGGGCGTTGGATCTGTAACAAGGTCGTTTATTTGTTCACTTACGGCTTGGTCGACTTCTTCTACGTGCTCCATGTCCACGTTGTTGGTGTTTGGGCTGCACTGGGCTTCTAGGTTGTCGGCAAAGGCTTCGGCTTTTTCTTCGTCGGTGAAGGCCTGTCCTTGGACGCTTTGGATTGCTGGTATTGGTGTGGTGGTGTTTTTCAGAGCCTTTACCATGCTCCAGGCTGAGAAGTCTTAGCAGCTTAGGGAGTCCAGCTTGTTCTTCCGTGACTCTTAGTAGTGCTCATCTAGCACGTCAGTGACTTGTTTTCTTAGTTGGTTTGCATTTCTTCGGTCGTCCAGTGTGTTTATCCTGCGCGCCCGTTGCTCTGCTTTCCTCTTTTCTCTAATAACATTTTTAATTCCGGTGGGGAGGTTGTCTCTGGAGTCTGGGATGGGAACAAGGTCGGTTGCGTATTCTAGTGATTCAAATACCTTTTTCTCGAATGTCTCCACGTAGTTCTCCAGGTCCGCTACGTTGTTGATAATCGGGATGGGGCCCATGTGTTGCTGGAGGTGGTCGTGGAAGGTTGGCCATGTCGTTTTCCTTGCCTGTCTTGATTCTTCCCTGGTTGCGGTGTTTCCTAGGAGCAGCAGGACTGGGAAGTGGTCTGACCCAAGGCTGCTTCCCGCTTCTATGTGGTGGGTGAGAGTAACGTCCTTCAGGACGGCTATGTCCAAGACGTCGTCTCCGGCGGGGATGTTGGTGACAGTGTGTGTGACCTCTCGGGGGGCGTCCACCACGAAGTCCAGGTGGTTGGAGAGTCGGTGGAGGGCTTTTCCTGCGGCGTTGGCCTTCCTGGATTTCCAGCATGGGTGTTTGGCGTTGAGGTCACCGGCGATCACTTTGGGTCGGGGTCCTCGAAGGATCTTCTCTATGTCGCTCTCCGGAAGGGTGGTTTGCGGCTTGCTGTATGCCGATGTTACCTGCAACATGCCTAAGTTTCTCACGCTTATGCTTACCGTTGTTGCTTCCAAGTCCTCCAGGTCTTGGTGGTCCACTGCGTTGTGTTGGAGGCTTTTCTTTACGTAGATGGCTGTTCCACCTCCATGTCCTGTGGGGCGGTCCGTTCTGTGGAGGTCGTAGTTAGTTAACTTGGCCGGCATGCTGGCTTTCAGGTGTGTTTCGTTGACTAGTATGACATCTAGGTCGTTTTCCTGGGCGAAGTGAAGTAGCTCTTGTCTTTTGAGCCTGGTTAGTCCATTTGCGTTCCAATATGCCATTCGGAGGTGCGACGGTATTTTCCTTGGTCTTTTTTGCATCTGTGTCCTTTTGTAGGTTGTCTGAAAGTAGGTGATTAGTTGTCTGTGGGCACTTACTTGGGTGTTTTTTGGGCGTTGCCTGTTGGCTTTTGGACGGGGATTGCCATGAGTGGCAGGGGGGTTGCTTGAGCAGCGTTTGTTGCGTTGTGGCTGAGGTGGTGGGGTAGTGGCGTTCCAGGGCACGGGGAGGTCCTGCGGGCTTGGGGGTGGATGAATCTCTTGGGGTACTTTGGACATCCTTGGTAGTTGGCTGGGTGGTCTCCATTGCAGTTGGTGCAGTTGGCCTTTGTTGCTCTGGTCTTCTGACATGCTGCGGTTAGGTGAGGACCGGCGCACTTCACGCACCTTGGGGAGGATCGGCAATTCCTCTGGCTGTGTCCGAATGATTGGCATCTGTGGCACTGTCCAATCTTGCCCTTCTGGTGCGGGGTTTCGATGCGTACTTGGATACCTGCAACCGTCTTTAGGTCAAATACTCGCCTGTTTTTTGTAGTTTTCTCCAGCGTGACCATTACTAGGGGGATGGGGGTGCCGTTCTTCCCGGCTCGCATCCTTTCTACGCTGATGGGCTGGAATCCTTGATTCTCCAGGTCCTTCTGGACATCTTCCGTAGTTATTCCAGTGTGGACGTCCCTCACGACAATCTTCAGTGGTTTTTCTTTGGTGAGCTGATACGTGAAGAACCCTCCTTTGGACAGGTCTAGGTATTCCTCCATGGTGGCAAACATCCTTCTGTAGTCCTTGGCGCTGGAGGGGGTGATAGCGATTCCTTCTTTGACGCTGACCGCTTTGGAGTAGTGGATGCTTTGGTCCTTGAACATCATCAGGAGGGTGGTCCATTTCAAGACTTCTTTCAGGGTGATCGGTGGGATCCGCGTCTTGCTGGTGGTTTCTGTGGTCGGCTGGGTGGCATTTGGTGGGGCTCCGTGGGTGGTGCTTTCGTCGGAGGAGCTTGAGGAAATTTCTTCCCGTGCGTTTGTTGGTGGTTTTCTGGGGGGCATGGTTAGGGGCTTTAATGTTGCTTTACTAACCTTTTTCGTTTTCATTGCGCGTCTCCTTTTCCTGCTGGGGGGGTCCGTGGGAGTCATCTACGTCTGTGCGGGGTCTTTTTGTTGGGCCTTGTTGGGTAGCCGTGGAGGTGGATGGCTGCTGCTCGTCCTGGTGGGTGGGTCCTGCTGTTGTTCGGGTCGTGGTTGGGCGGTTTGGGAGTCTCTCCATTTCCTCCAGCTGGGCTCGCAGCCTGGCGATGGCATCGTTGTCCCGGTATTCTGTGGACATTTTATTAGTTTTTTGGGGGGGAGGTGGTTGGGGGTAATGATAATTTATAATTTGGGAAATGTTATAAATCAAGGTGCGCAATTAAATAACCTGTTGGGGATTTAAATAAAACAATTGGGGGAATTTAATAAAACACCTGTTTTTGCTTTATTTTGTTTGTAAGAATTTTTTCAAACTCGGCTGCTGCTGTTTAAAGGGTGGGGGCTACTTGCGCGATCTGCTTGGTTCGTTGATTCGACAGGGGGCGGAGGCTATGGGATTGGTCGTGACGTACTTCGCCTGACGATGGAAAAATTTGTCGCGCGCAGCTTTTGGCAAGGGAAGGAGACTATGCACGTGGTTGTGGTGTGTTTTATTTGGCGGGATGTTTTTTGCGGGAAATTTTCGTGCAGGTGAACTAAGCGATGGAACTAAGCGGGATGACTAGGCGGGTATCTGGGTAGATACCTTTACTACTTGATTAATTATTTTAGCACTTTTTGCTAAATTTAATTAAATAGTATCAAGTTGGTTAGGGTAATTTAATCTTTTGCCTGGACCTAATTTTTTGCTTTCGGCGTCTACAAACGTTTCCCGTCGGGAACCTGGCAATTTATTGCTTACCAAGGGCACAACACTTCAAATCACTCTTCCGTTTCATGTCACAAGTAAACTGCTTGATTACCACTTAAACCAAGGAAAACCTCTTCCTCTTTTTCCTACCTATCCAATCGTTTGGATACGGACTTGCCAAAATATTTGGTACTTTTAAAGTCCGGGGTTTATAAACCTCTTACCATTTTGTTCCCTACCGTACACCTTCTTTCCTGCTTTTGGTGGATACGGCTTGACATATTCCTGTCTCACTTCCTTATCTTCCTTTGGTTTTGGGGGTTTGGCTAATTTGGTTTGCCGGCTGGACGTCGTTTATTGTGGGGATTTACGGCAGGTCTCCTGCATTGTTATTTCGGGTTCCTGAGTCCCATCGTGGGTTTTTCCATTTGGATTACCTCGGTTTGGGTCGAAGGGGTTGGGTTGGGGGGCTGGGCGGGGAGCACTCGGTCTGGATGGCCAGTGTTTCGGATTCTTTGGGTCTGATTAATTGGATTTTGTAAATAATTTAACTGTTGAGTTTAATGTGAATTGTAATTTAATAAAAATTTTATTATTAGATTGTCTCGCGATGGGCAGTTTGGCGTTGAGGAAGGGCAGAGGGTGGTAACCCGGAACTTAAACACCCGTAGACGTATCGTTTACGGTAATTTGGATGGTGGTTCGGATTGATAAAGTCGATGCTTTAATTTTACTTGATTACAAATTTGACTTTAAACCTAAACACGACAATTTTGTTAATTTCACTTATAATTGTTCTCAATTTGATGGGCCTTGTACCTAAAACATTCGCCTTCCCAATTAAACTTATAACCGAAACTTTCTTTTTTACTTGCATACCACTTTAAAATCGGAAGTGTATAAAATTGATTAATGTTGTCCGGAGTCACTAAATAAAAATGTATTTTTCCCATATTACAATTTTTATTTATATCACGGACCAATTAAGTCGTTCATTTTCTTGTTTTTTAATGAATAAATGTTCGAATTTATTCGAAACTTGATTATGGATTCATCGCAACCGACGCTCTTTTCATTTAATTCCCACGTGAAATCAAGCATCTATATGTTTTTAGACCGGAGTTTAAATTGGTTCCGAACAAAACTTTTACTGTTTCAGATATCTTCATTGTAGTTAAAATAATTTATTTAAACAAAATTATAATCTTTCGGTTTGATTCGAGCATAAAATTTATCCATAATGGTTTTATGCGGCTCGCCGATTGCTTTTCCTAGGATAACGTGGAATCCTTGGTAACTGGCGTATTACCGAAACCGGTAGTGAATGCCACAAGCGAAAACTTGTTACAAAGTTTTTAAACATAAACATTAACAATTTTATAATTAAACAAAATTTTTAAATTTAATCTGGGTGATGTCGCTTCCATTTTAAAAAATTTATCTTTTGGTCGATTGCACCTTCTTGTGTTAATTAATGCTTTTAAAACGATGGAAACGGAAACTGAAAAATTTCATATTGCCCGTATATTATCAAAACTTAGGTTTTTTTCTAATAATCAAAAATAAATCGATAAATTTACTTTTTAAGCTAGGACCTCAATATTTATTATTTTCCCTAAATGTTCTTAATTATTTTTAAAAAGTTCAATTTTATTTTGGAAAATCGGAATTTTTTGGGAAAGTTGATATGTTAATAAAACTGAATTCCTTGGAAAAATTCCATTATAATCGAATTTAAACATGGTTTTGTCATTGCAATTAGAATTTACAATTGTCCAAAAAGTTATGTTTTTATAAAAAATAAATTAATTAATATTTAATTTGTATTAAATCAGGTTGTTTATTCTTTCTAGATTTTATGAAATTATTATTAGAAAAAATTACCAATTATTTGGTTGTCAAAGTGCTCATTATAATGTTAAAATTTATTTAATATCAGTTTCGTTATCTTGGTATTAAATATTTAAATTTTAAAAATTAATTTTTAATCCCCATGTACGAATCTAATTTTACTTATTCGAATCCTATGAAAATTTTAAGTAATTAAATTAAATGTCTTTAAGAAATAATTATAATTAATTATAACACCTGAATTATGAAGTTGCTATAATCTATCCCAGGTGCATTTATATACCAATTAAATTCCAGATTTTTGGTTCCAAGAATATGACCCGATTTTCCTGTCGATTTATTCAAGTTAACAACAGTTTTCACCTTCAAAGCGTCTTGAATTCCGATTCTAAAAAATAAAAATTTTTAATACAATAATTTAATTATCTAATTAGGTATTTAACTCCAAAATGACTTTAATGATATTGAATTCTTCGAGATCCCAAGTATATCTCTCGAAATGTTCTTGAAGAGGATGAATTCTCCATACGTTTGTATTGAAAGGCTTTGATGTGAGCTAAATTTTGAGATATGTTTGGGCCATTTTAACTCCACTTTGTAAATTAACTGAATCAGTAAATTGTAATTCTTGACCTTTTCAAACAAAAAGTTAGTTGTCCGTCCTTAAATGGTTTCTACATATATTCCAAGTTTAATTTTCGGGTTAACATGATGATTAATCAAATGGTGAACATTTCAAACCTGAATTGTTAATTATCTGAATTTAATATCGGGTCACATTCTGAGTTTTGTAAATTTTTAATTAGGCAAGAATGATACAATTCCTCTTTAAAGATTAATTAATCTCATCAATCAAATTCTAAAAGCAAACCGACTCAAATCTGAATGGGTAACAAATTTACAAAAATTACCAACTTAACGAAGCAAAGCAAAATTTATATGTTATAATTATAAAAGTTTAATTGCATTAAATTTTAGTTAACATTTAATGAAATAAACTTCTTAATTACCACCGTAGGTAGGATTTAATCTCGCAATTTCAATACTTTAACCTATAATTGGTTCAGAGCCCGTTTAACTCATCCAAAATTGGTGTGATTACTGTTTTTGATTAATTAGGCCAACGCCCAAAATATTTAAAGTGGTAATTAAATTTATTAATTGGTAAATTGTCTTAAACCTTTTGAAATACTTTAAAAATGATTTTATTTAACATTACAGAGTTTAACCTATCCATTAATAATCTTAATCTAGTTATGTTTATTGAATTTTTAACTTTGGATCCAATTCATTCTAAAAAAGGTTGTTAATATACTTTATTGGTTAATCATTGTTATAAATCGTCAATTATTCTTTAACCAGGTCGTAAAAGATTATCTTTATACGACAACAAGATTTTATAACTTTGAAAGTTTAGGTTATGTTATGAAAATAGGCAATAATTTTTCAATCTCGACCAATACCCTTCAACCCTATTTGTGCAGGCCCCGGAAACGGGGTCCACAAAATTCGAGTTGTGATTTACGGTTTTGTGGATATAGGGCGAGACGCCAACAAGATGATTTAAACCGAAATAACCCCTTCAACAATCGGTCTAAATTCCTTGTACCAGGTCTGATGTACTTTAAAATGAGTCGCCTTAACGTAGCAGAATCCCTACTACTGATTATACTTCTGCAGATGTTCGGGTAACATGTTAGAAGCTGATACCCCTAACCGTCGGCAATACATTTTCAATCTCTACCAATAGCCTTCAACCCTATTTGTGCAAGTCCCGGAAACGGGGTCCACAAAATTCGAGTTGTGATTTACGGTTTTGTGGATATAGGGCGAGACGCCAACAAGATGATTTAAACCGAAATAACCCCTTCAACAATCGGTCTAAATTCCTTGTACCAGGTCTGATGTACTTTAAAATGAGTCGCCTTAACGTAGCAGAATCCCTACTACTGATATATAGTTCGAGTCCGAAGTTAACTTGAATAATTCACCGAGTATTCAAATTTGATAGAATTAATTATAAAGGGTTTCTTAATCAGAACGATATGTTTTTAAAATGAAATAAAATACAAAATATTTGAATTACAAGCAAAAATTTTTCTTTATTTTATAGTATAACTTATGACAATTATGTTTTGAATAGCATATCATTTAATTGTTCACCGTGGCTTCGTTTGCGTGATGGAATTCGATGAATCGTTTGTAATTTCATTAATACTGCGTTCGATGTTCAATTTCAAAGCGTATCTGTTCGAGGTTTGTTGACATGGACCAATGATTTCAAATATTCCCACAAAAAATGCAAAAGTGTTAAATAACAACTTCTTAGAGGCCAATTAACGATTACGTTTGTGGCGATTACAGACTCGTCAAACTTCTCACCCAATAACTCCATAGTGGCATTGACAAAATGTGGTGTTGCACCATCTTATTGGAAAAACATGTCTTGCAAATCAATTTCATTCAATTTTGGCTACAAAATATTTGTTAACATTGATCGATAACTCTCACAATTCACTGTTACTGCATCTCCGTTTGAATGTTTACAAAAATAAGGTGGTCCATTGGTGCCACCATGCCATTAACCACACTAAACAGTAACTTTTTTGGATGCAAAGACTTCTTATGAATCTGTTGTGGATTATTTTCACACCAAAAACTACAATTTTGTTTGCTAACAAACCTGTTTAACCATAAATGAACTTCATCTGAATAGATGATTTTTTTTTAAACATCAGGATCAATTTCAAGTTGCTCTTGACACTTATGGTGCTTATGTGGTTCAGTTCTTAAGTCAACACAATCTTATACGGATGTAAACCAAATTTTTTTTTCCAAATACGCCAAGTTGTCATTCTTGAAAGTCCAAGTTCTTAAGAACGTCAATTAATCGATCGATTTGCATCTTCTGTAACATTGACACTTACGGCGTTAATATTCTCTTGGTTTCTTGCGTTTCGTTGTGTTATTGGTGTTCTGGTATCGTCTAAAGTGACATTTGTTACGAATTTTCAACGATTCGACGAAGAGCAAGCATAAAAGGACGATTATATGGAGGTTGGGTTTAAACAAAACGATTATTTTTGGGTAATAACCAAACGTTGTTGAAGCGTAGTATTTTGCCATGGTGAATTGTCAAACTATACTAAGCACAAATGACAGCTAGCGACATTTGTATCATTTTAAATATGGCTACCATGACATTTTGTAAACATATCGTTCCTATTGGAAACCCCTTTATTATAATAATTATGAAATACTCGTAAAATTAAAATTTAAAATGAGTTTTATCTAGAACAATTATGCTTGTAAAAATAAAACGCCCTATTCTAAATCATTTCTAGCTCGAAAAAGGGTTCATTTGTTAATCGGCGGCTCTGTGAAATAATTATACCGAATATCTTTCAGTGTTTTGCAACAGCACAGTATCGAATCGCTTCTTATGAGTGCATCCAGAAACAGACACCCACATAAATTTCTTCCAAGGGGGCTGGTTACATGTACATCTTCAATTTAGATGACGGCATTACATCTTCAATTTAGACCAGTAGCCTTTAACCCTATTCCTGCAAATCCCGGTTACGGGGTTCACAAAATTAGAACTGCGATTAACAGTTTTGTGGGTATAAGGCGATACATCGTCGAGACAATTTAATCCTGAATATCAACTTCAGCAATAGGTCCAAATCTCGGTACCAGGTCTATCGTAGTTCAAAATGAGCCGTCTTAACCTCTTGAAGTTTCTGTTGCAAAACCTCCTGTAGAGATGTACAACACGATATACCCTTTTGTTGGCGGGTTGCTACCCGACTAACGCCCGTTCTCCGCTACGTTATTATGCTTTCATCAATCTGTATTACTTGGTCGGGACCCGCCCCGATCTGTATTAGAATCGGGTTATTCTCAGGTACTTTCTTCTGCAACCAGGGCATCTGAAACAATGGTTTAGATAATAATCGTTGTCCCTGATAACGTTGCAGTACGCCTGCATGTGCTGACATTCTTCTATTTTGGGGTAACCAAGGATCACGCCGGGGCTGCGTTGGTGATGGCAAGACGGATAATGGCCTTGTAGAGTCTCAGCTTGTAGAGGTCCGGCGCCAGTGCGCTGTTTCCACCTATTAGCGGATGTAACTTTGCCATTAACGCCCTGGTGCAGTTTCGTAGGGTGGTGATGTGTTTCTCTTAAGTGAGACAACATTTGAGGGTGATGCGCAGATAGATGGCGGATTTCTTACACGGGATCGCCGCCCAGAACATGTGTAGGTTTTAAAGGTGCGGTCGGCGTTTTGTAAACATGACCGCCGCGCTTTTGTCAGAGTTTACCTCGATACGCCAGGTGCGGTACTATGTTTCCAATTTGTCATGCACATCTTGTGTTTTCCTAACTGTAATCCTAGGGTCAAGCGTGGTAGACAGGATTGTGTGTTTTCCGTGTAGAGGTATGTGGATATTGCAGGCGTTATCGGTCTTGGAATGTCACTCACGTAGATGTTGAAAAGGGTGGGTGACAAGATCGACCCTTGCGGCACGCATGCCGTGATAATACTCTCCGTTGATTGGGTTCCGTGGATCAGAATTCGGAACCCGTAATATTTTAAAAAGTACTCTGTAATGCCATACCTTATCGCTTTCACATTACTTTGTGATGATTTTGCTCATTTGTAAATGGCGTTTCCTTCACTTCTTCCTGTGGGCCGGTCGGTTTGGTGGAAGTCGTAGTTGATCGGTATGTGGGGCGGTATTTTTCTCGGTTTCTGGTTTAATAACGATTAATAGGCAATAAAGAAAAGATTAACAACATTATCCTCGGGTTTTGATAGAGATACTTTGTCAATGGAAAAAATTGTCCGTTTCTTCCCACCTTCAGTAGATACGACTTCTTTTCTGAGTTTACTAGGGAATTTAGTAAAACGACAGAAGAATTTTCCAGATATAAAATCATCAACATTAACCAACAAGTTCGCATCTGGCAATACTATTCCTTTCAGATTAGGATCACCTTTAACTGTAATAAATTTATTGTACTCCGTAGCGTTGGGGTTGATATCAAATCCAACCAGAGACGCATTTCCTATACGTTTTCCTGAAGCATCCGTTTCAGAGCGATTGGAAAACCAACATGCTTTTTACCATCACTCAACAGATAGCTGCTGGTAAAGCTTTTTTCAAAAGCCATCACGATCGGGTTCGTTATATAATAAAATAACGTAAAGCAAATAATGATTGAAAATACTACTTTAAACATTAATACATTAATTTTAAACATTAGTAAATACTTTTTTTGTGTGGTATATCTATTGTTTATAGGTAATACTGTATTACATCAAGTAATACTCGACAGGCAAGGTGGCTTTCAAGCAATGATGGTGAGCGATCACAGGTGGCGACTTTATTAACTCAAAATTGTAAACAAAAACATCAATAAATAATTATTAATATATTTAGAATAAAAAGGTATAAACAACAAAATTGTTTTACAATGTTGTCAACAAAACAAGAGAACACATTGGCAGTTATTTTTATTTATTAAAATGTTTGTTATAATGTTGATGTTCTTAATTATGCTACTTTCTTTTTATTTCGAACGATCGTTATTTGGGCGAAGTTTGGCATGAAAGTTACCAGATAGGATTACTATTTCTAAATATCTACAGAGAATTTTTATGTGGAGTTTCTACGGGTCTATTGCTAGTAATCGATTTTAAAATTTAATGATAATTTAAAATAAATCATGTCTCTATAAACGAATTGCCATTGGTTTGACGTCATACGGCTTAGTAATAGGCCGGCGTTGTGTTTACTCGTATCTCGTGCTGCAAAAAGTTGAAACATAATAACGCTAAGATCGTTTTGAAATATTATTTTTGATTGTTTTATCGATCATGACTGAAAGTAGTTTTCTGCAAGCCCAGTCGGATAATTTGCCCAAACTAGACGCATTTACAATGTTTAATTTTTTTGTGAGCAATTCTGATTTCGTTGGCGCCGAAATTAGAGGCCTAAAAGCAACAAGGTAATTGTAATTTATTTTTTTTGTAACTATGTACTTACGGTAAAATGATCCTCACAGCAATAAACTTAAAGTTTACAGTTAATTTTTTTATATTTTCATTATTTTACATCACTGATGCCTGGCTTTTGAACAATATTTATAGCTCGCCTTCTTGTTGGTTTTCATAATAATAACAGCTTTTAACAGTAATAAACTTCAACTTTTACGCATAAAACTGCACAAATCAAGCCGTGTGACGTCACTGCGACTGGAGCATCGGTTCCTTCAATTCAAATTGATAGATTTTTAAATATTTTTTAAATTATTATCCAAACGAAAATAGATAAAATAAATAGTATTAATCAGTATCTTTAGATATTTTTGATCTAACTACGCTATAAAAAAATTTATGCATCTTCCCCATTCTAAATATTACTATCTGGGATTCTCTTAGCATGCCTATCTGGTTTTCAAGAATCATCGCAAGTATTTGCGTTGTCGACACTATCGCTACTCTAATCATTGTAGTACTTAAAAGTACTAGTTTGTGATTGAAAATATTGAAAAATACTTTTAAAAGTCGGAGCACAAAAAACACATCTATTTACTTCGGTGGCCAGCGTGCTACTTAGGGAATTTTTCCTCGAGAGAATTACTTCAAAATGAGGTGCTTCAACGTACTGCAATCTTTTTTAGCGATCTAAAATCCACTTTTATTGGCGGTCTGGTACCCGACCAACGCCAGCTTTCCGCTTTGTTATAACGCTCTCATCTATCTGTATGACCAGGCCTGGACCCCCGATCTGTAGAAGGATTGGATTATTCTGCAAAGTCAAACCACAAATACGACGAAAAGCCATATATTACTGGCAAACCGTTTGTTGGGTTACACCAATCAATCAATTGACAAACTATATTTTTAAAAATAATTACATACAAACATTTTATAATTTATTTATATTTTGCTCCTTGTTGCGGATATTGCAGCTGTTCCCACGTCCTTCATTTACCAGCTGGTTTATGGCTGCAGGTGGTGTGGTATTTTGTATTGGTGTCGGCCAGGGAAATACGAGTACAAAAATCCGGCGTAATGAGTAAGGTGTTTGTGATTGGTATTTATTTATGATAGTGTAGATTATGTCGAGCTAAACCAATACACTATGTATTAGCTTATGTATTTGCCTGAAGGGCAGTGTTAACCTGGTGAGTGAGGCGATGTGTGATGTGCGGTTCTTTCGAAACATTTCCGTGTAAGATTTAATCGCGGTGTGATGTATTACGTTTGGTAATGTACGTATGTCAGAATGTTAATTATTTTATCTAGCTCCTGTATTTCGCGGAGAAGAGTAGAAATGTCGTCTACGTTGGATTGGGATGGGGGTTGTTGGGTTAAGTTTTGTGCGTACGTTTGTCGGATTACTGTAGGGGTGGTGTGTTGGGGGGTGGCGGTCGTATGTAGGGGTGGGGAGTTTGTTCGAAGGGTAGGAAAGTTTTTTACGTCCTGTATGTTTATAATCCTTTGCGGATTAGGACGCGTGTAAGTGGTCGGTGTTTGTGGTTGTTGTCGCCAGGTTTGTGTACTTACCCGCTCGGCGTAGGACAGGTACTTGGGACACTGACTATAATTTGCCGCGTGTGCTCCTTGGCAGTTGCAGCAACGGACCTGGTCCGGATGGTCCTGGAATTTTGAGGGATCCTATTTCAATAAGAATAGGGAGATGATCTGAACTTAGCTTATTTAGGGCAGTAGTGGATAATATGTTTAAATTTTTGGAAATTGCTAAGTCGATTGTAGAGGGGTTATATGTAGGATTATGTGGATAATGGGAGAAGTCATTTGTGGGATGGGATAGTATTACGTTATTATTTGTAACGTAATTGTCTAGTTCGTTACCGTTAGTGTCCGTTGTGTGGTTATTCCAGGTAATGTGCTTCGAATTAAAGTCACCCGCAAGTATGGCTTTGTTCGAGTTTTGTAGTAAGTCGGTAATCTCGGTAAAGTTATGCTTGTACCGAGGTGACAGGTAGTAGTTCGTTATTGTTATGTCATTTACGAGTACCGTTAGGGACTCGGCGTTTGTGGTGGTCAGGTCCGTAGTTGAGGCATTCAGGGTGTTTTTAATGTATGTCAGCAGTCCGCCGTTACTTGTCTTTGGTTTATTTATTGGGGTGTAGTTTGGTATGTTTGTCGGCTTGAGTTTATTTAGTCTGGTCTCTTGTATAAGTATGACATCTGGGTCGGTCTCGTTTGTTAGGACGTGCAGTTCGTTAATTTTTGTCTGAGCCCGCCGGCATTCCAGGAAATGATTTTAAGTGTCTTTTGTTCCGTTTTATTTGGCATTAAATTTAGCCGACACTTCTGACATTATCTGAATTTTTTGTATTGGGTCTGTCACACCTGTTAGTTTGATTCTTAATTCCCTGACAATTTGAATCATCAAGGGAATATTAATTAGTTTGTCTAGTTCTTGAATTTCCCGAAGAAGAGTGGACATGTCGTCAACGTTGGATTCGGGTGGGGGTTGTTGCGTAAGGTTTTGCGCGTATGTTTGTTGTATAAATGTAGGGGTGGTATGTTGGGGGGTGGCGTTCGTACGTGGGGTGGGGAGTTTGTCCGTAGGGCAGGGAAACTCTGCACGTCCTGAATGTTAACAATCCTTTGCGGATTGGGTCGCGTGTACGGGGTAGGTGGTAGTGGTTGTTGACGCCGGGTTTGGGTACTTACCCGCTCAGCGTACGACAAGTATTTGGGGCACTGGCTATAGTTTGCTGCATGTGCTCCTTGGCAGTTGCAGCAACGCACCTGGTCGTCCCTTTCCTTCCTTGGGCATTCCGCTGTCAGGTGTGGGCTTAAGCATTTGACGCATCTGGGCGGCATATTGCAGTTGCTTGAACCGTGACCATAATTTTGGCACCTGTAGCATTGTGTGCGCGTGTTCCGACGGCTATATTCTTCGAACCGGACGCGCACTATCCCGATTTCGTGGATCGACTTGATTTTCTGCATTTGTACTTCTGGGTCGAAGTTAATCAGGAACGATCCCGATACGTCCCCGTATTTGTTTTTTAATTGCGTGACGGCAATTGTTTTAACCTCATGCTTTTCCAAGAGATCTTTTTGTATAGCGGCCGTGGTTAAGTACGGGGACGCCTTCATTATCATTTTGATGGTCTTTTCGGTGCGCGGGGTGTATGTGTATCCGTTAATCCCTCCACCGAAGAGGATCGTTTTAGCGGCTTTGTAGTCAGGAATCTTGTCGGTGTACACCAAAGTTTGGTTCCTTGCGTGTTGAATTTTAATTTATTTTAATTCAACGGTTAGTTTACCGGTGAATTTTTCCGTGAAGGTGGGAGATAGATCCGATCGCGGCTTTCACGACGATTGACGGAGGTCTGGCATCTTTGGGTTTCGCGGGGCGGGATTGGTTAACGGTGCTCCACGCCTGTTCATTTCGTGTTACCGGATTTATTTCTTCCGGGATTTGGTTTAGTAGCCCGAAGCTATTGTAAATTTATACCTTTGTCGGATGCTCGACGTTGGACTGAGCGGTGTCCATTTGAAGGTCTTCGGGGGTTTGGCTGGGGGCGTTGAGTTGATTGTTTATGTTTTTATTGTCTTTATCACCAGAGGGGGGGGTGCACTGGTTTCACTAAGGGAATCGGCTTCCCGGAATCTTTTTGGGGGCCGTGTATGCCCTGTTATTTTACTTAGGCGCTTCTGAAAATTGTTTGTGTGGTTTTCAGGGACGTATGAAAACTCGGGGTCATTGATTGACATCTGAGGGGGGGGGGTAAATTTAATGGTAATTGTCTTTTGGTAAACTGTTTTTAGGATTGTCACTAATTGTTTTATATTTTGGTTGGAACCACGCTGGTTGCACATTAACACTTGTTTTTACTTAAAAGTACTGAACGTTTTTATTTATGAAACAGGTTTTGAATTTAATTATGTTGCTCTGATGCACACACAACATTACTCTTCGGCTCCTCGCAGCCGAATACGTACCACGCCGGGTTGCCAATCAATCAACAAACTCATATATTTTATAAATAATTATGTACAAAACAATTTATAACAAATTTTAATAATTTATTTACAATTTGCCTTTGTTGTTGATGGTGCAGTTGTTCCACGTCCGTTTACCAGCTGGTTTATGACTGCATGTATTGATACCGGCCAGGGAAAACGAGTACAAAAACCTGGCGTATTGAAAAGGGTGTTAGTAGTTAATATTTTAATGATAGTGTTAATTTTGTCGAACTAAAGCAATACATTATGTATTAGCTTATGTTTTTGCCTGAAGGGCAGTGTTGACCTGGTGAGTGAGGTGATGTGCGGTTCTTTCGAAACGTTTCCGTGTAAAATTTAATTGCGGTGTGATGTATTACTTTGGTAGTGTACGTATGTCAGCCATATCATGTAGGTCGTATTTTTCGGTGTATCGTGGAGCTCCGGTAATGACTCGAGGCACTTGTTATGTATCCGTTGTATGATGTTAATATTAGTAGTGAAGGCTTTTGTCCATATAGGTGAGGCGTAAAGTAATATCGGTCGATCATCGTTTTGTACAGTTGAAAGCTGTAAAAATCAGATTAGTAATTGCGTTGGCGTCTCCTTGAAGAGTGAACAGTTTGCAGTCACAAAAATTTCTTTTTATGACTGGCCCTTGGTAGTGTTTTCGGCTAGCTATAGCGCAGAGCTATGGTAGTGGATTCCAAGTGATTGGTTGCTCCCTCTCAATAAAACCCAAAAATAACAACGATAACAATTTTAATGACACTATCTTAGGTTACAAAAATAAATTTGTGCTGGTCTCCGCACGTCGTGCGACCCCAGCACCGACCGATGGTACAGCGTGTAACAAAATATGGTCTTGGTCCGCACTTGCGGACGATTCTAAATGAATCGCGAACAATTCGTTTTACTAATACGGCAGCTGCTAAAATGCAAAAAAAGACTTACCTCACTGATCAGATTGGTAATCAACAAATTTTTGATTGTACAGGTAGCTTCTAGCAGCTGCAGGAACCCAATTCTTTGGGGATCGAATCTTTCGCAATTGATCACTACGGACACCATATCACTGGCCCAGGTGAAGTTGGTCACTGGTCGTGATGGATGGAGGCACTCCTGAAAGTTTCCAACAGTAGGGAATTTTTTGGTGTTCCACTTAGGATTAATTCACTGGTCAGCTGGTTAGAGAGAGGTGGCATAAGCAATCGTGTCTTCCTCTTTGTGGGGGAGGGGGACCGTGGCGTTTGCGACCATGCGCGGTGCGGAGGACGCAGGACCGGGGGGCCGCCAGCTCTTGCCATTGGATGGCACGGGCATCCACTAAAATTGGCAGGGTGGGGGCCTCTACAGTTTGCGCATTTTGCGGCTACCGCTCTCGGCTTTGTGCAGTCCGAGCTACGGTGTTCCGCTCCACACCTTACGCACCTTAGATTTGAGGCACACCTGCTTTGCGTGTGCCCGAACCGTTGGCACCGATAGCATTGCAAGGGCGTGGTCTTCCTCCTTGGAGGTTCGACATGGGTATCGAGACCCATGACGTTCCTCTCTGCGTAAATTTCTTTTGCCCGGTTGGTCTTGGTCATTGCCACCATGAATAGCGGCAATGGCGTACGCCTTGGGCCCGAGTGCATTTGACTGACTTGTGTCACAGGGAATCCCTTTTTGGAGAGATCCTCCTGTACATCCTTGGTTTTAAACTCCTTGGGAAGACCTCGGAGCACGACTTTGAGCGGTTTTTCTTTGTCTACTTTGTAGACAAAGTGGTTATACTTGCGAGCTTTGAGGAGGCTGGCAAGTTCGCGATACGCGGTCTCTGACGCCGCCGTGATCGCGAGGCCTTCCGCGTGTCTTTTACCTTCGTCGTGTGTATCCTCTTGTCCGCGAGTACCGTGGACAAATGTGGCCATTTGGCCTTGTCCACCAATACGATCGCCGGAATAGAGGGCACCGACGCTTTCTTAGTACCTGGGGGCGGAGGAGGGGTACCCTTTGCTGTCCCCCTGAGGGGTGGCTGCTAGGGGTGCCTCCCCTGCGCTGCCTTCTTTCGAGGTCGAAGGGGGGGTCACAGTGACCCCCGTCTCCGGCTGCAAATTGGGCAGCTCCGGCCCTGGGCCCTCCTTGGAGGTGGTTTTTGCCTCCAACTTCTTTCTTTTGGCGGCTTTTGAGGAGGAGGAGGGGGCAGTTTCTTCTTCGGCGTCCGAATTTCGGATGCGCTTAGCCTCGCTTGACGGAATGATTTCCGCCTGCGCTTGCAGTTGGCACCCAAGTGCAAATTCGGACAAACCAGAAGGCGTCTTCGGGGGGGGTGGCCGACGCTGAATTTTCAGCGCCTGCTTCGCCCTGTTCCTCTACCGGCAGCGTTTCGGTCGAAGGGGTTTCCTCCATGGGATGTTCAACATCCATTTCGGTTACCCCCTTTTCTTCCTCGCTCCGGTCCTGTACTTGATCCCTAACGGTATCTGGCGAGACGCCAACCCCATTGGTCGATACAGGATCGACCGGTTGGGGTCCCGTTACTTCGGCTTCTACCGTTAGGTCACATAAATTATTGGTTTCCAGGTCAACGTAAATTCAAGGTCAACGACGGCGCTCCATGCGGATGGAACCTCTCGGTCGCGTGGGGTCGATCAGGGCCTGCTGGACGGGGACTGAGAGGTCGGCGAGAGCTCACGCCGGCATTGTTTGGCCAATCGGAGTTGGCTCAAGGGTCGTTCCTGCGACGCAGAGTCGCCTTCGGCTGGTACAATACATTTTTCGGCGTTACCGCTGCCCTCGATGGAGTTTGGTTTCTCGAGCGCGTTGGCGTTGCCGGTTAAATTATCGGAAGAGTCGGTAAATTGTATGAAATTTTGTACAAAAGGACTTACCCCGTCTTCTTCTTCTTCGGCTGGGTCCACCACTTCCATGCTTGAAGCAGTTTAGTTGTCTGTCTGCTCCGGCGTTGAGTCGATTTGGCTTTCAAGGAACCCTTGGAGGTCTTCCAGGTACATCCTCCTGGCTTTTAAGGCGAGGTCACGGCATGCTACCATTCTTTTGTTTTCGGGCCAGCCCCGGTCTTCCACCGCGTCGGGAAGGAAGGCAATGTCTCCAATTGTGTTTACTACGTACATGGTATAGTAATTTGATGTCGCACAGTACGAAATTTGTCACAAAATTCACGATATGTTTGTTTTGCACTTGTAACGGTACAATAACGGCACTTGGAATCACGTGTTCTCACTTCAAAGTCTCGACTATGACTTGACTGCCCCGACTGGGATTTTTGTACGTCCTGTATGTTTATTGCTGCTTTTGGGTTGGGTCGGTTGTACGTGTTGACAGGTATTTGTCGCGGGGTTTCGGTACTTACCCGTTCGGCAAACGACAGGTATTTAGTGCACTGACTTGGCCGCGTATGCCCCTTGGCAATTGCAGCATCATACCTGATCATCTTTCTATCTTTCCTGGGACAGTCGGTGGTCAGGTTAACTGACTTAAGAAATTTACACATTTGGGCTGCATGTTGTAGTTGGAAGACTCGTCATAGTTTTGGTATCAGTAGCACTACGTTCGCGTGTTGCGTCAGCTGTATTCTTCGAATCGTACTTGAATCGGTCCGATTTCGTGCACGGATTTGACTTGAGTATTTGTTTTTAAGTTGTGTGATGTTTATTATTTTCATTCCTTGTTTTTCAAGGAGATACGTTTTAACGTATTCGTATCGAGATACGGGGAGCCTTTCATAATGACCTTAAGCGATTTCTCTGCTAGTGAAGTGCCACCGCCGAAGAGGATTGTCTTGTTCATAAACGTTATAATTGAGGCCGTGATTACGATTGGTGGTGGTTTGAAAAGGGTCGATTTTTTATTCTACCAGCTCTGCAGAGAATTACACCTGATACCGCTCCGTGATTTGCATAACCATGTTTTCAAACCGTTCTTTATGTGTACGTCCAAAAATGGGCACCCACATATATTCCTGTAAATGTTCGGGTAACATGGTAGAAGCTAAAACCCCTAACCGTCCGTAATACATTTTCAATCTCGACCAATACCCTTCAACCCTATTTGTGCAACTCCCCTGTAACGGAGCCCACAAAATTTGAGCTGTGATTTACGGTTCTGTGAATATAGAGCGAGACGCCATCGAGATAATTTAAACCGGAATAACCCCTCCAACAATCGGTACTAGGTTTGATGTACTTTAAAATGAGTCGATTTAAACTGAGGTTACATTGTATGCATATCCGTGCGATAATTTAGACGTTCGTGCTCGTACGAGTGAAGTGGTTTAAACACGTTAAGTGTAGTATAAAGATGGAAGCTGATTTGTACTTGATGGAAAATAGTTTGTTAAAATACGTACTTATGAAAAAGAGATTATATTGGGTTAATGATTTATACATACATAGAAATACGGAAAGGGAATATGCTAGATTATTCAGTAAGTTATGTGAATAACCTCAAAAATTCTATGAGCACTTTAGAATGTCTAGGTTAACATTCAATTACATTTTAAATGTGATAAAAGAAAAAATCAAAATTACGTAAAAGCATTGGACCTGAGGAAAAATTAGTTATAACAATCAAGTAAGAACACAGTTTTTTTTAATTAGCTAGATTTTATTTTGCTGAAAAATTATTCAAAATAAAGAGTATTTTTTATGAACGTTTTATTGAAAAGTATGGAAATATTGTTGAACGATTTAATTTCCTGAACTACAAGATGCAAAGTTCTGTTATGTATCATTTTCTGAATAAGGTCTTTGAACATATGTTTCTGTAGAAAAAGTATTTGTTTGAGTTGGAAAAGTTAGTAGAACGCCATTGTGAGTGTTTCGAGTCGTTTTGATTTTCTTCTACATGCGGAAAAGTTGCTGTATTTTTAGTCGCATATGCATGTTCCTTAATGATAATAAATCTCTCATTTGCGGCAACAGGCTCATGAAGAACATATAGTTTCTGTCTTTATCATTGTCTTTATTCATTTTATTTACAGTACGTGCGTTTTAATATGAATTAACCATGAGGCAAGGCTTACTAGAGCAGCGTTAGGAGGTAGTCAGTCGTTCCCTGAGATCCGTCGCGAGGTACTTGGGGGATGTTTTTAGTGAGTAAACAATGTCGAGAGTCGGATTCACCATAAAAAAATTTATTTCAAAATTATTTTTTAGTTTTACCGGATATCTCCGTGATATACTGCACGGTATTACTAAACAGGATTTCATTTGTAGGACCACACATGGTCATGATCTAGATAGCCAGGTAACAATTTTGACTGCAACACCCCTCCCTACAAGCCGGCAATATTGCTTCATCCAGGACCAATAGCCCTCGACCCCATTTGTGCACACCCGGGTACCGGGGTCTAGAAAATGTTCACTGTGATTCACAGTCTTGCGTGTGTAGGGCGAGACGGTTTAAACACTAATAGCTCCTCCAGCAATCGGTCTAGATCTCGGTGCCAGGTTTTAAAAACTTTGTAATGAGCTGTACTAATGTTTCAGATGTTCTATCAGGAATGAACACCGCGATACCGCGCCTTTTTACCGTGCTGTACATTCCTAACATCCAACGGACATCTATAATTAGACGCCCTCTTCGTTACAACGCTTTCATCAATTTGTATAATCTGGCATTGACCACAAAGTGGGAGAAGTTCGGGTTTATTCAGTAGCGTCCAAGTGCGAATACTGTGAAGCAAGCGATAACACGGTACACAGATTGACGTGGAACGCCTATAATGCGCCAAGTGATCCGAGGTCGACATTTGCTCGCCCAAAAGTACAGAAACTGAAACACAGTTTTAGGTGGAAGCCTAATATTCAGGAAGAATTTTCCGTCATTCGGTACTTTGTCTTGCAACCTAGACATCTAAAGCAATGGCGCAAGTAATGGTCTGCTGCCCGAATAATAATGCAAAAACGTCTGCAACCAGGTTTACTAAATCTTTTTAAAGATTGGGCTTTGTTTATTCTTTAGAGCCTTAATTAATTTACAGTCGGTGTTTGGTGATGAGGTGTTTGACCGTTGATGTCAGTTTGTTATACTCCGCTCTATCCAGGAGTGGCACGTACTCTGCGCATGCCTTCTGGCCCGTTTTTTCGTTTTATGGCATCCTTGATCGCGGTGGGGAGTCTGTTTTTGAGGTCGGCAGCTTAGCGTGGTACCGTGACTAGCTTGTGGGCTTTTGACACCTTTTCTTCGAACCTTTGTACGTACCTATCTACGTCGTTGGTTGTGTGAAGGGCGGGAACACCGCCTAGCGTTTTAGCTACTAGTTTTTTTAATATTGTCCAGTTCGTCTTAAGTTTGGCGCGAGTGGCGTTTGTTTGGTCATCTTCTCTTAGTTTGAGGAAGACGGGATTGTGGTAGGAGTCGAGGGCGTCTATCGACGTGAGGTTGAGAAGAAGCTTCAGGTTTTTTATGATTTCTACGTCTAGAATAATGTGATAGAACAAGTCATGAGGTTTACATACTTGGGAGCCGAAATAACTGCATCTAGAGACCTAAACGAAGAAGTAGACTCACAGGTAACTAAAGCAGCCCAGATTGCTGGATGGGCGAAGAAAAACTAACAAGGGCGTCTAGAGATGGACGACCTCCGGATAAAAGGCTTCCAGGACGACCGCCCAAGCGATGGGTTTAAAGCTGGTTCTCTTTTTCGATAGAAGATGGTCCGAGGTCAAGGCAAACAGGAGCACCCTAGCCTAAAAGTAGAAGAAGAAAAGAAGACGTCTAGAACGTCGTGGAAGTGTTCGGGGGCGTAGCGATCGTCTGGAGTGTCATGGTTGAAATTGGGGTTGTATTTGAAGTGGGTGTACTTTGTGGGGGATAAGTTCAGGGAGAGTCCTGGGAATCTGAATCGGGTACATTTTGATAATGTATTGTAAGTATCCTGTCCTATATCGGTCATGGAGCTTGATTGTGCCTAGCCGGCATAATCTCATATCTTAGGTTTCTGGCCAACCCCGTATAGCTTCGGAGACGGCTAGGTCGGCGATGTTTGCTTTTTCTAAGAAATTTGCCAAGCTGACGGGGAAAGATTTGTCGTATGTGTTTCCAGATGGGCGACACATTCCGAGGGAATTGTGCGAATCTATCTTGACGTGTCGATGGTTGTTATATTGAATTTTCTTAGTCTTTAGTTTACCTACCTCGTTTATATTTATTTTTAACGGAGTCATTATTTAGGAAAAATATTAAAGTACTTTGTTGCCATTTGAGGAACTTATGGAACCTTAATCCTCAATTGCTTATAGCATTAATAAGTCAATTTTCGGACAGGGACAACAACTTTCGTTAAATAGCAACAAGATCCCGTCTGGGGAGGTATCGAGGACCTTGCGAGTCCCCGATCGGACTCAGAATTTTAAGGCCTTGCCGCTCCGAGGTCCTTCGTCAAGGGGTCTGCATTAGACCTTACTTGATATAGCGGTTGTGGTCTGTCCACCCGCTAAGGAATTTCGACTACTGCCAAAACTGGGTACTCTCGGCCTTTAAACCGAGCAGCCGTAATACGCCAATGTGGAAAATACCACACTGGCCGGCTGCGGTTGCGACTTCCAGTCCTTCTACACCTGGGGTTGTTATGCCTGCCTATGCAGATGTTGCTAACCGCGACCCAGATGCAGAGGTAGGTCGTGCCTAACAACTCGCAGCCCCTTCCTCTAGGTGATTAAATTTAACGTAAATATTAAAAAATAAAAAAACATTGCACCAACCCCCTAAGCGATCTATAAGAGAAATATTAATACAAACTAATTATTATCTAATGAAAATTTAAACCGATAGGTTTGGGGAAATAAGTATACGTATGTATTGTAATAGTTACTCTAAAGTTAGGTATCCTTTACCTAATTAGTTATAATGCCCATAGCTTTTGGGGCAGCTATAGCAAACGAACACCCCTTGACTCCTAACGAGAAGAAGCGTTCCAAAAATTTGTTTAGTTCTATTTTTTTTTACTTGACTTAGTATTAATTGTTGTTTGACGAATATAATTATAAATTGAGAAAATTAAAAGCTAAAAATTAAGGGAAGGTCTTTTTACACACGGGTTGGTGCCTCAACTAAAGATAAAGGGGAAGATATTATACACACGGAGTTCATAAATTAAAGGGACAAATAAGTTAGTTTCACGGAGATTTCGGGTCTTACCAATATTTACATCAGGGAAACTTAAACTATTTTTTAACGAATATTTACAACAGGAATTTTAAAATTAAATTAAATTTTAATTTAATTTATACTAAAAGGTTAGACTTTCAAGTCTACATTTAACACGATTGATTATTTATTACTAATAAGGGTAGTAATTTTTCTTTAATTACTTTTCACAAAAACTTATCGGACTTCCTATAGTCTTAAGTTAATACACTAGATCAATTATTATTATTAAGAGGAGATATTATTCACTACTTACTACTAAGTAGGCTATTACTTAGACAAGTTACTTAGCTTATCACGGGATTAGTTAGGGTGTCTGAGAGGGTGAAAAGTACGAATCCCGAGTTTCATCGTCCTTTTGGGTCACACAATTAAATTGTCATTCGCCATTAAGATAAGGACAACCAATCATATTTACAGGGTTGTAGTTTCCATCAAGGGTTTCATACAGACGCCACCTAATTTTATAAAAATCAGGAAAATTTCAGCATTCCTCACGGCTGTTTACCGGGAAACGTAGTTGTACCGCATCCCAGAAGAATGTAATCCCTAGATCTCCGAATGAGCTCTAGTGACCTTAAATCACACAACTAACACACGTTGACCTACTTACGTACCCGTCACAGCGAGACGAATTTATTTGTTATCAAATTTACAACTTAAAATTATGATTAAATCTTATAAAATCGCGTAGGTTTGCATTCTTCACTCGACATGCCCGCAGAGGTTGATTAAAAATCCTTAGGTTATGGCCCAGTAAAATTTTGCGTTCCCACACAATTGGTAAAATAATTAATTCCTGGATAATTGCCGAAAAGCAAATCCGTACCTTGGCTTCCCGGTTAAGAACGTATTTCTCGATATCCCACATCAATCGACAAACAGAATCGCACAAAACCTAATGGGACCGCGTCACGAATTTAATTCCTGCCTAATACCCATTAGAAAGGTTCAAATCATATTTACAATCACCTAACATATGAAATTAACTCTTTTAAAATTTTTGTCCAGTATAGAGTATACTGTAATGATACGTCTCGTTGTTTATATTAATTTTAATTTGTAAGATAAATAAAATCGTAATCGTAGATGAAATAGCTAAATGGTAGATAAATTTGTTACCTTGCATGTACTTACTTCCACTATTCGGACTGGAATCTTGAATAAAACTTTGTTCCTGTTAATGAATAAAATTGTTTTTTGAAATTTTAAATAAACTGCCACAAATCTTGACCTTTTGTGCTAACTTTGTATTAGATTGAATATTTTTTACAAGTGATTATAGATGTCACCAACATCTCCAAGTTACAATGAATTCATTCTTTGTTGGTGCATTGAGCTACAAACTTATAAGTGTGAGTGTTTGAAAAGTGTAGACTGCGACTTACAACTAATAAAGCAAGTGATCATTTGAAATTAAAATTACTTAAAGCTAAATAAATCTAAATGGTGCAAAAATATTTATGGTTCGAGTTTATATTATTTGATAAAACTAACCCGTGATTCACAGCTGACTAAAAAAAGGTCATTGACTCCTCTTCGATATACAGTGGCACCAAAACGTAGTGTCGTTGTAGTTGTTCTGTACCATTTCCACAGGTAAATACGAAATTTTATTTTATTTTCTTTTTCTCCGATGCACTTTCTTGAAATTCACTTTTTATTATATAAAATATCCATAGCGTCACTAATAATTGTACATTGCATGTCGAAAAATTATTTTTATTGGTTATCGTTCATTTTTTTAATTTTGCAGGAGCAAAATTTTTACGTGTTCACTGGACTAGTGAAATGGGTCGACTAAACGTCTTTAAAATAAATGGGTCGTTGAAATTTGGATGCATCAAAATTAGTTTGTCGTGAAATGACTTTTTCAAATTTTCAAAAGATTCTGTCAGTTCGTCCGTCCAAGTCCATTTAGTTCCCTTCTTTAATAAAGTTAAAAGTTTCGGTGTTTGAAAACATAGATCGTCCTTTTGTTATCATAAACAACCCCATAAATTTTTCCGGGTTCAGGTTTTATTAATACGGATTCATTAATTTGCTTCCTTTAACCTTTTGCAAATCCCTTACGGGTTAAAAAACCATAAATTTTGTGGGAAGGCGTTGGAGAGTTTAATTAATATTAAAGATGCAAATTGGACCGGTTTCTTTAAAAAGGGTCACCCTTGGTTTCGCCCAAACCTCCTGAGTAACCGGATAATATTTTGGGGTTGACCGTAACCCGTTTCCCGTTATATGTTTAAACTATTATTGACCGCCCGATTTAATTAAGGGTATTTGTATTTCTTCAAAGGGCCTAAATTTGGGTTATCGTTGTTATGTGCCCTGCTTGACTTCTTTTTGGGGTATCCGCTGGAAACCGTATGGCTGAACGAAAGTCCTTTTCCGGGTTTGCATACTTGCATAACGCCTTCTTCCCCTGTATTTCTTCTTTATTGATTACCAAACGATTGAGGGACCGATAAGGCGGATTTTCCATCCCCGAACTTTGGTTTTAAATGGGTGGTTTTGAAAATGACCCGGCTTTGTGATTTACCTGCCCAGGTGCGGCTTGTTCTTTGCTGCACATCTTTTTTCCTAATGAAACCAACGTGGTAAAGATGGTTTTCGTTGTGGGTATTGGAATTGCCAGGGTTACGGTCTTAATGCATTAGGATTTGAAATTGAAAGATACCTTCCATGAAACTTGGTTGATTTCGTTGATAGGTTCCTGTAAATTAATCTTAATTAATACTCGACAAAGTTTGGTTTGCCATATGATGGCGTCCATTTGGGCCGGGTTTTAATTGTACCGGTTTTAATCGGTTTCGGTTTTTAAACATACGCGAAAATTTTACGTTTAAAGGTAAGGATTTCTTTTAATTTGATGATACTTTCTGAAATTTCTCTTAATTCTAGTTCACGAAAGATTTGAAAATTTCATGAAAAGTTTAGGATATATCTAAATTAAAATTTTTGATTTTTCTATTCTAGTGTTGTAAAATTTTACCCCTATTTTTTGGGGATTTTCCGGGAAGGAAACCAACTTTTTAAACCTTTAAGGGGAAACCTTTTTAAATTTAGATGTTTTTTAAATTTTCAAACCCTTGGGGGTTTTTAAAAAAAAATTTTTTTTGGGGTTTATTTTCTTTTTTTTTAAATTATGTAAGGAAAATTTTAACAATATTGGGGAAAAGGGGCTTTAAAAAAAGGGTCCCATCAAAATAATTTTTTAATAAAAAAAAAAAAAAAAAATTTTTTAATTTTAAAAAAAAAAACAAAAATTTTAAATTTTTAAAAAAAGGTTTTTTTTTTAATTTATTTTTTTTATTTTGGGGTTTTATTTTAAAGAAGTTTTTTAATTTTAAGGAAAAAAAATTTTTTTCAAGAAATTTTTTAAATTTTTAAAATTTAAATTTTTATTTTAAAAAAAAAAAAATATATTTTAATTTGTTTTTTTTGGTTAAATTTAATAGGGTTTTTTTTAAAAATTTTTGAAAAACTAAGAAATTTTTGAAATTTTGATTTTTAAACAAAAGAAAATTTTTAAAATTTTTTTAATTTTTAAATAAGGTAAAAAAAATTTTTTAAATTTTTTTCCCCGGAAAAGGTAAAAAAAAATTTTTTAAATTTTTAAAGTTTTAATTTTATTTTTTTCAAAATCTAACCTCTCTTAAAAATGTGGCGCTACTGGTCCGGGCAAACCTGCGCCCACCTCCTGTACCGTGGTGTTATTTATTTCACGTGTACCAGTGTTTCCGAACGTCCTACTATTGTTTCCCTGTCCTCCGTAGTTCCTAAACCCTCTACCCGTAGGTATTCCTCTACCTCTACTGACATTGTTCGCTTGGTATTCACCTCTACCATAGTTGTTCCCTTGTTGTCTACCCCGGTTATTATAGTATTGTGATCGCTGGTAACCCCCATATTCTCTACTTCCAAAATTTTCCCGGCCATTTGACTCCGACGTTGAAAATCTTTCTGCCCCATCGAATCTTTTTAGAAGATCTAAAAATTCCTCTATAGTTTCTATCTTTTCGATACCTATCCTTCTACCTAAATCATGCTCGAAGTGATCCCCCACGTACTTAATTAGATCTTTTTCTTCATATGCCGGCACAACTTGCTGTGCTTGACTAATCAATTTTATAGCGTAACGTTCTCTCGACCTTTCGTATCCTTTATACTTCCCCGTTGTCACTTCTCTCCTAACTTTACCTTGTTCCGACTCTCCCCAATACTGCCTAATAAAAAGCGCCCTAAATTCCTCAAATCTATCAAATTTGTCCTCAATCAACGCAAACCACGTTTCCGTCTCTCCCCTCAAACTGTTTCTTATTATATTTTTTTTTCTATCACTATCCTTGATTTTACTTAACCTCCTGTTTAAACTATTTAGATATACCATCGGGTTTAACCTGTTGTCCCCGTAATATTTTAACCCACTGTCTCCATCATCTTTGTTGAATAATTGAAGACACAAGTGGATAAAGGTGTCATGTCACAAAATAATTATTTCAAGTAAAACGAGTTTTAACATTTTTTGCTGGAACTTTTTTACTTCTATAAATTTTTAATTTCTGTTTTATTATTTAGTTAGGTACTGTAGAAGAGTATTTTTTGATTTTATTTAAAATTTAAATAAAACATACTCTTCACCAAAAATTAAGATTGAACGTACTTGACACCTTTATCCGCGGAGTATAAACATAAAATTAACATCTATTAAAAAGAAGAAAGTGTCATGTCCAATAATATTTATTTGTTTTCAGTAAAAAGATACAAAAAAAAGTAAGTTGGTATTAGTTATTTCGTTTTTCGTTTTTTCTTCGGATGTTCTTCGTTTTCTTCAAATATACGTTCATAAAACCATTTATATGGGTCTTTAATAAACACCATCTGTTCACGTAAGTTTGATAACTTGTCAGCTGTTAGTCCACCCCTTTTTCCTGTTATTCTTTGAACTTTGATGTCATCTTCTTTAGTAACTATTCTGCTGCCTTTCTTCAGTAGGTCAACTTTGTGAAATGGTAACGTTTCATCGAGATTTTCTTTATACAAATAGCTGCCAAATTCATCAACCCGCACCCATTTAACAGTATCTCTAAAATTAACTTTTTCATTCAATGCATTCGTTTTTTTATTATACACGTGCAACTTTGCAGATAGCTCGTCAAATGCAAGAAAGTTGTTTTCCATATTAACACAAACTGAGTTTTTCTTACTTGCAGACCTAATAACATCACGGTATTGTTCTGGTACATAGATGTTTTCCCATTTTCTCATTTGTTTTTCTATTCTCCCAAAGTTTCTATCGGAATCCAGGTAACTATGACCCACTTCTGGGTATTTATGATCGATTATTTTAAAATCCCATTTAAAATTAAAAGTTGGTATAAGCAGATCATCGTAAAATTTTTATTTTGGCCAGCACACGAGTCCGACCAAATAATAAGGTGATCTACTTCATATTCTTCTTTTATCAGCTCACAAAATCTATATAAAGAACTTGCTATTTCAAGACTGCCTCGGTTAGCCACATCCTCTGTCCAAGTAAAAAAATGGTTTTGGTCCATTAGGGGTTATGCAATGTATACCAAAATTGTAAAACCACATTTGGCGCAAATAGAATGCTTTACTAGTGGTCAGTTTGGGAAGCGGCATGGTCTGTTGTAAATCCATGGTTATAAAGCAGGTGCTTTTATCAGTCAAGGGTTTTTCCCTGTCACGCTTTTGTGCATTAAATGCAGCTTTGTAATTTTCGGTATGAATATCTGAGTTCTTACCAGAATCGCAGACGCTACACGTGTCACTGCGCGGCTGGCCAAATGATAAATTGAACTCCTTTGAAAAAATATGGACGTACATGGAATGTTTAACTTTAAAGGAATCATCAAGTTTTGTTCTTCACATTCCTCTAGGTACATCCTATGCATGTGAGTCATATTAAGAAGAGGCGTCAAATATTTTTATGGCAATTTTGTTGCGGGAGTAGTGGGATTCTTCTGCAGGAAACTTTTGATGTGGTTGATGACACAAGCTAATACCTCTTCTTTTATTTTATGAGGCCGATTTAAGTGATGACCCTTTTATTAGGCGAGGGCCCATTTTTCCCTCTTTCAACATAATTTGGATCCTTTCAATAATCTTTCTACTAAATTGATATAGAGAACAAAGGGCATCACGACATATTACCACTCTTACTTGGTTAAACGAAATTGAGTATTTAAAAGAAAATGTTTTGGAGTTTACTCCTTAAGAATCGATTTTCATATATAAGGCGCCCGGTATGATAAAAATATGAGGTGTAAAATCTACTGATGAATGACCTCGTTACTTTTTTAGTGCGCACCTATGGTGCGCAAGAAATGACCGCGTTACTTTTTTAGTGCGCACCTATGGTGCGCAAGAAATCGAACATCTAACAACCACGTGGGTAAAGGTACGTTTTAAAACGAAATGGGGGCGTATCTTTACATTAGCGCAACCGCACCAAATCCTGCCCGCTTTTGTTATACATATCAATAATTAATATTGTTATTGTGAAGTTATAATTTTATCATTATATTTCGATATTTAATCCAATTTAGACAATTTCTAACCTAACCAAAATTATTTTCGATGTCTATAAATTCCTCCAGGTTATTATGATTTATTTTATGAATAATTTTAAATATCAATAATTCAAGTCAATAATTCGATAATATTATCTGAAAAATCAACAATATTTCTTTATTATAATGATGATTATATATAATAATGTTTTATAAAATTTTCTTTCGAAAAGTTATTTTTAGCATACTTAAATAATTTTCATGTACTATTTATTATTGTACGTAAAAGATTTAGTGACAATTAAAATAAATTTGTTACACGCAACCGAGTACTTAGATTTTAGAGGGCTGAAAAAGATCTGTCCAGTGGTTGGAGTTTGTGACTACCATGTGGTGGCAAAGTTAACATCACGATGTTCTGCTCGCGAGCATAATTTACTGCCTCTAAACTGATATGAGAAGAGTGGTTATCTAGAAGGAGCAATACAGGATCTTCTGGTGTAGCGTGGACAAAGGATTGAAAATGCTTTAACCAGGTGATAAACAAATCTGTGTTAACAAAACCACTATCAGATACCATACAGATACTTTGAGATGGAGCATCATTCAATAAATCATCACGAGTTCTCTTTCGAGGAAAAATAAATGCAGGTGGAACGTAATGACCAGTAGCACTCATGCAGCAGATAGCTGTTACCGTAATGCCTCGTTCCGCAGACACAACTTTACCCACCACTTTTTCCTTTCGTAGATACAACTTTCGGTGTTTTGGAACAGTGCTCATTACCGTTTCATCAACATTGTAGATACGGTTTGGCTTAAACTTATGCCTGTCATATATTTCCTTCAAGTTCTGGTAAAAGCGATCAACTTGAACTTTATTAAATCCAATTACTCGAGCTAAACTAGTCGCTGTAGATTGACGAAGAGTCAAATCCGGATGGCGTTTCAAAAGCTTTGGACCCAGTCTCGTCCTGCCATTTTGCAGCCTGAATCAAAGCGGTTTTCAATCTTATTAGCTTGAGCATACTCATACGCTAGACGCCGTAAGTCGGTTATAGTCAATCCAAAGTATCGTTCATCCATTTTTACAATGCTCTACAAACTCTGCCTCTTGCTCTGGGTTAAAGTTGGCTTCCATCTTCCCAGTGATGAAGCAGTTGTATCTAGCTTGAGTCTTTTCGTAGACATGACTCACTGATTCCGATCGCACTTGCCGCAGCTCTTTACTTTTTCCCTTAGCTAAGAGTTCCTTTGCATGGGAAATTTGTGCTTCGGTAACCGGAGTTCGTTCAGGTTGTTTTCGGCAATAATTGCGAGGCATTATAATAAATACCTGAAATATAAAAACATCATTAATCCGGATGGCGTTTCAAAAAGCTTTGGACCCAGTCTCGTCCTGCCATTTTGCAGCCTGAATCAAAGCGGTTTTCAATCTTATTAGCTTGAGCATACTCATACGCTAGACGCCGTAAGTCGGTTATAGTCAATCCAAAGTATCGTTCATCCATTTTTTTACAATGCTCTACAAACTCTGCCTCTTGCTCTGGGTTAAAAGTTGGCTTCCATCTTCCCAGTGATGAAGCAGTTGTATCTAGCTTGAGTCTTTTTCGTAGACATGACTCACTGATTCCGATCGCACTTGCCGCAGCTCTTTTACTTTTACCCTTAGCTAAGAGTTCCTTTGCATGGGAAATTTGTGCTTCGGTAACCGGAGTTCGTTCAGGTTGTTTTCGGCAATAATTGCGAGGCATTATAATAAATACCTGAAATATAAAAAAACATCATTAATCAATTTTTTTTGCAACAAATTTATTGCTTTCTCACATTAAACAACGGGTAAGTGTGCGCGATCGCGCCACACTGCCCAAACCGACATTTTTGATAGATGGTCACATAACTTTACTCATACAGAACATAACCTCAAATCATATACAGAATAGTAAACTTAAATAAATCATTAATATAAAAAAAATTAATTTACCTTGGCTATTGTTTTCAGGTTGATGTGACAATATTTGTCAAAATGACAAAAGTTATAGTTTGAACGCCGAATTCTATTTATTATTTTTTTTAAATAAATGGACAACACGATGTCGCAATCTTGTAGATAAATTAAGTCCTCGTTATTATACCTTTCAGTTTCCTACGCATATCACAACTTTCCCCTCTGCCCTTTGTAGATAAAAAGGGTGCGCACAGTTACCCACTGCGCACGGTTACCCCTAATGACTCTACTAGCTTTTATTTTAAGTCAATAATTATCAAAGTTATTGCTTTTGATAGCCTTTGTCACAATTTTATTTCCGGGCTCGAAAACAAAGAAATGACTAATCGCGAAAACTCTTTGCGATCACGCCGGCTTTGCTCAGTAGGGCGTGAGTCGCATCGCAGCTATACTACGCGGTATATAGAAAACGACCTACGAATAAATCGTAGGGACGGGAAATTGATTTGGGCGCCACCACGTTATGTAAGGGGATATGAAACAAAGGGGGCAGAGTTATCACCACAAGAGACCTAACGTGGAATGCCTCCGGTGGGATCTTCTTTTTCTCCTCGGCGAATCGCAATCAGGCGTTCCTCAATCGACCTTCCACTTCTTGGTTCGCCTAAGCCACCACACAAAAATAATGAACAGTTTATGGTTACAAAGTTGAATTTACTGACAGAATAAAACAAAACTGACAACAAACATAAATTTCGGGAACTCCAACATCACCCGAACTACCTAAAATTATTACAAAAAAAGAACACAACCTTACAGCTAAAAACACAAAAAAAACTAACCTAAACAAATACTTAAATCAATAAAAAAACTAACTACTATTAAACTTTAAGAAAAAGTCTTTGGTGTCCGCCAATTAAGACTATGGACCTCACAAAACGACCGCTCTTTTCTCCGCACAGCAGGTCGTTTTAAATTATCCAATACTCACTAACTTAAATAGTATCAAAGAAAACAAAACAAAAGTATAATAGTTAACGAGTACTTAGCTCACAAGTTGAAGTTAGGAACTGCTGGTCAGCGAACCTCCTGATTGCGGGGCCGGCGATTTAGTTAACTGCCGCTGCCTTTGCTTTTTCACCAAGTTGGGCTTGACACTACCGCGAGCCGACCTTTAACTCGCACCGCTGCGCTACTTTGCTGTGAGCCTAATATTGAACCTGTGTACCGTGATATGGTGAACCGTGTTATGTTCGGCCGATTTTCTCGTTCTCTTAGCTTCCGATTACACGCTAATCGGATAATTCACTATATTACTAATTCACGCTATCACTCAACTTTCTTTCTCTGTGGTTTCAAATTTCCACGCACTTTCAAATAACTCTCTCTTTCAAAACAGCCACCACACCAACAACCCCCGTTCTTTCTCGTGCAACCTCTTTTATATCTTTTCCCCCGCCTGGCTCTATTTTTGAAACCTTGCCGTTTCCAAAAAAACGGCGCCGGTCCGTCGGCATTAATTTTTACCGCCCTCAAAAAAGATTCTTTCGAGCCTGAGCCGGATGTAACTGATTTTATGAAAGAAAAGAACAATATGTCACCAAAGCGGCAGACCCCATAAAGTGGGAAATATGTCTGCTGTCGGACACCCAAGTACAAAGAGATTACAGCTGCACGCGCACTGAATCGACTCGGACAGACCGCTCGGAACGGCACGGTCGGATCGGAAGTGTTTGCCGCGCACTGAATCGGAACATTCAGTTTGCCTTCAGCAGCACTTGAGTAGAGACGTGAAACAATACGTTACAAACAAAGTTTTAAATACGCGATATAAAAAAATGAGTTCTACTTCATCAGAATCTGACGAAGATGTTATGATTGCCTTATGCTGCGAAGAAATGGAAAACATAAACCACGGTTCTGGATCCATAACATTAATCTTAAAAGAGAAACATGTGGAGAGTTTTACCACTTATTTCCTGATTTACTTGGAGATGCCGAAAAGTTCTTTAAGTATTTTCGAATGTCCAGTGCAAAGTTTTATGAACTCATTCAGCTATTACCACTTAAAAAGCAGGACACAAACTATCGAAAAGCGATTTCACCTGAAGAGCGACTAGCTGTTACTCTCAAGTAAGTATCCATGTGATAATTTTATTACCTGTAAAATAGGAGATTTGACGTACAAAGTAATAATTAGTGCATTCTAGACAACAAAAATAATACCACTTAAATTAGATCAGAAGATAATATTTAATATGTATTGATATCTAAAGTAATACAATCAGCTTGGAAAAAACTTCTAAGAAATGAATTAAATTTACCAAATGATAAAGTGTTGCCTCAAACGGATGTTGTTTTGCCTCATGTAATTGTTGGGGATGAAGCATTTCCCTTATTACCCAATGTAATGAGGCCATACCTGGGAAGTCAAACAAGCCATAATCAAGCAAACCGAATTTATAATTATCGTCACTGCAGAGCGAGACGTGTAAGTGAAAATGCTTTTGGGATTATGGCCAAAAAGTTTCGAATTTTTTTTAAAAAGTTTAATATCTCGCCGGATCATTTAGACACAATTACTTTGGCTTGTACTGCATTGCACAACTTTTAAGAAATGATTCGTGTACTTGGCAACCTGGGGAACTTGAAACTCAGGATGTACCAGAAGGTCTTGATAACCTGGTAAATATTGGTGGTAATTTTCAGCGAGAGGCTTTTAATATCAGGGAACAGTTTAAACAATATTTTGTGTCCAATCAAGGAAGTGTGGCATGACAACTCCAGAAAATCAATGCAGGAAGAAATGTTGATGAAGTTTAAACTATATTGATGGTATTTACAAAAAATTTTTGAAAATTTTGAAAACCCGACTTTAAAAATTAACAACAAAATTCTAGATAAAATGTTAAAATAAATGTGTGGTCTCTAATAAATTATTTTTACTTACCAGAGTTTTCTGTTTTTTGAAACCTCACTCCAAGCATTCTCTTTCCGAACATTGTCGTGGTAATATCTACTTTGCGGATCGTATAATATTGTAAATTCACGCACACTTTCAATTAAAAGTTCGTCCGACATAGTTTTTAGTTATAACTTATCTAAAATACTAGTTAAAATATGTCACGACCGTAAGAGCATTCGGCAGTTTTGCCCTTCTATCATTCTCTGCCGATGCCGAGACGGTCCGAGCCGATTCAGTGCGCGGCGATGCATTTAATTTCATGTATAGCAAAACCTGCCGACCGTGCCGTTCTGAGCGGTCTGTGCCGAGTGGATTCAGTGCGCGTGCAGCTTAAATCATCCCAAGTTACGATATTTTTCTTAGCGTTTCTGAGCCAGATTGTGGCTTCGCCTTTAAACAAATCATGCGCCGATATTAATAGCTCTTCTTTAGTTACTTGTCGAGCTTCACGGAAATCTTCAACTAGATCTAAAAATTCTAAAATATCTTGTGGGTCATTATGTCCACTGTACTTTAAATTCCAAAGGTAAACCTTTGCCCTACTTTTAGGAATTGCTCCCGTGTATTTGGATTCTAATTGGGGGTTTATCGTTACATTAACCGATTTTGCGGACGCGTTATTTTTATTTATTTCTGTTTTTATTAATTCTTCTAAAGCCCCTTTCATTATTTGAGCTTCAGCTTCTAACATAGCTATGAAGAAAGTTTGTTCTTCCGTTAAATGAATTGATTTTATTAAATTAATTCTATTCGATACATGCATTAATCGCGAATTTATTTGTTTTTTGGGTGTCCGTATTTATTAATTCTTCCATATTTTTCTAGCAATGAAGCAATATCTTTAATTGAATCGTTTAGTTCGATTTCATTTTGCGCCCAATCTAATTTGGTTAATTCAGGTATAATTTCCGGATTATTTAATGCCATCTCTAATTGAATTCTTTGCGATACGCGTGTAATACGCGGAATTATTTTCCTACTCTCCAACTCAAACAATAATTCCGATTTAGTCAAATATTTCGGCTCCATTTTACGTTATTTTGCTCTAATTTTTTAAAATTACGCTATGTACTGCAAAAATTCTTTAATTTTACTATCGCCCGATTTCTATCGCGTTACGCCCAGGGTGTTTTTTGGTATCGTTACACATCTACCCCTAGATACATAAACAAAAATCAACATTATTTAAATACACAAATATTAATACTCTGCCCAGTTCTTCGGCAATTTTCCTTATCAAGTCCTTGCGCGTTAAGCGTCAATTTTGTTAGATTAATTGTTCTGTCTTGAGTTTACCTACCTCGTAAACTTATCAACTTACGATGCCTCGGGTAGCCAGCGTTCCTCAGTTCAAAAAATATATTTAACTGAGGCCAGGTTAGAAAATTGCTTACTGTTGACTAGGCAGATTATCAATAAAACACAAAATACATAATATAGTCGTATAATAAAATTATTTAAAGGTATGCACATATTTACACAAATGTCCTACATTCATCACCTTAGCTCCTATTTAAATTTACTCAATCTTTGAAGATAATTATTATTACTCAAAATGTTCATTTATCTTAAAGTGAAATTGATCTCAATTGATTAAAAGTATATCCTTTAATTTTCATATGGCTTAAGCAATAAAAATTATTAATTTAAGCTCTAAGTGGCTTAAGCAACACAAGTTATTAATTTGACTCAATTTGATGGAAAATGATTCCGTATAATTACAAAGATTGTTAACCAAGTTATCATGTTTAGAGACCATTGGTCTGATCGTCATTATTTGGCACTTTTCACTGATGCACTTTCTTATTACTAATTACAAAAATGTTACCTTTAGAAGATAATTGTCGGTGGTAGATGGTTGTAACGATACTCCCAGAAAGACTGGAGATGACACCCCCTGGGCTGTATAGCTGGTTGTAGTATTCACCAATTGTATGGACGCTCGAGCGCGCTGATTATCCGTTATTTGATATTTATTTCCCAAGTCGATTATAGTTGGTTATTATTTGCACTATTTGCTGACGCGAACTAATAAGAGTTTTCTGCTTCGCGCTTTTACTCATTTTTAACAATGTTAAGATAATAGAAATGTTATATACATTTAATGTATTAAAAAGCGATTGCTATTACCAACTTGACTGCGATATTAATTATTCTTTCTCTATTACCCATTAATAGTCCCTTGCGTTAACTCTCACACACATGTTGTTTATTTAACTTGTAAGGTAATTCACGATATAGGAATTTGAGTTCTTTAAATTTATAAACGTCACGCATTTATCGTTAGGTTTTCTTCATTGCTCAACACTAAACTATTTATTTTATTTCGATTTTCTTTAAACGGTAGGTAATAATTTTTCAATACAAAACTTTGAATTTTTCGAGACGATAACTGTGAACTGCTTCCGGTAATTTAATTAGTTTCCCAAATCATAAAACTATCACAAAACCGATTAGCGCGTTCGCTAAGTCAAAAACGATCTTTTACTTTCGAGGTCTCGAAGGAACCGACTCTTTTCTTACCCTTTCTTCTGACTTTTTCCTTATTTTGCTGCACCTTTGCTGTGACCAAGGTTATCAGTGTTAGCAACGGCATTGCACGTAATCCACTTGGTGTCGGCACGTGTCAATCGCCCAACTAAATACTGCATTTAATTATCTTATGTTAGCTTTAACTTATTTACAGTTAATCATCGGTCTACTTTTTAATTGCTACAAAGTATACTTTCGTTATATTTCGCGCAGATGTATTCTAATTTTTGTCGACTCAATTGGCGTCTTTCCGGTGTTATTGAAAATTAGTTATACTTTACTAAGTAATCTTTATACAATGTCTATATAGTCGAGATACTATTTATTCAACATTTCTTTCTTTTAATTTTGAATCGTTATTTTTTGGTTACGGAAAATCGAACCGTAACATGGTTAAATTCAATTTCAAAAGAAAAGATATAATGACAGAGGTTTTGTGTCAAGCCGGTGGAAAAGCTATATATGTACTAACTGTAATAATTATAATAATAATAATAACAAACTCAATATATTTTCATAATATTTACAAACATATGCTAACAATTCATTTTAATTCAAAAAAAAAAATAAAACAAAATTCTAGCATTGACGTCTCTGGGATGGTTTGTTCGTCTGCTCCTATTAAAAATTAATCAGACGGTTTTGTTGTCCATATGCGTGAGTTTCTTGTCGTTTTGAATTCTGCCGGGGAAAAACGAGTGTAAAACCCGGACTGTAATAATTTTTCACTTACCTGCATTTTATGTCATATCCTTTGCGATACCCTGTTATCGTAAAGTTGTTCCAAATCCGTGCATGTGGAGAACCCGCTCGTTCTATGGCCAATTTTCTTCTTCCAATAAATTCGATAAAGTCGTTTTATACTACACACAACTTTCTCATCGAATTTTCAAATGAATTCTTTACAATCAATGGAAAACGTACAGCATGAAAATATGATTTCCAGAAGAAAGAATCTTTCTACTCGAGCAGCATGATGTACGAGAAATATTTAAAACTATTTCAAAGATCCAATTGGTTCAGTGCCATTCCAGTAATAGCGGTTGTTATTTGCAATTTAAATAACAAAATATTAACTAAATAAAACGTCAAATAACTTACTTGTACAATTAATTTCTTTTCCAACTATATTTTTTACATTTCTGTTATCGTGTCTTAAATTTTTTATTCCATAACGCATTTTTAAATTGGACACAAATTATTAACTTTTCTACATCCATGTTTTATAATAAAAGTCGTACGACTTGCTTGAAAAGCAAACGTGTTTGTTTTGATGCGATATCGGACGCAATCGCACGTGTAAATATTATCAACCCGTCCGTCGCTACACCTTTTCCACATGTAATTCAGAAAAGATCAACTGTCATTCGGATTTCGTCAATTGTAATTCATATTTGTCAACTGTAATTTGGAATTCGTCAATTGTAATTCAGATTTGTCAACTGTAATTCGGAATTCGTCAATTGTAATTCAGATTTGTCAACTGTAATTCGGAATTCGTCAATTGTAATTCAGATTTGTCAACTGTAATTCGGACTTCGTCAATTGTAATTCAGATTTGTCAACTGTAATTCGGACTTCGTCAATTGTAATTCAGATTTGTCAATTGATATTCGGAAATCGTCAAATGAAATTCAGAAAGCGTCAAATGTAATTCAGAAAACTTCAATTGTAATTCGGAAAGCATGAGAATTTAATTAGGATTGCATATAAATTACATAGAATGAAATTATAACTAAACTGAAATAAAATTTAATAAATATTTAAATTTTATTCATATAATAAAAAATAAACCATAAATTGTTTCACAACAATTTGTTAAATCAATTTCTAGCAAATAAGTTAGCGACCGACTTGCATATCTTCCATGGATAAGGCTTTTGCTTGATGTGTCGTGCAATGTTGTGCAGCACGAGCACAATCGCCACTATTTACGGTGTTCTTAGCTCGATCTATTATTTCTTCTAAATAGACCAGTCTTTGTTCTGTAAGATTAGGTCCTGTGACATTGGGAACTCGAATATGGCTTTTGGCTTCTGCCTTAATTTTGACCAAATGAACTCAATTGGATTTAACATTGGTGAGTAGGGTCCTAGTCGCAACAAAATTGCTGTCGTCCCATCAAACACAGTTTCCAATCTTGAATGACATGGCGCGTTGTCTACTACAAGTACGAAATCTGACAATTGATTTCCCATATCTTGCCAACGCTGCAGTAATGCCCTTACCCAATCATTTGCTAGTTGTGAAGTAAATGAACCTCTTCTGCGATCCATACTTACAACACCAGCCACAGAAATTGCTCCGATTAAATGAACGTTAGGACCTCTTGCAGCTGGAAGTACCTGAACTGCTCTATCGCCAACTCTTGAACGGCCCTGTGTTCGACGACAAAACAAATTAAAATTAGTTTCATCCATCCAAACAATTTGTTTTCCTTGTTGTATGTAGTTGTTCAAACTTTCAACATATTCAGCACGTTTTCTTTTATTAACAAGCGAATTCATAGTGACTGGTTCAGTGTGCACTTTTTTAATAGTGTAAAGCCTGTTTTGCAAATAGTTCCCTATGGTTGATAACGATATCGATTGGTGAAAATCGCGCATCACATTTTCTTTTAATTGCCTTAATGTTAAGCTACAATCGTTTTCTATCCATGAAATAATCACATCAATTTGATCCTCGGTAAGTGATTTTGGCTTTATGCCTCCTTTTTTACACATTTCAACACGTCCAGATCGCACCCAGTGATGTGCTGTTTTATAAGCAATATTTAAAGTTTTAGCCAACACAGTCCAGTCTTCTCCTCGATTGGCACAATTTACTACCCTTTCACGATCTTCTTTTGAATTTGTTTTGTATTTTGTCCTTTCAATCGCTTCGCTGCCAGTTAGAGAAGCATCACAAACAGGACAAGTACAATCCGGCATATCAAGTATTGGATTTGCACACTTTGTGTGAAGTAAATGTTGGCATGGTATCAACCGTACTACCGGAACTCTTGTCATATTAAAACCACAAGCAGTGCAATTGTCTTTAAACTCCATTTTATAATTATTCTAAATATTTTTTTACTTTCTTAGCAGTCACATTTTCTTATATATACATATTTTTATTCAATCCAAGAGATTAAAGGAATAAATTAAATTAAGTAGGTTTAACTTTATTTAAAGGATTGAAACTTTAAAATTATAACATTCAAGTATTTATTTTAAAAATTGTATTTTTTGGCTTACAGTTCGGCTAATTCTGTGACAGAATTATGGTTTTCTGAATTACATTTGACGTTTCCTGATTTTCATTTGACGTTTTCTGAATTTCAATTAACGGTTTCTGAATTTCATTTGACGATTTCTGAATATCAATTGACAAATCTGAATTACAATTGACGAATTCCGAACTACAGTTGACAAATCTGAATTACAATTGACGAAATCCGAATTACATGTGGAAAAGGTGTAGTATAACCACTAGTATAAATTTTCAAGTGTAACACTCGTACGTACGAACAAAATGTCGTACGACTACGCATCAATGTAACCTACTACCGATGTACAGTACGATACCCATACCTTCCAACGTGCTATACATTCCTAAGATCCATTGCTGTTGCCGGGGGGTCCGACCAACAACACCTTTCCACTTAGTTATGGAGAACTCATCTATCTGTGCAATCTATCGACGCAGCTACCACTGCCCTAGTATTGCACGCCCAAAGCCACATAACGTAAAATGCAGTTTTTGGAGGGAGGATACAGTCGTCGAAGTAGGTTTTCTCGGTTAAGCGGTATTTCTTCCTGCAACCTGGAGATTTGAACCAGTGGTTTAAAATATAGTTTCTTTCCCGTACCACATTACAGTAACGCCTGCAAGTGCGGACTTTGCATCGCATGTTCAACGGCAAATAGTGGACGTTTGATTAGACGGTGTCCATTTGGAGATCTTCTGGAGTTTGGTTGGGGGCGTTGGTATTTTTAGTGTCTTTATGACTGGGTGAGGCGCACTTGTTGCACATGGAATCGGCTTTCCTGAATCTTTTTGGGGCCGCGGATGCCCCGTTATTTTACCGAGGTTTCGAACCACGTCTGCAGGCTGTTGACGGCTTCTGTGACGGTGTTCAGATTCATGGACGATGTGTAGACCGCGGTGTCGTCCCCGTAGAGCGCTATTTTGGTCCGGGTGTCGGTCGGGGTGGGTATGTCGCTCACGAAGATGTTGAAGAGCGTCGGGGAGAGGATGGTGACCCTCGTGAAATCCAAATTGTTTATCCTGTAGGACGTCGTTGTCGAAGACGACTTGTATTAGTCGGGAGAGGATGATTTTCTCCGTCAGCTTGCCCATGGTGGGCAGGAGGCTGATTGGTATCGTAGCTCTGCGGGTTTTGTTTGTCCTGGCCTGGTTTTAGATGACCACCCCGTCTGCGGTTTTCCAGATCTTCGGGAAGTACCTAAATCGGAGAGAGGCGTTGATGATACTTGTGATGGCGGCAACTGCCTTGCGAGGGAGTTCCTTCATGGCTCGGTTCGGGATGCCGTCGGAACCTGGGGCTTTCTTATTTTGGGGTGACCTGATTGCTGTTGCTACTTCTCCGGTTGTAGCTGATTTGATGGGGGTCGGGACGGCAGTCTATAATTGGTTTTTCACGAGGTCGTGGACCATGTCGATGTGTTCTTGGTTTATGCGCTCGGTGTTGGGGCAGCATTGGGACTCGAGGTTGATGGCGAAGATTTCGGCTTTGTTCACGTCCGACTTTGGTAGCGATCCGTCTGCGCGTCAGATGGGAGGCTTGGGGACTGTCTTTTTCGCTGAAGGCTTCTAGCAATTTTCCAGACGGATTGGTTTTCAAACAAAAGGGATGCGATGATGCACGTCCACAGTTGTTCGTGTTGCGCGTTGACCTATGTCGTGACTAATTCTTTGAGACGGTTATATTGGCTTTTGTCGTCTAGGTGCGAGGTGTGCCGTGGTGAGTCGGTGCTGGAATGGGATGTCCTTGAAGAGGGCGATGTCCAGGAAGGCAGGCGTCTGCTGCGTACGAGATGTGGGTCGGGGCTGTCCTCGGTTGGTGCTGCGGCAGTTCCAGGCGACATGTTTGGCGTTGAGGTCGCCGGCGATGGCGGTTCCTCCGGGGGCATCGAGAAGGACTTTGATGTCGTCTTTGAGTATTTCCTTCTGGGGCATGGGGAAGGGTTTGTGGGCAGGTTACTTGTAGCCAGCCGTGGTTTTTGGTGTGGATGCTGACGGACGTTGCCTCCATTTGTTGGAACCAGGGGAGGTCCACTTGATGGTCTTCTATGGACGACTTGATGTAGATGGCAGATTGCATCCTGCCCAAGATAGCATGCTGTAGAGAGGAAATTTGCTGGATGGGTTCCTCCGCAGTTGGCTGGTAGCTGGCGTTCCTTGGTGCAAGCGGCGGTGAGGTGTTCACCGGCACATTTGATACACTTGGGAGGGCACGGAGCAGCGTTGTGCGTGTCCAAAACGGTGGCACTGGCCGACTTCGGTTTTCTGTGGGGGATTCTACAGTGATAATAATAATAATAATAATAATTTATTTACGGGTAAAACCTTTTATAATAAACAATACAAAATAAAACAATTCAATGCTCTATGGAGCGTAAAATCCAGATGCTGCCAGGTCCAATCGATTTACGGTGCACTTCAGTTTGGCCAGTGGTTGACTGAGCAAGTTGTAGTGATTGTTATCAATCAGACAGTTGGCAAGTCGGGACATTCTTGTGACTGGACTAAATAATCCATAGTTGGTAGAATGGTGCTCTATTACAAACATCCTCCTTGATCTAGTCAGTCTTGATGGCACCCTGAATTGAAACTTGCTTAGTAAATACTTGCAGTCTATTCTACCGGTGAACAGACCATGTAAGAAGCATAAGTCGGCCGCAATTCTTCTGTCCGCCAACGATTTTGTATTACAAAACACAAGACAATTTTCATCCGAGAAGTCTTCGATTAAAAGCCCACGTTTGAAGTGCAAGTATTTGAAAAATTTGTGTTGTACTTTCTCAAGTTGCCTGATATACACCTGGTAATGAGGAGTCCAAACACAAGACGCATACTCTAGCTGTGACCTAACCAGAGAAAAGTACAGTAGCTTCACTGTGACCGGGGAGAAGTGGGTCGATTGTCGCTTAATAAATCCTAAAGTGCGATAGGCCCCTTTCTACAAATATTTGCGATGTGATGCCGACACCGAAGGCTGCGAGGCCGAGTGGGATGGGCGGCGCAGACGACCTTGTTTCATCTGGTGGTGGTGACTGTGAGACCCTGGGCCAGGAGCTCCTCTTTCAAGTCGTCCGGGGCGATCGTAGCTGGGGGTCCCCTGATGATCGCTTTCAGGGGTTTGTCCTGGGTGAGCATGTATGTGTGGCTTGGGATATTTTCGCTTTACAGGAGGCGGCTGAGGGCTCTGTAGTCCGCTTCAGTTGTGGGGTGAACGGACATTTCATCTACTTTGGTGCGGGTCTTTGTGGACCTGATGTTTTTGCGATCATGAGTTGGTTGAGGCGTCTTCATGCGTTCTGTTAATTACGGGTGGTATTCTGGCTAGTGCCTGGGATGACATAGAGGGGTGGGGAGAAGAAGTTTGGTTAGAACTTCCTCCGTCTTCGCCGGGGAAGGGGTCGAAAAGTCCATGGGCTAGTCCTGGGTGGACGGGAGGGCGTCCTGGGTGCTCTGGGCTCACATACAGCAAAATGACCACTTTAGGAGGTCAAAATCATAGAAGTGAAATTGAGGCTCGGGAAGATTTTGTTAGTACCTACCTAGATGGGAAATTATTATAGCTTCAAAAAAAAACACCATTGACATTGTAATTTACTATATTTAACTATAAAACATGAACATATACATGATAGCAGATACATGGTACTAATATGTAACGTGTCTCTTGTAAAAAGAGCTAATGATGACGATAAAATAATAATTAATTATTATCGATGTCAGTTTCAACATCATCATCATCCACTAATTCTTCGTCATCATCATCGCTTTCTACAAGAGACACGTTTAACATTTCTAAAACCTCCTTATTAAAAGATTTTCTTTTTTATTATGTTTTCTTCTTTGAGGTAATCACTGGATCGGACGCTATTAGCATCCAGTGCACAATGTCGGTATTTGTGTTAAGCCTAGAAGTCTTTCTTGCATGAAAAAATCGTACACTTTTATATTCTTTTGACTTGTCTCCAAGACATCCTCCGAAAACAATCCTACAGGCAAAGGTAGTGCTTTAATAATATCTGCCCCATGTACTAGCAGCTTGTGCACAGAAGCACTCATTTTATACCAATTGTATGATTGTATGCACAATCTGGCCGTGTCGATACAGTACTTTTGAAATTATCAATGTGCACGCTAAAGCCACATGATAAAACACTCAAAATATTGGAAAATCTTATAATTACGTTAGGATCTAACCCCGTAATAGCTGCAGATTTGATGGGATCAGCAAAAAACTTTCTAGCTGTATTCCCGTCGTTTGAGTTTCCCCCTCCCTGTTTTGGTTGGTCTACAACTAATCCCATTTCGTGGTAAAACTTTGTGGTTATTTCTTGCTTTTTCTTTTTGACGATTTCTTTGGCTTCTTTGCCTCTAGCTTGCCATTGTTTTAATTCCATTTTGTACGAAATATGTAGTAGATATTCATAGCACCTTAGATATGAATGAAGAACAGATATCCCAAACTTGAAGGTATTCGAAGTTGAATATTGTTTTTGAAGAAGTAGGTCTAAGTTGTTAAGGTCCTTGGGTGTTGCCTTGCACACATTACAGGACTGCGACGAAGAAGTTTCTGTTAACACATTACACGTTTTGCCGTCCATCATTGTACACACAGGACGATGTTTGAATGTGTACGACTTGTCCCCGAGAATTACCTCAGTAGGCTGCAAACTTGAAATTTGTTCCTCTACAGCTTTATAGTGGCGTTTCACAGATTCTTTTGTCTCCTTCTCAATTTCCAGGTGAATGATGCGGCTATATCTTGACGAAGAAGGACTTGGGTTTTGCCATAAAATCTGTTTCCCTTTGGCAGTGACTTCAAACATTTGCAATGGTACTATAGTACATAATATTATGTTAGAGTCTATATACATTGAATTATTGGCAAAACATTGTTTGTAAATAGAATGTCCTCCACTGCCATCAAGACCCCATTTGTAAATTACTTCAATGGCTGAGTTTTTCGCATGATCGTGGTGCAAAAAAAGTACATCCTGTTGCACAACAGCAAGTCTTTGTATGGTGTGGTCTAAAATATCTTGGACTGGAATTTTCACTTCTGTTTCCGTGATTATTATATTCTTCGGGTAACACTGTTTTTTTGAAATGGCTATAACGTTGTAAGGTGGATAGATGTTAGCGCCACGAGCTTTGGCACCTCTTTGCAAATGAATATAATCTTCTTTTCCCATGTCCGTGTCAATTATAAGCGCTAAAGCTTCTTCTGGCGAGTAAGGCTGAATTGCCGAAAGTGTTGGCGTATCGTGTATTTGCTTCATTCGTTTGAATCTTCGTGGGGTTGTAGTTAAAGCTAAATTTACTACTTGTGCAGCTGTCCTTTTCCACTCTTATTAAGGCTGGTTTGAACTGCAGAGCACAATACCTCTGGGCTTGCCTTTGTAACAAGTGGTTTTATCACTCTTCGCCTTGTTCGTACAGAGCTCTCTTCAAACGATTTTGCAGGTCTTCCTTTATGTTTTTGCACATTTGGGGTGATATTTGGGCGCAACACTAAATCATTATTCAGCCATAATGAATTGTTTTTTGTGAATCTTTCCACGGAATAATTAGATTTTTTCCACTTTTGCAACAGTTTTGAAACAAACACTTTTAGAACAATTTTGAGTCTATTTACACTGTCTTTGTACTGTTTATATACACTAAACTTATTTATAATATAACTAGTTAATCGTTCTACACACTGAGACGATGATTGTTTATAAAAGTTTTTACTTTTTAATTCTAAAACGAGGTCCATTTTCCTTATTTTTATTACGGACACACTTTCGCTACTGTGAGTACCTGCAAAGAAAAGGGTCTAGAATCACAATGGGTTGACTTGAGTTTCTAAAACTTGTAATACTAATAGTTAACAGAAGAATACGTAGTAAAAACAAGGATAGAAAGCGGTACTAATCGGAACTTTTTTGGTAAGTCTAAAGAAACATGAGTTTTATATGAAAATTAGAGTCAAAATAATATCACTCGTGTTTGATGTCGAGTTGTTCCACGTCGTGTTTTAAAATCGCCAGCGATTAAAGTTTTTGGTGAGTTTTATATAATATTGTCAATGTCGTCGAAGTTATGTTTAGCGCGGGTGATACGTAATAGTTGGTGATAGTAATGTCGTTCAGTAGTATTGTTTGGGTCTCAGCTTTAGTCTGTATGTTTGTCAGTGTAGCGTCGAGGGAGTTTTAACGTACGTCGGTAGTCCGCCGTTCGTTGTTTTGGTTGATTTAGGTCAGTGTAGTTATGTATTTTGGGGTCTTATTTTTGTTGAGCCTGGTTTCCTGTACCAAAATTATGTCAGGGTCAGTCTCGTTAGTTAGTTCTTGTAGCTCGTTAAATTTTGGTTTTAGTCCGTTGGCGTTCCAAGAAATGATTTTAAGCTTGCGTTCTCTTGTCTTATACATTGTATTTCACAGATATCTCCGACATGATTTGAATTTTTGAATAGCGTCCAGTCTAATTTTCATTTCGCGAACTATGGCCAACATCTGAGGGGTGTTGATCATTTCGTCGAGCTCGCGAATTTCACGTAGGAGGGTGGAGATGTCGTTGGGGTTTGTGGGTTGTGACGCGGTTTTAGGCGTAAGTCATCTACTGGACTGCCGGAGTGAAATGTTGCATAGGTGCGGTTGTTCGTAGGGGGTAATTTGTCACGTTAGTTGCTGGAGGGGCCTGTACGTGCACGGGTGTGTTTGTGTGGGGTGTTTGCTGGCGTCGGGAATTTACACTTACCCGTTGTGCGTAGGTGAGATACTTTGGGCATTGGCTGTAATTGGCAGCATGCTCCCCGTTGCAGTTGCAGCATCGAACGCCGGCGTCTTTGACTTTCCTGGGGTAGTCCTTGGTGAGGTGCTTGTCCAGGCACTTCACGCACCTGGGCTCAATATTGCAATTAGAGGACCCATGTCCAAAGTTTTGACACCTGTAGCATTGGGTCCTGGTGTTTCTTTTCGAGTAATCTTCAAATTTTATCATTACAGCCCCGAGGTTTTTGATGGGCTGTAAGGTCATGTGGGTCACGTCTGGGCCGAATTGTACGAGGGAAAGATCCAGTGACGTCCCCGTATTTGTTTTTGAGTTGCGTTACCGCGACCGTCGCAACATTGTGATTTTTGACGAGTGCTTCCCGAATGTATTCTGGGGTCATGTACGGAGACCCTTTTAGCACCAATTTTAACGTTTTCTCCAATTTTGGGGTATAGCTGTACCCTGTACACCTCCCCCAAGAGGGTTTGTTTGACCTTTGTGTGATCATCGAGGGTTTCCGTATAGACCCACGATTGACCACGTATATGCTGAATTTTGATCGTGTCTGATATTTTCTTTTCAAATTGTCCAAGAAATTGGGTTATGTTGCCGATAGGGGCAGTGATAACTATTGGCGGAGGTTTAGTAGTTTTACAGTTTACCCCGTTACAGTTGCAGCAGCAAACGCCAGCGTCTTTGTTCTTTCTGGGGCAGTCCTTGGTGAGGTGCTTGTCCAGGCACTTCACGTACCTGGGCTCGATATTACAGTTTGAGGACCCATGTCCAAAGTTTTGACACCTGTAGCATTGGGTCCTGGTGTTCCTTTTCGAGTAGTCTTCAAATTTGATCATTACAGCCCCTAGGTGTTTGATGGGCTGTCGGGTCATGTGGGTCACGTCTGGGCCGAATTGTACGAGGAACGATTCAGTGACGTCCCCGTATTTGTTTTTGAGTTGCGTTACCGCAAGCGTCGCAACGTTGTGATATTTCATGAGTGCTTCCCGTATGTACTCAGGGTTCATGTACGCATACCCCTTTTTGAACCAATTTTAATGCTTTTTCGATTTTGGGGTATAGCTGTACTCCTGTGCACCTCCCAAAGAGGGTTTGTTTGACCTTTGCGTGATCATCCAGGGTTTCCGAATAGACCCACGATTTACTACGTATTTGTTGGATTTTTTATGGTGTCTGCTATTTTCTTGTCAAATTGCCCAAGGAATTGGGTTATATTGCCGATAGGGCAGTGATTACTATTGGCGGAGGTTTGGTGGTTGACCGCCACCCACGGTTGCGCGGTTGGTGTGGGGACCACTTTTGGAGTTTTATGAAGGATACCGAAGCGGTTGAAACTTCTACTACGGACTCGTGTTCGAGTTCGTAGTTCATTAGGGATGTTCAGCACTGGCACTTGCTGGAGTTGGGGTAGTGATTGTAGTCATGGTATAATTGTTTTATTGGTTTCACAGATTTGATTTTTAGTGTCTTTTTCGCCGAATGGGGTTGGGGTTTACTATTATTTTTAATGTCCGAAATGGTGTTTTCCGCCCGCGCTTACACGGGGTCGGTCTCGGTAGACCGGTTCTTAACATTAGCCTCTAGAAGAATTTTATTCTATCTATCTAGAATAGAATTTTATTAGCTCTTAAAACTTTAATTTTAACACTAGTTGGTTGCACCGGGGACACTCAACACGTCCACTCTGGTCGGCTCCACGCAGCCTTGTGTGTTAAATTCGGCCAGGTCTTATCCTGATTTGGGATGCCAGGGCTTAGCCCCATACTCCCTGTCGTATGTGGATTATCTTATTGGCGTTTTTTTTGAAGGATCGTACCTATTTTGATCCGCCAGGTTCTGCTCACGGCCATTTATCCGCTGAGCTGGTTGAGATTAACTCTGGCGGACTTCGCGCTCGTCCTCGACCTTCCCCGGCCCCTCTTAGGTTTATATTAAACCTGACGAAGTATGAACGCGGTGTCAAATTCGAATAAAAACTGTTGCTTTTATAAGGGACCGCCTAATTCTGGTGGGGTGAGCGCAAAGAGCAATGAGCATGATGCAATTAATTTACAAGGTATGATATTGCGCAGGGTTGACGTCATACTGCCAGTAAAAAATAGTAATAGATTGGTAAACGTCAACTCGTAAGTATATAAATACATAATTTAAATCTAGCGACTGTTGTTATAGTTATCTTGTAATTTTTGCTCGTTTTGTTGTTTGTTTGAATTAGTGTGATTAATAATGCGGTGTGCAGTGTTTGGATATAATGGTGACGACCAAAGCAAAGATTTTAATAAGAGCGATGTAATGTTTTTAGGTTTCCGACCGACATTACAATTCGTCAAGCTTGGCAAATTGCTTGCAGTCGTCAAGATATTTTAATCCGAAGAATGCAAGAGTGTGCTCAAAACATTAAAAAAAGTGATTACGCTCGTAATTTAAAATCTGGATGGGTTCTGACATTACGAGTGCATCTCTGATCTAACGATTGCACATAAAATTTCCAAAGAAAGTCTTAATGCAGGGTTCCCACATGTATGGAAATCCTGGAAAAGTCATGGAATTTCAAACTTGTCAGGAAAGTCAGGGAATTTTGTTAAGAAAATATTTTAATTTCTATTTTTAAATTTGAATTAATTTTTTATATTGGTACATATCCTGATAATCAGACAACTCAAAAATAAAAATAAAACGTAAGAAAGTACTGGCCGTTTAACATACCGTACTTAGGTAAATCTTTAGGTTACAAATCATTAGTTATCATTAATTACTGAACTTGATCCACGGATAAGTGTGATTTTAGGATTAACTTTGGATATACACCTGGCCCTAACAGTCACTTAACTGTCAAATTTCCTTAAATACGCCACTCCAGACACGGAAAAGGTGTTATTGTAGGTGATTATGATGAAATATTTGTATCTTTATTTTTAGATAAAAGTTATAAACATTTTTAAAACGACATTTTCTATCATAAATTACGCTATTACTAAGTTATCGATAACAATGAAAATTTTTCTCGAGTAGTAAAAGTTTTCTTTAGATTAGTACGATGCCAACCTAACACGGTCACCAACCGACCTCACGTGTGGACGCTCGAGCCACATTCGTAATCAAGCTCGCTCCCAAGAAGTACTTGCAAAATAAAAACGTAGACACAAGTTTTAGTGATTTTATTTAACGGTGAATCCTTTGCCTTTGAGGCGTCTTCTGTGCAACACGACATTACACCCGATTGTTGGAAGACCACAAAAATAGAAACTCTAGTCAGCAAAAATACAGATAGTTAAACGCGACTTTTATGAAAAATTTTCACTGAGCATAGTAGTTGTATAATAGATGGTTCGGATATAGCAATCGTGGGCCCTTCCAACAACGATGAACAGTTCCCGGGATATTTATGTATTAATAGAAAAGGTTATCACAGTAAAAATCTTCAACTAATATGTGAAGCAAATCTGAAATTACTGGCCGTAAATGCAAATCATCCTGGATCTGTTCATCATGCGCCCATACAAATGACATGGCTCGTACACAGCAATAATAAGAAGAATAATTAGAAAAATAAGAAGAAATAATTTATTAATTATTATACTTATAATATCATATTATATAAAATATTTATATCTACAATGCTAGAACTTTTTATTTCCTTTATATAAATTTCATTTGCTAGAACTAAAGAATTCAAATAACAATTATTACCAAATAATGTACTAAAACAAATATTCATTCTGATTCTTCAAAATTAAGATAAAATTCTGGAATTTAGCTGGGGATTGGTACTTTTTGCAAAATACTTTATTAAATTTCAAATCAAATATTCGCAAGAACTAAAGTTTTTGGTTTTGTAAGTTGGTTTCTTTCTGGAAAAGGTCGTCCATTTGTAGGTTAAGTTTCTGTTGATTTGCAGACGAAACAACGTGAATTTAAAATGTTGAAAAGTTGTGAAACCAACGAATTCCCAACACTTGGCAACAAAAGCAGACTCGTACAACGACGAACACTATGCGTTGTTACAATTGTGGCACCAGAGGTCACACATCGGTCGATTGTTACTCGAAAAAAAGGAACAAGATGTTTTACATGTAGAAAGTTTGGACATTTATTAACCAATTGTCCGATTAAAGAAGTAAACATCAACATAACGACGCAAAATGTTTGCAACAAAGTCAGTTTAAAATTTAATTTAAATTAATAGTTTAAGCTTATTAGAAGTTGGACACCTCACGTTTTCACCATAGTAAGTTGGCCCGGTCTGATTTTTTAACAAATTTTACCTGAACATATACCTGTCACCAATTTAAACCTTTTTCATTTACTACCTGTCAATAACGGTATTTTTATTTTGTACAAAATAAAAATTTCTTCCACCGTTTTAGTGTTCCAAAGTCGTATTAACATCATGCCTAAAAACCTCATTTAAGTGTCCTTCAGTGGAGCCATATCGTCCTTTTGGATTCGCATCAAAAATTGCAAAACGAATCAAGTGTTCAAAGTATACTGTGACAACCACTTTATACATTCAGAGATCTAAGTTGGTATTCAAGATGACATCAACCAAAAATGTGAGGTTATAAAACCTAACTCGAAAGTCGTGAACGAATTGAAAAATTAATCAAAGAAGAATTAATAGAAATTCTATCTACAAACAAACTACCGGAAAAGCACCAAAGCAATCCGATTCTAAACCAACTCGAAGCAATTAAACCACCAGATAGGCATGTAGAAAATGTGGAAGTTTATATGGATTTAATATCAACGTTAAAAACCAAATTAAAATTCTCGAAACTTAATGACAAGAACACTATTATCAATCGTTTTGAACGTACAAAATACGAAACTTAAACTAATCAAAATAAGAAAATTAAAGAAAAACAGGTGGAGAACGACCCTAAAATGCAAATTAGTGTGCGCGAAGTCTTAAATACGAAACTTGTAAATACACATAACCTCAAAAAACTAGTAAACGAGCCGATCACAGCTGAATTTTTATCTACCTGTGTGAATCAAGTCAACGACAATAAGGAGTTAAATATTAACGAAGGTAAACCTAAAATCAATGACGATGGCAACCCTAAAATCAACGAAGATGGATTTACAAGAGTCGCCTATAAACAACAATCGAAGAAACCAAAACCGAGGTCTGTAGCAATTGGTAAAAATAACGATTCATCCGCTTTTGAATTTATAGGAAAAGAAAATCCAAAAATATGGCTATTCGTATCCAAAGTTAAACAGCATGTCACTGCAGACCTTCTTAAAAAATATATTACAGAAAAACTAAACGACAACGACACTTTTGTTAAACCACTTGTCATAACAAACTCAAAAAGCACTAGAAAACGCTTTATAATCGGTGTGAATTTCAAGAATAAAGAAAAATATATGATACGAATTTCTGGCCAGCTAGTATTTGCCACGGTAAAAGTTGGTATCGAAGGGATTGATGGTATTTTCCCGAATCTCAGGGTATTGGCATATGCTCCTATGGCTAGCTCAATTGGAGCAAGAAAAAAACTTAATTGGCGACTTCTTTTCAAGCAAAAAAACTAAAAAAGTAACTCAATTTGCCCTAGGCGCCACGTGATTATAAAATGTTACTCCTAAAAATATACTCTACTACCCAAATCACGAAGAGTAGCTTTTAGAAAAGAAGTCACCCGATATAAAATAAAAAAATTGCAAGAGATACGCTTGAACTGTAAACAAATGAATTTATTGTAAATTACAACGGCACCAAAGTTTGATTCGAGCAAAAAATAAGTAATATATAATCTCGTTTGTGTTTCTTGCAAAAGCAAGATATTATATATCTGCACAAAGCATAAAATTGAATAACAATAAAACAACTCACAATCAAATTTTAGCGCAATATCTACGCAATATTATCACAAACAACAAAAGACAGCACAAAACACTTATCTCATTTAACAGACTTCGATGTTGATTGTCCGAAGATTAAATATTAATTTTCTCCAAATGAAGTTTCCAAATAAAACAGCCTGACAGAACATATACGGCACCAACAATAATTCACAAAAACAAAATGCGTAAAACCACAATGGTACTCCAAGGCGAAAGGTACCAAATCTCATATCCACAAGATCGAACAGTCCCAAAAAAAGGAAACTTGGTTAATATTGACCTATGGAAGGACTCTAAAAGATTTTCTTTTGAGAAAATATATTTGCAAAAATAGAACTTTACCTCGTAGATGGTGTAATCGAGGGTATAATTTAAACGAAGGCAAATACTTGGTTAATGCTGAGTCAAAAAACATTAAAAATCCACGTTGCACAAAATAATCCCAATTACGGAGCGGCAAAAAATATACCAAAATTTCCGTACAAACGGCACATCTAGAAATTCTTACAACCAACCAGCGAAAAATACCTTCTAATAATTTTAGTTGTGGATCATGTGCTTTCTGGTCTCAAGATAGCAACTATCTAAAGAACAGAGCCGCACTTCAAAATTTCAATAAATAAAATTCCATTTTCAACCGTGACATATTCAATAGGCAAGGTTTGATTTTATAAAAGCCGTAATTTTTAGAATCGATCCAGCACAAAGCGAATTCAACGTAAGTAGTGTAAATTCGTTTTATAAACCACCACTCGTAACACAACAAGAACACTGCAACTCATCTAATACAATTACTTCTGGTTTTTATTTCAATAGCGATCAAAATTTCCAAGTAAAAGAATCAGTATGTTTAACAAATACCAAATTTATCAAATTATCTAAAACTCGAAAGCAATCACCATTCTTACTAGGCCATGTTAACACGAGATCACGAGAGCTTCGATGATCTTTGTGCTATAATCGTAGAAGAAAAGTTTGAGATATTTATGATGTCGGAGACCTGGTTTAGTGAAGAGTTTCCATCTTCACTTATTACGGTACCCGGATACACTCTTTACAGAAAGGATCGAGGTAGCAGAGGTGGTGGAGTCTGTTGCTATGTCCATAATAAAATAAAAAGCACAGTCATTTATGCAAGATCAAGATGAAAATGTCAATGGGATAATTGAACAACTATGGGTATCTTTGACAGTCAGTGGAGTATCATTTGCTATTGGAACACTCTACCGACCACCTCAATCATCTGAAATTGCCCACAAGATCTAGAAGTAAAACTATCTAAACTCTATGTGGAATATGATAACATAATTTTGTTAGGGATCTCAACATTGACTGGCTCAAATGCAGCCATTTCAGTAGACGATGGACAAAAAATTTAACCACCTGAATCGCCAGATGGGTAATGATGCTAGAAGAGTTTGATTACAAAATTGAAAATCGACCATAACATTTGATTGATTGGTCGCAGTCGTGCAGTGAAGACCGTGTTTGTGATTTGTGTGTTGTGTGTCGAGGATTGACGCGATTATGCCGAAATCGAAAAGTAGCTCCTCCACACGAGGTCGTGGACAGAAATTTTGGGGACGGCAACTGCTATGATCCACCGATCGACGAGGTACCGCCATCGGAGCTCGAAAAATACCTCCATAATTTCCCAGGACTGGCCACGGTGTCCGACCATCACTATTTTACTGGCACCTGTACGATCTGCACGAAAAGGCATCGACATCACGGTTCCTCGGTGCAGCGAGGAATCGAAGGTAGGTGTTTCGATTGATAATGATGAACAGGACATCATAAAATTATTTATGGTGACCTGGAAACAAGTAATTTATGCAACCTAACGGCAGATATTCAGTGATGATTGTCCAAGTGAATAATATAAGTGCTCCCATTAAAGTGGCGCAAAATAAAGACGATTTAATTGAAAGTGTAGAAACTATTTTAAAATCGAGACAGTATGAAGACTATTTGAAAAAAAATTTTATATTTCTCTTCTTTATATTTTAAAGACGAGCGCGAATTAATGGTAATTCCCAGTGCTATGTAAACGAATATCATCGTGAGTGCTCACGAAAACGGACATTTCGGTATTAAAAAGACAGAATTCTTACGTCTTGTTGTTTAGGGAAGGGGGGTTTATAATTTTCTTTTTTGTTCATACCGGGCGGGGAGTCTAAAATTATTGAAAGTTTATTTATGTAATACTTGATCCCCCCCATCACGATCACGACTATACAATAAATTTCAAAATTGCTAAATACACTAAAATAAAACAAACTAAAAAAATTTGAACGGTCCAATTTAATAGTAGGCTCCATGATACCCCCCCCCATCATCTCAAGTGGTTGGTTTTTAAATATTCAAACAATCACCAAACTTTAAACTGCGCTCCGCGCAGCTAATTAATCATTACCTTTTGTAATTAATAAATAAATAAAAAAAATTAATACAAGAAATAATTTTACATTTACTTTATGTAATGTTTCTAAATAATATGTACAATTATGTAGTAGAGCCAAAAATATGTACAGAGTCCAGCGCTGTAATAGGCTTTATTGTCCGTGAAGCTATATAAATTCATGGACAAAGCATTAATGAGTGGACAAAACAAAAAAATAAAAATATACCCCGGAGGAAGAAGTCCAAGAGGCCATGATGGAGGTGACAAACCCAGAGGTGTTACAGGACTGTCTCTACAAATGCCATGCAAGTGTTGGCTTGGAAAATACCCTGGGACTTGGTAGTAAGAAGAAGAAGAGAAACAGAAAGAATAACTTCCCACCAAAGAACGAGATTTAACAAAGGAAACATTCAAGAGAATTCTAGATCAATGTACAATTGAAACTTGGTAAAAACGAAGGAACAAAAGTGGCAGTAAACTTGGTTGCTAATGCTAAAAGTATCTTACTTTGAAATATGTATGTGCTTTCATGTGAAGAAAACCGGAAAAATAAGTGAGTTTAGGCGATATCCATATGATGATCACTATATTCATATGTTATAAGTCCTTAATAAAATCCTTATAATATAAGGATTTTTGATTCGAAGTGTATTAGATTGTTGGAAACAACTAATATTTTTTGACTATGACTGCAGAAATTGTTCAATGTGAATTTTTCAGTTAGTTGAAAATTGTGAGAAAAGAAAATTTTTTACTTTTTGCTTAATTTAAAAAATATTTTTATGTTGTAATAATAGTCACGGTGACTGGAGACTAAACGAATTGGAAATCAGCTGTAATAATAAAATCCTGCTGACACAAAAGAGCAAATATTTGTTTTTGCCGATGTTCCTTATCTTATAAAATTAATTTTATTTGCAATTGTTTGCACCACCTTTCAGTTTAGGGGGTTTGAAGTTATTTAGAAACTGTTATACTTCTAAGTATAATATAGATTTGAGGAGGGGTATAGAGGCTAACCTTAATACCTAATGCTTTAATGGGTAAAAGACAATATCGAAGCAAATCAAATGTATTAAAAGCAGTTCGACCTCATCTTTTCAAATAATCCCGATTGCATATCCCCGATGGACATCAAACCCTTTACGGAAGTTAAAGGAGGGAAGAAAAACCGTCGGAAACATAATCTTTTACCAAAGACCAAGCAGAAGTGTCACGTTTAAATGATAATGGCAACAAAACCAGTGACGACAGCGACATGAGCAAAGATTCCAAATTTAAATCCATTTCGGAACATCAACTAGAGAGGCAAAACCAATACTGCAACGATTATTCCAAAACATCTCACGAAGGAAATAGCCCCCCCCCCACAACTAATTAGTCTTAATTTTAAACATTAGTATAAAATTGATTGATTAAGTTTCCCGGCAAATGTTTTGGTTTAATACTATTCTTAGCACGTTTAATTGTGCCACTTTTCTATGTGGCACATGTCGATTAGATCAATATTATCTCCCAGTTTACATTTTTTGACAGCAGCATTTCTAACATATGAGGCTACATCGCAAGCGCATTTGTGCATAATTTGTATCTGACGGGACGAAAATTAACTAATGCGCTTGCGCTCCAGTAATATTACTGGAAATAATCGTTGTTGATTTACTGACCTACTGATTTTCCATTGTTGGTAAAGTTTAACATTTTATGAATTAGGGTTTCAAGATGATAATTTTGTATAATTTAATTGGAAATAAAAATTAACCAATCAGGCGTACGCAAAAATAAAACGCCACTTCCTTTATAAATGAGCTATTATACATATTATTAATATCATTCGGCTGCGAGTAGCCGACCAGAGCGGACGTGTTGTGTGTACCCCGGTGCAACCAACCAGCACCAATCAGTGAAAAGACGCTAAAAATCAAAACGGTGAAATTAATATAAATAAAACAATTGCAACATGAGTGCAACTAACACCCCAACTCCGGCAAGTGCCAGTGACGAACAATCGCAAATGAACTGCGAATTCGAACACGAGTCCGCAGTAGAAGTTTACAACCGGTTCGGCATTTTACATAAAACTCTGGAAGTGGTCCCCACACCAACCGTGGGTGGCGGTCAACCGACCCAAATCCACCAAGCCTAAAACTACCAAACCTCCGCCAATAGTAATCACTGCACCTATCAGCAATATAACCCAATTTCTTGGGCAATTTAAAAAAAATAGCAGACACCATCAAAATTCAACATATACGTGGTCAATCGTGGGTCTACACGGAAACCCTCGATGATCACACAAAGTCAAACAAACCCTCTTTGGGGAGGTCTACAGGGTACAGCTACACCCCAAAATCGGAGAAAACATTAAAATTGGTCCTAAAAGGGTCTCCGTACATGACCCCAGAATACATACAGGAAGCACGTATTAAAATTACAACGTTGCGACGCTTGCGGTAACGCAACTCAAAAACAAATACGGGGACGTCACTGGATCGTTCCTCGTACAATTCGGCCCAGACGTGACCCACATGACCCTACAGCCCATCAAAAAACCCCGGGGCTGTAATAATCAAATTGAAGACTACTCGAAAAGGAACACCAAGACCCAATGCTACAGGTGTCAAAACTTTGGACATGGGTCCTCAAACTGTAATATCGAGCCTAGGTGTGTGAAGTGCCTGGACAAGCATCTCACCTCACTACAAAGAGGTTCTAACGAAGCTTAAGACCTGCCTGAAGGAAAGCGGCACGATGGTTGGTAAGGTGGTAAAGACGCGAGGAGGCGACGTTTTGTTAGAACCGTCCGGGAGCGGCAAGAGCGTCGCACAGCTCCACTCTCTGGTAAAAGAAAAGATGGCGGAGACGGCGGTTCATCAGCTGTTCCGCAAAAGAGAGATTCGAATACTCGACTTGGACGAGTTAGTCAACAAAGAGGAGCTAATGGAAAGCCTCAAAAAAACACGTGGCGGCGGATGGGCACCTTAACATCCGGTCTCTTCGGCCGGCCTTTGGGGGAACTCAGACGGCAGTGGTCACGTGTGACGAAGCCGGAGCCGAAACCCTTCTGAAGCTGGGGAGGGTGGCGGTCGGCATGGTGTCCGGGTGCAGGATCCGAGAGTTTTTTCTTGGGTTCTGCCCAAGATGCTGGGGAAGCGGCCACCCAGCCCAGAGTTGCCGCGGAACAAAAGGAGACAGCTGTCTCAACTGCGGTGCAGCCGGCCACCTGGTCGCCGCCTGCAAATCGGACGCGAAATGCTGCAACTGCGGGGGAGCCCACCGGACTTACAGCCGGCAGTGCGCGCACCCAAAATAGTAAAAAAAATGTGCTGCAGATCAATCTGAACTGCGCCAAAGCTGCCCAGGACCTGCTGCAAGTCACTATGCGCAGAGAGAACTCCCAAATCGTGCTGATCAGCGAGCCGAACAAACCATGGGCAGCCAATTGGATAAGCAGCGAGGACGGCAAATCGGCCATTGTTACCACCGCCGATATTAATATCAAGAGAAGCGGCTCCGGAAAGTCCTTTGCCTGGGCCGATCTTGGAGATTTCGACGTCTACTCCTGCTACTTCTCGCCGAACGACGAGCAGAGAGTGGTAGAGAGGGAGATGGACGCCCTCTTCGAAAACGTGAGGCGTCGAGGAAGGCCCGCGATCGTCGGGGGGGATTTCAACGCCAAGTCGCCGGAATGGGGATCCACCGAGAAGACTGGCGAGGGCGCTCCTCACCGAACTGGCCGCGGAGCAGGATATGGTGATAACCAATGAAGGCGTGGAACCCACGTTTGAGAGGGGGGAATCAAGATCGGTCCTAGATCTAACATTGGCAACAGGATCCATGGCGAGTCGAATTGTCGAGTGGAGCGTGCTGGACGAAGAAACCGGCAGCGACCACCGCTACATCCGGTTCCGAGTCGCCTCAAAGGTCGAGAAAAAAGAAGAAAGAATTAGGTGGGCTTGGCGGAAGCTGAGAGAAGACAGGCTTGCCGAGTTCTTGGAACGGAACCAACTCGAGGAAGTCTCTGGTGCGGCTCTAGAGGAGTACTTGCGCCGTGCATGCAACCATTGCATGCCGAGAACCAACAATAGGCGACCACCGGTATACTGGTGGACCGAGAACATCGCGGCCCTCCGAAAGAGCTGCACTACCGCTAGAAGAAAGTTCTACAGAGTAGCAGCCAGACACCCGGAAGCTGCGGAGTATCACCGCGAGCGGCTCCGCGAGGTGAGGAGAGCGCTGGCAATTGAGATTAACCGGAGTCAACGCAGGAACTGGGAGAGTCTCCTCAAAGAGCTTGACAGGGACGTCTGGGGGTTGGGGTATAAAATTGTAACCAAGCGCCTAGGTCTCAAGAGCGCAACGGGAATAGCAGATGACAGGTTGAAGCCCATTTTGGAGGCCCTGTTCCCGAGGCACCCAAGCACCAGGCGTCCCGATGCAGAGGTGGCGGAGCCACCGCCGCCGTTCACCGAGGCCGAGTTAGAAGCGGCTGTAACGCACGTGAAATTAAACAAGGCACCCGGCCCCGATAACATCCCGGCGGCCATTTTGAAAAAGGTAGGAGAGCTGCAGCCCCAACTACTGCTGAGCGTGTTTAACGGTATTCTGGCAAGCGGAGAGTACCCGCATAATTGGAAGGAGGCGGCGCTAGTCCTCATAAGAAAAGGAACGAAACCGGTTGGGGAGCCAACGTCATACAGACCACTGTGCCTCCTCAACCACATCAGCAAAATTTTTGAACGCCTGATTTTACACAGGCTGCAAGCCGAAGTCGAAGGGGTGGCGACCTGGCCGAGAATCAGTACGGTTTCCGGAAGGGCAGATCGACCACTCATGCTTTGCAAAGAATAGCGGACAACGTGCGTCAGGCGAAAAGCGGCACCTGGCGCACAAGGTTGTTTGCATTGGTCGTGGCTGTGGATGTCCGCAACGCCTTCAACACGGTGCGCTGGAGCGACATTATGCAGGAGCTTGAACAAAGAAAGATTAGTCCCTACCTCCGGAGGTTGGTAGCCTCGTACTTTGAAGATCGCTGGATAACCGCTTGCGAGGCCGGCAGAACCGAGAGATTCCGGATGAGCGGGGGCGTCCCGCAGGGCTCGGTTCTAGGGCCGACCCTGTGGAACATCTGTTACGACGGGATACTGCGGCTGCCGGTGCCTCCGGGGGTGGACCTGGTGGGATTCGCCGACGACCTGACCATCGTGGTCACGGCGAAGACCGAAGAAGAACTAACCGGCAAAGCTAATGCAACAATTGAAGCAATATGCGTGTGGCTGAAGGGGAAGGGACTAGCGATAGTCCCCGAAAAGACGGAGGCGGTCCTGGTTTGTGGGAGAAGACTACACGCGCCAATAAACATCCAGGTGGAGGGCACGACCATCAGCCCCACCGAAACGGTTAAGATCCTGGGGATTCACATAGACCGCGCCCTATCATTTCGTGCGCACATACACCAAGCGGCGGAAAAAGCTCTGAGGGCCGCGGCGGCAATTTCCCGACTTCTCCCCAACTTGGGCGGTCCCTCCGAGCCAAAACGGCGGGTTCTGGCCTCTGTAGCGGAGTCCATATTTTTATACGGCGCTCCGATATGGGCGGAGGATTTGCAAAAGTACGCCAGTTACAGCGAGCGGTTTCTTCGCGTTCAAAGAAGGATGGCGCTCAGGATCGTGAGAGCGTACAGAACGACGTCCACAGACGCTCTTCTTGTACTGGCATTGTTGGTCCCCGCCGACCTACTCGCCATGGAGCGCAAGCGCAGGTTCGAAAAAGCCCCACTAACCATCTTGGAGCTACGCAGAGAGTCGCTGCGGATATGGCAAGGAAGGTGGGACGAAGCGAAAGAGGTAGATGGACTCACAGGCTCATCCCAAACCTGGAGATATGGTATACTAGAGGACACGGAGCGACCTCGTACGAAATCACCCAGCTGCTCACAGGCCATGGGTGTTTTGAAGAATACTTGTGTCGCTTCAAGAAAGCAGCGACCAGCAGCTGCCCCTACTGTGGCGAAGAGGATACGGTGTGCCATACCTTCTTCGAGTGCCGTCGTTGGATCGAGCAGCGCCGACAAGCCGAAGCCGCCATAGGCGAGTCTCTATCTCCGGACAACTTGATGGAGGCCATGCTTGCAAGTCCGGACAACTGGGCAGCGGTGGAGGCTATGGCAAAAAAAATTGTTACGGCCAAGGAAACTGACCAGCGCCAAGTCCAAATCGGCGACGAGACCTAGAGGCTACGACAAAACGTAGCCAGTGTTAAAGGCAAGAAGTGTTCGGAAGGAATGCGTTAGCGAGTCCGGCACTTCTATGGGAGTGGGGTTTTAGTCAGTAAAATCTGACACTACCACCCATAACATCTGGGTGGTGTCTTTGAAGATTTCCACTCCCAACGCACAAAAAAAAAAAAAAAAAAAAAAAAAGCATCTCACCAAGGACTGCCCAGAAAAGTCAAAGACGCCGGCGTTCGCTGCTGCAACTGTAACGGGGAGCATGCTGCCAACTTCAGCCAATGCCCAAAATATTTGTCCTACGCACAACGGGTAAGTGTAAACTCCCGACGCCAGCAAACACCCCACACAAACACACCCGCGCACGTACAGGCCCTCCAGTAACTAACGTGACAAATTACTCCTCCTACGAACAACCGCACCTATGCAATATTTCACTCCGGCAGTCCAGCAGATGACTTACGCCTAAAACCCAACCGCGACACAACCCGCAAACCCCAACGACATCTCCACCCTCCTACGAGAAATTCGCGAGCTCGACGAGATGATCAACATCCCTCAGATGTTGGCCATAGTTCGCGAAATGAAAATCAGACTGGCCGGAGTAACGGACGCTATACAAAAAATACAAATCATGTCGGAAATATCTGCGAAATATAATGTTTAATACAAGACAACGCAGACTCAAAATCATTTCTTGGAACGCCAACGGACTAAAACCAAAATTTAACGAGCTACAAGCATTAACTAACGAGACTGACCCTGACATAATTTTGGTACAGGAAACCAGACTTAACAAAAATAAGGCCCCCAAAATACATAACTATACTGACCTGAATCAACCCAAAACAACGAACGGCGGACTTTTGACGTACGTTAAAACTCCCTCGACGCCACAGTAATGGAACAATCCGACAGCAAACACGAACGGAAACGAACTTCATGCGTATGTGAACAGAACTAACACACTACTCCACCATCCCTCTAACGATTATACCCATTACCCGGACAGAATTTACGACCATCTCTCCACCATCGACTTAGCGATCGCCCAAAATCTCCACGTCCTATCCGTCACTGCCCTAAACAAGCTAAGCTCGGATCATCTACCCATCCTAATGGAAGTAGGCTCGCTCCATATCCCCATAACTCCTCCCAAACCAAACAAACACACAAATTGGAAAAACTTTGCTACTAAACCATAACATTAATAGCATCGACGACATTAATCAAGCTTTAATAGACTTCACCGAACAAATTAACAAAACTTTTAATGACAATACAAAAGAGACTCCACCCTCCGCCCACAAACTGGTCCTGCCTCCAGACTTATTATCCAAAATCAAACGTAAAATAAATTACGCAAAATCCTACAAACGAGAAAATTCCCAAACCTGAAATCCCAAATCAATAGACTCACTAACGATATCAACTACGCCATAAACGAATTAAAAAGTCAAAATTGGCACAGGACACTTTCGGACATTACGCCACAAAACCTTCAAAACTATGGAGAAGGTTCAAGTACGCCAACTGGGACTTTTTCCTGTGATTATTTTACAAATGTTTTTTTGAATTAGGTAGAGAACGTTAATACGAGTAGAATGTACTATGGATGAATTCGATATTTGCAATAATAACGCCAAAAATCGATTTTAAAATCACAAAATCGGGCAAATTATTCATTTTCATGACAGTACGTGCATTTCAATATGCACGCATGGTGATGGGCGGGGCCTACTAGAGCAGCGAAAAGTGGGGATTAGTCGCTCCCTGAGATCCGCCGCGTCAACTTGGAAACTTTTCGAGTTTTTAATGAGGTTTTGCACGTGTCAAAACCGTTCGTAGCGCCGTACGAGCCCCGGAGGGCGAGGCGGCTGCGGAGAATAAGTTTTGACAGTGCAACCACCTCAGAAACGAATTCACACAAAAGTGATTTTTTTTAGAAAATACTCCTTAAATCGATGCAATTCCATGTTTTATTCAAATAACAGTACACATATGTGACGTCTGCATCAAAAATGTGATAAAATACGTAATTTTTTGTAAAATTGCTACAAACAATTCAAAATGGGCGGGGCTTGAGGTTCAAATGTAGCCTATCATGGATACGTATTTCAATTTTGAGTTTTAATGCCTAAACGTGAAAATTTTTAAATCATCCATAGTTTATAATATTTCTAAATATGTTCTTTTTCATAATATTATACCATTTCTATAGGGAATTTGCGATTTTAGAGTCCCAGTTCGCGTACTCTACCCATGGAGAATTTCCAAGTCTCTACGAAACTCGTTTTGAAAGACATTTTCAATCATATGAAATTCAGTAACCGACAGGCATCATTTTAATTAATGCATGTGATTTGTTAATGTATAATAATAAATAATAACAATAATAAAATCTTTATTGCATCAAGCTGCAAAATTAATAACTTTATGCATACAAAATTAAAAAACCAGTACGATGCAAAAGGTGAAAATCAGGTACCGCTAGTTTTCATCTCAACCTCACCTTGTATTGTCATTACTGTAAAAAATCGGATGTGGCCATGCCCATGACTTTATCATACTTTTATTAAATATTAAAAATAATTTTAATAATAAAAGAAAAAATATTTTCCATTAACCAATGTGACTCAAAATCTAATCAGCTCTAAGTCTAAATATAAAGATACAAAATACCAACATTAGTTTTGAAATGTTCATTAGATATTGAAATATTTAATAAAACTAATATTAAATAAAAGATTTAAAAAATTGCTTCCATGAACCAATTTTATCCAAAATTTAATCAGCTCTAATTCCAACCATAAACATAACAAATTTCAACTTTTGTTCTGAAAATCCTTTTAGTTTTAAAATATTAAATAAAGACTAATGTTAAATAATAAAATTTAAAATAATAAAAGACAATAGTTTTTATAAACAAATTTTAACTAAAATTTAATCAGTTCTAAATATTGATTAAAATATGCGAAAACCTAAATTTAGTTTAAAAATTCATATTGCTTTTCGAAATATTAATTAAAACTAATATTAAATAATAAGATTTAAAAATTTAAAAAATAGTTTACATGACCCAATTTTAACCAAAATTTAAATAACTTTAACTCCATCTATAAAAATAAGAAATCTCAAATTTGGTTTTGAAAATTCTGTTAGTTTTCAAAATATTAAATAAAGACTAATATTAAATAATGAAACATAAAAAATAAAAACAATAGTTTTCATAAAACAATTTTAACTAAAATTTAATCAGTTTTAAATCTCAACATAAGTATGCTAAATCCTAAATTTTGTTTTGAAATTCCTATTAGTTTTGAAATATTAATTAAAACTAATATTAAATAATAAAATTAAAAAAAAAAAGTTTCCGTGAATCAATTTTAGCCAAAATCTAATCAGTTCTAAGTCTCAATATAAGAATACAAAATCCAAAATTTTATTTGAAAATTCCTATTAGTTTTGCTGTAGGTCGCACACAAAATTTGACCACACACACACACACACACACACCATCACACACACACACACACACAGACATTTTTGGAAATCGTCTTATTTTACTCAGGGACCTCAAAAGTGTAAATCCATCAAAATCTCAATTTTTTTCTGCACGAAAACAATACTTTCTCATATTACATATGATAAAGTAATAATGTATTGTAGGTTTGTTTAAGATATGACCCATAATTTTATTTTGTGTTAATGTATTATGTTTTGTAATTTGTAATTATGTATATTTTTTATTAACGCTGCTCATCGGTTCTTTAATATGTAATAATAATATTATATTTAATTGTTTTTATTTTAATTTGTGTTATACTGTATGTAAATTTTACTTAAATAAATATTATTTATCAAAAATTATTGAATTTTACTTTGTTTTACAAGCAGGTGCAATTTTTTTTAATTGCTGAATTTTGTTGTGGAAATGCGCAAAATCGTATGTTAATTTTCTGTATAACATTTGTAGTTCAAAAGTGCATAATTTTGTTTTAGAAATAAGTACAATTTTTTCAATAAATATATACAATATTTGCAAAATTATGTTGCAGTAATCTGCAAAACCGTAAGTTTACTTTCTGTATAATACTATAGTTTAAAATTACATAATTTTGGTGTATCAATGTTCACAATTTTTTTCTGGAAATCTGCACAACATTGTGCACAACATTGTGCAGATTTTAAAGTAATAGTAGGGATTAAGTTCTCTACAAATATATACCTGCAAAAATTTACATCAACAACACATTGTTGGATGTGGATGGGATATATCTCCAAAAGATGCTGTTATCAAAAAAATAATCAAATTTACAAAAATTATAAATAACGAAGTTAAGCTGAAGAAATGTCACCCTTATTATTACCAAGTTCAGGGCCAACTGAATATTACAAAACGGGAATAGTGCGCATTAGTAATCTGGGCTCCTCATGGCTTGGAAAGAGATATTATATACAAAGACCAAACATTTTGGGAGAATACGCTCGTTCCATTAAAAACATTTTATTTTAAGTGCGTGTTGCCCGAGTTAGTCGATCCTCAATTTCCAAAAAAACTTAAAATTAAGGATTTCAGAATAAAACCTTGTGATTAATCTACGGATACTGATTAAGTGCGATGGATAAACTGATAAAAAGTAAATTTATTTGCATTACTGATTATTTTAGTGCATTAGTGTAAAAAAAATTATATAGTAAAATCAAAAAACATTAATTAATGTTATTTTTTAATAAATAACTATAGGTATTGCGTAAAAAATTGGTGCCAAATATTACAATATTTTGCCGCCCTCTAAATTTCCTTCGCTTGCCCCTAGAGCCAGACCTTAGTGGTCTATCAATCAATCAATCAACATACTTTATATTTTATAAATAATTATGTACAAACAATTTATAACAAATTTATTTATATTTTGCTTCTTTGTTGTTGGATATTACAGCTGTTCCCACGTCTTCTGTTTACCAGCTGGTTTATGGCTGCAGGTGGCGTGGTATCTTATTGTAATGGTCAGGTAGGTACAGGTAGGTCGTACTTTTCGGTGTATCGTGGAGCTCCGGTAATGACTCGGAGGCACTTGTTTTGTATCCGTTGTATTATGTTAATGGTTGTCCTGGAGGCTTTTGTCCATATGGGTGAAGCGTAAAGTAATATCGGTCGGATCATTGTTTAGTACAGTTGGAGTCGTGTTTTTGAGTCCAGTTTGTTTTTATGCGTGGTGGAGTGCATAAAGTGCGTTATTTGCCTTTTTGGCCGTCAGTTGTATGTGGTCTTTGATGTCAGTTTTTCGTCTAATGTGACTCCTAAGTATTTAACGGTCGACGTTTTAGTCAGTCTTTGCCTCATGTGAGTAAAAGTTGTAAGTGTGGATTTTGGGATAACTATTGCATTTTTCCAGGAGGAGGTAGGCGTTAAGGATGTAGTAAATTTGGAGGATTGTTTTTTTGGGGAGTTTTTTATTAGGAAAGCGAAAATTTTGTCTTGACCTGGGGCGCGATTTTTTAATTTTTCAATTATGTTTTTATTTCGGATGGGGATGTTAGGGATTGGGAATGGGTGTGTTTGCTGCAGGGTGTTAATAGATTGGTTAACAATGGATTCTATGATAGGATTTGATGGGGGGTTGGTGAGGTAATAATTGGCTAGGTACATCAGCGCCTAACGTCTTCCACCAACCCAACCAGAACAGAGATGCACTGAGAAAAACAACAATTGAGAAATGGCAAGCCAGATGAAGCGAATGCGGAAAAGGCAGATGGACGTACCGCCTCATCCCCGATCTTAGAAGCTGGTACAACAGAGACCACGGAGTCATTCCATTTGAAATCGTCTAATTGGAAAAGCCGACCCATTTTAGATTTTTTTGTAACTTTGAGAAACTCTTCCCTAGGGTCCTAAATAACAAAATTTACACGAGTTTGATTTTTACCAACGCTTGTTTCCGCCTATTTAAATAAAAACTTCCCAAAATCGATATTTTTAAGCATAATCAACTTTTGGTTTAAAATTTTTTTGTTTGAAGATATCGATATGATCAAAGCGGAATTCTTAGGGGAAAGGTAGTAGTTTAAGCGTGAGTAATGATAATTGGCTCAGTTATTACCTTTGTCTAATCGCAACGTTCTAAAATGAGTGTTTTTACTCATTTTCGTGAATTGCAATCGTCTCTGGCGTCTGAACTGTTGAGAATTAAAACTTATTGTCCGTGGGAATTAAGTATACATATCATAGATAAAATACAGCCATGGGTCGACCTGAGCAGCCCACTCTTAATAGAAGAAAACTTGGCTTGAAATTTTGAAATTTAAAAATCCCATTATTCAGGTTATAATTAACGAACGTGTTGACTGCGAGATAAAAATCTGAAACTCACAGAATCTACTGTTCTTACCTCTAACTTTGAATGACTAAACCATTTGTTTTGTTATTTTTATGTTTAGTGCATGTACGAGCCGTTGTTTTATAGGAAAAATGTGGACGTTTTAGTAATAGATAAAATTACTTTCAATCAAAAATAATTATGAATGTGAAAAATTTTTCAAGTTTCAATAGAGTTATGGATTTGAGTGTAAAATTATCTAAAAGTATTCATTATCGAAAATGACAATAACTGTAAACAATTTCAACTAGAAAATTATTTTTTATTTAACAATTTACGTTGATCGGTTTAACAACATTAACTATATCAAAATTATCGGAAGACGAATATTTCCGCGCTTTTAATTGATTTTGAGAAATTGGTATAAAACTATGATATGATCTCGTATTTTTAATTGTATTTATATTTACAAATCTTTCTGATAATAATGTTTCAGCAGCTTCCACGTCCTCGCTCGATACAAAAAAAAATTTTATACCAGAAATTTGATTTGAACAAAAGTCGTACATTGCTTCTGGAGTTAAAATGTGATGATCCGTAGTTCGCTGCAAGCTTGCTCTCCTTACGTTCCTTTTGATTGTACCACCTGCCCCATCACATGGACTTTTACCATGAGAAGTGGCAAAGAAATGCCATTCTGCCTTTAATCCAAAATCTGCTTCGTGATAACATATATTTAAAAATTTTTTATTTTTGTATTGAGCGGCTGCTCCATCACTGAAGTAATAAATTTTTTGAACTCCGGGTAGCTATTTTTATGTAATCAAGGAAAATTTTTGAAACACAAAAAGATACTGTATTGTGAGTAAGATAATCACTAATCACACATAAAGTTTTCACTTTAAGTAAACCGTCTTCTTTAAAATAAATTACAAAAGGATGTAAAGTAGCTTGATTATTTGTCCAATGAAAAGATTGTACTTCATCTTGTACCATGAATGAATAATTTTCTGAGAAATCAACTAATGCTATACACTCTGAGTTGTCTTTTAAATTTTCTTTTAGGTTTTCAAGTACTCAGACTGTTTTTGAAATAAAATGATGAGATTTTAAAGCTGTCAATTGTATTTTCAAGTCATCTTTGAATTCATCGACGGTCTTGACTACAGTTATTAAATTGCAGCGATCAGTAGAAACCCATTGCTTAAAATTAATTTCAGATGACAATTCACATTCATTACATATATCAGAATCAATAACATCAGTGCCTGGACATTCTTTACAGCTAGATAACATACATTGTTCACTATTATCATCACAAACTATCTTTTTTAATAAGTCTTTGTAAGTTAGTTTAGTTTTACACGCCATTAACATTAACTTCATATTTTGATGGATCAAACAAACACATACTGAATGTGTACCATTTGCCCCAGCTAAAACACAGTTCTTCGGACGAAGTGAAGCAAATGACGAGAATCCTATGGTTAAGTTTGGATGAATTTGTTTGAATCTTTCATAGGCTTCTTTCAAATTAAATAGGATTAAACGTTTTTGTTCTTTAGATTTTTCATTATTCTTATCACGTACAGTTATACAATCTCGTTGACCCGGCATCAATCTACTAATATCATCATCTTCATAAAAACTTTCAACAGCTTCAACAATTTCTGTTTTCAACTGACGTCCACTTTCTTTTTTTGGAGCCTTCGCTAATATTCCATATTGTTCTCTCAGTGTTTTAGCTTTTTTTACAAGATATTCACTACATTCAAATTCTGACTGTATTTTAGAAATTGTCCACTTTTTCGGTAATAAACTTAATATTTCATATTTCTCATCAAACGTTGTAGATGCTTTAAATTTCATTTTTAATTCGTCAATTAACTCTAAATATTCCGCATTATAACAAATATGATCAATGTCCTTTTCATTATCTTCATTTTCAATAACATCAAAAGTAGATTCTAATTTTTTTCGTATTTTACTTGATATTTGATCTACTTTTCATTAATTTTACGTTTTCTTTTGACATACTTAATTTTTGAATAGGTGGGATTGGTGATTCTTCTACGATTGAACAAATTTTATTGAGTGCATCTAAAATTTCATATTTAGGCTCAAAAGATACCCCAAGATCATCAAAACTTTGTGATAATGTATCGGTAATATTATTAGAATCTTCGCCTATTTCGATTTTTCGAAGATTTTCAATGCAGCGTGAACAAAGTGCTCGGCCTGGTATAAGGTTAAGATTCTTATTTGCTTCACAAAATTCTACAGTAATTTCTCGCAAGGACTTAAGAATTGGTTTTTTATGAGCACTTAATGGATCACAACATTTTTTCCAAACAAAGAAAATAATAAGTCACATATTTTTGTGATGATAGGTACAAATATCTTTGAAAGATACTGCTTGAATTCTTTTAATTAATAAGTATTTGTCATCTTCACTAACATTATTTTGATCGATCAACTCTGATGATCGTGAAAACGTCAATTTATGACAATCTTCTTTCAACAATAATCCAATCGAACACTCCATTATTTTTTTAAGAACTGAAAACTCACTAAAACAACCAAACTAAACAAACGAACGCTCTCTGAAACAATGACAGCTGAGCTTTCGTAGACAAAGAGTTTTAAGATTCTTCAAAAATCCGCTATGGCCAAATGTCGCTGCCCTCCCGCTTAATTACTACTACGCACCCTCACTAGCATGGGAAAACCACGCGACAAACGAAGAGTAAGTAGAACAATAGCGCTAAGCTGATGCGTGAAATTTGACACCGTCAATTTTCGATGTTTGCTTACTTTCCAAATTAACGATGTTGAATCATAAGTAAATATATAAATTGGGAAATGACAGAAATGAAAGCATTAGTTCTATCTTACTATATTTATGAACTCGAATCTACTTAATCAAATATATATATATATTGTTAATAATATAATTAATTAGTGATAATATTGTTAATTACGTTTTTTAATGAACGTGTATTCTTGATATAAGCTTACTTTAAAATGCAATACAGTTAAATCACACAAATGAGCTTATCTCTATACGCATACATAAAAATATATGAAAATTCTGTACATAAAATAGAATTTTTTTTTTAGAAAAAAATTGCTAGTTATTTGAAAAAAAAATTAAAAACTGAGTTGATTTTTGCTGTAAAAAAACGGCTCGTACATGCACTAACCATAAAAATAACAAAACAAATGATTTAGTCATTCAAAGTTAGAGGTAAGAACAGTAGATTCTGTGAGTTTCAGATTTTATCTCGCAGTCAACACGTTCGTTTTATAACCTGAATAATGGAATTTTTAAATTTCAAAATTTCAAGCCAAGTTTTCTTCTATTAAGAGTGGGCTGCTCAGGTCGACCCATGGCTGTATTTTATCTATGATATGTATACTTAATTCCCACGGACAATAAGTTTTTAATTCTCAACAGTTCAGACGCCAGAGTCGACTGAAATTTACGAAAATGAGTAAAAACACTCATTTTAGAACGCTGCGATTAGTCAAAGGTAATAACTGAGCCAATTATCATTACTTACGCTTAAACTACTACCTTTCCCCCTAAGAATTCCGCTTTGATCATATCGATATCTTCAAACAGAAAAATTTAAAACCAAAAGTTGATAATGCTTAAAAATATCGATTTTGGGAAGTTTTTATTTAAATAGGCGGAAACAAGCGTTGGTAAAAATCAAACTCGTGTAAATATTGTTGTTTAGGACCCTAGGGAAGAGTTTTTCAAAGTTACACAAAAATCTAAAATGGGTCGGCAACAATTTTTTATTTTCAGACGATTTTATATGGAATGACTCGTATCTGATTTAAAAGCCCGAAGCTATTATAAATTTCAATTTTGTTTGGTGTTCGACACTGGCTCGTAGTGCAGGAAATTCTGCACGTCCTGAATGTTAATAATCCTTTGCGGATTGGGACGCGTGTAAGGGGTCGGTAGTAGTGGTTGTTGAAGCCGAGTTTGAGTACTTACCCGCTCAGCGTACGACAAGTACTTGGGGCACTGGCTGTAGTTTGCTGCGTGTGCTCCTTGGCAGTTGCAGCAACGCACCTGGTCGTCCTTTTCTTTCCTTGGGCATTCCGTTGTCAGGTGCGGGTTTAAGCACTTGACGCATCTGGGCGGCATGTTGCAGTTGCTTGATCCGTGCCCGTAATTTTGGCATCTGTAGCATTGCGTGCGAGTGTTGCGTCGACTGTACTCCTCGAACCGGACACGCACTATCCCGATTTCGTGAATTGTCTTTATCTTTGCGAGTTGGACTTCGGGGTCGAAGTTTACGAGGAACGATCCCGATAAGTCCCCGTATTTATTTTTCAGTTGCGCGACGGCGATCGTTTTAACCTCATGTTTTCAAGAGATCTTTTGTATAGCAGCCGTGGTTAAATACGGGGATGCCTTCATTATGGCTTTCCGCCGAAGAGGATCGTTTTAGCGGCTTTGTTGTCAGGAATCTTGTCGGTGTACACCAAAGTTTGGTTCCTTGCGTGTTGAATTTTAATTTATTTTAATTCAACGGTTAGTTTACCGGTGAATTTTTCCGTGAAGGTGGGAGATAGATCCGATCGCGGCTTTCACGACGATTGACGGAGGTCTGGCATCTTTGGGTTTCGCGGGGCGGGATTGGTTAACGGTGCTCCACGCCTGTTCATTTCGTGTTACCGGATTTATTTCTTCCGGGATTTGGTTTAGTAGCCCGAAGCTATTGTAAATTTCTACCTTTGTCGGATGCTCGACGTTGGACTGAGCGGTGTCCATTTGAAGGTCTTCGGGGGTTTGGCTGGGGGCGTTGAGTTGATTGTTTATGTTTTTATTGTCTTTATCACCAGAGGGGGGGGTGCACTGGTTTCACTAAGGGAATCGGCTTCCCGGAATCTTTTTGGGGGCCGTGTATGCCCCGTTATTTTACTTAGGCGCTTCTGAAAATTGGTTGTGTGGTTTTCAGGGACGTATGAAAACTCAGGGTCATTGATTGACATCTGAGGAGGGGGGGGGTAAATTTAATGGTAATTGTCTTTTGGTAAACTGTTTTTAGGATTGTCACTAATTGTTTTTATATTTTGGTTGGAACCACGCTGGTTGCACATTAACACTTGTTTTTACTTAAAAGTACTGAACGTTTTTATTTATGAAACAGGTTTTGAATTTAATTATGTTGCTCTGATGCACACACAACATTACTGTTCGGCTCTCGCAGCCGAATACGTACCACGGCCGGGTTGCCAATCAATCAACAAACTCATATATTTTATAAATAATTATGTACAAAACAATTTATAACAAATTTTTAATAATTTATTTACAATTTGCCTTTGTTGTTGATGGTGCAGTTGTTCCCACGTCCGTTTACCAGCTGGTTTATGACTGCATGTATTGATACCGGCCAGGGAAAAACGAGTACAAAAACCTGGCGTATTGAAAAGGGTGTTAGTAGTTAATATTTTAATGATAGTGTTAATTTTGTCGAACTAAAGCAATACATTATGTATTAGCTTATGTTTTTGCCTGAAGGGCAGTGTTGACCTGGTGAGTGAGGTGATGTGCGGTTCTTTCGAAACGTTTCCGTGTAAAATTTAATTGCGGTGTGATGTATTACTTTGGTAGTGTACGTATGTCAGCCATATCATGTAGGTCGTATTTTTCGGTGTATCGTGGAGCTCCGGTAATGACTCCGAGGCACTTGTTATGTATCCGTTGTATGATGTTAATATTAGTAGTGAAGGCTTTTGTCCATATAGGTGAGGCGTAAAGTAATATCGGTCGATCATCGTTTTGTACAGTTGAAAGCTGTAAAAATCAGATTAGTAATTGCGTTGGCGTCTCCTTGAAGAGTGAACAGTTTGCAGTCACAAAAATTTCTTTTTATGACTGGCCCTTGGTAGTGTTTTCGGCTAGCTATAGCGCAGAGCTATGGTAGTGGATTCCAAGTGATTGGTTGCTCCCTCTCAATAAAACCCAAAAATAACAACGATAACAATTTTAATGACACTATCTTAGGTTACAAAAATAAATTTGTGCTGGTCTCCGCACGTCGTGCGACCCCAGCACCGACCGATGGTACAGCGTGTAACAAAATATGGTCTTGGTCCGCACTTGCGGACGATTCTAAATGAATCGCGAACAATTTGTTTTACTAATACGGCAGCTGCTAAAATGCAAAAAAGACTTACCTCACTGATCAGATTGGTAATCAACAAATTTTTGATTGTACAGGTAGCTTCTAGCAGCTGCAGGAACCCAATTCTTTGGGGATCGAATCTTTCGCAATTGATCACTACGGACACCATATCACTGGCCCAGGTGAAGTTGGTCACTGGTCGTGATGGATGGAGGCACTCCTGAAAGTTTCCAACAGTAGGGAATTTTTTGGTGTTCCACTTAGATTAATTCACTGGTCAGCTGGTTAGAGAGGTGGCATAAGCAATCGTGTCTTCCTCTTGTGGGGGAAGGGGACCGTGGCGTTTGCGACCATGCGCGGTGCGGAGGACGCAGGACCGGGGGGGCCGCCAGCTCTTGCCATTGGATGACACGGGCATCCACTAAAATTGGCAGGATGGGGGCCTCCACAGTTTGCGCATTTTGCGGCTACCGCTCTCGGCTTTGTGCAGTCCGAGCTACGGTGTTCCGCTCCACACCTTACGCACCTTAGAGATGAGGCACACCTGCTTTGCGTGTGCCCGAACCGTTGGCACCGGTAGCATTGCAAGGGCGTGGTCTTCCTCCTTGGAGGTTCGACATGGGTATCGAGACCCATGACGTTCCTCTCTGCATAAATTTCTTTTGCCCGGTTGGTTTTGGTCATTGCCACCATGAATAGCGGCAATGGCGTACGCCTTGGGCCCGAGTGCATCTGGCTGACTTGTGTGACAGGGAATCCCTTCTTGGAGAGATCCTCCTGCACATCCTTTGATTTAAACTCCTTGGGGAGACCTCGGAGCACGACTTTCAACGGCTTTTCTTTGTCTACCTTGTAGACAAAGTGGTTGTACTTGCGAGCCTTGAGGAGGCTGGCAAGTTCGCGGTACGCGCTCTCTGACGCAGCCGTGATCGCGAGGCCTTCCCGCGTGTCTTTGACTTTAGTGGTGTGGATCCTCTTGTCGGCGAGTACCGTGGACAAATGTGGCCATTTGGCCTTGTCCACCAATACGATCGCCGGAATAGAGGGCACCGACGCTTTCTTAGTACCTGGGGGCGGAGGAGGTACCTTTGCTGTCCCCCTGAGGGGTGGCTGCTAGGGGTGCCTCCCCTGCGCTGCCTTCTTTCGAGGTCGAAGGGGGGGTCACAGTGACCCCCGTCTCCGGCTGCAAATTGGGCAGCTCCGGCCCTGGGCCCTCCTTGGAGGTGGTTTTTGCCTCCAACTTCTTTCTTTTGGCGGCTTTTGAGGAGGAGGAGGGGCAGTTTCTTCTTCGGCGTCCGAATTTCGGGTGCGCTTAGCCTCGCTTGACGGAATGATTTCCGCCTGCGCTTGCAGTTGGCACCCGAGTGCAAATTCGGACAAACCAGAAGGCGTCTTCGGAGGGGGGGTGGCCGACGCTGAATTTTCAGCGCCTGCTTCGCCCTGTTCCGCTACCGGCAGCGTTTCGGTCGAGGGGTTTCCTCCATGGGATGTTCAACATCCATTTCGGTTACCCCCTTTTCTTCCTCGCTCCGGTCCTGTACTTGATCCCTAACGGTATCTGGCGAGGCGGCAACCCCATTGGTCGATACAGGATCGACCGGTTGGGGTCCCGTTACTTCGGCTTCTACCGTTAGGTCACATAAATTATTGGTTTCCAGGTCACCGTAAATTAATTTTACGGTGTCCTGTTCGTCATCAACAGTATCAACAATATGACCTACCTTCGGGTCCTCGCTGCACCGAGGAACCGTGATGTCGACACCTTTTTCCCGTAGGTCGTACAGGTGCCAGTAAAATAGTGACGCTTTCGCCACTATCGCCCGGAACCTGTGCATCCGGCCTTCTTCCTTCCATCCCCGAACGCTCTCGTGGTCGGACACCGTGGCCAGTCCAGGGAAATTGTGGAGGTACTTCTCCAACTGCGATGGCCGTACCTCTTCGATCGGGGGATCGTAGCAATTTCCATCGCCGAAATCCCTGTCCACGATCTCGTGTGGGAGGAGCTGCTTTCTGCCTAACATCGACTTACTTTTCGACTTCGGCATAATCGCGTCAATCCTCAAACACACACACACAAAATCACAACACTCAAAAAATTTTTACTTAACCAAAAACACGTCTGCACTGTTCAACTGCTCGACTGCGACATCAATCAATCATGGGTTGGTTGGGCGCTCCGTTTGGGCTTTTTGTATGTAACGACGGTAAAGGGATAGGAGGAGTTTTCTGCGGCTGCGCCGCCAATTTGGGTCGAGTTTGTGCCCGAATTTGCGGCCGCTCGAGTTGCCCCCTCTTGGCTTTCTTCGCCGCCGACGGCGCTCCATGCGGATGGAAGCTCTCGGTCGCGTGGGGTCGATCAGGGCCTGCTGGGCGGGGACTGAGAGGTCGGCGAGAGCTCACGCCGGCATTGTTTGGCCAATCGGAGTTGGCTCAAGGGTCGTTCCTGCGCGCAGAGTCCCCTTCGGCTGGTACAATACATTTTTCGGCGTTACCGCTGCCCTCGATGGAGTTTGGTTTCTCGAACGCGTTGGCTTGCCGGTTAAATTATCGGAAGAGTTCGGTAAATTTTGTATTAAATTTTGTACAAAGGATTCCGTTTTCTGTTTCGGCTGAATACACTTCCATGTGAAGAGTTTATGACATGTTGATTGTCACGGTTGAATAATTACATTTAAGGATAAAAAATCAAAATTAGAATGCTTGACTGGTTAGTTTCAACAATCAAGTCACGTTTTTAAATTACTGATTTTTTTGCTGAAACATTATTTAATAGGTATTTTTGAACGTTTTTGAAAAGTATGGAAATTTGTTGAACATTTATTTCTGACTACATGATGCAAAGTTTGTTGTGTATATTTTCTGAATAAGGTCTTTGAACATATGTTTCTGTAGAAAAGTATTTGTTTGAGTTGGAAGAAGTTAGTGAAGCATTGTGGTGTTTCGAGTCGATTTTGATTTTCTTCTACATGCGAAAATTGCTGATTTTGTCGCATATGCATGTTCCTTAGTGATAATAAATTCTCTATTTGCTGCAACTAGTGCTTCTGAAGAACATATAGTTGCTGTCTTTATCATTGCTTGATTTTAGTTTTGATTTACAGTACGTGCGTTTTAAATGAATTTTAACCATGGAGTTGTCAAGGTCTTACTAGAGCAGCGTTAGAGGTAGTCAGTAAGACAGTCTAATTGTATTATCTATAAGTTTTACTTGTACGAGTCAACGAGTTTTGGTTTGAATTGGATAATTACCATGCAAAATGTAGTCGTTGAACATTTGTGCGCTAGTTTAATAAAATTTTATTTGTGTTAAAACATTTTGAATAATTATTTAAAAATTATTACCATTGTAAAGATTTACACAAGACACAGAATTGTTTGGTGGTTTAAATTTCAGCAAATGATTTCAAATTTTAAATTTAAATTTCAATTACCAAGAAACAAATTACCCCTGGCATATTTGGAATTTTGTCCCAAAATCGGTTTGGCAATAAAGCAAATTTTGAAATCACGTTTCAATATTCGAGTTTTAATTGCGCTGTGTCGCCGAAATTTATTCATTTTCAGAGCTGCGAACCTTAGATCACTACTGTAAGTCTCAAGCTCTCCGCTGATTAATCCTAGACAACTGGGTTAAATTTTTTATGGTGTTGCAACAATTTTGAAGGTCCTATTACGAAATGAACTACAAAATGTACATAGAAATACGGAAAGGGAATATGCTAGATTATTCAGTAAGTTATGTGAATAACCTCAAAAATTCTATGAGCACTTTAGAATGTCTAGGTTAACATTCAATTACATTTTAAATGTGATAAAAGAAAAATCAAAATTACGTAAATGCATTGGACCTGAGGAAAATTAGTTATAACAATCAAGTAAGAACACAGTTTTTTAATTAGCTAGATTTTATTTTGCTGAAAATTATTTAAAAATAAGAGTATTTTTATGAACGTTTTATTGAAAAGTATGGAAATATTGTTGAACGATTTAATTTCCTGAACTACAAGATGCAAAGTTCTGTTGTGTATCATTTTCTGAATAAGGTCTTTGAACATATGTTTCTGTAGAAAAAGTATTTGTTTGAGTTGGAAAAGTTAGTAGAACGCCATTGTGAGTGTTTCGAGTCGTTTTGATTTTCTTCTACATGCGGAAAAGTTGCTGTATTTTTAGTCGCATATGCATGTTCCTTAATGATAATAAATCTCTCATTTGCGGCAACAGGCTCATGAAGAACATATAGTTGCTGTCTTTATCATTGTCTTTATTCATTTTATTTACAGTACGTGCGTTTTAATATGAATTAACCATGGGGCAAGGCTTACTAGAGCAGCGTTAGAAGGTAGTCAGTCGTTCCCTGAGATCCGTCGCGAGGTAGTTGGGGGATGTTTTTAGTGAGTAAACAATGTCGAGAGTCGGATTCACCATAAAAATTTATTTCAAAATTATTTTTTAGCCCTAAAAAGGGCCAATTCGAACTGTTTCGCTGAAAAGTTTTACCGGATATCTCCGTGATATACTGCACGATATTACTAAACCGGATTTCATTTGTAGGACCACACATGGTCATGATCTAGATAGCCAGGTAACAATTTTGACTGCAACACCCCTCCCTACAAGCCGGCAATATTGCTTCATCCAGGACCAGTAGCCCTCGACCCCATTTGTGCACACCCGGGTACCGGGGTCTAGAAAATGTTCACTGTGATTCACAGTCTTGCGTGTGTAGGGCGAGACGGTTTAAACACTAATAGCTCCTCCAGCAATCGGTCTAGATCTCGGTGCCAGGTTTTAAAAACTTTGTAATGAGCTGTACTAATGTTTCAGATGTTCTATCAGGAATGAACACCGCGATACCGTGATGTACATTCCTAACATCCAACGGACATCTATAATTAGACGCCCTTTTCGTTACAACGCTTTCATCAATTTGTATAATCTGGCATTGACCACAAAGTGGGAGAAGTTCGGGTTTATTCAGTAGCGTCCAAGTGCGAATACTGTGAAGCAAGCGATACACACGGTACACAGATTGACGTGGAACGCCTATAATGCGCCAAGTGATCCCTGGTCGACATTTGCTCGCCCAAAAGTACAGAATCTGAAACACAGCTTTAGGTGGAAGCCTAATATTCAGGAAGAATTTTCCGTCATTCGGTACTTTGTCTTGCAACCTAGACATCTAAAGCAATGGCGCAAGTAATGGTCTGCTGCCCGAATAATAATGCAAAAACGTCTGCAACCAGGTTTACTAAATCTTTTTAAAGATTGGGCTTTGTTTATTCTTTAGAGCCTTAATTAATTTACAGTCGGTGTTTGGTGATGAGGTGTTTGACCGTTGATGTCAGTTTGTTATACTCCGCTCTATCCAGGGAGTGGCACGTACTCTGCGCATGCCTGCTGGCCGTTTTTTCGTTTTATGGCATCCTTGATCGCGGTGGGAGTCTGTTTTGAGGTCGGCAGCTTAGCGTGGTACCGTGACTAGCTTGTGGGCTTTGATACTTTTCTTCGAACCTTTGTACGTACTATCTACGTCGTTGGTTGTGTGAAGGGCGGAACACCGCCTAGCGTTTTAGCTACTAGTTTTTTTAATATTGTCCAGTTCGTCTTAAGTTTGGCGCGAGTGGCGTTTGTTTGGTCATCTTCTCTTAGTTTGAGGAAGACGGGATTGTGGTAGGAGTCGAGGGCGTCTATCGACGTGAGGTTGTGAAGAAGCTTCAGGTTTTTTATGATTTCTACGTCTAGAATAATGTGATAGAACAAGTCATGAGGTTTACATACTTGGGAGCCGAAATAACTGCGTCTAGAGACCTAAACGAAGAAGTAGACTCACAGGTAACTAAAGCAGCCCAGATTGCTGGATGGGCGAAGAAAAACTAACAAGGGCGTCTAGAGATGGACGACCTCCGGATAAAAGGCTTCCAGGACGACCGCCCAAACGATGGGTTTAAAGCTGGTTCTCCTCTTCGATAGAAGATAGTCCGAGGTCAAGGCAAACAGGAGCACCCTAGCCTAAAAGTAGAAGAAGAAAAGAAGACGTCTAGAACGTCGTGGAAGTGTTCGGGGGCGTAGCGATCGTCTGGAGTGTCATGGTTGAAATTGGGGTTGTATTTGAAGTGGGTGTACTTTGTGGGGGATAAGTTCAGGGGAGAGTCCTGGGAATCTGAATCGGGATACATTTCGATAATGTATTGTAAGTATCCTGTCCTATATCGGTCATGGAGCTTGATTGTGCCTAGCCGGCATAATCTCATATCTTAGGTTTCTGGCCAACCCCGTATAGCTTCGGAGACGGCTAGGTCGGCGATGTTTGCTTTTTCTAAGAAATTTGCCAAGCTGACGGGGAAAGATTTGTCGTATGTGTTTCCAGATGGGCGACACATTCCGAGGGAATTGTGCGAATCTATCTTGACGTGTCGATGGTTGTTATATTGAATTTTCTTAGTCTTTAGTTTACCTACCTCGTTTATATTTATTTTTAACGGAGTCATTATTTAGGAAAAATATTAAAGTACTTTGTTGCCATTTGAGGGAACTTATGGAACCTTAATCCTCAATTGCTTATAGCATTAATAAGTCAATTTTCGGACAGGGACAACAACTTTCGTTAAATAGCAACAAGATCCCGTCTGGGGAGGTATCGAGGACCTTGCGAGTCCCCGATCGGACTCAGAATTTTAAGGCCTTGCCGCTCCGAGGTCCTTCGTCAAGGGGTCTGCATTAGACCTTACTTGATATAGCGGTTGTGGTCTGTCCACCCCGCTAAGGAATTTCGACTACTGCCAAAACTGGGTACTCTCGGCCCTTAAACCGAGCAGCCCGTAATACGCCAATGTGGAAAATACCACACTGGCCGGCTGCGGTTGCGACTTCCAGTCCTTCTACACCTGGGGTTGTTATGCCTGCCTATGCAGATGTTGCTAACCGCGACCCAGATGCAGAGGTAGGTCGTGCCTAACAACTCGCAGCCCCTTCCTCTAGGTGATTAAATTTAACGTAAATATTAAAAACTAAAAAAAACATTGCACCAACCCCCTAAGCGATCTATAAGAGAAATATTAATACAAACTAATTATTATCTAATGAAAATTTAAACCGATAGGTTTGGGGAAATAAGTATACGTACGTATTGTAATAGTTACTCTAAAGTTAGGTATCCTTTACCTAATTAGTTATAATGCCCATAGCTTTTGGGGCAGCTATAGCAAACGAACACCCCTTGACTCCTAACGAGAAGAAGCGTTCCAAAAATTTGTTTAGTTCTATTTTTTTTTACTTGACTTAGTATTAATTGTTGTTTGACGAATATAATTATAAATTGAGAAAATTAAAAGCTAAAAATTAAGGGGAAAGGGCTTTTTACACACGGGTTGGTGCCTCAACTAAAGATAAAGGGAAGATATACACACGGAGTTCATAAATTAAAGGGACAAATAAGTTAGTATCACGGAGATTTTGGGTCTTACCAATATGTACATCAGGGAAACTTAAACTATTTTTTAACGAATATTTACAACAGGAATTTTTAAAATTAATTTTAATTAATGTTATACTAAAAGGTTAGACTTTCAAGTCTACATTTAACACGATCGATTATTTATTACTAACAAGGGTAGTAATTTTTCTTTAATTACTTTTCACTAAAACTTATCGGACTTCCTACACTCGGACACTAGATCAATTATTATTATTAAGAGTAGATATTATTCACTACTTACTACTAAGTAGGATATTACTTAGACAAGTTACTTAGCTTATCACGAGATTAGTTAGGGTGTCTGAGAGGGTGAAAAGTACGAATCCCGAGTTTCATCGTCCTTTTGGGTCACACAATTAAATTGTCATTCGCCATTAAGATAAGGACAACCGAATAATTTGGGGGCTACAACCAATCATATTTACAGGGTTGTAGTTTCCATCAAGGGTTTCATACGGACGCCACCTAATTTTATAAAAATCAGGAAAATTTCAGCATTCCTCACGGCTGTTTACCGGGAAACGTAGTCGTACCGCATCCCAGAAGAATGTAATCCCTAGATCTCCGAATGAGCTCTAGTGACCTTAAATCACACAACTAACACACGTTGACCTACTTACGTACCCGTCACAGCGAGACGAATTTATTTGTTATCAAATTTACAACTTAAAATTATGATTAAATCTTATAAAATCGCGTAGGTTTGCATTCTTCACTCGACATGCCCGCAGAGGTTGATCAAAATCCTTAGGTTATGGCCCAGTAAAATTTTGCGTTCCCACACAATTGGTAAAATAATTAATTCCTGGATAATTGCCGAAAAGCAAATCCGTACCTTGGCTTCCCGGTTAAGAACGTATTTCTCGATATCCCACATCAATCGACAAACAGAATCGCACAAAACCTAATGGGACCGCGTCACGAATTTAATTCCTGCCTAATACCCATTAGAAAGGTTCAAATCATATTTACAATCACCTAACATATGAAATTAACTCTTTTAAAATTTTTGTCCAGTATAGAGTATACTGTAATGATACGTCTCGTTGTTTATATTAATTTTAATTTGTAAGATAAATAAAATCGTAATCGTAGATGAAATAGCTAAATGGTAGATAAATTTGTTACCTTGCATGTACTTACTTTTACTATTCGGACTGGAATCTTGAATAAAACTTTGTTCCTGTTAATGAATAAAATTGTTTTTGAAATTTTAAATAAACTGCCACAAATCTTGACCTTTTGTGCTAACTTTGTATTAGATTGAATATTTTTACAAGTGATTATAGATGTCACCAACATCTCCAAGTTACAATGAATTCATTCTTTGTTGGTGCATTGAGCTACAAACTTATAAGTGTGAGTGTTTGAAAAGTGTAGACTGCGACTTACAACTAATAAAGCAAGTGATCATTTGAAATTAAAATTACTTAAAGCTAAATAAATCTAAATGGTGCAAAAATATTTATGGTTCGAGTTTATATTATTTGATAAAACTAACCCGTGATTCACAGCTGACTAAAAAAAGGTCATTGACTCCTCTTCGATATACAGTGGCACCAAAACGTAGTGTCGTTGTAGTTGTTCTGTACCATTTCCACAGGTAAATACGAAATTTTATTTTATTTTCTTTTTCTCCGATGCACTTTCTTGAAATTCACTTTTTATTATATAAAATATCCATAGCGTCACTAATAATTGTACATTGCATGTCGAAAAATTATTTTTATTGGTTATCGTTCATTTTTTTAATTTTGCAGGAGCAAAATTTTTACGTGTTCACTGGACTAGTGAAATGGGTCGACTAAACGTCTTTAAAATAAATGGGTCGTTGAAATTTGGATGCATCAAAATTAGTTTGTCGTGAAATGACTTTTTCAAATTTTCAAAAGATTCTGTCAGTTCGTCCGTCCAAGTCCATTTAGTTCCCTTCTTTAATAAAGTTAAAAGTTTCAAAGTCTGAATTGAATAGTTGTCTATAAATTTCTTATAAAAATTGATTATTCCCAAAAAACCCCTTAATGTCCTCAAATTTGTCGGTCTCGGATAGTTTCTGATCTCTGCTAGCCTTTCCGTATCTACTGTGATCCCTTCATGACTGATGTTAAAACCTAAGTATTTTACCTCCCTGTGTGCAAATTGACATTTGTTTATGTTTAATTTTAACCCCGTTTCTTGTAACTTTTCTAAAATGATTTCAATGTGTTTAAAATGATCCTGTAAGTCTTTGCTAAAATTAATATGTCATCAATGTAGTGTACACAAAATGTTCAAATTGTCCCAAAATGACTTGCATCATTCTCACCAGTGCCGCTGAAGACGACGCCAGACCATACGGTACTACTTTGAATTGGAAAACATTCCCTTCAATACTGAATCCCGTATACTTTCGCGAGTTAACTTCCAACGGTATTTGCCAAAACGAATTCTTTAAATCTAACTTTGTAAAATTGAGTTCGTCCCAATTTTACCCAATAAAACATCAATGTTTTGCGGAGCCTCATACTGTGGCTTTGTTATAATATTTAAACGTCTCGCATCCAAGCACAACCTTATTGAACCCTCTTTCTTCCTCACAACTACCATGGGATTTAAATACGGTGTATTTGCTCTCTCAATTATTCCCCTTCGAAACATTCTCTCTAACTCTTGCCACACTTGTTCCCTGTATGCCTGAGGAATCGGATAAATTTTACATTTGAATGTTTGTTCATTATTTGTTTCTAATCGATGGGTATAACCCTTAGCAATCTTTGGAATCTCGTTTATTAAATCTATGTGTTCACTTAATATTTTGACAACCACTTCTTTGTATTCCTCCGGACATACTACATCATCCCTTTTTATTTCAAAATAACACACCCCTTTTATTCCTACATTCACTCCTTCACTTTCATCCATCTTTACTTGATCTTCCCACTTAATTAATTCCCCATTCACTTCAACATTTCTACTTTCCACATTTATTCTTACTTTAAACTTACTTAACAAATCCATACCTAATAAACACTCCATACGCAAACCTTTCATCATCATAATCCCCTCATACATACTCATTTTACCTATCTTAATGTTTGCCATAAGCATTCTGTTTATCGTAGTCATCTTTTTATCGTTGGCTGTAATTAAGTTAATACCCTTTATGTTCAACAGTTTATCCTTAAATTGTATCATGTTTTTTAAAATTATTTCCTCATTTATTAAAGAAATTTCTGCCCCCGTATCTACAAGACATATCAAATTCAAATCATCAATCCCTATCTTAATTTTGGGTAAAATGTTTATATCTATAAGTTCTAAATCTTCTTCCTTGGTGGTGATAAACTCCCGAGGGTGCCGATAGGAGTTTGTGCATACGCATCTAACCTCTCTTAAAAATGTGGCGCTACTGGTCCGGGCAAACCTGCGCCCACCTCCTGTATCGTGGTGTTATTTATTTCTCTTGTACCAGTGTTTCCGAACGTCCTATTACTTGCTCCCTGGCCTCCGTAGTTCCTAAAACCTCTACCCGTAGGTACTCCTCTACCTCTACTTACATTGTTCGCCTGGTATTCACCTCTACCATAGTTATTCCCTTGTGGTCTACCTCGGTTATTATAGTATTGTGACCGCTGGTAACCCCCGTTTTCTCTACCTCCATGATTTTCCCGGCCATTTGACTCCGACGTTGAAAATCTTTCTGCCCCATCGAATCTTTTTAGAAGATCTAAAAATTCCTCTATAGTTTCTATCTTTTCGATACCTATCCTTCTACCTAAATCATGCTCGAAGTGATCCCCCACGTACTTAATTAGATCTTTTTCTTCATATGCCGGCACAACTTGCTGTGCTTGACTTATCAATTTTATAGCGTAACGTTCTCTCGATCTTTCGTATCCTTTATACTTTCCCGTTGTCACTTCTCTCCTAACTTTACCTTGTTCCGACTCTCCCCAATACTGCCTAATAAAAAGCGCCCTAAATTCCTCAAATCTATCAAATTTGTCCTCAATCAACGCAAACCACGTTTCCGTCTCTCCCCTCAAACTGTTCCTTATTATATTTTTAACCCTATCGCTGTCTTTGATTTTACTTAACCTCCTGCTTATGCTATTTAAATATACCATTGGTTTAATCTATTGTCCCCGTAATATTTTAATCCACTGTCTCCTCATCTTTATTGAATAACTGCACTAACTCACCCATATCAAAAGCTACTCTTTCTTCCTTTCTATCTACTTTTCCTTAGTTCCATTATTTCCCTATCTTTCTTTCTTTGACCCCGTAATTCTTTCCCCTAATTTAGTTTCAACTTTCCCTATTATGTTTTCTACCTCTGTTAATTTTTTATTTACATGCCTTTGCGTTTCGTTTACTTTGTTGTCAACCCCTCGTATTTCTTCTAGAAGCTCGTCCCTATTTTCCCTAATTTCTTCCTTTAGTTCTCCTTCCAAGTTTTCTACCTTTCGAGTCAGGTTATCCTGTTCCTGTATAACCTCCTCTAATTTATTCCCCATATGTCCCATAGTGACGTTCATACTGTTCATATTTACATTTACCTTTTCTATCTCCCCTCTTAATTCCTCACTTTGTTTACCTATATCCGACCTTAATTCATCAATTTGTTTTCCCATATTTGAATTTATTTTACTCTATTTTATCTCCCATATCCGATTTTATATTCGATTCCAATTTATCACTTCGTTTTTCCAGTTTACTTTCAATATTATCGAATTTATCACTTTGTTTTTCTAGTTTATCACTTTGTTTTCCCAATTCTGCTTTTATAAAGGTCATAAACATTTTCATCATTTCATCTGAGCTTTGTGTCACGACTGGTTCCACCTCACTCCTTTTTAACTTTTACTCTTCCGAAGCTTTTAATACTTCTAATCTAAATCTCTTCAACGTTCTCTATCAAGCTCTTCTTCCCTTCTACTCACAATCCCTTTGACTCCTAGTAGTTCATTTTAAAATTTCTAAATTACCTGACAAGTTTACTTTAATTTAAAATTTCTATCAGTCGTGAGTTCTCGATTGGTTTGCCAGTATTTACTTGGCAAGATCGAGCCTTAAGTTGGGCGCCAAATTTGTAATGATACGTCTCGTTGTTTATATTAATTTTAATTTGTAAGATAAATAAAATCGTAATCGTAGATGAAATAGCTAAATGTTAGATAAATTTGTTACCTTGCATGTACTTACTTCACTATTCGGACTGGAATCTTGAATAAAACTTTGTTCCTGTTAATGAATAAATTGTTTTGAAATTTTAAATAAACTGCCACAAATCTTGACCTTTTGTGCTAACTTTGTATTAGATTGAATATTTTACAAGTGATTATAGATGTCACCAACATCTTGTAACGTGCTAGTTCCTAGGTATTTTACCTACCTCGTAAACTTGGAAAAGCTTTTCTTTGCCCCGGTGTAGCGCCTGTTCACAAAATGAACTGAGGCCAGGTTTGAAAATTGCTTACTCTTTCTAGGCAGATTATTAATAAAACACAAGATAAAAATATAGTCGTATAATAAAATCAAAAGATTAAACGTTATTCACATATTTACACAATTACACTATTAATTGGTCAATTTTGGTACCATTTAAAAATATGGTGTGGTACCATTAAAAATAATAATTAGACAAAATTGACAAAATATTCCAATATCAAACATATTCTGCCTATAGTGGCCTAACAAAAATATAAAGTTACGTTGTCCTTTATTTAACTTTAATATCACGATAATAGACCTTTATTGGGCCTTGTCGTCTATAAGTAACACTGTCACTAGCGCACTTTTCTTAAAATTAGGTACAATAAATTTACCTTTTGAAGATAATTGGCAGCGATATCCTAAATGCTGTTTTGACACCCCTTGAGCGATTTTGTTGTTATTGACGGCTTCCCCAACTGATTTTGGTTGGAAGATGGTATTCGATAATTGCGGTTGTAATATTTGTTGCAGTTTTATTCTGCTTATATGATTCGGCATTATACTAGCTCGAAGTAAAGCTCTTTTTGTGTTAGCTTTAGATAAGAATTAATTTCACAAGATACTTTAATCTCGTAAGATAACTTTAATGTTGTTACTTCAAATTTGGTAACATCGATTTAATTCACCTTGGTTATTTTGTTTAATTTATTGATTTATAAATCCATTACGTTATGTTGATTTATCGGCATTAATCACTATATTATTTATTACGTTATTCGTATTGATCGGCATTAATCACTATATTATTTAAAAGCCCGTTATTGTTCAAATTTGCAGCAAAATGTAGTTAATTTTTGGTAATTACAATTTAACACGATAACTAGGTAGTACTCCCGAGTTTTGAATTTGTTTCCCGAATTGCGGATTGTTGAACAAAACCCGGTTCTCGATCCGAGGTCCCGAAGGACTTACTTCCTCGGTGTCGTTACATTCACCTTTCTTGGTGGTCGGTACATTAATTCTTTCTCCTACGTTCCCTACTTCTATATATGCATTTACTTTCCTTGGTGCTTTGTTTATCACGGTTTTTACTGTCAGCAGTTAAATGCACGTAGGCCAATAGGTACGGCACGTGTCATTCGCTCAAGTGAAGCTTAGATATTAAATTATTCTTTTACTATTTAACTCAGCTTCAGTTAATTGCTGGTTTACTGTTTAATTGCTACTTAGTATATTGCAGTTATAAGTTGCACGGACTTATCATCTATTTTTGCCGACTCGATAAGCGTCTTTCCGCCGGTATTAAAATGAATTATCATTTATTTTCTACTATGTAACCGTCTTAAAATGTAATACTGAGACATTTATTTGTTCGGAAATTCTTATTTTATTATAGAATAGTTAATTTCGGTTACGGGAAAAATGGACCGTAACAATCTCCAAGTTACAATGAATTCATTCTTTGTTGGTGCATTGAGCTATAAACTTATAAGTGTGAGTGTTTGAAAAGTGTAACTGGACTTAAAACTAATAAAGCAAGTGATCATTTGAAATTAAAATTACTTAAAGCTAAATAAATCTAAATGGTGCAAAAATATTTATGGTTCGAGTTTATATTATTTGATAAAACTAACCCGTGATTCACAGCTGACTAAAAAAGGTCATTGACTCCTCTTCGATATACAGTGGCACCAAAACGTAGTGTCGTTGTAGTTGTTCTGTACCATTTCCACAGGTAAATACGAAATTTTATTTTATTTTCTTTTTCTCCGATGCACTTTCTTGAAATTCACTTTTTATTATATAAAATATCCATAGCGTCACTAATAATTGTACATTGCATGTCGAAAAATTATTTTTATTGGTTATCGTTCATTTTTTTAATTTTGCAGGAGCAAAATTTTTACGTGTTCACTGGACTAGTGAAATGGGTCGACTAAACGTATTTTTCGCATCGAGAGGCACATAAATTTGGAAAATTCATTTGTTTATATCTGGTTTTTCCATCAATGCTCGATTCCTATTGGCTGGGTAATCTTATCAAACGGATGTCTATGAAACTTTCACGAAAATTAAAGACTTCAAAGCCGTTCCTCACAAAATTGTTAGAAAAATTCTAACTACAGCGGTTTCTTCATAATCGACCGTCAAAGTACGAATTCTTTCTTTGCACCCCATGTTAATTTTCTTACACCTTGTCTATCCTAACCACTTGCATAACACTTAGTTTTTTAAAACCTCATCCTTCACTACTAATCTCACTTAAATCCTTATCCTATTAACAATTTTATTACTAAATCAAAAATTTGACATATTTGCAGGTTACAATTTCACATTTTTCAATGTAGAAGATTCAATTTTGCATCTACCATCCTCACTTGGATAGCAAATCGTTCTACAAATTAATACGCTTCTTTTGGTATGCCTTATGATTCAATTACAATTTTTTATGTTACCTAAATCATGCTCTTTTTAGGTTTTCCGAAGGATGAAATTTTCTTTTGCTCATTTTAGCCTTATTTGAATCTTTTGGATTTTGGATTCATTTGCAAAAGTGCCAAGAAATGTGGACTCTGCTATTGAATATGCAAAACAATTCCAACTTTGATCTGTGATGCCCGTAGGATGAAATTTTACTTTTTAGAATGCTAACTGCTCTCGACAGCTTATGAAATGAAATTTTGTATTTAAATTGGCTCTAATGGCATTCCATGAACCTATTATAACTGCTACATGCCAAATATTATCAACCCGTTACACAAAAAGTTCCATCCGAGGTTACAACTTTATCCACCGAAGCTGCAGGTTTTAACCTGAAGATGCTATTTTCTTTATTAAGGTTATTTATCTTAGTTTTTAAGTTGATAACATGACAATACATTCCCATCTACCAATTAAAGTATTCAAATTTCTCACTCTAAATTGCAGATTATTTGGTAATGCGGCCCTACACCGTTACTCGTGATTTTTAAGGAGTCACATCCTATTATTGTTTGGGGCGTCAAAGTGCATTGCCAATTCCGTCCACTTTTTAGGCGCCATTTCTCTTCATTTTCTTTGTAGGAAATGTGATAGCGTTTTCGTTGAGGGATTTTGATTTCCTTACTCCGAAACCAATTATTAATTTTATAAGACAGACCGGCAAGTTACGATATTTCTAACTGAGTTATTATTTGGATCAGGTTTTTCCTGGTTTTTACGTATAATTTAGGCACTGTAGAGTCGTTCGGGTCAAGTGTGCGCACTTAAGGATTTAGACTCATGTAAAAATTAAACAGTAAGGAATAAAGACAAAGAACCCATGCATCTGATAAAGTATTTATTGAACTAATAATAAAATTAAGTAATAACACATAGAACTTTGACACTAAAAAAAAATGGTTAATGAGAAAAATTCAAGATGCGCACACTTGACCGCTTTGCGGGTAAGTGTGCGCATTCGTTCGTAAGCGTGCGCATTTGGGGAAAGTGTGCGCATTGTTTCTTAATAGTTATAAACTTTTAATTACGAAAATTATTAGTTTTACGAAGAATCCTCGTGGCAGTGATCACATTCAAAACTACCTCCTTCATAAAAAGGGACATTGCTCATGCCACCAATTCATGCATTTAATACATTGTATCCATTCCTCTGTAGGCGGTTCTGTGTATTGCTCCTACAAAGTGGACAAAAATATTTTTGAGTTAGAATTGGGAGTCTTTGGTTTTCTCCCAACTTTTTTGCCGGTACAATTTTTTATTTTTACGCCTCAAAGCCTCAGTCTCGCCTAATGCTGGCTTACGAATTTTCTTGTTGGGCTTTTTTCTCTTCTTCAAGTCTTTTTCGCTTCCAACTGTTGTTTGTAAGGACTACAAGTAATAATTTGAGATTTCATAGCAACTCGATTCGTACGACGTCTTTTTCTTTCATTTTGGAAATGGTGAGATTGTTGAGATTGAGACATGGTGATTCTGATTTTCTTTATTTGAGCTTGTGTTTGTCGACTCTTTAGCTGTTGATGATGATGGAGCTTCTGTAGAAAGTTGCTGTAGAAAATCAATAGAATTTGTGATCATAAGAGTTGTAGGATCATACTCAGCAAGCGATTCTTCAACCTGCTCAATCCCACTGTTTTCAACGTCAGATGGAGCCTCAATTCTTGCTACTGATTGGATTTCTGGATTCTGGATTTTAGGTAGAGGCAGGAGCAAAGCTCCCACGCGCACTTAGGCCGCTAAACCGGGCCCATTGTACTCCTCCGTTATAGCGCCCCCTCCCGTCACTCCTCGAGCCAACCCACCGATAAGGCAAATTCAAGGATTTTGGCGGGTGGGGTGTCACTAATTCTAGCCATATCAGGCCAGAAGTCCCCTAACATGGCACCTCTTTTCGACGCCAGAGCTGGGCAGTGACATAGCACATGCTCAGCTGTTTCGTCCGTTTCATTGCAACCTCGACATGTAGGGCTATCTACGATTCCCATTGTGTTGAGGTGTTTGTTTAACTTGCAGTGTCCAGTCAAGATCCCTGCAATTGTCCGTAGATTGACTCTGGACAGTTTCAAGTAATATTTAGAATGTTTATTTGAGGGTGTTCTTATCGCAGCCCTCGCCTGTCTACATTCGGTTTCATTTGCCCACCTGCTGGAGTGCAGGTTTAGGGTATACTGTTTCAGAAGGTTGTTAAGGAATTTGACAGCTGGCATTATCATCGGCTCAGGGCCGCAGGGAAGGCTGTTTGTGCCGTTTCTTGCCAGCTCGTCTGCCTTTTCGTTACCCTCGTTGCCTTGGTGTCCCTTAACCCAACTAAGGGAGAGACTGTTTGAAGTTGATATCTCATTTAGTGCCCGAATACATTCGAGCACCAGACCAGAGGTGACCTTTTGACTCCTGAGTGCCAGGAGAGCCGCCCTACTGTCTGTGGATATCTGGATATTTTTATCACGGATACTTTTTTCCTTGATTATTCGTGCGCAGTGTAATATACCAACCAATTCCGTCTGGAAGACTGATATATGTGTACCCAGCGGTATGCTTATGTTTAGGTCGAGTTCGGCAGAAAATATTCCTGCCCTGAACCCACATCGTTTTTGGAGCCATCTGAAAATAGACGAATGTCATATTCACAGGTCTCTGTTGTATTCAGTAGGATGTCGAACTTCCTATTGAATATATATGCGGGGGGAATTCTGTCGGGTTCCAGACGCAGGAGGGGCACCTCCTCGAGGTAGCCATCCAGAATCCGCATGTGACCAACAGCTCCTCGCCCGCCATTCCATAGCCGCCAGCTGCGTAGTCTAAGAGCGGCCCTAACCGCCATCTCCTGCACATGAAGATCAAGTGGAGGGAGGCAGAGAAGGGACTCAAGCGCCGCAGTGGGAGCCGTTCGCATCACTCCGGTCACAGACAGACAGACAAGTCTCTGAATTCGGTGCAGGGAGGATGCCGCTGTTACCAGCCTGGTTCTGGGCCACCAGACTAGGGCCCCGTAGCAAAGCATAGGTCTGACAATCGCAGTGTAGAGCCAAAGGGTGATTTTAGGGGTAAGACCCCATGACCGTCCCATTGCCCTTCGGCACTGCCAGAAGGCCATCCCCGCTTTCCCAAGTTTGTTTTGTAGGTGTTTTCCCCAATTTAGCTTCCTGTCAAGTATTAGACCCAGGTACTTGACCTCGTTTGCTAGTTTTAGGGGAATTCCCATTAGGCTGGGCATTGTCATGCTCTTCAGCTTTCTTTTGTTGGTGAATAGCACTAGCTCTGTCTTCGCTGGGTTGACAGAGAGACAGTGCTCGGTGCACCAATTTTCTAAAATTTTGAGAGCTGCCTGCATTCGTTCGCAAACTACATTCTCAAATTTTCCCCTAAGCAGTATGGTAATATCATCTGCATAACCTACGGTATGAAAACCCTTGTCATTGAGGCGTTGCAGAAGGCTGTCTACCACCATGTTCCAAAGTAGTGGAGAGCACCCTCCTGAGGACAGCCCTTAACAACCACGCCCTTAATTTTGTGTCTGCAACATTCACCTCTACGGCTCTCCACTTCAGTATAAAACTGATCCATTTTGCGATGGTCGTGGGAACTCCATATCGGTGAAGTGCAGCATTTATGCTGTTGAAGGTGGTTTTATCAAAGGCCCCTTCTATGTCAATAAACGCCCCTAGGGTGCACTCTTTGTAGCACAGCGATCTTTCGACGTGCTCCACAACCTTGTGAAGCGCCGTTTCAGTCGATCTCCCGGGTGTATGCGTGTTGATTCGCATGTAGCGGTCTGTGGACCAGAACCGTATCGCGAATCTCTCTCGCACAGTTTTTCTAACGTTTTTAGGAAAAACGAAGTCAAACTGATTGGTCTGAAGGATTTGGGTAGAGAGTAGTCACTTCTGCCCGGCTTGGGTATGAAGATAACCCGGACTCTTCGCCATTCCTTTGGTATGTAGCCGTGCGCAATGCACGCCTTGAACATTTTGACCAGGTGCTCCAGCAGGTGTTCCAGGCCCCATTGAAGTAGGGCTGGAAACACCCTGTCAGGCCCCGGTGATTTGAAAGGGCTAAAGGCTTTAATGGCCCATGCCGTTTTGGATTCATTAACGACCCCATCTGCAATTTCCCAATTAGTCTCAGTTGGTGGCTGAGTTCTAATGCCAGTCCAATCAAAATCTGGGACTATCTTACTATTGGGAAAGTGTGTGTGCAGTATTTCGGCAGTTTGCGAGAGTGTTTCCGTGTACGTTCCATCCTCTCGCTGAAGGCTGCCTGGCTGCTGTTGTGGATCTTTGGAGATGATCTTGTTTAGTCTAGCTGCAGCAGCGGTCGACTCAACGCCGCTGCAGAAGACTCTCCATGATTCACGTTGTTTTTGGCGTATTACACTTTTGTACTCCGACCGTCTCGCCTTGAAGGCCGCCCAGTCAGAGTCTCTTTTAGAGTGCTGCGCCTTGTTGTAGAGCTTCCGTGCTGCTTTTTTCAGCTGGTCGAGTTCCGAGCACCACCAAGGTGTCGCTCGACCCCGTAGTCCAGCCGTCTGCAGCGGACACGAAAGCTCGTAAGCGTTTGTGAGGGAGTTCTGCAGCTCGCTTGCATACTGTTCAATCTCCTCAGTGGTTGTTAGTTTTCTTTTGTGGAAAGCCCCGCCAGTACGTCTGTTCCCAAGGACGAGGTGAGGTGTTCTGTAAAGAGCAACCTGTTAACCTTCCTAGGGTTTCTGTACTGGCGGGGTTCCACTGTCATTACTTTCATTTTGAAGCAGATCCATCTATGATCTGACATTGTCAGTTTGTTGGACACGTGCCAGTCATATATATAATTTGAAATACTTAACGACGCCGTGGTAATATCAATTACAGAGTTGCGGTGGGGAGACGCATAGAAGGTAGGGGTGTCCCCTCGATTAAGGATTACTAAGTTAGTACTAATAAAGTATTCTAATAGGGACTTACCTCGATTGTTGCAGTCCTTGCTCCCCCATGCGGTATGGTGAGCGTTGGAGTCGCAGCCAATTATGAGGTGGGTCTGGTGTTGCTCGCAATAGTTCACGAGATCCACCATCCTCCGAGGAGGTGGTAGCTCCGGCGAATCTATCGGGAGGTAGATGGATGCCAAAATGACGTCCACTTGGCCATTCCCGAAGTCACAGCCAATGCGAACTGCTGTTAAATCGCAGTCGCTGAACTGCGGCAAAAGGTTAGCCTGGATGGTGCTAGGTATGTATATACATGTCCTAGTTCTATTTGTGGTGTTACCTGTAAAAATAGTACCATTTAATTTCGTAAAACCTCGTATGGTGGATTTTACTGACCATGGCTCTTGGATAAGAGCGATTGTGTCCTTGCAACTGTCAAGGTGGCGGCATAGAGTTGCTACTGCCCCCCGACAATGTTGCAGGTTTGTTGTAACAAACTCCAGTTAGCCAAGGAAGCCATTGGGCCTACCTTGTGAGCTTACTGGTTTGTTTCGCTTCCGGGCGCCGCCTTCGGATTTACATCCGTCTCCATGGGAGTGGCAGGGGCCGTTGGCGTCGTTGTAGTTGCAGAAGTGGGAGGATCTTCCATCTTCTGCAACTTAACCTGAGTGAGGTAAACTTGTAGCTTAACCTCTCTCCTCTGGCTCTAATGGTGGCGCTGTCCTCCTGGCCGGCACCGAAGACAAGAAGTTTGCCTTTCGGCTCGTCCTTGTCCGTGTCGAGAAGACACACCATTCTTTTATTTTGGCCCATGTGTTTTGGGCAACGAGGCGCCTTATGACAGCCTCAGTGGGCTCTGGTTCCCCAGGAACCCAAAGGGTGACCTTGGTTAGCCTCGGTAGCTCATCCACCTGGACCACGTCAAGTTTAGCTCCCTCCCATGGTGGTGGGAGGTTTGCTATGGTGGTTCGCAGCCATTCTAGCGAGCCTTGATCACTGCAGGTGATCCGAAGGATCTGCCCTGAGTGATATAGCCCCCGAATGTGGGTGCTGGTCTTGCTTCATTCTCCGCTGCCATGATAAAGGTATCAAGGGCAGCGGTGAGGCTGGTTTCTACTTTACCTGCCTGGGACTCATCGAGCTTGCCCAGGAGGTTCGAGCGATCAATTACAGCCACACGGAGGTGCCTTCCGGCCGCCTCCCTGTAGGACACATTGTCCGCTCTTTTTGTAGTTTTAGTTTCCGGTCGTGTGGTCTTCGCCCTCTTCCCTTGATTGCTCGAGGGTGAGGGAAGGGAATCATGCGACCGGAGCCTTTGGTAGCCTCTCTTTGGCTGGCTGCCTAGTTTTCTTTGCACCCCCTCGAGCGGGTGGTTGGGTAAACCTAGCCCGCTCGTGTGCAGTGGTCGTAGGGCCTTGCTTCGAGGTGGGAGCGTTAGCTTCCAACGCTTGTCGGGCCCTTCTTCGCCTTTTGGCTTCTGCGCCGCAGACTCGATTCCTCCGCTTGGGAGGTTCGGTATTTGCGGCGCTAAGAGACGGGTATCCTGGTTGGACGCACCCATCTGATTAGGAAGGGTATCCTCAAGGGACGCACCTTCCTGTGTTATAGCTGATACTTCAGCTGGCTTTTTGGTTTAACTTTGAATCCATGAAAGAAACGGTTTTCATCTCTCAGAGCTCCCCACCCTCCCGGAGCCTCAATATTGGGACGCTGCATTAGCGCCAGGGCTACTCGAGAGATATAGCATCCGACGAGGTGTGGTGCCTTGGCACCCCATCCTCGCCTAAACACTCGTCCAGCTGAACCTCTGACGGAACAGCACAGCCGATTGAACAGGGTGGACTAGTCCTGACCTCCCGTTTGAGTGGAAATCCAGGCCAAAGTGGAGTGTTGCCAGGCCCAGGAGAACTACATCCGCTCCCGGGCGGGCTCAGCCACCAGGATCCCTTCATCCCACCGTACGGGTCACCGCGCACGGCAAAAACACGCAGGTACCTGTATTCGTCTGGATCCTCCACGGTAACCGTCATCCCGGTTTATTGACAGCTGTATGGCTAAGCACAAAGGTTTTTAGGCCCCGGCCGTACCCAACTGCCAAAGCAGACCGAAGCAGGGGAGTTTTAAGTCCCCGGCCCGCATCCTAACAGGTACACGCCTACCGCTTCCTCAGAACTCACAAGCCCCCTTACCACGACAAGGTTCAGGTACATTTAAGGGGTTGCTACTGATTGATTATCATCGTTTTGGATGGTTCTATTGCAACAATAACACTTTGTTGATCGTCAGGAACCATCTGATCTGTGACTGATGATGGAGCAAAGTCCGCCTCACTAAACAAATCATCGTCGAAAGGGTATATTCCACTTACTTTAAACCCAGATTCTGCGTTTCCCACAGTGGCAACTTTTTTGTAAGCTTCGTTGAATAATTTAGCAACATGATATTGTGTTATAGCTTTTCCAGGGAACTCTGACATAAATTTGTTACACGCAACCGAGTACTTAGATTTTAGAGGGCTGAAAAAAGATCTGTCCAGTGGTTGGAGTTTGTGACTACCATGTGGTGGCAAAGTTAACATCACGATGTTCTGCTCGCGAGCATAATTTACTGCCTCTAAACTGATATGAGAAGAGTGGTTATCTAGAAGGAGCAATACAGGATCTTCTGGTGTAGCGTGGACAAAGGATTGAAAATGCTTTAACCAGGTGATAAACAAATCTGTGTTAACAAAACCACTATCAGATACCATACAGATACTTTGAGATGGAGCATCATTCAATAAATCATCACGAGTTCTCTTTCGAGGAAAAATAAATGCAGGTGGAACGTAATGACCAGTAGCACTCATGCAGCAGATAGCTGTTACCGTAATGCCTCGTTCCGCAGACACAACTTTACCCACCACTTTTTTTCCTTTCGTAGATACAACTTTCGGTGTTTTTTTTGGAACAGTGCTCATTCCCGTTTCATCAACATTGTAGATACGGTTTGGCTTAAACTTATGCCTGTCATATATTTCCTTCAAGTTCTGGTAAAAGCGATCAACTTGAACTTTATTAAATCCAATTACTCGAGCTAAACTAGTCGCTGTAGATTGACGAAGAGTCAAATCCGGATGGCGTTTCAAAAAGCTTTGGACCCAGTCTCGTCCTGCCATTTTGCAGCCTGAATCAAAGCGGTTTTCAATCTTATTAGCTTGAGCATACTCATACGCTAGACGCCGTAAGTCGGTTATAGTCAATCCAAAGTATCGTTCATCCATTTTTTTACAATGCTCTACAAACTCTGCCTCTTGCTCTGGGTTAAAAGTTGGCTTCCATCTTCCCAGTGATGAAGCAGTTGTATCTAGCTTGAGTCTTTTTCGTAGACATGACTCACTGATTCCGATCGCACTTGCCGCAGCTCTTTTACTTTTACCCTTAGCTAAGAGTTCCTTTGCATGGGAAATTTGTGCTTCGGTAACCGGAGTTCGTTCAGGTTGTTTTCGGCAATAATTGCGAGGCATTATAATAAATACCTGAAATATAAAAAAACATCATTAATCAATTTTTTGCAACAAATTTATTGCTTTCTCACATTAAACAACGGGGTAAGTGTGCGCGATCGCGCACACTTACCTGCCCAAACCGACATTTTTGATAGATGCTCACATAACTTTACTCATACAGAACATAACCTCAAATCATATACAGAATAGTAAACTTAAATAAATCATTAATATAAAAAAAATTAATTTACCTTGGCTATTGTTTTCAGGTTGATGTGACAATATTTGTCAAAATGACAAAAGTTATAGTTTGAACGCCGAATTCTATTTATTATTTTTTTTAAATAAATGGACAACACGATGTCGCAATCTTGTAGATAAATTAAGTCCTCGTTATTATACCTTTCAGTTTCCTACGCATATCACAACTTTCCCCTCTGCCCTTTGTAGATAAAAAGGGTGCGCACAGTTACCCACTGCGCACGGTTACCCCTAATGACTCTACTAGCTTTTATTTTAAGTCAATAATTATCAAAGTTATTGCTTTTGATAGCCTTTGTCACAATTTTATTTCCGGGCTCGAAAACAAAGAAATGACTAATCGCGAAAACTCTTTGCGATCACGCCGGCTTTGCTCAGTAGGGCGTGAGTCGCATCGCAGCTATACTACGCGGTATATAGAAAACGACCTACGAATAAATCGTAGGGGCGGGAAATTGATTTGGGCGCCACCACGTTATGTAAGGGGATATGAAACAAAGGGGGCAGAGTTATCACCACAAGAGACCTAACGTGGAATGCCTCCGGTGGGATCTTCTTTTTCTCCTCGGCGAATCGCAATCAGGCGTTCCTCAATCGACCTTCCACTTCTTGGTTCGCCTAAGCCTCCACACAAAAATAATGAACAGCTTATGGTTACAAAGTTGAATTTACTGACAGAATAAAACAAAACTGACAACAAACATAAATTTCGGGAACTCCAACATCACCCGAACTACCTAAAATTATTACAAAAAGAACACAACCTTACAGCTAAAAACAAAAAAACTAACCTAAACAAATACTTAAATCAATAAAAAAACTAACGACTATTAAACTTTAAGAAAAAGTCTTTGGTGCCCGCCAATTAAGACTATGGACCTCACAAAACGACCGCACTTTTCTCCGCACAGCAGGTCGTTTTAAATTATCCAACACTCACTAACTTAAATAGTATCAAAGAAAACAAAACAAAAGTATAATAGTTAAAGAGTACTTAGCTCACAAGTTGAAGTTGGGAACTGCTGGTCAGCGAACCTCCTGATTGCGGGGCCGGCGATTTAGTTAACTGCCGCTGCCTTTGCTTTTTCACCAAGTTGGGCTTGACACTACCGCGAGCCGATTTTAACTCGTACCGCTGCGCTACTTTGCTGTGAGCCTAATATTGAACCTGTGTACCGTGATATGGTGAACCGTGTTATGTTCGGCCGATTTTCTCGTTCTCTTAGCTTCCGATTACACGCTAATCGGATAATTCACTATATTACTAATTCACGCTATCACTCAACTTTCTTTCTCTGTGGTTTCAAATTTCCACGCACTTTCAAATAACTCTCTCTCAAAAAAACCACCACACAACAACCCCGTTCTTTCTCGTGCAACCTCTTTTATATCTTTTCCCCCGCCTGGCTCTATTTTTGAACCATGCCGTTTCCAAAAAAAACGGCGCCGGTCCGTCGGCATTAATTTTTACTGCCCTCAAAAAAAAGATTCTTTCGAGCCTAAGCCGAATGTAACTTATTTTACGAAAGAAAAGAACAATATGTCACCAAGGCGGCAGACCCCATAAAGTGGAAAATATGTCTGCTGTCGGACACCCAAGTACAAAGAACATACCTGTTACCTTTCTTAAAATAAGTTACAAACGCCACACCGCTCGCTAAAAGACATGAACCCACCCTTAATAAAACCATTAAGTTTATGAGTCGGCTATAACTAAGTACACCTTCCCAGAAAATGCCCCTTTAGAAATAAAATTGTTACACTTTTAGCGTCCGATAGCTCCTGACGAACTACGACACAGTTACACGGGATGAAAAAGACAGAGTAATTTTCTCCGGGAGTTTGAATAAGTTTAACTGGTCTCAAATTTTAACCAGAAATTTCAATTATTCTTGCCCTTCCGTTCCCTTTACTTCACGGTTTGCCGACCCTATAATATCGCGATTTGGCGTCAGTACTCAGGACTGAAGAAATTTTAAGCGCGTTATGCTCTAACTTTGCTTTTAAGAAATTAATTTTTCGATTTTATCGATTGTTTATTGGGTCTTTTAGCGTCGATACCTAGGACGGTTATTTAAGCAATTACGATAATTTTTGGTTATAATTCAACCTTTACTCTACTAAAAATTTATAACTTTATAGACAATTTGAACTAGTTAATTAATCATATTAATTCGGCTTAGATATTACCAACAAAAATTTATTCGACAAACGGTCGTTCCGACCCCCAACGCACCTGTCGTAACTGGGCTGAAGCTAATTGCTTTAGTGGGTAGTGCACTTACCCAACAAAAAGAGTCTAATGCCCATCAACTAAAGGAAACGTTACAAGCCGCAAGTAACACGCTCGTCATAGACAAAACTTTAAACTTTACTCTAAACTATTTGGGTTTTCTGACTCACCCTTGAACATTTTAAATCTTTTACGTGCCATACACCTATATTTTGGCCTTTTTCATTAGTTAATTCATAAGACAAATGACCTTTTTTCTTTATTACTTTACATAGTTCAAATTTGGGTGCTAATTTAGCTGCAAAATTTTTGACTTATCCGATAAGATCATATTTCTTTTCCACACCTGTTCACCTATTTGAAATGAAAGGGGGCGTTTTCTTAAATCGTACCTTTTCTTACTAGCGTCGTAAGATTTCTTTAAATTGTTTCTGACTTGTTGAAACAAAGCAGGTAGGGCTTGTTGGTCTTCGGGACTTAGGAGATTTTCTTCGATTTTATTTCTTCTCCTTATTGGTGGGTTTACCGTAGAAAGAACCGTTAATAGGAATGAATCTATTGAACATTAAATACGAGGGTGAAAATTTACTAACATCATGTTTTGCCGTTCTGATTGCTTGGGCAATTTTATGGATGTTTTCGTCCCACCTCGTGTGGTCGTCTTTTACGTATGAGGAAATAGCTGCTACAAGGGTTTTATTTACCCTTTCGGTAGGGTTGTTTTGGGCGTGATACTTTGAATTATACCAGATATTTTGCACCCATAATCGGTAGTTAGTGCCTTTAAATTCTTTGGAGATAAATTGGACTCCATTATCACAAATTATTATCTGAGGAACGCCGAACAGTAAAATACTTGATTTTCTATAAACTTATTTATAGCGGCTGTCGTAGCCTTAGCTAAAGGGTGAATTAATACAAATTTGGTGAACCAATCGGTTACCACTAACAGATATTGGTTCCCTTTTTAGAACGCGGAGGGTCCTAACAAATCCATTGATATCATTTGAAACGGAAATGATATATTCTTATAATTGCCCATTAAACCGGGTCTTGCTTGTGTCGAATTTTGTACGACGCGCATATTTTGCAGTTAGTTATATACTTTTTACATCTCTGGTCATTTTTGGCCAGTAGTACAACTCTGATATTCTAGCTATTGTTTTAGCAATGCCTAAATGGGCGGAGGTAGGGTCGTCATGGCATTGAAGGAGTATGTCCTTCCTATTTTCTGTAGGGACTACTAATTTCCATTCCGGGAAGTTAGATTTTACTGGTAGGTCAGATGGGATAAATTTATATAAGCGATTATTTTCTACTCGAAAGTTAGGGTAGCAGTCGGGCTCCCTTTTTACTTGCGTTATCATATCGGTGTACCAATCATCAGGTATCAATTTATCAATATTCAGGGAGGCTATATCGCGGGAAAGTACATCAGGGACAATATTTAATTTGCCAGGGCGATGGCGTATATCGAAAGAGTATTGGGACAGGAACATTGACCAACGACTTAATCTGCCTGAGGGATTTGAGAGGCGGTGTAGCCATTGTAGGGCTGAGCAATCCGAAATTACTATAAATTCTGTTCCTTCTATGTAACCTCTAAATTTGTTAATAGCAAACATAACCGCTATCAGTTCGCGCTCTGTGGCCGAATATTTTTGTTCTGCTGTAGTAAGGGCTCTACTAGCGTAAGCGACCGGGTGTTCCAGGCCGTCTTGCTCTTGAAACAAAACTGCTCCTACTCCTACTATTGAAGCGTCAGTTTGTATATAAAAGGGCTTATTAAAATCGGGACTTATTAATATTGGGGCGGAAGTAATTAATCTTTTAATTTCTAAAAAAGCTTCTTCAGCTTCGGGATTCCATTGTATGGTTTGCCCTTTTTTCTTATTCTTTATTAGCGCCGTTATTGGCGACGATATGGTGGACAAATTTGGTAAAAACATTCGATAATAACTAATTAAGCCTATCAATCTTTTATTTCGGTAGTGGTTCTGGGCGTTTTAAATTTATTAATTGCCTCTACTTTATCTGGGTCAGTTCTTAAACCCTGTTCATCTATTACAAAACCCAAAAAGACAAGTGACTTACAGCAGAATTCGCATTTTTCTATATTTACTCTAAACCCGGCTTGTTTTAACCGTTCATAGATAGTATTCAGAGTCGCAATATGAGTGTCAAAATTTTCGCTAGCTACGATTATGTCATCGAGATAGACAAATGCCTCTCCTTTGTGGATTACGGAGCCTAACGTCTGTTCCATTGCCCGTTGAAGACATTGAGCGGAATTCGATAAGCCAAAAGGTAATACCAAAAATTCAAATAATCCCTTCCTGGGACGCAAAAGCCGTCTTTGGTCGCGAAGATTCTTCAAAGGATTTGCCAAAACGCCTTCTTTAAGTCTATAGTAGTTAAGTACTTAGCATTTCTTAATCTGTTCAATATAGAATCGGTACGCGGTAGCGGGTACGAATCTTTAACCGTTACTGAATTTAATTTGCGGCCATCAAAACAAGTTCTTATTTCGCCGTCTTTTTTATTTATTAAAACTAATGGGCTCGCCCATGGGGAATTCGAGGGCTGCACGATACCGTTAGCTAACATTTTATCTAGTTCTTCATGCACTTTAGTTTGCATGGCGGGACTCAATGGGTATTGTCTTTGCTTTATAGGTTGGGCATCTTTAGTGTCGATAACGTGCTCGACTCCTTTTACACAGCCGCTTCCTGGAGTAGCTAGGGATTTAAATTTATTATTACATTCGCCAAATCTTTGGCTTGCTTTGAATTTAATTGAGCTTTACTAGAGATTCCTCAGTACTATTTATTTGAGGTTGTCGCGAGGAATTCCACGAAAAAGTATCAAAATTTAATGATAATTTAAAAATTCGGCAAAAGTCTGCCCCAATAAGAAATCATTAGTTAAATTAGGCACTATTAAAAAATCTACTCTTCTTTCTAAACCTCCTAATCTAATTGTTAAAGTCATTACGCCCGTAACTTTACTAAGTCCGCCGTTAGCTACTCTAATTTCCTTTACTTTTGACCTCTTGGTCTGTCCATGATTATTATTTATTAGTTTTAAACCTTCCCTTCCGATAATAGAATTCATTGCCCCTGTATCTAATAAAGCAGTAACGTTTACATTATTCATAGAAATATTTAGGTGGGGTCGGTTATCTAATGGTCGTTTGATCATAACTGGAGATACTATTTTATCTGCGCGGTGAAATTTTAATTTTAATAACCACGCTTCCCAATCTTTTTATCAAAATAGGTATTTAATTGCGGCTGAGAGACCGCGAGCGGCCTTGGCCTCTTCCCCGTCCGCGCAAAGGTGACTGCGGGTATATATTTATATTCTGAAAGCTTTCTTCTAAGGGTCGGCTGACTGCTGGTAGGTTGGTGGCGCCCCGGTTTACACCAACCGCTTCTAAGTTTCCCGAATTTAATGCCGTCGTGGGCCGAGATCGATCTGCGCAATTTGGGCAATTTGTTTTCACAACATCCTGTTTACCGCACCGTAACAAAAGTTCGTCTTTTTAATTTACAAATATTATAAGTGTGACCTTTCATGTCACAATTCCAGCAGGTAATTTTTGGAGTTTCGCGCGACATATTATTTAACAAATATCTATTATTATTTTCCCTTTATTTAAATCGTTAGTTAAATTATTGGTTTTAATATTTAATTTAGGTAATTCTTTTTTCTTTATCTTTGTCATTCTCATTTAGATAAGCTACAGCTGGTTTTACAGGGATAAACGTTCGTTTGTATCTACTACTCTGGGGTATCGTATTTCTCGTTACGAAGTTTCAGCTCCTGCACTCGTTTGCACCGGTTTTTTAATTGCGTTAAATTATTTATATTTTCTAATGCAATATGTGCCGAAAAGAAAGGATTTAAATTACGAATCACCTGATCTACTATAAATTTTTCGGGGACATTTTTATCAATTCTAAGATACAATGCTTCAATTGTCATTATAAACGATAATACATTTTCATTTTGACCTTGCATACGGTCTTGCACTTTCTTTTTCAAAATATATTCGAAATCGCGAGGTAAAAATTCTAACTTTAATTTATCAACTAAAGCTGCACGCACTGAATCGACTCGGCACAGACCGCTCGGAACGGCACGGTCGGATCGGAAGTGTTTGCCGCGCACTGAATGGAACATTCAGTTTGCCTTCAGCAGCACTTGAGTAGAGACGTGAAACAATACGTTACAAACAAAGTTTTAAATACGCGATATAAAAAAATGAGTTCTACTTCATCAGAATCTGACGAAGATGTTATGATTGCCTTATGCTGCGAAGAAATGGAAAAACATAAACCACGGTTCTGGATCCATAACATTAATCTTAAAAGAGAAACATGTAGAGAGTTTTACCACTTATTTCCTGATTTACTTGGAGATGCCGAAAAGTTCTTTAAGTATTTTCGAATGTCCAGTGCAAAGTTTTATGAACTCATTCAGCTATTACCACTTAAAAAGCAGGACACAAACTATCGAAAAGCGATTTCACCTGAAGAGCGACTAGCTGTTACTCTCAAGTAAGTATCCATGTGATAATTTTTATTACCTGTAAAATAGGGAGATTTGACGTACAAAGCAATAATTAGTGCATTCTAGATAACAAAAAATAATACCACTTAAATTAGATCAGAAGATAATATTTAATATGTATTGATATCTAAAGTAATACAATCAAAATTAGGAATTGCGATAACTGCGAGGGCCATACGGTGTATCTTCATACAAAATTCCTGAATTAACATCAGAGTTTTCGTGTCCTGGGTTCAAAGCTGAATGTGAAATAGGCGTTGGTGTTTGAGGTGAAGGAGCATCTACTTGAACTTCCCACTGAGTTGTATAATTATTGTTTTGATTGGTTGGACTTATAAGAGGTGAACTACACACAGAAGATGAGGAACTATTTGAATAAAGTGGAGGTACTCGCTGTTGCACTGGACGATTATATGTAGTCGCAGTGGGAATTTCGGTAATCTCCAAATTTTTCATTTCATATTCACTAACTAGACTTGATATTTTTGATTTTATTTCAATTTGAAGTAGAGGTGAAAAGGTTCGTACTGTTTCCTGCATAGCATCAAAAAATTTCTGCAAATGATCGGCTTTTTTACCGACTCTTAAAGCCTGCTTCTCATGAAAATAATTTTTTAGCACCTGTGCCATTGCACTTTTTGGTTGTCTAAATTTCGATGTAGATGCTCCAGATTCCGAAATTGCTGGTGTTATATCCTTGTCGGATGGAAGGTGCTGAAAGGAATCTGCATCATTTTCTGTGTCGGATAATATTATTGGTGATTCGACATCAAAATTGTTGAGAGATTCCTCTCTTGGCTGGCTCTCTGCAAGATTTGACTTCTGTCCTCTTTCCGAGTAGAAAGGAAGCAGGAACGACATTACGTCTTCATACTTCCATTTTTTTCTTCCACTAGGTGCCTGTCCACTAATAGTTTTTCTACCTCGCAGGGCTTTCCGAAAACCATCTCTAAGCATCGTCCATCTTTTTTTGCAATCAGCAGCTGTAAACAATAAATATTAATTTTAAACAGATTACGTATAGCTAAGTCAGAATAATTGCTATAACTAGCTCTAGTAATATACTGCAATGTGTATACTATATTTTTAATAATAAATTAGTATCTAAAAGGAAATTTTCTTAATTGTAGGTTTCTAGGCTACGGCGATTCCATCTCTACGATCAGCTTTAGTTATAGATTAGGAGAAACAACGGTACGAGAAATCATCTATGATACATGTGTAAAAATATGGGCTACACTAGCACCTTTGGTAATGCCCACTCCGACGCTGGAACAATGGCAAAAATAGAGGAAGGATTCCGAACAAATGGAACTACCCTAACTGTGTAGGGGCTGTAGACGGTAAACATATCGTATTTGAAAAACCTCCAAATTCAGGATCACTTTTCTATAATTATAAAAAGGAATTTAGCATTGTTCTACTAGCTCTGGTAGATTCAGAGTATAGGTTTATCTCTGTTGATGTGGGAGCATTTGGTCGCAACAGTGACGGAGGAATATTCCGATCATCTCAGCTTGGAAAAAAACTTCTAAGAAATGAATTAAATTTACCAAATGATAAAGTGTTGCCTCAAACGGATGTTGTTTTGCCTCATGTAATTGTTGGGGATGAAGCATTTCCTTATTACCCAATGTAATGAGGCCATACCGGGAAATCAAACAAGCCATAATCAAGCAAACCGAATTTATAATTATCGTCACTGCAGAGCGAGACGTGTAAGTGAAAATGCTTTTGGGATTATGGCCAAAAGTTTCAATTTTTTAAAAGTTTAATATCTCGCCGGATCATTTAGACACAATTACTTTGGCTTGTACTGCATTGCACAACTTTTTAAGAAATGATTCGTGTACTTGGCAACCTGGGGAACTTGAAACTCAGGATGTACCAGAAGGTCTTGATAACCTGGTAAATATTGGTGGTAATTTTCAGCGAGAGGCTTTTAATATCAGGGAACAGTTTAAACAATATTTTGTGTCCAATCAAGGAAGTGTGGCATGGCAACTCCAGAAAATCAATGCAGGAAGAAATGTTGATGAAGTTTAAACTATACTGATATGGTATTTACAAAAAAATTTTTTGAAAATTTTGAAAAACCCGACTTTTTAAAAAATTAACAACAAAATTCTAGATAAAAATGTTAAAAATAAATGTGTGGTCTCTAATAAATTATTTTTACTTACCAGAGTTTTCTGTTTTTTTTGAAACCTCACTCCAAGCATTCTCTTTCCGAACATTGTCGTGGTAATATCTACTTTGCGGATCGTATAATATTGTAAATTCACGCACACTTTCAATTAAAAGTTCGTCCGACATAGTTTTTAGTTATAACTTATCTAAAATACTAGTTAAAATATGTCACGACCGTAAGAGCATTCGGCATTCTCTGCCGATGCCGAGACGGTCCGAGCCGATTCAGTGCGCGGCGATGCATTTAATTTCATGTATAGCAAAACCTGCCGACCGTGCCGTTCTGAGCGGTCTGTACCGGGTCGATTCAGTGCGCGTGCAGCTTAACGATGTAGGCTTCCAGTTTTTGATTTTTGCAGTTAGGACCGCGATTTGATATTGTGGTAGGCTTCCTTGGGGATTCCATTATAGGAATAGAATTAATAAATTCTGATCTTTGCATTTTGGTGCCGTTTGTAGTAATTTGTAAGGAAAATTATTCAAAAAATTTTAAAACTACTATGAATTTTATGTACCTATAATAATATTTATAAGATTCAACTCGATCGGCTACAAGCGCAGTTGCCACTGTAAATTCTTTGTTTAATTTTCTTCGGATTGAGTACTTTTAAATTTACAAGTTAAGGGGCTTGTAAATGCGTCTGTATGTTACCGTGGTAGGCATACGACTTGAACGATGAACATATTGGCTTGACGGAGCACCGGGGCGTAGCCCCATATCTCCTTCATCTGATGCTGGTAACTGGCGGTGGATTAGGAGACGACTGCCTCCTGGATTAAGCTCTAGGCTGGATCTGGCTAGATCCTCTCTTCATTTGGCGGTGGCTGGTGAGTTGAGTGGATTAGGCTGCTTCATTGTTCGCGGGTGGGGGGAGCCTGGTTTCCTGCGTGGTGGTTGGTTCTGCAGGAAGCGGGTGACGGCGATGTGCTGGCTGGGTTATGGGTCGGGCGGCTAGACGATGTCCTTTGGCCTCGGGTGTCCTAAGTTTTCGTCAGCGTTGTAGTGTCCTAAGTTTTGGATTAGCGGGTTGTCTGAGGTGGAGATTTTGGCGTAGATTTGGGTGGTCAGTCTGGTTACGTGCTCCTCGATTGTTTCCATCTTGGCATCGGTGTGTAGTCTCCGGTTTGTGACGTAGTAGGGCGCGTTGAAGAAGGCTCGGAGGATTTGTTTTGGATCACTTGGGCCTTGTACATGGTGCGGGTGGACGCTGTGCCCCAGACTGGGGCGGCCTAGGTCATCGTGGGCCTGATGATGGCTTTGTAGATCTGCAGTTTGTTGGCGGTGGACATCGGGCTTTTTCGATTGATTAGGGGTATAGTACGTTGATGACGCCTTTGCTCTCTTGGTGACGATGTCGACGTGTTTCCTCTAGTTGAGACGTCGGTCGAGCATACGACTTGTCAATGGCCAGATTGCCAAGCGCGCCGGACTGGCTTCATTCTGTTGACGGTACGTGCACCGCCCTGAGTCCGCGGTTCCTCGAACCGTGTCCAAAGTTTTGGCATCGGTAGCACTGGGTCCTGGTGTTTTCCGAGAATAATCTTCAAATTTGACCACTGCTGGGCCGATGTATCTAGGCCAAATTGAATTAGGAATGATTCAATTAAGAATTATTCAATTTGTTGTTTTATTCCATATTTGTTTTTAATTGAGTGATTGCCAGGGTGGCGACATTGTATTTGTTGAGAGCGTCTTTGATGAATGCTGGGTCTAAGTTTAGGGATCTCAATAGGACCAGTTTGAGGGTTTCTTTGCTTTTTGTACCCTTGCACCCTTGGCCGAAACGGACTGCATGACATTGGCGTGGTCTTCGAGGTTTTCGGTGTGGATTCAAGACTACACGGACTTGTTGGATCGTGATGGAGTCGGCAAGTTTATTATCAAAATAAGTTATTAATTGATTTATATAGCCAATAGGAGCAAGTTCCCCGTTGCAGTTGGAGCAGCGGACGCTGTCATCTTTGTTTTTCCTGGAATAGTCTGGAATAGCTTGTCCAGGCACTTCACGCACTTGGGCTCGATGTTGCAGTTGGACGACCCGTGTCGGGTTTTGTATCGGTAGCAGTGGGTCCTAGTGGTTGTACACCGAATTGTACTAAGAACAATCCAGCGACGTCCCCGTATTTGTTCTTTAGTTAGGTGATTGTAAGCGTGGCAACGTTATATTTTTATCGAATGTTATGGTTTAGTGGCAAATTTTGCGCGTTGCGCCCAAAATTTTCTAATTTATGTGTCTGTTTGGTTTGGGAGGATTTATGGGGATATGGAGCGAGCCTACTTCAATTAGGATGGGTAGATGATCCGAGCTTAGCTTGTTTAGGGCAGTGACGGACAGAACGTGGAGATTTTGGGCGATCGCTAAGTCGATGGTGGAGGGATGGTCGTCAACTCTGTCCGAGTAATGGGTATAATCGTTAGAGGTGGTGGAGTTCGTTTCCGTTCGTGTTTGATGTCGAGTTGTTCCACGTCGTGTGTTAAAGTCGCCAGCGATTAAAGTTTTGTTGAGTTTTATATAATATTGTCAATGTCGTCGAAGTTATGTTTAGCGCGGGTGATACGTAATAGTTGGTGATAGTAATGTCGTTCAGTAGTATTGTTTGGGTCTCAGCTTTACCACCTTAGATCTAGTCAGAGCATACCATCAGATCCCCATGAACCCAGACGACATCAGCAAGACAGCGATAACAACCCCATTTGGTTTATTTGAGTTTCCAACAATGACCTTTGGACTCCGGAACGCTGCTCAGTCGTTTCAACGTTTTATTAACACCGTCTTAGGCAAATTTGACTTTTGTTTCATTTACATCGACGATATTTTAATTTCGTCACATAATTTAGAAGAGCATTTACAGCATTTAGAATTAGTTTTTACTCGTTTACGTGAATTCGGTTTAGTATTAAACGTAGACAAATCTACTTTTGCACAATCTTCAGTTGAATTTTTAGGCCATTTAATTTCAGAAAAAGGTATTCAAGCTTTACCATCTAAAACAAAGCAAATTTTAGAATTTCCGCGGCCTGAAACCGTACTTCAATTGCGTCGTTTCTTAGGCATGTTAAACTTTTATCACAGATTTCTTCCCAACATAGCTTCCATTCAGGCACCTTTACACCAAGTGCATCATGGAAATAAAAAAAAAAGGACAAATCCGTCATTTCTTGGGATACCAATTTAATAAAAGCATTCGAATCGTGCAAACACGCGTTAGCTGAAGCAATTATTTTAGTTCACCCATCAAATGATTTACCTCTATCATTGATGGTTGACGCTTCTAGCACAGCTGTAGGTGCTGTTCTACAACAATTAAATAATTCAATTTGGCAACCATTGCATTTCTTTTCTAAAAAATTATCTCCCGCCCAAATGAAGTACAGCACATATGACAGAGAACTATTAGGAATTTATTTAGCTATAAAGCACCATCGTCATTTCCTAGAAGGAAGAATTTTTACTATTTTTACTGACCACAAACCGTTGATATTTGCTTTCAATCAAAAGTCAGATAATCTGTCACCACGACAATCAAGACAATTTGATTTTATTAGTCAATTCACAACGGACATCGCACACATTTCAGGTCCAGAAAATATTGTCGCGGATACTTTTTCACGAATCCAAACAATTTCTTTTCCTACAGCAATCGATTTTGAATCCATAGCTGTAGATCAATTGCAAGATCCTGACCTCAAAATTTTACAAGCACTACCTAACATTAAACTTAAACTATTTCCAATTTTCGGCACCGACAAGCAACTGTTTTGTGACACATCAACAGACATTTGCAGACCTTTCATTCCACGCCCTTGGCGGAAAGAAATCTTCAACGTAACACACAACTTGTCACATCCGGGAATAAGATCAACTGTTAACTTAATGCGCAAAAATTATATTTGGCCAGCAATTAACAAGGATTGCTCATTATGGGCTAAAACTTGTATACACTGCTAAAAATTACAAAGCACGTTCGAACACCATTGCAACCATTTTTGCCCCCATCCGAACGCTTCACACATGTACACTTAGATTTAGTTGATCCACTTCCATCTTGTCAAGGTTTTAATTATGCCTTAACTTGCATCGACCGATATACAAGATGGATGGAAGTCATTCCGATACCAGATGCCACTGCCGAAACTGTTGCAACAACTTTCCTTTCTTGTTGGATAGCAAGATTTGGCATTCCTCTTAAGATCACAACAGATCAAGGCAGACAATTTGAATCTGCACTGTTCCAACAATTTTCAATTTTATTAGGTATTAAGCACAGCCGGACAACCCCATATCACCCTGCATGCAACGGAATGATCGAACGATTACATCGATCGTTAAAAAATGCAATCAATTGCTATCAGAGTAGCAATTGGGTCTCCGTGTTGCCTCTAATTTTATTAGGTTTTAGAACTGTTTTTAAAGACGATTTGAAATGCACCATTTCGCAGTTAGTTTATGGCACAACAATCCGAGTACCAGCAGATTTTTTTATTGAGAATAAAAACTCTGCTAACACTCACGATTTTGTACAAGCCCTTCAACTATTCTTTGAAAATATTCGCCCGGTTCAACCACAAAACCGCGAAAACCGTTCCATTTTTATTTTAAAGATCTTCAATCTTGTTCTCACGTGTTTATCAGAGACGACTCTGTGAAAAGTTCTTTGAAACCAGCCTATTTAGGACCCTTTTCAGTGGTCACAAGAAATGATAAATATTTTGTTTTGTTAATAAAAACAAAGAAAATCAATTTCAATCGACCGCTTAAAACCAGCCTACGTTTCTTGCTAACTTTTTCATTTTCATTTAAACCATTTCAACTCTTAGATTTTAAACTTAATTTTAAAAATCTAAAAGTTTAAATTTTAAATTTCTCCCAACACCTTACTCACCACTCTTTAGCTTTCCTTTAATTTCTAATTTATTCTCTTCATTTTCTGCTTTCCTTACCACGCTTTTACCGAAAGGGGGAGTAGTGTGGCGGCCAACGCCACAGCCTGTTTAAGAATAAATGTAGAGATCAGGGAGCTCTAAAGAAGGTACACAAATTGATATGGTAACCAGTAACCATGAGGTTATTGTTTATTATATCAGACGGTACGAAAACAACGATATATCAAGTAATGATTAATAATCTTATTTTGTTCCAATAAAACCAACCATTAAATTTGTAATTATAATATTTTAAATAAAATAAAAATAGTTATTCCAACATCAACGCTACCTTCAAATTATAACGTGTGAGGATTCAAATACCCATCCTCCACAAGTCTGTATGTTTGTCAGTGTAGCGTCGAGGGAGTTTTAACGTACGGCGGTGGTCCGCCGTTCGTTGTTTTGTTGATTTAGGTCAGTGTAGTTATGTATTTTGGGGTCTTATTTTTGTTGAGCCTGGTTTCCTGTACCAAAATTATGTCAGGGTCAGTCTCGTTAGTTAGTTCTTGTAGCTCGTTAAATTTTGGTTTTAGTCCGTTGGCGTTCCAAGAAATGATTTTAAGCTTGCGTTCTCTTGTCTTATATATTGTATTTCACAGATATCTCCGACATGATTTGAATTTTTGAATAGCGTCCAGTCTAATTTTCATTTCGCGAACTATGGCCAACATCTCAGGGATGTTAGTAGGTATGGGGGCACTTGAGCGTGGGAACCAAATTCAAGTCCAGGGTCGGACTAGGACGGTTTCCCTAGCGCTCAAGTGCCCCCATGCTATGGATAGCGTAGGACCCCAAAAGAATACAAATCCCACACATAATAACCCCATTTTAAAATTTAGGGCCCCTCATTTCTAAAATTTGGGGCCCCTTTTTTTTTAATTTTGGGGTTCCTTTGTTCTTTAGAATCTCTCTAACCTCTTCTTCTTCTCTCTTTTCTTAGGACCCAAAAGACTACAAATCCCACACATAATAATAACTCATTTAAAATTTAGGGGCCCCTCCATTTCTAAAATTTAGGGACCCTTTTTCTTTTAAAATTTGGGGTTCCTTTATTCTTCTTCTCTCTTTTTTAACTCTTCCTTCTTCACACAAATAATACACATTACTTTACATAAACCGACAGCAATACTTAGAGATAAAACATCTGTTAGCGACACAACTACGAGGGTTTCAAGCTCGGATTACCGATGTGTCTAAGATGTCTTATTATCCTTCGTAAAAGACCTAAGTATCAAACCGTCAAGGTCTAGTAAATAAATTGATTACATTACAGCCGAAACGAACCTGAAGGTCGATTTCTTGACAAAACTTCACATGCGTAATTCGGTAGCTGCTTCAACAGCTCTAAACAAGAAAAACTATAAAAATGAATAAATATTTGATAGTAATAAATAATAATAATAACAAACACCACCCACAAACACCGAATAAATTTACACTATGGAATTTTTAAAAAATTAAAATTTTCACTGTGATTGTTAAAATTATAATAATTAATATATAATTTATGAAATAACTTCTGCTATAAGAGTAGTTAGAAAAATTTCACCTGATCCTAATTTTAACCTGTACAGAACATCTGAACAGAGCTTAGTAGTGTTTTCAATGCATCTCAACCGTTCGACTATCGCGGATTGACTAAATGAATTAAATTATATTCTTGTATTTATTATGATAGACAGTCAGCTACTAAGTAATACATGTGTATACTAAACAATGAGCGTGCATAAAATTTAATAATTGAAAATATATATATATTATATTAAGTGACGCTTAAAAAACCCATTTTGGGGTTCTAAATTCTGAAATTTTTCACTACTATTTACACTCATATTCAGTTTTACATCTATTATATTATTATATTACATATTATATTACTCTAATAAAACACCTGCAGATTACACCCACCTTCACACCTGAATTTGAATAGATGTCAAAAGTGCATGTTTTGTGCATCCTAGCATCGAATCGCACGGGTTTATCAAAAATTATATTGAAAGTGTGTAGCGCACACTGGATGTACAACCAAATTTCACTTGACTTATTGTGAAAAAAATCGTAATAATAATAATAATATTTCTTTTATTTAGCAACAGCAATATGGTAATAACATTACATTACTTTTAATATTGTTTCTATAATAATAATAATAATAATAATAATAATAATTCTTTATTTAGCAACAGCTATATAGTAATAACATTACAAGCTTAACAAGATTAATAAGATATCATTACAACTATTTAAAATAAATACAAATGTCTAAAAATCTTTACAAATAATTAATTTTAATATATTTTTCTAAAAGTCTTTTACTTCATTTAAATTTATACAATTTTTAATATTTTCAGGTATAATTGTAGGTATAATAATTATTATAATACAATGCATCCAACTATTTCATACAATATTACTACAGAAGTTTGTAGCCCATCTCAACAAAATATCTAAATAACATCAAATCAAAGCTTTCAATTAATCACTCCAAAAAATTTAACATATATATTATATTAATTTATATAAAAATTTATATAAAAATAAACAACCAACCTGAAAATTCTTACCTCAAACGTAAGCTCAATTTTTAAGAAATTAATGATGAAAATGATGAAGAGAAACACATCCACCTACCACGACGGCACGAGAGTAACTAACTAACCAACATCGCAACAAAATGACCTTGATTTCAATACAATTATAATAATAAACTGTCACAAGCTGTGTAAAAACATGTTATAATATAACAATTGAGGTTCGATAAACTTAATAATAATTAATTTAAGTTCTACAATAACAATAGCAATATAATAACAAAAATTTTTGGTTTTTAGTTCAGACCATAACTACGCTCATACCGATTAATAATAATTCTAAGTTTTGTTGTAACGATGTGTGAATAAAATATCTTAAAGTATAATTGAAAACAAATGCGAAAACGATCAACGTATCAAAATGCATATTTCTGTATACAAACTATTTTACTGAATATGACCTAACCTTTTCGTTGTTAAGGGTGAGGTTGTACTCACCCTTTGTTGTAACGATGTACGAATAAAATATCTTAAAGTATAAATGAAAACACGCATTTTCATGGGTTAAATTCATATGTTAAGATAGTAATTAACGATATCGCAGAATTTCTTAGATTTTCTGGTGTAACTAGGTACAATTTTACTAATGTGAAAAAATTTAGAAAATCTATAAAATCTTGAATTTCCATGGTAATATATCCGATCAACGTATCAAAATGCATATTTCTGTATACAAAACTATTTTACTGAAAACGACCTAACCTTTTTGTTGTTAAGGGATGAGGGTTGTACTCGCCCTTTTGTTGTAATGATGTGCGAATAAAATATGTTAAAGTATAACTGAAAACACGCATTTTCATGGGTTAAATTCATACGTCAAGATAGTAATTAACGATATCGCAGAATTTCTTAGATTTTTTGGTGTAACTAGGTACAATTTTAATAATGTGAAAAATTTAGAAAATCTATAAAATCTTGAATTTCCATGGTAATATATCCGATCAACGTATCAAAATGCATATTTCTGTATACAAAACTATTTTTACTGAAAATGACCTAACCTTTTCGTTGTTAAGGGATGAGGGTACTCACAACATACAAGAGACCCAACATACCCAACATACTATAAAGAACACAGTTAAATTTTTTTACTCTTTATAATTTCCCGGTTAATAATAACAATAATAATAATAAACATAAACCTATTGTAACATCTCTCGGCTGCTGCTGCCTATGTACGAGTTGACGAGCTGCCTGTTGGCAAACTGTTTGTCTGCTGGCGAGCTATTATTCTCTCATGTTGAGAATCTATTTTCGCGTGTAATAATTCTCGCTCCCTTATAACAACGCTGCCGGTATTACGGTAATACCGTTTTATACTGCTATTAACGGTAATACCGTTTTATATCGCTATTACCGGTATTACCGGTAATACCGTTTCACACCGCTAATACCGTTTCATACCGCTATTACCGGTATTAATAGGTATACCGCACGGTATAAACGGTACACCGCACCGGTTTAAACGGTAGATTAATATTCAAAAAATCTTAGAGAATTCACACGTTTACAGATTGAAGGTATACAATTTGAGATCATTTTGATTTTACAAACATTATTCTAAATTATATTATTAAATAATGAACTTTTTATGCCGAGGTTCGAAGTTACATTTTAGTATTATCTCTGATTTTAAACTGATTGTTTTCGAGTGAAATTGTTTTTATAACTTTTGTATTCCTGGTCTATTTATAAGATTTCACTCTTAATAAGTTGACATTTGTTATTAAAATGTCTTGAAGATTTCTTGTTTTTATTATCAATCTATATTAATTAACACGATAATAAAGTTACTAGTTTCTTGGAGAAATTTACTCGTTTTGCAGATTGAATTATATTTCAGATGATGATATACTAATTATAATTTTAATATGCAGCCGCGAAAGGAAACATTTTAAAATAATTAACTCAGGAAGAAAATAACCAGTTTCGACTGCGCATTATCTTATTTCTTCATAATATTATGTTGAATTTTGAAATAATTGAAATATATTGTTGAGGTAGTTATTGTTGTTGAGTTGGATATGGAGTTATAAAACAAATGTATTTTATTGAGTAATTTATTGAATAATAATTATATTTAAGTTAAATTATTTTAAATCTTAGCAGGTTAAAGTTACAACAAAAAATTATTTAAAACATGGAAATTAAATTACTCACGAAATTTTTATAAAAATTTTTTTATAATTTTAACTTAAATATTAATTAAAGGTTAATAATATTCATACTTAAATAATAATTATATAATATAAACCCGACCACCACTTATCCACCACCTTATAACAACAAATAGTTTTATTGAGTAATTTATTGAATAATAATAATTATATAAGGCGTACAGCAAATACCGTGTATACTATAGTATCGCAGTATTTGTTGTACTAATACCTCCCTAGAACTCACAGCTAATGCTGAGAGATTACTTTTTATATTACTTCCTATCTTAAACAATTTTATTTTACAGTTATAATAATAAATAATATTAGACATTATATTTTTTGTGTTTCTTATATCCATAAGGTACAGAATCAAAGTTTTCAATCCTTCTTCGTTTTTTAAAACTGACTTGATACGTTTTTTGTTTCGCTTTTGGTAACAACTTGATGATCCTCGATTCTTCTGATACCGTGAGAATGAATTAGTATCTTAGCATCACCATTATCGTTTAAGAGCAGATCTAGTATGGTCTTCATGTTTATTATCTGCCCAGTTTCATAATTTAGAGTTATACCTTTAGCCTTGATTTTAGGTACAATGTCACCCGTGGAAGGTATAAGTATTTGATAAGCGTAATTCTTTGGACCACCACAGGCAAATGCATTGATATAGGCATCTGGACCGTAGTCTTCTAATTCGTTTGTGAGATCCCGAGATATCTACCAGTTGGGAGATCAGGTTCATCTGGTTTTGAAATGTAGATGACCGAATCTGTATCATAATACAAGGCCCTTTCGTCTAACTGTTCCAGATATGAATAAAGTTTAAGACGAGCCTGAGTGGTGACGTATGAGGCTATTACAACGTTCACGGTTTTCAAAGGGTCAGCGGCTTCTTCCTTGTAGGACCAGTTTACTATTACCGTATCTTGGTTCACAAACTGAACATGATTCAGGTTAATACAAGGGTTTAAAACTAAATCAATATATTCCATCGGTTTATTAACGATACAAGTCTTGGGTTGGTTTTCTTGTTGACCAAATTTACCCTAAAAAATAACCATCATTACAACTCTAAATAATTATTATTATTTAACCATAATATATTTCATGAAAATGACTCACCCAAAAGGAATTAAGCATAAGTTTAGCGAGGGACCTAAGACCAGGGTTTTTTTCAATTTTTTCAGCGGTCATTTGTACACCTTCATTAATTGAATAGTTTTCGATGTATTCCTCTTGGTCCGACAGAGTTGTACAATTATGAGGCCAACCACTAGCTTGTTGTTTCATCTGTAGGAATGTATTGATAAATCCAGCAAACAAACCACCTTGACCGTTAGATTTGTCATAACTGGTTACTTCGTAGCACCAAATTTCTTGTATCGTTGATAGCGTGTAACCTTTCTCAATAGCTTTAATTACTTCATCAATCACCCAAGTTCCTTGTAAAGTTCTTTCTTCAACCCCATGATCACATTCGTGTTGGTTTAATGTTTCGGCACAAGTACGACATAAGGAAAACATTAACTTGTTTTGGGTTTTTACGGGGAGAACAGGATGGTATAAATTCTGAGGTGGTAATATGCTACACTTTATTAAACCATTTATATGCTTTATTCCACGTTCTTCAATTAGACGATTACACTCTTCACCGATATATACTATAGGGTGACCCACAGGGAACTTGCCATATTTACAAACCCATGGATATAGCGAACAAACATCTACATATTTAATTTGTTCACCATGTTTTACTTCATACATTAGTTTTGTTGCTCCAGTTCTCCCTCCATAAAACGCATCTCGAGGGATCAGAGGCAAATTTTGTAAAATTGGGTGATCTTTCAAATCGTTCAATTCCGGATTGTTTTTTAATTCCCTCACAAATTCACACTCCCACTTTTCAGTTACTTCGTATCCTATAGTCCGTAAATTTTCTGTACGGTCTTTAGTTTTTTCATATCGCATATTCATGGTATCGGTAGGGTCGTCGTGTAGTTGTTCGTCGCGTCTAGTTATAAAACATGATGGACACCCGTGATAATAACAACCATGAAACTGAAATATATGGTTTTCATAGATACCATCGACCTTTGAGCCTGCAACTTTTACTTCATTTTGACGACCAGCATGTTTAATAGTTATATCTCTTTTTCTTTCCTCACTCAATAACCATTGAAGGGCAATTTTTGAATGAATATCTGCTTTTCTATAACCCCCTCTAGGAATAATTCCTATTGTTTCAGATTGTAAAAATTTACGCCTGAACATCAAGTTACATGCTGATGCAATTGTGAGGCTTTCAGCAAAAGGGTCCACATAGCACTCCTCTAGAAACAAGTTTCGGAAGTGAATACATGCTTTCTTTAAAATCTCCACATCCATTTTACAATACTCTACAATATCTCTTTGCATATCGAAATCTTGATTTTTGTTTTCTTCATACCACTTTAAAAACTCAGTACGAGCTTCCGGTTTCATTGTGTCGGGTGAATAATATTCAATAGCAGGTAGAAGACCAATATAATTAGCGTTTTTCCTAGTGTTAAACAAATGAGGAAAATAACCCTTTAATAGGGGTAGATCAAAAGCCTTGGGGAGATCAGTTAGAGCCATAGGAAAATAATTCAAAGAATCAATGAACCTTAAGTTTTCCAATTCCATCATAAGAATTTTACTCCCACGCATTATAAGCTCCGGTTTTATGGATGTTTTTGTTAAAATATAGTTTAGGATGAATTGACAATCAAAGGCTTGGTTGTTGTGGGCAATAGATATAACTTTCTTAAACATCTTTCTTTTTTCTAATAAATATCCCAACAGGTTTTCAATACAATTAACCTTTAGAACTTGTTCTCTAAATCCACACCTTTGACAGTAACGGAGACTTGTTTCATTATAACAGTTAGGGCAAACTTGCTGTAATACACAGAGATTTGGTTCATGAAGTTTATAACCGTCTGGAGTTACTTTTTCTTGCATGGTTTCTAGATCGAAAAACACAAAAAGGGTATCCTGTTTATCTGACAATCTTCTAGCTGGTTGAATGTAACAGTAGTGATTTTCGGGTTTATGATCTAGACAAATCTTACAGTAAACCTCACCACAAACATGTTCTTGTTTACGATTCTTGACGTTTATAGTTTTGAAGCATTTATCGCATTTTTTAACTTCACCGCACATTTTATTTTTATGCTCTTCATAACATTGCACATTATAAAAGTTTATATTGCAGTCATCGCATTTTATTAGCACAGATGTTTTGTTACATGGTGGTGAATCTCCACACCCCTTGCAAGATTTTTCACATCTATGTCGATTTTTTGTGTTATAAGGGGTGTGACACGACTCACAGTAGTAACTACAACAGAAGGCTGACGTTAGTGAGGTGATGACGTTGTAGTGGTTTTCGTGGTACAAAAGATTTATCTTGAAAGATGCATCAAGACCTTCAAATAACATCTGAGTTCCTTTTACGCCGTACTGGTACACAGTAATTTTATAATCGCTTAGATAATTTTGGAACATCTTGATTTCTTCAATACCAGCGCCTACATAAGGTATACCTTCGATGCATGCTTCCTTCATTAGATCTAAAGCCTGCTCTTTTTGTAAACTCTCCTTCTTTCTAATGTTTTTATAATCGGGGTCACCTGTAGAAAAAGCTCTCCCCACAACTAGAGCTCTCGGTAAACACAGATTATCTTTGTTGTTGATCGTAACTATACCCCTTCTCTGTCGACACTCTTCAGTAAAGTTATTATGGATACGCTGACGACCCCTACCAGTTGGCGGTCTTATGGAGGTTATAATTAGTTTAAAATCCTGATTACTGAGAGCCTCTGGATCACTTTGAAGTATTCCTTCCAGTATAAACCAAACATCGTTAAAAGTTATACTATCTGCTTGTCTAAAGGTCATGTAACCTGGTAATTTTTCTTTGAAACCACATAATTCAAAAGTAATTCCTACTTTATCTGTAGGTAGTACCGTTGATAAAGCATGGACGAGAATTTGTTCAATTGCTGTCTTGAAAAAGGTAATTTTTTCCTCATTTGAAGGTAAGAAAACATCCTTTATCTTGAACACCAGTTGGTGTCTTCTGGTGTTAAATTTCCTAACCCCTGTAGTAACTTCATCGATAATCTCAAAGTTCTGCATGATGGACGTTTGAAATGTCAGAATAAATTTGATAAATCAGAATAAAATGATAAATCAGAATACTCAAGGTTGGTTCTTTGTTAAAGCTAGAGTCTCTATCTGCCTACTCTCTAGACTAAATACAACGTATTAGTGAACCTCTATTTATATAGCAGGTAGAAGACCAGTATCTGACAAGAGGTTACGCATGCGCAATTCGGTATTTACAATTTAATTAACGGATCTAAAAAAAAAAAACTTAAAAATTATTTTGTTCTTAAGAGTTTTAGAAGCGTGTTCAATACCACCACCGGTAAAATAATGTTATTTTAACAAGCGTCATTATCAGATATATACATTATAAATTATAGTGTACATAAATTACTATAAAATGTCAGTTGTATAAAAGTGTATTAATTATACAAACACTGATTATTATCAGTTACTCACTCTGAGTTATAAAAATCAATTATTATTCTATTGAGTTAAGTTGATTTCTTTCTTTGTACAATCGATTATATCCTGTTATCAACACTATTTCGTTTAAACCGATATAAGGTAAATTATTACATGTACCTATCAGTGAACTAATAGTTGAAGTCTGTAATTATATATATAGGCTAATGTATCCATGATCAGAGCCGCTATCGGTATAGGTAGGTTAAAAGTTAAATAATAACAAATTCAGCAAGAGAGCTTTTAAAATTACATTAATAGTTTTGGCATCATTATTTAATTAAATTTAATTATTACTTTGTCTATCTAACAAATGTTTAAATTCGAGTTGTGTTATAATTTAAAAAAAACAGAATTGAGTTATAATTATTTATAAACCTTATCTTGATAATAAATTGCTGCTATTTTCTTTGAAAACAATTTGTGAGTTTTGTTAAAAGTCAAAATTAAAATTGGTAAAATATCAGATTACATTATTATAATAAATTACGGTAGTATTTATGTAAGTTTTGTAGATCCATTATCATACCGGTTATTATAACTAATTACGTGGAGTTGTGCAGAACGCATTGCATTTTATTCCTTATTTTTGTTTTGACTTGCATACTAGAAGGTACATAATGAACAAAATTGTGAGAAAATCAAATAATTCATGCACACATAAAAAAAATTATTGTAATATTTTCTTCATATCAAAATTAATTAAAATAAAGAGCTGAACCTACTGCCGTGTATATATTTATATATCGGTATAGCACCGTATACGTCGGTATATAGTACCTCTGTGGTGGTGGTTGGTGATAAAACATCAGCAGTAATAATAATAATAATGAACTTTTAAATTAACTAGTTTAAAATTTTAACGTTATACCCGCCTACCTAATATGTTTAAATTCGAGTTGTGTTATAATTTTAAAATCAGAATTGAGTTATAATTATTTATAAACCTTATCTTGATAATAAATTGCTGCTATTTTCTTTGAAAGCAATTTGTGAGTTATGTTAAAAGTCAAAATTAAATTGGTAAAATATCAGATTACATTATTATAATAAATTACGGTAGTATTTATGTAAGTTTTGTAAATCCATTATCATACCGGTTATTATAACTAATTACGTGGAGTTGTGCAGAACGTATTGCATTTTATTATTATTTTGTTTTGACTTGCATACTAGAAGGTACATAATGAACAAAATTGTGAGAATATCAATAATTCATGCACACATAAAAATAAATTATTGTAATATTTACTTCCATGGATAATTAAAATTCAGTAAACTAATTAAATTTAAGTTTGAAATATATATTATGCACTAAAAACATGAATATTTTAAAAAAATTTTAAATTAATTTGTTTTACTTTTTTAACATAGAAAGGTCCATTATAACTTAGATTTGTTAACAAAACTCCCTATGTGACATTTTTATCCGTTCCTACACCTAATTAAAAACTAAAAAATTTATAAATGTATTTTTTTTTTGCTCAGTTGATAATCTATTTATTATAATCTTATTTATTATTATATTATAAAACAACAATTTTTAATATTACCTTTTGTAAATTATATGATTGCACAAACACATTGAATAGTTAAATGCAGTTGGATGCACAACTGCTTTTATACCATTATAAGAAAGTTCAATGACTTAGTTCAAGTTCATAAAATTATATTTCTCATGGTTAATTTCAAGGTTGTACAACGAACCCCTCCGATACCGCACATCTCAAGGCTAAATTTCCAAGGTTATACACTTTTCAAGGGCGTTCAAGGTTGTTTCTACATCCACACCACTTTTCAGGGGTCGTTCAAGGTTGTTTTGACACCCCCACCATCGCGGAATCGTTCAAGGTCACCGCAGCGACCCGTGTACATTTAATTCATATCATTTAGTGTTTAGACGTTGAAGCCAACGGTAGAAGATGTTAGAAGTATGAGTAAAAAAAAATCTAGGTAAGCTTTTTTTTATTATATACTGCATTTGAAAATAAAATTTTCAAAAATAAAAACGTTATTAGATTAGAAAAATTTTAATAACAAATGTCAGCTTAATTAGGGGTGAAATCTTATAAATAAATAATACAACAGAACAGGAGTACATAAGTTATGAAAGCAATTTCGCACGCAAACATCTTCTAAATTATTGGTTATTGAAATTTTAAAGAAGTTATTTAGTTCAATTATTTCACAAATTCAACATAATATTATGAAAAAATAAGATAATGTGCAGTTGAAACTGGTTATTTTCTTACTGAGTTAATTATTTTAAAATGTTTCCTATCGCTGTTACATATTAAAATGAATTTAAGAAAATGATTGAAAAATGAAAATTCACCTTTATATGATTTTAACGTTTTTCCAAAATTTTTAACTACTATCTTTTGCGCTCACAGTAGTACAGCTGTAGTGTGAAATTTCAGAATTTAGAACCCTCAAAATGGATTGTTAGCATCACTTTATATAATATTATGTATTTAAAATATTCATCATTTTAAAAACTTAAGTTAATGGTATGTACATCGATTTTGGTACGCATATGTTATGAATTAACCGGTTACTTCGTAGTATATCATTATACTTAATATACAGAAATATCTCAATTTCGAATACTTGTCATTTTGTCTTTTTTCGTTATTCGCTCTAGGTACAATTTTAATATTATAATAAATTTAGAAAATATATAAAATCTTGAATTACCATGCCAATATATCCGATCAACGTATCAAAATGCATATTTCTGTATACAGAACTATTATTACTGAAAATGACCTAACCTTTTGTTGTTATAGGGGATGGGGGTTGTACTCACCCTTTGTTGTAATGATATGCGAATAAAAATATGTTAAAGTATAATTTAAAACATGCATTTTCGTGCGTTAAATTCATATGTTAAAATAGTAATTAACGATACCACGGAATTTCTTAGATTTTTTTTGTGTAATATACTTGTTCGAATATAAGTAATTAATATTTCGAGAAAGGTAAAAAGGTTTTGGAAAATGTTTAGATCGCTAAACTATTCTGAAATATGAAGCGATCATTTATCTTAAAAAGAAAGGAACGAATTTTTAAAATATTTGATTGATTTTTAAACTTGACATACAACAACTAATTATTATATAAAGTATAATATGTTATATGTGAGTATACCTATCGACACTCCCCTCCACACCATGTTAATATATATACGCGGAAAATGCAATTCTTCACTTGGTGCATTCATGGTAGCTTTGTTGACTGGTATGTGTCTTGTTCAAATTTATCTATCGTTACGAGATTATTTTAGATTTAGTTTGTACAGTAAAACTTTTAAATTGTTAAAATATTAGATTATCCATAAACATAAAAATACTAATAAGTTTTAATAGTAGTTTAAAAATAAAAGTATTGCAGGAGGGGTGTAAATACGCCTATTGTTGGTTATTTATTATCATTAATTTTTTTTTTTTTGAAAATTTATATAAACTAGTTATTACAATAAATACGATGTATTCATTTTTAATAAAGTTTTATTGTCTACTTTCGTCTTTTATCTGAGTGTAAAAATAAAGGAACCATATTAACGTAATTAGAGTCATTAGAGGTTAAGCTCTTCATGCAATTAATTTTGATATGTTATACATCTATAACATCTGTTTAACTTTGTAAGTTATCGATTTTTAAATTTTCTTGATTTTAAATTTAAAATGTTATAATATTTCAAATGGATGTGTGTAACTTTTTATGTAATAATTGTATGGGGTAAAATTCTATTTTCCTATTAAAATAAAAGCGTGATAGTTAAATATGATAAAATTTGAAACTTGTTAAAAGTTATAAATTTATTGCAGTGTTACTATGGCGTAATAATAATAATAATAATTTTTATTTAGGGTTTATGGAAATATTCAACTACTATCGTGAAGTATACTAACTTCTAAAATTTGAGTATTTTACTATTTAAACTCCATTTTTAGACACTAAATTTAGTCTCTCTGATTTTTTGTTCAACTAACATACTGTAGTGTAGTTGTTATTGCACAATATATGGTAATAATTAAGTTTGTTGAACTTTTTTACCTCGACATTAAATTATATTCGCTAGTAATATAATATGTAATATAATATAATAATATAATAGATGTAAAACTGAATATGAGTGTAAATAGTAGTGAAAAATTTCAGAATTTAGAACCCCAAAAATGGGTTTTTTTAAGCGTCACTTAATATAATATATGTATATATTTTCAATTATTAAATTTTATGCACGCTCATTGTTTAGTATACACATGTATTACTTAGTAGCTGACTGTCTATCATAATAAATACAAGAATATAATTTAATTCATTTAGTCAATCCGCGATAGTCGAACGGTTGAGATGCATTGAAAACACTACTAAGCTCTGTTCGGATGTTCTGTACAGGTTAAAATTAGGATCAGGTGAAATTTTTCTTACTACTCTTATAGCAGAAGTTATTTCATAAATTATATATTAATTATTATAATTTTAACAATCACAGTGAAAATTTTTAATTTTTAAAAATTCCATAGTGTAAATTTATTCGGTGTTTGTGGGTGGTGTTTGTTATTATTATTATTTATTACTATCAAATATTTATTCATTTTTATAGTTTTTCTTGTTTAGAGCTGTTGAAGCAGCTACCGAATTACGCATGTGAAGTTTTGTCAAGAAATCGAGCTTCAGGTTCGTTTCGGCTGTAATGTAATCAATTTATTTACTAGACCTTGACGGTTTGATACTTAGGTCTTTTACGAAGGATAATAAGATTCTTAGACACATCGGTAATCCGAGCTTGAAACCCTCGTAGTTGTGTCGTTAACAGATGTTTTATCTCTAAGTATTGCTGTCGGTTTATGTAAAGTAATGTGTATTATTTGTGTGAAGAAGGAAGAGTTAAAAAAGAGAGAAGAAGAATAAAGGAACCCCAAATTTTAAAAGAAAAAGGGTCCCTAAATTTTAGAAATGGAGGGGCCCCTAAATTTTAAATGAGTTATTATGTGTGGGATTTGTAGTCTTTTGGGTCCTAAGAAAAGAGAGAAGAAGAAGAGGTTGGAGAGAGATTCTAAAGAACAAAGGAACCCCAAAATTAAAAAAAAAGGGGCCCCAAATTTTAGAAATGAGGGGCCCTAAATTTTAAAATGGGGTTATTATGTCTGGGATTTGTATTCTTTTGGGGTCCTACGCTATCCATCGCTATTATTATATTACACATGATGTGTATGTATTTAAAAAAGTAGCATGGGGGCACTTGAGCGCTAGGGAAACCGTCCTAGTCCGACCCTGGACTTGAATTTGGTTCCCACGCTCGCGCCCCATACCTACTGATGTTGATCATTTCGTCGAGCTCGCGAATTTCACGTAGGAGGGTGGAGATGTCGTTGGGGTTTGTGGGTTGTGAGGCGGTTTTAGGCGTAAGTCATCTACTCGACTGCCGGAGTGAAATGTTGCATAGGTGCGGTTGTTCGTAGGGGGTAATTTGTCACGTTAGTTGCTGGAGGGCCTGTGCACTGGTGTGTTTGTGTGGGGTGTTTGCTGGCGTCGGGAATTTACACTTACCCGTTGTGCGTAGGTGAGATATTTTGGGCATTGGCTGTAATTGGCAGCATGCTCCCCGTTGCAGCATCGAACGCCGGCGTCTTTGACTTTCCTGGGGCAGTCCTTGGTGAGGTGCTTGTCCAGGCACTTCACGCACCTGACGTTTTTTATCATTTTATAATTTTATCATTACAGCCCCGAGATTTTGATGGGCTGTAAGGTCATTGGGTCACGTCTGGGCCGAATTGTACGAGGAACGATCCAGTGACGTCCCCGTATTTGTTTTTGAGTTGCGTTACCGCGACCGTCGCAACATTGTGATTTTTGACGAGTGCTTCCCGAATGTATTTTGGGGTCATGTACGGAGACCCTTTAGCACCAATTTTAACGTTTTCTCCGATTTTGGGGTATAGCTGTACCGCTCTACACCTCCCCAAAGAGGGTTTGTTTGACCTTTGTGTGATCATCGAGGGTTTCCGTATAGACCCACGATTGACCACGTATATGCTGAATTTTGATCGTGTCTGATATTTTCTTTTCAAATTGTCCAAGAAATTGGGTTATGTTGCCGATAGGGCAGTGATAACTATTGGCGGAGGTTTAGTAGTTTTACAGTTTACCCCGTTACAGTTGCAGCAGCAAACGCCAGCGTCTTTGTTCTTTCTGGGGCAGTCCTTGGTGAGGTGCTTGTCCAGGCACTTCACGTACCTGGACTCGATATTACAGTTTGAGGACCCATGTCCAAAGTTTTGACACCTGTAGCATTGGGTCCTGGTGTTCCTTTTCGAGTAGTCTTCAATTTGATCATTACAGCCCCTAGGTGTTTGATGGGCTGTCGGGTCATGTGGGTCACGTCTAGGCCGAATTGTACGAGGAACGATGCAGTAACGTCCCCGTATTTGTTTTTGAGTTGCGTTACCGCAAGCGTCGCAACGTTGTGATATTTCATGAGTGCTTTCCGTATGTAGGGGAGTCCGGGATAGTTGAACCACTTTTATAAAACAAGGTATAATTTCTTTCGTAATTAATATAGAAAATATAATTGATGTCTAAAGAAAGCATGGTTATATGGTAACAAAATATAAATTCCATATTTTACTAAATTAATAACCAAAAGTGCTATGCCAATTTATCTTAAAGTTGGAAAGTGGCTCAAATCTCCTGTTAGGTGGGTGACTTGAACCAAGGAGCCGGGAGATTTGAACATATCAAAGAAAGTCGTAAAAATAAGTAATGCAAATGAAATTTTGAATGTTTTATTTATAAAACTACAGAAATTTTAATGTTAAGAACAATAAACAAGAATTACTACTAACTTAATTAACTAATAATTAAAAAATTAATATATTATTTAAGTAATATTTTTAGAACAATAATAAAAGAACTTCTTTCATTTTATTTATTTTTGGCAACTTTGTCTTTCGCAATCACAACAAATGAAGTGTTCTGTATCCTTCTTAGTTAGCCCTACGCATATTTCATGCACATATCTTTTGCAATGAATGCAAAGACGCATGTCTAAAATTTCATCATTATTGCACACGAAGCAGTACCACTGTTCATCTTGTTCTGCTATATCCTCCAACGGACTGTCTGAGCTCTCAGCGTATTGAATAAGGGCTTCCTCTTCTTTGTCACTGTCACTATCGCTGGACTGTAGAACTTGCTTTCGTACTTTCGGCTTCTGCTTTTTATTTATCTTAATATTTCTCCTTTTCTCGCCTGGTTTAAAGTTTCTTGTGGCACATCTAGTTTTTCCGGTGTTTTCGTTAAAATTTTAGTCTTCCCAGGCTGTCTACCACGTCGGGTTGTTTTCCGTGGTAATGCTTTAGGAAACGGCTTAATCATATTAGGTGTGACTTTGATGGCTGACTTTGAACTGGGTGGTGTTGATGGGATTGGTAATTCGCGCGATGTTGATGGAAGCTCCTTTGTAGAAATGGGTAAAATAAGAACCGGTGTAGAAGTTAGAATCGTTGTGTTACTTGAAGGGGACGGAATTGGTAAAATTATTTGTTCTGTTTCTAGTTGCAAAATAGGTTCTTGGGGTCTCGAATTTTCTTCTCTGTCAGTAACAGCTGAGCACAAAAAATCTTCATCTTGAAATATATCCGAATTAAAGGGATGTATTCCAGAATTCTTAAAGCCACTGATTATGTTAGCCTGGCTAAAGGACGATGACATGATTTGTGATACAATATCTGGTATATTGTAAATAGTTACAGTCTTGCCAGGATTGGACAACATCCAATTATTAAGAGCAGAATTATATCTTGATTTGAATGAAGCATATACTGTGATGTCCAGTGGCTGAAGCTTATTGCTGCAATGGGGTGGGAGAGTAAGTAGAGTAATTCCATTTTCTTTGGCTATTCGAATTACATCCACACTCACGTGACTTTCATGATTGTCAAGTATTAAAAGAACTGGATTTTCTTTTGATGCATGAGAAAATTTTATGAAATGAATCATAAACTTGACAAAACTATTCGCCGTCATCCAGCCACTTGGATACGAGTCACCATCTGATCCTAATGGACCATTTTCAACAAATAAACTATTATATTTTACGCGTGGGAAGATAAAAAATGGTGGTAAAACATTCCCTATGGCGTTCACAGCAAAACAGACCGTCACAAGAGTTCCTCTTTCAGCTGACGTTACTTGACCAACTTGACGAAAATGTTTACCAGCTACCACTTTGGGGCACTTCTGTACTGTAGTACATCCAGTTTCATCACAGTTATATATATTCTGTGGTTCAAAGCAAAATTTTTCTTTTACCTCTCTTAAATTGTCGAAGAAATCTTTTACATTCTTTTTATTAAAACTTGTGGCCCTAGAAAGGCTTGTAGCTTCTGGTGTTCTTAAGCTTAGTTGTGTATTTCTTTTAAGAAATCCTCGAAACCAATCCTTTCCAGTAGATTTATTTTTGTTCCAACTTTCTGGTAAATTTTTGTGATTTGCTATTGCATATTCACTTGCTATCTTCATAGCTGCTACTTTGGTTAAACCATAATGCATTTTGCTGCATTCTAGTAAATAGTCAACCAATATTTTCTCTTCCTCAAGTGAAAATATCTGAGGGGACTTGTACTGGCTTCCCGTTTCATCAAATTTTTTTAACTTCTCTTTATCTTTCACGTACCGGCCTAGTGTAGTTCTATTAATATCATACTTCATAGCAGTTTTCCTTAATGACATTCCTTTTTCAACATCTTCTATAGCATTAGAAATTTGTTGCTTAGTAAAATGATTTCTTCTTGTAGCACCTTCCTTTGGTTTGTATTGGAACGGCATTTTTGTCTGAAAAGTGTTGTCAATATAATTTAAAATAAAGCTTATAAAAGTAGTCTTAAATATGTACACAACCGCGGGAGAGTTGAACCATGGTTCAACTCTCCCTTCAGAACGTGGTTCAAGTGTCCCACCCACTACCTTTTCAAGTTTAATAAATTATGAGAAACAAAGTAAAATATTTTAGATAAAACTATTGATATTGCATGAAACTACATAAAATTGGGAAATGATTAAAAAATACTCTATATACGTACCTTAAAATATAAATAAATGGCGAGTAAACAACTATAATAATTAATTTTTACTGCGAGAGCACCAAAACGTGTTGTCGTTGATAACAATCATACGTAATGTTAAAACGCAGTGTTATCACGTAGGTGGGTACATGGCGCGAAAATGCACATTAGATGCAACTTTCAGCTGAGTAGTGCTAAATTTGAAAAAAATATGAGCGGTGGTTCATATCTCCTCCCTGTTCAAGTATCCCGGACTCCCTACTCAGGGTTCATGTACGCATACCCTTTTAGAACCAATTTTAATGTTTTTTTCCGATTTTGGGGTATAGCTGTACCCCTGTACACCTTCCCAAAGAGGGTTTGTTTGACCTTTGCGTGATCATCCAGGGTTTCCGTATAGACCCACGATTGACCACGTATATGTTGGATTTTTTATGGTGTCTGCTATTTTCTTGTCAAATTGCCCAAGGAATTGGGTTATATTGCCGATAGGGCAGTGATTACTATTGGCGGAGGTTTGGTGGTTGACCGCCACCCACGGTTGCGCGGTTGGTGTGGGGACCACTTTTGGAGTTTTATTAAGGATACCGAAGCGGTTGAAACTTCTACTACGGACTCGTGTTCGAGTTCGTAGTTCATTAGGGATGTTCAGCACTGGCACTTGCTGGAGTTGGGGCAGTGATTGTAGTCATGGTATAATTGTTTTATTGGTTTCACAGATTTGATTTTTAGTGTCTTTTTCGCCGAATGGGGTTGGGGTTTACTATTATTTTAATGTCCGAAATGGTGTTTTCCGCCGCGCTTACACGGGGTCGGTCTCGGTAGACCGGTTCTTAACATTAGCCTCTAGAAGAATTTTATTCTATCTATCTAGAATAGAATTTTATTAGCACTTAAAACTTTAATTTTAACACTAGTTGGTTGCACCGGGGACACTCAACACGTCCACTCTGGTCGGCTCCACGCAGCCTTGTGTGTCAAATTCGGCCAGGTCTTATCCTGATTTGGATGCCAGGCTTAGCCCCATACTCCTGTCGTATGTGGATTATCTTATTGGCGTTTTTTCTGAAGGATCGTACCTATTTTGATCCGCCAGGTTCTGCTCACGGCCATTTATCCGCTGAGCTGGTTGAGATTAACTCTGGCGGACTTCGCGCTCGTCCTCGACCTTCCCCGGCCCCTCTTAGGTTTATATTAAACCTGACGAAGTATGAACGCGGTGTCAAATTCGAATAAAAACTGTTGCTTTTATAAGAGACCGCCTAATTCTGGTGGGGTGAGCGCAAAGAGCAATGAGCATGATGCAATTAATTTACAAGGTATGATATTGCAGGGTTGACGTCATACTGCCAGTAAAAATAGTAATCAATTGGTAAACGTCAACTCGTAAGTATATAAATACATAATTTAAATCTAGCGACTGTTGTTATAGTTATCTTGTAATTTTTTCTCGTTTTGTTGTTTGTTTGAATTAGTGTGATTAATAATGCGGTGTGCAGTGTTTGGATATAATGGTGACGACCAAAGCAAAGATTTTAATAAGAGCGATGTAATGTTTTTAGGTTTCCGACCGACATTACAATTCGTCAAGCTTGGCAAATTGCTTGCAGTCGTCAAGATATTTTTTAATCCGAAGAATGCAAGAGTGTGCTCAAAACATTAAAAAAAGTGATTACGCTCGTAATTTAAAATCTGGATGGGTTCTGACATTACGAGTGCATCTCTGATCTAACGATTGCACATAAAATTTCCAAAGAAAGTCTTAATGCAGGGTTCCCACATGTATGGAAATCCTGGAAAAGTCATGGAATTTCAAACTTGTCAGGGGAAAATCAGGGAATTTTGTTAAGAAAATATTTTAATTTCTATTTTTAAATTTGAATTAATTTTTTATATTGGTACATATCCTGATAATCAGACAACTCAAAAATAAAAAAACGTAAGAAAGTACTGGCCGTTTAACATACCGTACTTAGGTAAATCTTTAGGTTACAAATCATTAGTTATCATTAATTACTGAACTTGATCCACGGATAAGTGTGATTTTAGGATTAACTTTGGATATACACCTGGCCCTAACAGTCACTTAACTGTCAAATTTCCTTAAATACGCCACTCCAGACACGGAAAAGGTGTTATTGTAGGTGATTATGATGAAATATTTGTATCTTTATTTTTAGATAAAAGTTATAAACATTTTTAAAACGACATTTTCTATCATAAATTACGCTATTACTAAGTTATCGATAACAATGAAAATTTTTTTTCGAGTAGTAAAAGTTTTCTTTAGATTAGTACGATGCCAACCTAACACGGTCACCAACCGACCTCACGTGTGGACGCTCGAGCCACATTCGTAATCAAGCTCGCTCCCAAGAAGTACTTGCAAAATAAAAACGTAGACACAAGTTTTAGTGATTTTTATTTAACGGTGAATCCTTTGCCTTTGAGGCGTCTTCTGCAACACGACATTACACCCGATTGTTGGAAGACCACAAAATAGAAACTCTAGTCAGCAAAAATACAGATAGTTAAACGCGACTTTTATGAAAAATTTTCACTGAGCATAGTAGTTGTATAATAGATGGTTCGGATATAGCAATCGTGGGCCCTTCCAACAACGATGAACAGTTCCCGGATATTTATGTATTAATAGAAAAGGTTATCACAGTACAAATCTTCAACTAATATGTGAAGCAAATCTGAAATTACTGGCCGTAAATGCAAAACATCCTGGATCTATTCATCATGCTCCATACAAATGACATGGCTCGTACACAGCAATAATAAGAAGAATAATTAGAAAATAAGAAGAAATAATTAATTATTAAACTTATATTATTATATTATATAAAATATTTATATCTACAATGCTAGAACTTTTTATTTCCTTTATATAAATTGCATTTGCTAGAACTAAAGAATTCAAATAACAATTATTACCAAATAATGTACTAAAACAAATATTCATTCTGATTCTTCAAAATTAAGATAACATTCTGGAATTTAGCTGGGGATTGGTACTTTTTGTACAATACTTTATTAGATTTCAAATCAAATATTCACAAGAACTACAATTTTTGGTTTTGTAAGTTGGTTTCTTTCTGGAAAAGGTCGTCCATTTGTAGGTTAAGTTTCTGTTGATTTGCAGACGAAACAACGTGAATTTAAAATGTTGAAAAGTTGTGAAACCAACGAATTCCCAACACTTGGCAACAAAAGCAGACTCGTACAACGACGAACACTATGCGTTGTTACAATTGTGGCACCAGAGGTCACAAATCGGTCGATTGTTACTCGAAAAAAAGGAACAAGATGTTTTACATGTAGAAAGTTTGGACATTTATTAACCAATTGTCCGATTAAAGAAGTAAACATCAACATAACGACGCAAAATGTTTGCAACAAAGTCAGTTTAAAATTTAATTTAAATTAATAGTTTAAGCTTATTAGAAGTTGGACACCTCACGTTTTCACCATAGTAAGTTGGCCCGGTCTGATTTTTAACAAATTTTACCTGAACATATACCTGTCACCAATTTAAACCTTTTTCATTTACTACCTGTCAATAACGGTATTTTTATTTTGTACAAAATAAAAATTTCTTCCACCGTTTTAGTGTTCCAAAGTCGTATTAACATCATGCCTAAAAACCTCATTTAAGTGTCCTTCAGTGGAGCCATATCGTCCTTTTGGATTCGCATCAAAAATTGCAAAACGAATCAAGTGTTCAAAGTATACTGTGACAACCACTTTATACATTCAGAGATCTAAGTTGGTATTCAAGATGACAACAACCAAAAAATGTGAGGCTATAAAACCTAACTCGAAAGTCGTGAACGAATTAAAAATTAATCAAAGAAGAATTAATAGTAATTCTATCTACAAACAAACTACCGGAAAAGCACCAAAGCAATCCGATTCTAAACCTACTCGAAGCAATTAAACCACCAGATAGGCCTGTAGAAAATGTGGAAGTTTATATGGATTTAATATCAACGTTAAAAAACCAAATTAAAATTCTCGAAACATAAGTTAATGACAAGAACACTTATTATCAATCTTATGAACGTACAAAATACGAAACTTAAACAAACTAATCAAAATTAGAAAATTAAAGAAAAATAGGTGGACAACGACCCTAAAATGCAAATTAGTGTGCGCGAAGTCTTAAATACGAAACTTGTAAATACACATAACCTCAAAAAACCAGTAAACGAGCCGATCACAGCTGAATTTTTATCTACCTGTGTGAATCAAGTCAACGACAATAAGGAGTTAAATATTAACGAAGGTAAACCTAAAATCAATGACGATGGCAACCCTAAAATCAATGAAGATGGATTTTTAAGAGTCACCTATAAACGACAATCGAAGAAACTAAAACCGAGGTCTGTAGCAATTGGTAAAAATAACGATTCGTCCGCTTTGAATTTATAGGAAAAGAAAATCCAAAAATATGGCTATTCGTATCCAAAGTTAAACAGCATGTCACTGCAGACCTTCTTAAAAATATATTACAGAAAACTAGACGACAACGACACTTTTGTTAAACCACTTGTCATAACAAACTCAAAAGCACTAGAAAACGCTTTATATCGGTGTGAATTTCAAGAATAAAGAAAAATATATGATACAAATTTCTGGCCAGCTAGTATTTGCCACGGTAAAAGTTGGTATCGAAGGGATTGATGGTATTTTCCCAAATCTCAGGGTATTGGCATATGCTCCTATGGCTAGCTCAATTGGAGCAAGAAAAAACTTAATTGGCGACTTCTTTTCAAGCAAAAAACTAAGAAAGTAACTCAATTTGCCCTAGGCGCCACGTGATTATAAAATGTTACTCTCAAAAATATACTCTACTACCCAAATCACGAAGAGTAGCTTTTAGAAAAGAAGTCACCTGATATAAAATAAAAAAATTGCAAGAGATACGCTTGAACTGTAAACAAATGAATTTATTGTAAATTACAACGGCACCAAAGTTTGATTCGAGCAAAAAATAAGTAATATATAATCTCGTTTGTGTTTCTTGCAAAAGCAAGGATATTATATATCTGCACAAAGCATAAAATTGAATAACAATAAAACAACTCACAATCAAATTTTAGCGCAATATCTACGCAATATTATCACAAACAACAAAAGACAGCACAAAACACTTATCTCATTTAACAGACATCGATGTTGATTGTCCGAAGATTAAATATCAATTTTTCTCCAAATGAAGTTTCCAAATAAAACAGCTTGACAGAACATATACGGCACCAACAATAATTCACAAAAAAACAAAATGCGTAAAACCACAATGGTACTCCAAAGCGAAAGGTACCAAATCTCATATCCACAAGATCGAACAGTCCCAAAAAAAGGAAACTTGGTTAATATTGACCTATGGAAGGACTCTAAAAGATTTTCTTTTGAGAAAATATATTTGCAAAAATAGAACTTTACCTCGTAGATGGTGTAATCGAGGGTATAATTTAAACGAAGGCAAATACTTGGTTAATGCTGAGTCAAAAACATAAAAATCCACGTTGCACAAAATAATCCCAATTACGGAGCGGCAAAAAATATACCAAAATTTCCGTACAAACGGCACATCTAGAAATTCTTACAACCAACCAGCGAAAAATACCTTCTAATAATTTTAGTTGTGGATCATGTGCTTTCTGGTCTCAAGATAGCAACTATCTAAAGAACAGAGCCGCACTTCAAAATTTCAATAAATAAAATTCCATTTTCAACCGTGACATATTCAATAGGCAAGGTTTGATTTTATAAAAGGCCGTAATTTTTAGAATCGATCCAGCACAAAGCGAATTCAACGTAGTAGTGTAAATTCGTTTTATAAACCACCACTCGTAACACAACAAGAACACTGCAACTCATCGTAATACAATTACTTCTGGTTTTTATTTCAATAGCGATCAAAATTTCCAAGTAAAAGATCAGTATGTTTAACAAATACCAAATTTATCAAATTATCTAAAACTCGAAAGCAATCACCATTCTTACTAGGCCATGTTAACACGAGATCACTGGTAAACAGCTTCGATGATCTTTGTGCTATAATCGTAGAAGAAAAGTTTGAGATATTTACGATGTCGGAGACCTGGTTTAGTGAAGAGTTTCCATCTTCACTTATTACGGTACCCGGATACACTCTTTACAGAAAGGATCGAGGTAGCAGAGGTGGTGGAGTCTGTTGCTATGTCCATAATAAAATAAAAAGCACAGTCATTTTGCAAGATCAAGATGAAAATGTCAATGGGATAATTAAACAACTATGGGTATCTTTGACAGTCAGTGGAGTATCATTTGCTATTGGAACACTCTACCGACCACCTCAATCATCCGTAAATGGCCCACAAGATCTAGAAGTAAAACTATCTAAACTCTATGTGGAATATGATAACATAATTTTGTTAGGGGATCTCAACATTGACTGGCTCAAAAGCAGCCATTTCAGTAGACGATGGACAAAAAATTTAACCACCTGAATCGCCAGATGGGTAATGATGCTAGAAGAGTTTGATTACAAAATTGAAAATCGACCATAACATTTGATTGATTGGTCGCAGTCGTGCAGTGAAGACCGTGTTTGTGATTTGTGTGTTGTGTGTCGAGGATTGACGCGATTATGCCGAAATCGAAAAGTAGCTCCTCCCACACGAGGTCGTGTGACTGGACGGTGGACAGTGACTGGAGACTAAACGAATTGGAAATCTTCTTCTTCTTCTTCTACTTTTGGCTAGGGATAACCCTGAGAGCCCAGATCTGTTGATCAACTGATCAACAGATCTGTTTATAACAGTAGCATCGGCGATATCCGAAGCCACTGTCAGTACCTTGAGCACTACTTGTTTTACATCTGAAGTAGCTTCTAGGCTTGCTTCAGATGTGCCTGTTACCTATTTTTATTGTTAATGCTGGCAATTCATTAACATGGAGGACCACCGTCTTTACGTGCCTTCCGAAGCACGGAGACGTCATTGTAAAGTGAACTCCACCCGGATTTGAACCGGGGCGCCTTGCATTAGCAGTCCTTGCGCTAACACCCAGGCCAATGTCCGTCTCTAATCGAATTGGAAATCAGCTGTAATAATAAAATCCTGCTGACACAAAAAGCAAATATTTGTTTTTGCCGATGTTCCTTATCTTATAAAATTAATTTTATTTGCAATTGTTTGCACCACCTTTCAGTTTAGGGGTTTGAAGTTATTTAGAAAATGTTAAACTTCTAAGTATAATATAGATTTGAGGAGGGGTATAGAGGCTAACCTTAATACCTAATGCTTTAATGGGTAAAAGACAATATCGAAGCAAATCAAATGTATTAAAAGCAGTTCGACCTCATCTTTTCAAATAATCCCGATTGCATATCCCCGATGGACATCAAACCCTTTACGGAAGTTAAAGGAGGAAGAAAACCGTCGGAAACATAATCTTTTACCAAAGACCAAGCAGAAGTGTCACGTTTAAATGATAATGGCAACAAAACCAGTGACGACAACGACATGAGCAAAGATTCCAAATTTAAATCCATTTCGAACATCAACTAAGAGGCAAAACCAAAACTGCAACGATTATTCCAAAATATCTCACGAAGGAAATAGCCTCCCCACAACTAATTAGTCTTAATTTTAAACATTAGTATAAAATTGATTGATTAAGTTTCCCGGCAAATGTTTTGGTTTAATACTATTCTTGTGCCACTTTTCTATGTGGCACATGTCGATTAGATCAATATTATCTCCCAGTTTACATTTTTTGACAGCAGCATTTCTAACATATGAGGCTACAACGCAAGCGCATTTGTGCATAATTTGTATCTGACGGGACGAAAATTAACTAATGCGCTTGCGCTCCAGTAATATTACTGGAAATAATCGTTGTTGATTTACTGACCTACTGATTTTCCATTGTTGGTAAAGTTTAACATTTTATGAATTAGGGTTTCAAGATGATAATTTTGTATAATTTAATTGGAAATAAAAATTAACCAATCAGACGTACGCAAAAATAAAACGCCACTTTCTTTATAAATGAGCTATTATACATATTATTAATATCATTCGGCTGCATTCGGCTGCTAGTAGCCGACCAGTGCGGACGTGTTGTGTGTACCCCGGTGCAACCAACCAGCACCAATCAGTGAAAAAGACGCTAAAAATCAAAACGGTGAAATTAATATAAATAAAACAATTGCAACATGAGTGCAACTAACACCCCAACTCCGGCAAGTGCCAGTGACGAACAATCGCAAATGAACTGCGAACTCGAACACGTCCGCAGTAGAAGTTTACAACCGGTTCGGCATTTTACATAAAACTCCGGAAGTGGTCCCCACACCAACCGCGCAACCGTGGGTGGCGGTCAACCGACCCAAATCCACCAAGCCTAAAACTACCAAACCTCCGCCAATAGTAATCACTGCACCTATCGGCAATATAACTCAATTTTTTGGGCAATTTGAAAAGAAAATAGCAGACACCATCAAAATTCAACATATACGTGGTCAATCGTGGGTCTACACGGAAACCCTCGGTGATCACACAAAGGTCAAACAAACTCTCTTTGGGGGAGGTCTACAGGGGTACAGCTACACCCCAAAATCGGAGAAAACATTAAATTGGTCTAAAAGGGTCTCCGTACATGACCCCAGAATACATTCGGAAGCACTTATTAAAAATTACAACGTTGCGACGCTTGCGGTAACGCAACTCAAAAACAAATACGGGGACGTCACTGGATCGTTCCTCGTATAATTCGGCCCAGACGTGACCCACATGACCCTACAGCCCATCAAAAACCTCGGGGCTGTAATAATCAAATTTGAAGACTACTCGAAAAGGAACACCAGGACCCAATGCTACAGGTGTCAAAACTTTGGACATGGGTCCTCAAACTGTAATATCGAGCCAGGTGCGTGAAGTGCCTGGACAAGCACCTCACCAAGGACTGCCCTTGAGAAGTCAAAGACGCCGGCGTTCGCTGCTGTAACTGTAACGGGGAACATGCTGCCAACTTCAGCCAATGCCCAAAATATTTGCCCTACGCACAACGGGTAAGTGTAAACTCCCGACACCAGCAAACACCCACACAAACACACCCGCGCACGTACAGGCCCCTCCAGCAACTAACGTGACAAATTACCCCCTAGGAACAACCGCTCCTATCAACACTTCACTCCGGCAGTCCAGCAGACGACTTATGCCCAAAACCCAACCGCGACACAACCCGCAAACCCCAAACGACATCTCCACCCTCCTACGAGAAATTCGCGAGCTCGACGAAATTATCAACATCCCTCAGATGTTGGCCATAGTTCGCGAAATGAAAATCAGACTGGCCGGAGTAACGGACGCTATAAAAAATACAAATCATGTCGGAAATATCTGCGAAATATAATGTTTAATACAAGACAACGCAGACTCAAAATCATTTCTTGGAACGCCAACGGACTAAAACCAAAATTTAACGAGCTACAAGCATTAACTAACGAGACTGACCCTGACATAATTTGGTACAGGAAACCAGACTTAACACAAAATAAGGCCCCAAAATACATAACTATACTGACCTGAATCAACCCAAAACAACGAACGGCGGACTTTTGACGTACGTTAAAACTCCCTCGACGCCACAGTAATGGAACAATCCGACAGCAAACACGAACGGAAACGAACTTCATGCGTATGTGAACAGAACTAACACACTACTCCACCATCCCTCTAACGATTATACCCATTACCCGGACAGAATTTACGACCATCTCTCCACCATCGACTTAGCGATCGCCCAAAATCTCCACGTCCTGTCCATCACTGCCCTAAACAAGCTAAGCTCGGATCATCTACCTATCCTAATTGAAGTAGGCTCGCTCCATATCCCCATAAATTTTCCCAAACCAAACTGACACACAAATTGGAAAAACTTTGCTACTAAACCATAACATTAATAGCATCGACGACATTAATCAAGCTTTAATAGACTTCACCAAACAAATTAACAAAACTTTTAATGACAATACAAAAGAGACTCCACCCTCCGCCCACAAACTGGTCCTGCCTCCAGACTTATTATCCAAAATCAAACGTAAAAATAAATTACGTAAAATCCTACAAACGAGAAAATTCCCAAACCTGAAATCCCAAATCAATAGACTCACTAACGATATCAACTACGCCATAAACGAATTAAAAAGTCAAAATTGGCACAGGACACTTTCGGACATTACGCCACAAAACCTTCAAAACTATGGAGAAGGTTCAAGTACGCCAACTGGGACTTTTTCCTGTGATTATTTTACAAATGTTTTTTAGAATTAGGTAGAGAACGTTAATACGAGTAGAATGTACTATGGATGAATTCGATATTTGCAATAATAACGCCAAAAATCGATTTTAAAATCACAAAATCGGGCAAATTATTCATTTTCATGACAGTACGTGCATTTCAATATGCACGCATGGTGATGGGGCGGGGCCTACTAGAGCATCGAAAAGTGGGGATTAGTCGCTCCCTGAGATCCGCCGCGTCAACTTGGAAACTTTTCGAGTTTTTAATGAGGTTTAGCACGTGTCAAAACCGTTCGAGCGCCGTACGAGCCCCGGAGGGCGAGGCGGCTGCGGAGAATAAGTTTTGACAGTGCAACCACCTCAGAAACGAATTCACACAAAAGTGATTTTTTAGAAAATACTCCTTAAATCGATGCAATTCCATGTTTTATTCAAATAACAGTACACATATGTGACGTCTGCATCAAAAATGTGATAAAATACGTAATTTTTGTAAAATTGCTACAAACAATTCAAAATGGGCGGGGCTTGAGGTTCAAATGTAGCCTATCATGGATACGTATTTCAATTTTTGAGTTTTAATGCCTAAACGTGAAAATTTTAAATCATCCATAGTTTATAATATTTCTAAATATGTTCTTTTCATAATATTATACCATTTCTATAGGAATTTGCGATTTTAGAGTCCCAGTTCGCGTACTCTACCCATGGAGAATTTCCAAGTCTCTACGAAACTCGTTTTGAAAGACATTTTCAATCATATGAAATTCAGTAACCGACAGGCATCATTTTAATTAATGCATGTGATTTGTTAATGTATAATAATAAATAATAACAATAATAAAATCTTTATTGCATCAAGCTGCAAAATTAATAACTTTATGCATACAAAATTAAAAAAACCAGTACGATGCAAAAGGTGAAAATCAGGTACCGCTAGTTTTCATCTCAACCTCACCTTGTATTGTCATTACTGTAAAAAATCGGATGTGGCCATGCCCATGACTTTATCATACTTTTATTAAATATTAAAAATAATTTTAATAATAAAAGAAAAAATATTTTCCATTAACCAATGTGACTCAAAATCTAATCAGCTCTAAGTCTAAATATAAAGATACAAAATACCAACATTAGTTTTGAAATTTTCATTAGATATTGAAATATTTAATAAAACTAATATTAAATAAAAGATTTAAAAAAATTGCTTCCATGAACCAATTTTATCCAAAATTTAATCAGCTCTAATTCCAACCATAAACATAACAAATTTCAACTTTTGTTCTGAAAATCCTTTTAGTTTTAAAATATTAAATAAAGACTAATGTTAAATAATAAAATTTAAAATAATAAAAACAATAGTTTTTATAAACAAATTTTAACTAAAATTTAATCAGTTCTAAATATTGATTAAAATATGCGAAAACCTAAATTTAGTTTAAAAATTCATATTGCTTTTCGAAATATTAATTAAAACTAATATTAAATAATAAGATTTAAAAAATTTAAAAAATAGTTTACATGACCCAATTTTAACCAAAATTTAAATAACTTTAACTCCATCTATAAAAATAAGAAATCTCAAATTTGGTTTTGAAAATTCTGTTAGTTTTCAAAATATTAAATAAAGACTAATATTAAATAATGAAACATAAAAAATAAAAACAATAGTTTTCATAAAACAATTTTAACTAAAATTTAATCAGTTTTAAATCTCAACATAAGTATGCTAAATCCTAAATTTTGTTTTGAAATTCTATTAGTTTTGAAATATTAATTAAAACTAATATTAAATAATAAAATTAAAAAAAAAAGTTTCCGTGAATCAATTTTAGCCAAAATCTAATCAGTTCTAAGTCTCAATATAAGAATACAAAATCCAAAATTTTATTTGAAAATTCCTATTAGTTTTGCTGTAGGTCGCACACAAAATTTGACCACACACACACACACACACACACACACACACACACACACACACACAGACATTTTTTGAAATCGTCTTATTTTACTCAGGGACCTCAAAAGTGTAAATCCATCAAAATCTCAATTTTTTTCTGCACGAAAACAATACTTTCTCATATTACATATGATAAAGTAATAATGTATTGTAGGTTTGTTTAAGATATGACCCATAATTTTATTTTGTGTTAATGTATTATGTTTTGTAATTTGTAATTATGTATATTTTTTATTAACGCTGCTCATCGGTTCTTTAATATGTAATAATAATATTATATTTAATTGTTTTTATTTTAATTTGTGTTATACTGTATGTAAATTTTACTTAAATAAATATTATTTATCAAAAATTATTGAATTTTACTTTGTTTTACAAGCAGGTGCAATTTTTTTAATTGCTGAATTTTGTTGTGGAAATGCGCAAAATCGTATGTTAATTTTCTGTATAACATTTGTAGTTCAAAAGTGCATAATTTTGTTTTAGAAATAAGTACAATTTTTTCAATAAATATATACAATATTTGCAAAATTATGTTGCAGTAATCTGCAAAACCGTAAGTTTACTTTCTGTATAATACTATAGTTTAAAATTACATAATTTTGGTGTATCAATGTTCACAATTTTTTCTGGAAATCTGCACAACATTGTGCAGATTTTAAAGTAATAGTTGGGATTAAGTTCTCTACAAATGTATACCTGCAAAATTTACATCAACAACACATTGTTGGATGTGGATGGGATATATCTCCAAAAGATGCTGTTATCAAAAAAATAATCAAATTTACAAAATTATAAATAACGAAGTTAAGCTGAAGAAATGTCACCCTTATTATTACCAAGTTCAGGGCCAACTGAATATTACAAAACGGGAATAGTGCGCATTAGTAATCTGGGCTCCTCATGGCTTGGAAAGAGATATTATATACAAAGACCAAACATTTTGGGAGAATACGCTCGTTCCATTAAAACATTTTATTTTAAGTGCGTGTTGCCCGAGTTAGTCGATCCTCAATTTCCAAAAACTTAAAATTAAGGATTTCAGAATAAAACCTTGTAATTAATCTACGGATACTGATTAAGTGCGATGGATAAACTGATAAAAGTAAATTTATTTGCATTACTGATTATTTTAGTGCATTAGTGTAAAATAATTATATAGTAAAATCAAAAACATTAATTAATGTTATTTTTAATAAATAACTATAGGTATTGCGTAAAAATTGGTGCCAAATATTACAATATTTTGCCGCCCTCTAAATTTCCTTCACTTGCCCTAGAGCCAGACCTTAGTGGTCTGTCAATCAATCAATCAACATACTTTATATTTTATAAATAATTATGTACAAACAATTTATAACAAATTTATTTATATTTTGCTTCTTTGTTGTTGGATATTACAGCTGTTCCCACGTCTTCTGTTTACCAGCTGGTTTATGGCTGCAGGTGGCGTGGTATCTTATTGTAATGGTCAGGTAGGTACATAGGTCGTACTTTTCGGTGTATCGTGGAGCCGGTAATGACTCGGAGGCATTGTTTTGTATCCGTATTTAGGTGGGTGCATATGGTGAAGCGTAATTATCGGTCGGATCATTGTTTAGTACAGTTGGAGTCGTGTTTTTGAGTCCAGTTTGTTTTTATGCGTGGTGGAGTGCATAAAGTGCGTTATTTGCCTTTTGGCCGTCAGTTGTATGTGGTCTTTGATGTCAGTTTTCGTCTAATGTGACTCCTAAGTATTTAACGGTCGACGTCCTTTAGTCGACGTTAGTCTCTTGCCTCATGTGAGTAAAAGTTGTAAGTGTGGTTTTCTCATTCAGCTTTAATTTCCAGTCAGAGTCCCTAATGGTCGGCGGGCCTTTGCAGGTATTCGTCGATTTGTTAATTTTACGTGACTGCGAAATTATCGCTGTAATAGGGCAATTTTGGTGTTGGGATGTTTGGGAAGATCATTAATATGGTAATTATTAAAGAGGGTTGGGGTTAGGATGGAGCCTTGCGGACTCCTGCCGGAATGGGGTGGGCGTCGGAAGAGAGTTTTGGATTTTGACTTTGAAGGTTCTCCTTTTAGGAACTTGGATATGATTTGGACGAGGTGCATGGGATATTCCTTGACTAGTAGCTTGTGAATCAGTCCGTTATGCCATATGGTGTCGAAAGCTTTTCTAAGTGTAAGAGACGTTACTGATGTAATTGTGTCCGTGTTGTAGTTAATAGTAATTTGGTCAGTCAGCATAGCTAGCTGCAGGCAGTGGTATGATTTGGTCTGAAGCCAAATTGTTCGGGGATGATGTGGTTTATTCCTTGAGCGTGTTGTTCAAGGCGCGTCAGTATTAGTTGCTCAAACATTTTGGAGAGGGGTGGAAGCAGGCTGATGGGGCGGTAGCTGGAAAAGAGGAATTTGGGTTTTCTGATTTTGGGATAACTATTGCATTTTTCCAGGAGGAGGTAGGCGTTAAGGATGTAGTAAATTTGGAGGATTGTTTTTGGGGAGTTTTTATTAGGAAAGCGAAAATTTTGTCTTGACCTGGGGCGCGATTTTTTAATTTTTCAATTATGTTTTTATTTCGGATGGGGATGTTAGGGATTGGGAATGGGTGTGTTTGCTGCAGGGTGTTAATAGATTGGTTAACAATGGATTCTATGATAGGATTTGATGGGGGGTTGGTGAGGTAATAATTGGCTAGGTACATCAGCGCCTAACGTCTTCCACCAACCCAACCAGAACAGAGATGCACTGAGAAAAACAACAATTGAGAAATGGCAAGCCAGATGAAGCGAATGCGGAAAAGGCAGATGGACGTACCGCCTCATCCCCGATCTTAGAAGCTGGTACAACAGAGACCACGGGGAAACTACGTACGAGTTGACCCAAGTACTATCGGGTCACGGGTACTGAATCGTATCTATTTAGATTTGGAAAAGCACCCAGCCCCAGCTCCCGTACTGCCAAGATGTGGAAGACTCCGTCGAGCACACAGTATTCCAATGTCAAAAATGGACAGCTCCCAGAATCATTGCGGTCGAGATAATGGGACAACTATTGCTTCCAGAAACAATGGTTAACTATATGTTAACATCTAAAGAGGCCTGGGACACGATTGAAACGCTACCCAGAGAGATCGTCAGTGGAAAAGAAACAGAGCAAAGACTAAAGCAGAAAGGCAATCAACAAGTTAACCACACATAAGATCAAGTGCGGTCTCGCCACGGAAGGAATGGTAACGAATCCCGGACGCGACAACGGGAAGTGGTTTTTAGTGGGTAGAAATCCCACACTACCACCCAGCACGGGCTGGTGGTGTCTTAGTGAAGATTTTCCACCTTCCGACGCAAAAAAAGGTACGTCAGCGCGATTGCATTCGCGTTTTCGTGAGAAGTGATTTTGGGCCCTTGGGGCGTCTGGATAATGGGGAGGGTGGTTTTAGTTTTGGTATTTTTTAGGGCTTTGGTGATATTCCAAAGCCTTGTCAAGTTTTGTGGCGTCACGTCCGTTAGAGTCTTGTTCCAATTGTCATTTTTAAGTTTGGTGATGGTTTTGTCAATGTCTCGTGTAATTTTGTTTATTTGGGCTTTTAGTGCCGGGTATTTATGTCTTTGGTACACTTTTCTAAGTTTATTCTTGTTTTGAATTTTTTGCAGTATGTCGGGGAAGTTTTAGTTTGAACTGAGGGGGGCGTCACTGTGGTATTATCCTTCAGTAACTGGTTGATTTGTTTTGTAAAGTCCGTTATTATTTCGTCAATGTCGTTAATCGTCTGTATGTCGTGTCTTAGGCTTATTTTTTGTGCCTGCTGTCCGAAGGATTCCCAGTTAATTTAGAGGGATCCTATTTCGATAATAATAGGGATATGATCTGAACTTAGCTTATTTAGGGCAGTGGTGAATAGTATGTTTAAATTTTTGGAAATTGCTAAGTCGATGGTGGAAGGATTATATGTCGGATTATGTGGATAATGGGAGAAAGTCTATTTGTGGATGGGATAGTAATACGTTTTTTAGTTGTAGTAGTTGTCAGCTCGTTACCGTTAGTGTCCGTTGTGTGGTTGTTCCAGGTAATTGCTTTGAATTAAAGTCACCTGCAAGTATGGCTTTGTTCGAGTTTTGTAGTAAGTTGTTAATCTCGGTAAAGTTATGTTTGTAACGTGGTGACAGGTAGTAGTTTGTGATTGTTATGTCGTTTACGAGTACCGTTAGGGACTCGGCGTTTGTGGTGGTCAGGTCCGTAGTTGAGGCATTTAGGGTGTTTTTAATGTATGTCAGCAGTCCGCCGTTACTTGTCATTGGCTTGTTTATTGGGGTGTAGTTAGGTATGTTTGTCGGTTTGAGTTTGTTTAATCTAGTCTCTTGTATAAGTATGACATCTGGTCGGTCTCGTTTGTTAGTAAGTGCAGTTTATTGAATTTTGTCTGCCCGCCGGATTCCAAGAAATGATTTTGAGTGTCCTTGTTCCGTCTATTGCATTGAATTAGCGACACTTCTGAATTATTGATTTTTGTATGGTCTGGGCACCCTGAGTTGGTTTTAATTCCTGACAATTTGAATCATGGGAAGGTTAAATTTTTTGTCTATCTGTGATTTCCCGGAGAAGAGTAGGATGGTCGTAATCGTTATTGTTAGTCGGTAGTTTAGTCGATTACCAGTTGTGTCCGTGGTCGTGTGGGGGTTTTTGACCAGGTAATGTGCTTTGAGTTAAGTCACCCGTCAATATGGCTTTGTTCGAGTTTATGTAGTAATGTTTGTTAATCTCGGTGTAAGGTGTATGTTTGTAACTGGTGACAGTAGTATCGTTTCGTGATTGTTATTTCGTTTACTCGAGTACGTTATGGGAACTCGGCGATTGTTTTGTTGCGTGACGGTCCGTATTGGGCATTTCAGGTGTTTTATGTATGTCGCAGTCCGGTTACTGTTCTTTTGGTTTGTTTATTGGGGTGTAGTTAGGTATCCGTTTGTTCGTTTTGAGTTTGCGGAGTGTTAGTTAGTCTTTGTTTGTATGACATTCTGGGTCGGTATCGATTTAAGCTAAGTGCAGTTCATTGAATTTTGTCTGAGCCGCGGCATTCCGAGTTTGGTGTCCATTTGGTCGTCTTTTTGGTTTGATTGCCCCCTTCTGGATTGATTTTTCATTTTTTATTCTTTTACTGGGATCGGCACTTTTTCACTTGGTTTATCCTGAGATTTTTCGGAATGTCATTATTTTGCTGAACCTTGAATTTCCTCGGTGAGATTCCGGAACGTATAGATCAGCGTCTATTGATCTGGGGAATTGTTGTTATTTTGGGTACGTTTTACGTTTCACTAAAGTTTTTATTTTGGTGGAACACACTGGTTACGCATTTACACTTGCAGAACGACACTTGTTTTTTAAATTAAGCACTGGACACTTTTGTTTAATAAATGATTTTGAATTTTATTTTGGCACGCGGAAACACACACAACTGTCGACCCCACAACGGAGATCATCGTTAAAACTACTAAGACTCCCACGAAACCTACGATGTTCGGCACCGCGATTCCTTGAACGACACCTCCAAATACTTGGGGTCACCCTCGACAAGGGACTACGGTGGGGCCCCCATCAAAGACACCGCAGCCAAAGCAAGGGGCAATGGCACTGCACCCACTGCTTAATCCCAATAGCAAACTCTCCATCCCGAACCGACTCATCCTGTACAAACCATCATCCGACCCATCTAACTTACGCAGCCCCGTCTGGGGCTACGCAGCAATCCCCAACCACTTACCTCCACCAGCAAATCGCCCTACGACGCGCCATGAAGGCCCCATGGTTCGTCACAAACAAGAGGCTGCAGGCGGACTCCGGCGTGGAGTCCATCGCAGATTTATCCGCCACCTGACGGAAAAATTTTACGAACTTCTGGACACCGAAAACCCATTAATCCAAGAGCTGGGTAACTACCAACTCGAAGATTTTTGCGGTATAAGAGACCCAGAATATCTTGCACAACCAAATAGTTCTTCAAACTATGCAGCGACATTAACAACCCCATCTCCGCAAGCCCTCACCTTCAAAGGGCGAGATGGGACTTAATTCCAGTTTCAAGCATTTCCCGAAGATTCTGCAGGAGGACCGCGACTCGACCCCTGCAAATCAGAAAACCCGCAACCCACACAAATTCATGGGAGCAAATTTCTTTTAAATTATATTACTAAGCACTAAGGGTTGAGGGTCTTTGATTCTTATTTTGATGACATTGGGGAGTCTGATATGATTACGTACAGTATTTTACTTCAACTTTGAAGTTGAAACTTTTAAATGATGTGAATAAAAATAACGAGAAATACTTCCGTAAGTAATTATTACTCTTATATAATGTATGTACCCAATTGTAAAAAATTAGTTTTGATAATGATTACAAAGTTTTGTACTGATTGAGTAAAGAAAATGTTGAATGGTTAGCCAAATATTTTTGGGTGAAGACACATGAGAAGTACAGGTGGTGCAATATCCAAACTTGATAAAATGAAAGTAAGTTTTTCCCAATCTTTTAGAATGATTTTTTTATTACCCATTCTATTTAAGTCCGTCTTTTTTTTAATCTTGATTTTATGTTGTTAATTCTTTTAGACAGTTTACTTGCCGTTATTTGGGTACCAAACTTTTTCTCCCATTGCTTTTGAACGATTTCCATTGCTTGAGATTTTGATTTTTTTACAGCAGGTGTTTGTGATTTTGAGAAAATTGTAGGAAAATTGTTCAAAATTGTTACGAATTCTACGTTGCAGAGGAAATTATTTTTAGTAATTTCCTCTTCACTATCACTCATAACTAATTAGGCACACAAGTTGATGAACAGAAATACAACACGAATAAAACCGATAAAATCATAGAAAAATAGTCAATAATGTTAGAATTAGTTACTTTTAGCAATTTTCCCTTCACTATCATTGATAAATAAGAGCACTACTTTGTATGAACAGAAATATAACACGAATAAAACTGCAACACATAAATATTTCAAGCGTTGCATCTTTTAATCAGGTATATAGAGTAATTACTCCATTTATACAATAAATATCGAAACTACTACAGCATTTTATTCATATGGTTTGGTGCAATAGATATAAACTTATTTTTATTCATAAGACGCATTGTTTCGTTTGGTACGATTGACGATTTGACGTGTTCTAAGCAAAGGAAGTGAATATTTGTGTTACCGTTAATCCACTTTCGCCAAAGATAAATTGTTCAAGATGTCGTATCAAATAGACAAATCTAAGTTATACCAAAATTGTTGCAAGTTTTAAAAATCTCATCCAAATACCAAAGTGCAAAATGTACAGAAGTTAGTTAACGAAGTGTGGCGTAATTATAAGTTACAAGCCAAGTCCGACAAGGAACTTGATATTATTGTCTCGAGAGAATTGCAAGCAGCGACTAAGAATAAATCCAATCTACTACGTTTTTTTCCAAGGTAAGTGGTGAAACCATTTTAGATATGAGTGCTGAAAATATTACACTACACTAGAAATATTAGAAATCAAAAACTTGCTCGTTACATTTTGTAAAGAAAACATTAATTTAGACGTTTAATGATTAGCAGAGATTATGTCCTACCTCAAATTTTAGAGGTAATGTTCATTAGATGGATTTATTCCTTATGATTGACTCCGTCGATTGGTCATAAAAATACAGGTGTTAATTTTCTGTATTTGACGGTTGATTCGCTGTGGCTTTTAAATAATCTTTGAATGCATTTTTATGTGAAGTTTTTCACAATAAAGGATATGAAAAGTATTTTGATTGATTAATCGTTTTTCTTACAATGATCATAAATTAGAAACTGCGAATTTATTTTGTCACCATGTTAAAGAAATAAACATATTAAATGTTAATGTTTATGAACGACCCTTTCGTCACACTTTAGTTTTTAGCAATAAAGAATCAGAGCAGTACCTACAGAATGTTTTAATTTTAGCAACGAATACTGAAACTCAGAAAAACACAAATTATACAGCCAGTTTCAAATTCTAAAGAAAGAAGAAGACGACTAAAACCCAAAGTGGAATACAACAGCAATACGAAAATACAGAAACAGCAGAGACAAAACCTTCCAGGAAGCTATGAAAAAATTAAAAATTGTTTCTAAAAAACCGAAAAAATCTGAATACAGTGGTAGTCCTGCCAGAAAAATAACCTTTTTTGCCAAACCGTGTTGAGTTGATCAACAGATCATTAAATTACGCAAAGAGTTAAAAACAGCGAAACAGTCTTTAAACAGGAAGATTCAAAACGCAGTTGCCCAGAAGAAACACAGAGATGGTATGAAAAGAAAGTTAGAAGATATTTGTCATGAAAATCCAGAAATAAAAAAAAACTATCCCTGAGGGATTCAGTGGGACGTCCTAGCCTAGAAAACGATCAACCATTAATATTGAAAACAATTGCGGATATTGCTTTATTTGGGAGTGCAGCAGATGAAGAAGACGAACGGAATCTATTCGCAGTGTAAAACTCTTGATGAACTCACACAAGAATTACGTAAAATAGGATTTGACATTAGTCGAAGTGGGACATATCTTCGTTTGATTCCCAGAAAATCTAATTCTACAGAGGACGAAGACATGTATCGACAGTCCCTGTTAAGCTCACTCGGGCTCAAGCTGATCACCACAAAAGCCACTTAGATAGCAATTTCGCTGAAACATCAATCCATTATTTGGAGAACATAGCATCCATACTTGGACCAGATCAAGTATTTTTTATATCTCAAGATGATAAAGCTCGGGTCCCTATTGGTGTAACTGCGGCAAATAAGCAAGCACCTCTTCTAATGCACATGGAATATAGAATCAAATTGCCTGATCACGACTGGGTAATCGCTGAGCGGCATAAATTAATACCATCAGTTTATGCTGGTATCAAAATCACTCCCAAATATGATAGGACAACCGCAAGCCGTTGGATATTCTGGACCAACATACATCGCTATTCGAAGTGGAAAGCATAGTTCATCTACTGCTAATACTCATGCTCAGGATTTCGAGACGCTTCTTGAACTTGAAGAGTTTCAAGCATTAGCTAAAACTGACCATGGATTGGTAAAACCAGTGGTAATCATGACGGTTGATGGAGGCCAGATGAAAATCCGCGTTATCAAAAGTTATAGGGTTTGCTATACAACACTTTAAGCGACATGATCTCGATGCATTGTTTTAGCTACTAATGCTCCTGGCAGAAGTGCGTATAACAGAGTAGAGCGCAGAATGGCTCCTCTTAGTCGGGAACTGGCTGGTTTGATATTGCCTCATGATCATTTTGGGTCTCATTTAGATGAACGTGGCTTTACAATTGATGAACATTTAGAAAGATCTAATTTCGAGTTTGCAGGAAATGTGTTAGCTGAGGTATGGAGTTCAATGGAAATTGATGGCTATCATGTTACTGCAAAATATGTTGGGCCGGGGAACAAGATCTTCCTGATTTTCCAGACCTTAAATGGTATACAGAACATGTGCGTGAAAGCCAATACTTGCTTCAAATTGTAAAATGTAGAAACATAGAATGCTGTCGTCCAAGAAGTGGCCTGTTTAGGTTACTAAACAACAGGTTTCTTCCACCACCAGTAAAAGTAAAACAAATAGTTGATGACTTGGTCTTGGATGATGGAGGGCAATTTCTCAATCTTCCGGTCAATTTAGCTCTACGCTTAAATTCTTCAGTCAAAGATTTCCTGCAAATGCCCTACGATTATTTTTGTCCGACGGTAAAATTGAAGTTATCAAGTCGAACATGCAAAACGTGTGGTCTTTATCATGCTTCCGTCAAGTCACTAAATCGTCACATCGAGAAGATCCATAAAAAAGTAAACACGCACACCGATATAAAAGTTAGGCCTATAAGAGTGGCTGCCCGTCGTGCTAATGAACTGATGTGCATTATTCAAAATTTAGAGCACCAAGATGTTGAATGGCTCGATGAGAACGACGTAGACATTCCAAAATCGAATGAAAGTGAGCAGACACACAACATTGAGCAGCAAAGATCCAATGTCATCGAGAACTTAGAATCATGGATTCAGGTATCATGGACTGAAGACTGTTAATCGGAATTAATATGTATACCAAAAATTTAAAAAAGTTTGTTTTGTTCGTATTATTACTTATGGTGTATCATTTTGTAAGTTTAAATTTGGCGCGCTAAATTTGAAACAGCCAGCGGCGTCGTGTCAACCTAACACGGTCGCCAACCGACCTCACGGGGGGGACGCTCGAGCTCTCATTCGTTATCAACCTATCTTCAAGCAAGTACTCCCAAGAAGTACTTACAAAATAAAAACGTAAACACAAGTTTTTAGTGATTTTTATTTAACAACGAATCCTTTGCCTTTGAGGCGTCTTCAGTGCAACACGGCATTACATCCGATTGTTGGAAGACGACAAAAATAGAAGCTCTAGCCAGCGAAAGTCCATTTGGTCCTTCGAGCCGGATTACTATCGAAAATCGCACCACGTGGGAAGACTCATTAGGTTAATCTCGACAGCATCGCAATAAGGTATTTATCCTGTTTTATTTCCATCAATCCTTTTACTTTAAACTGATTCAATTTTGTTATTGATTCAATATTAGTATTGCTGACATCGTGTTATTAATATTTTTTACCTTTTGCAATTTTACGCTTAAGCAAACACAACGTGTCTCTAACGTCACGTGTATTCTTGATTTCCTAACCTAATTCTTTGTTTCTACCACGCTTTCTTTATATTGTGAATTTCACAACCTCAATTTATTTTGGTTACCACGTGTTCTACAAATACGTAAATTGGCTTGAACGTTACGATTCATTCCAACCAGTTTTGTTTATAAATATAAACTTATGGTCAACGTGCATTGTAAAATTTTCATATATTTTACCACGTTTTATTTCATAAATACAATTCAAACTTGATTAAACGATCACGCTAAAAACACACCATCATAAAATAATTTAATTCCATCACGCTCTCAATACAATTCGCTCAAGTAAACGGACTCAAATAAATTGTTATTAGCAGAGGCCGACTCTAATAAACCAGCTAAATCGATTCGAAACCTTTCTAACGTCTATTGAATCTGACTCTAACCTATCAGAAGTGATGTTAAAAATTAAAATTAAGATTGGAGCAGTTTGCGCCCATAAACAAATCTTACAACAACGTCATGACGCAACTAAACGCAAATTCAGTCCTTAATGGGTCTCTCATGACTGAGGCTGACTTCGATGATCAATTCATTGACCTAAAACTACCGCGGAACTCATGTTGAAAAACAAAAAATTGCAAACGATTCAAATTCTTTAAACATAAATTTAAACAGGGATCAAACGTAAAACTACCTCAAATAAAGTTACCCACGTTTTCCGGAAACTATGCGGATTTTAAAGGCTATTTTGATTCATTCATAGCGTTGGTTCATAATAATAATGATCTATACGCCAATTCGAGAAATTTATTAACTTAAAGTCAAGTTTAGATCATTCTCTAATTTGCTTCGATATTCAAATGTATCTGTAACGGAAAACTACGACAAATGTTTAAATCATTCAAAACGCAAAGATTTGACAATCCCAAATCTAGATTTACCATGTCCACATCAGGAGACTTGAATTCTTCAAGTTTCAATTTCCAAATTCAAACGAATTTATCGTGAATAGAAGTCAAGATGCTCAACGCAACTATAGATCTTACGACTTCTTGCAACTCATTTTCATTATGATCCTTTTAGAACAAGTCAATTAAAACTCTATAAATTTCGAATTAAGCAATTTGAAAAATGAATTTGCAATTTATCGTATTAAGGAAGTGATTTGATTGCTAGTTAAACGATTTTCCAACAGAACATTTGCCTCACAAATTTGAGAAATGAAAGCTAAAGATTACGAATTGAATATTTCCAAGCTCATAAAATTGTGGTTTTGAACCAGTTTGCAAAAAATTTGGATTTGAATGACTACGAAGCAGTTCATAGAAATTCAATTATTGTTCAGAACTATAAATGTACTAGCAATGCTATTACGCAACAATTTGCATATGTCAACTCATGTTAGCTTTTAGAACACAAAAATTACAAAACTTTTAGAGGATTTATGAAAGAAGCAGTAAAACGTTATTAAATACAGGATTTCTCTCGACGATAGCAATTATGAAAGTATGGTGACAACGAATAAGTTCCGAACAAGACAATTCGAAAATGAATTTACAAGACCTGTGGTTTTACTTTAACGAAAATGGCCAATTTGAAAATACGACTGGGCTCAAGCTAAGATCGTTACAAATCAATGTTACATTGACAATGGAGTATTGCATACATTAAATTTGAATCAAGTACGTAAAGTAAACATTTTTAATGCTTACCAGAATAATTTATCCAACAGCGTAAAAAATATATCGTGCAAGTAACAACCATTTAAAGTATTGAAAGGTACATAGAACTGGATTTTTAACTGTATCACGTATTAATCCAGAAAAGTATGCAATATCAAAGAATTATATTTCAAGGTTACAAATTTTTCTATGAATATGGAAGGACCTGGCTATTCAAACTACATTGGTTTCAACCAATTTTAGCACCAATACAAATTACATCAAGCATAGAATTTATTAAAAAATGGGTTTTATTGAAAGAAGCAGCTAAGAACGGGGTTATTGAAAATACTAGGATTTTTCTGACGGTTACGCGGCTAATGAAAAGTATGCGACTGACATCAACGAATAAGTTCCGAAAAGAACAATCAGAAAATGAATGTTACAAACCTTGGTTTCACTTGAACATAAATTGCCGCCCAATTTGCATCCAAAAAGTAAAAGGAATCGTTTTACCAAATCAACTGTTACATTGACAATGGGAGCATATCGTGCAACGTCTAATCATTTGAAAACTCTAATTGATACGGTTACCAAAGATAAACATTTTTTAACTGCTTCAGATATTAATCCAGAAGACAGCGTCGAAAAAATTATATCGTTGCAAGTAACAGACCATTTACAAGTAGTTGAAAATAACCAAGCAACCTGCGCATATTTATTAATTATGCGACATGTATTACGATCTTTTCTAGAAACAGATATGAAATTATCAGATAGAATTTATTCAATTTGGTTTTCAATATTTTTTCTTAGAATATGGAAGGACTGGCTGACTTCAAAGCACATATCGGTTTCAACCAATTTTATCACTTCAAATTACCATCAGAGCATTGAATTTAATGATCATGGGTTAATAATGTTGGCAAGATTTTTTCGTGAAGATTCATCAAATTTGAATCCTAATATGTTTGTTCCATGGCTCTGGAGTAGTCAGCCTTGTGAAAAACTGTTTCGATGCACACGGTCAATGACTACCACTTACTCCACAGTGGTAAATTATATATTTTTGTGTATTTGAATGTCGCGCCTTGAGTTACGTTGGCACTACCCTAGTGTGCACTTACGGTACTCGCTGTAAAAGGCATATAACCTTGCTTATGTTATGTTTTCATATTATATTGTTTATGATTGTTTTGAATAAAGAAGTACAAACAACGGAGGTATAAATATAACAAATATATTAGACTTGATTCATAGGCTCGATCGCATTGATGCTCTCCAAAATATAACCGCAGACCTTCGACATAAAATCCATTTTCCGGGGGAAAAATCGCCTCGGTTGGGTTCATTTGCAGAAACCGCTGAACAAAATTACAAAAGTTTGTCTGACTCCTAAATTCTTTTAACGATGCTTCAGCATTAGCAAAGAATTTAGGAATGAAAATTTTACGTACATACAAGGAATATCCATCTGTATTTGAATTAAAAGATAGTTTAATTCCAAATGAAGACGATAATGACGATATTTGCCTCGATGAAAATATAATTTTTACAAATACCGACGACAGCACATTTTTCAATTTACCTGAAAATAACTTGAATCAAGTAGATTCACCCGATTCTGAAGATCGCGATACAACTGAATTAAGTGAAGATTTAATTTCAGGGGGTGAATTGATTTTTCCAACAAAATTCTGGGAGAAAACAATGTCATTAACTATGAAACCGGACCTTTCTTAAAGGTTAAAACTTCCAAGGGCAAAATTTTTATTGTTAAGAAAAAAACATTCGTGTGGTTTCTTTCTGAAAGTAATACTCGAATTAGCGCCGATCGTTTATTGCGAGTTCGAGATTTAAAAAGTACAATAAAAGAATACGAAAAAGGAAAATATTATTCGGTGCATTATGACGATCAGTGGTATATTGGAAGAATAATTAATATAATGCCAAACTCCGTAAAGATGAAATTTTTAAAAGAAGACCTGAAAAAATTTTTTTGGCCGAAAGTAATGAATATTGAAATAATCGATGTCTTTTATTTTATCAGGTCCCATTAATTTGATTGGGAACGGACCATTTTCCATCAATACAAATGATCGCACGTCGATAAATAAAGCGTATAAATTAATGGAACAATAGTATATTATACACCAAGGTAGTGAAGCATAGTGTTATAACCTAGCGCCAGATTAAATCCCAAGGTGCGTAGCACCGTCAAGTTCGTACGCTTAGCCTCGCTTGACGGAATGATTTCCGCCTGCGCTTGCAGGTGGCACCGAGTACCAATTCGGACAAACCAGAAGGCGTCTTCGGAGGGTGGCCGACGCTGAATTTTCAGCGCCTGCTTCGCCCTGTTTCGCGACCGGCGCGTTCGGTCGAGGGTTTCCTCCATGGGATGTTCAACATCCATTTCGGTTACCCTTTTCTTCCTCGCTCCGGTCCTGTACTTGATCCCTAACGGTATCGGGTGAGGCGGCAACCCCATTGGTCGGTACAGGATCGACCGGTTGAGGTCCCGTTACTTCGGCTTCTACCGTTAGGTCACATAAATTATTGGTTTCCAGGTCACCGTAAATTGTTTTACGGTGTCCCGTTCATCATCAACAGTATGACCTACCCTACCTAGGAACCGTGATGTCGACACCTTTTTCCCGTAGGTCGTACAGGTGCCAGTAAAATAGTGACGCTTTCGCCACTATCGCCCGGAACCTGTGCATCCGGCCTTCTTCCTTCCATCCCCGAACGCTCGTGGTCGGACACCGTGCCAGTCCTGGGAATTTGTGGAGGTACTTCTCCAACTGCGATGGCCGTACCGTCGATCGGGGATCGTAGCAATTGCCATCCCGAAATCCCTGTCCACGATTTTATGTGGAGGAGCTGCCTCGTCGAAGTTTGTGAGGAACGATCCCGATGCGTCCCCGTATTTATTTTTGAGTTGCGTGACAGCAACGGTTTTTACGTCATGGTTTTCCTGGATGTCTTTTTGAATAGCATCCGTTGTTAGTTACGGGGATGCTTTCATGACCATTTTTATAGTTTTTTCGGTGCGCGGGGTGTAGGTGTAGCCGTTGATCCCTCCACCGAAGAGGATTTTTTTACCGGTGAATTTTTCGTGAAGGTGGGGATAGATCCGATCGCGGCCGTCACGACGATTGGCGGAGGTCTGGCGTCTTTGGGTTTCGCGGGGCGGGAACGGTTAACGGTGCTCCACGCCTGCTCGTTTCGTGTTACCGGATTTATTTCTTCCGGGATTTGGTTTAGTAGCCCGAAGCTATTGTAAATTTCTACCTTTGTCGGATGCTCGACGTTGGACTGAGCGGTGTCCATTTGAAGGTCTTCGGGGTTTGGCTGGGGGCGTTGGGTTGATTGTTCATGTTTTTATTGTCTTTATCACTGGAGGGGGTGAACTGGTTTCACTATGGGAATCAGCTTCCCGGAATCTTTTGGGTGGCCGTGTATGCGCCGTTATTTTACTAGTCGCTTCTGAAAATTGTTTGTGTGGTTTTCAGGGACGTATGAAAACTTGGTGTCATTGATTGTGTAACGGTTTTAGTCGAGGCGATGGAATGCCCAGATGTAAAAAACTAAAACCTCGCAGCCGCTAATCTCAGGGGCGGCTGGCAAAAAAAGACTTGCCCCCTCGCTAGCTCGTGAGCAGGAGACGCCAACGGTAAAGCACCGAGCCGGTTCTTCCCTCCGATGTTGTGGGATTATTATACAGGGAGTGCCAAGCGATACGCTCCAAAGAGCAGGCTGTGAAGATGTGGTTTGGGCGCCACGCAGTTTACAACCACCCTGTATACTAATAATCACGGCAGGCACCAAATAAACTGCGAAGTTGGTTCCCGAGGAAAGGAAAGGACCGAGTCTGGTACCGCAAGTATCAACGTGTTGGTCCGTTTTAAGATTTAATTTATAAAAAAATACAGTGAGCGCAATATTGGGTTACCCTTTAGACTAAAAATAAGGTTGTATTGTAACGCAATTATAATACTATGTTAAAAATAATTACCCCGTATACGTATACTAGGCGCACACGAATTGTAACAAAATCACAGCTTCCAAAGCAAATAGCTGGCTTTCAGATAAAATAAATGTGTTCAAAAGAACGACCCAATATAGATAACCCGCGCAATAATAATTAAAAGGTAACAAATTAAATCGGACGGCACAAACAAAAATCTTAACTTGCTGGAGTCTTCGTCCTTGACAGCTGGACGAGTTTGATAGTAACGGGAGTAGGATTCGAGCGGACCTCGTATTGACGAGTTGTGATGGATCCAAAAAAAGGCTTTGACCAGGCTTCCTTTCGTCGATAGCTCAAAAAAACTCGATTGGCAATCCAAAGATATGGTTTCGCACACGAAAGAAACCAAAACGGGTACAAAAAAACCCTAAAACTCGAAATTAGCATAATGCGATAATAATAGTTATTAAATATACCTCGAAGATGTTATTGGAGGGTTTCAACAATTTCAGCGATAATTCTGATTCTTCCAGGATGTTAAAACTTGGACAGATAAATCCTTCAATGAAGTTCGGATAATTCCCTCAAAATTGCTTACAAAAGCCGGTACAGAAAATATATCCAAAACAATGACCAATATAAATCCCAAACAACTTGGATTGAAAAACTCAAAGTTCAATCAACAATTGGATCACTGTAACGTCCAAAAACTAGATTTTGTGCAAAAATTGCAATACGCACAACTTTCAGAATTCGAAATCAACAGCTGATAATTTTCAATCTAACACTTGGTGATAACTAATATTTAGAAAATTAAATTTAAAATTTAAACTGTGTTGCCGCATATTGAGTTTTATAAAATTACTATAAAGGAATCTTCGAAGTAATAAAAGTATCCCTGGCAAAACAGGACCGTAACAATTGACATCTGAGAGGGGTAGAGAGAGGAGAGGGGGTAAAATAAATTTAATGTTGATTGTCTTTTGGTAAACTGTTTTTAGGATTGTCACTAATTGTTTTTATATTTTGGTGGGAACCACACTGGTTGCACATTAACAGTTGTTTTACATAAAGCACTGAACGTTTTTATCTATGAAACAGGTTTTGAATTTTATTTATGCTGCTCTGACGCACACACAACATTACTGCTAGGCTCCTCGCAGCCGAATGAAGAGAGCGACCGACTCTCACTTAACACTGCTCTAGTTAAACCCGCCCTATGGTTGAGTCGTGCATATCAAACCACAAGTACCGTCAATACATTGGAAATTTTCTGCTTTTATGACTTTTAAAATCGATTTGTGGCGTAATTATTGGAAATATCGACTTCATCCTCGCCTTAATAAACTCAATTTTATACCGTCTAACTACTTGTAAAGAAATTTTTGTAAAATCTCCACAGACGGCGAGTGGCACTTAGCGTACTCTAGCCTCATTGACTTTATATTTTGTAATTTTTAAATTTTTGACATGAATTTGAGAAAATGCTAATAGAGTGCTGCAACTACCGTAAATGCAATTTATTTATTATTATTTTTTTCAGTGCCAAAGCAGAAGGAAATCAGAAACGAAAACGTCTGGATGATGATGACTGATAAAAAAAATATCTGATCTGAAATCTGACTTTATCATAATAAAAATATAAAAAAGCTACTTTAGATGTAAAACAAGTAATGCTCTCAGTACTAGCAGTAGCTTCGGATATCGCTGATGCTGCTGTTAGAATAAAACAGGACTTGTCCTAATTAAAGTTCAAGAAATCTAATCAGCTCCAAGTTTCAATACAAAGATAGAAAATAACAAATTTAGTTTTGAAATTCGTATTAGTTTTTAAAAAATTTAATAAAAACTAATATTACATATACATATATGTATAATAAAAGAAACTGTTTCCATTAACCAATTTCAACCAAAATTCCTACCATAAAGATACGAACTCTCAAATTTGGTTTTAAAACTCTTATTAGTTCTTAAAATATTAATTAAAGACTAATATTAAATAATAAAATTAAACAAATTAAATAAACAATAGTTTTCATAAACCAATTTTAACTAAAATTTAATAAGTTCTAAATCTCGATATAGGTATGCGAAATCCCAAATTTGATTTTAAAATTCTTATTAGTTTTTGAAATATTAAATAATAACTAATATTAAATAATACGATTTAAAAAAAAATAGTTCTCATAAACCAATTTTAACCAAAATCTAATCAGCAATTATAAATGAATTATAAATAACTGTCATTTTCTTACGACTTCTTACACACATAAAATTATATTTATTATCTTGCTTAGATTGAAGCCCGTTTTCATAAAACTTTTAACAACCCATTAAATTTATAACCCGGATATCTTAATTTAAAACTAAATAAAATTTGAGGATATGTACCAACTTAAAAAAAAATTAATTCAAATTTAAAAATATTATATCTGAAAATAGAAATTAAAATATTTTCTTAACAAAATTTTGTTTTCCCTGACATTGGTGCTAAAAATTTAAAACTCCCCGACTTTCACGGACAAGTTTTAACATGACTTTTCCAGGTTTTTCATACAAGTGGGAACTGATTTGTTGTTTACTTGGCATACCATTCGTTTGAAAAGTTTCATTATAAATGATGCAACACATATTACGCTAATTATATTTTCTTTCTTCGTGAATACATGAGATGACCATTTTTTTCGTTACCAACCGCTGGGAATTTTCGATTCAATACCCGTTTCGAAAATTCAATACCCGGTAAAAAATCAAAAAATTGCTACTTTTTCAATGATAATATTTCCGAATATTTCTAAAAATTTTCTAAAAGTAATTAACACAGTTGTAGTTTTGAAAAAAGTAACAAAAGTAACCTTTTTCCAATAAAAGTAACTTTTAGTAATAGGAAAGATGCATAAATTTTTTATTTTATAACGTAGTTAGATAAAAAAATATCTAAAGATACTGATTAATATTATGTATTTTTGTTTCGGTAATAATTTAAAAAATATTTAAAAATCTATCTATTTGAATAAAAGGAAACGCCCAATGCTTTTCTAGTGACGTCACACGGCTTAGTAATATTAGTAACTTAAAACGCCCCTAGTTCTTTGGAATTTTTTGAAAGTTGAACTTTATTAGTGTTTAAAGCTGTTATTATCATGAATCACGAGCTATAAGTATTGTTTTGTTCCGAAATTAAGCATTATGAGCGTATGACGTCAAACCAATGGCGATCGTTTATGGTCACGTGATTTATTTTAATTTATTATTGAATTTTAAAATTGATTATTTATAAAAAATACAATAAAGAGAACTAATTTTTACTGATTTGACATTTAATTAATTGGATTAATCGGAAAATACTGTTTTAACTAAATTTTGAGGTACAACTGGGACTCTAAATCAAATTCTATAAAATGTATAATATTATGAAAAGAACACAATTAGAAATATTATAAACATGGATGATTTAAAATTTTCACGTTTAGGCATTAAAAACTCAAAATTGAAATACGTATCCATGATAGCTACATTTGAACCTCAAGCCCCGATTTTGAATTGTTTGTAGAATTTTAAAAAATTACGTATTTTATCACATTTTGATGCAGACGTCACATATGTGTACTGTTATTTGAATAAAACATGGAATTGCATCGATTTAAGGGTATTTTCTAAAAAATCACTTTTGTGTGAATTCTTTCTGAGGTGTTACTGTAAACTATTTACGCCCTCCCCTCGGGCTCGAGCTGAATTTTGAATGTAAACTCATTAAAAACTCGATCTCGGCGACTAATATTTTCGCTGCTCTAGTAGGAACTTCATGCTATTGAAATGTCATGAAAAGAATAATTTGTCGATTTTGTGTTTTAAAATCATTTTGTTATTATTGCAAATATCGAATTATCCATAGTACATTCTACCCGTATTAACGTTTTCTACCTAATTCTAAATAAACATTTGTAAAATAATCACAGGGAAAAAGTCCCAGTTGGCGTACTTCAACCAAATTTTTTATTCATGCATGTTCCTTATTAAAGGAACTCATTCCCTACCCTGTAACGATGAAATAAACGGAATTAAAAAATTAAACTGGAGCTACACCGCTGTTGTAAATTAAAACAAAAAATGTGAGTTAAATAAAACAAGAAACTTTCTGAACTAAAGGTTACTTAAACTAAGGACTAAAACTAATTACGATATCTAGGATTGTGCAATACATAGCGTCGATGACCAAAAATTAAAACTTAACAATAAATAAATTTACAAAAAAAAAAAAAAGTACTTACGCTAATCCACGTGATGGTTTTTCAAAACAATCGACAACAAAACTACCCGCAAAAATAATCAATCAAAACTATAAAAATGTTCCAAACTTCATACTTTGAACGATAACCGAAAACTATTATCACTAACGCACTGTTTCTAACAATCTTCTGTTCACACTATTGACTATTTTATGTTCTGTATCTACGCTAACTGCCAATATAATGAACTATCCCAAAAACGTGTTTAGTGACATTACCGTTTGGTTGCCACCATCAGTAACAAATCAAAAACCCTATTTACTCCCCAGCCTTATCAAAATTCCCTAGCGCAACCGGCCAGGACTGTATCAAGGATATGAAACAACCACGAAAAATTCTTGGGAACGAAACAAATAAATAATTTTGCAGTGACTCAAGAAAAATCAAAAACTATTATATGGTATTCTGAAGCAAATGAGAGCCTGATTAATATAAAAGATAAAGACATCTGACATAAAGAAGAAGATATGGAAAGATGGAGGCAATACTGCAAAGAACTTTTAGAAGGAGAAACACACATGAACAAAAAGAAAAGAGCCAAAAAAGTGCACTAGCGAAGAAAACAGATACCAAAACACTCCTATATTCAGAGAAGCTGGAAAACGCAATAAAGAAAATGAAAATGGGCAAAGCAGCAAGCCACGACGGAATTAACCCCCGAGATGATTAAATATGTAGGTATAGAAGCACAACCAAAACTGCTAGAAATTTTCAACAAAATAGGGGAACATATGAAGATACCCAAAGATGGGACCCACGGATCTCATTTGCATCTCCCCCCCTCTTCAAAACAGTCCGTAGGAAAAAATGTAATAGAGAAGCCAAAGCACTACCACTCGCTATAGCTCCTTAGCCACCTACCAACCTGCCTCTGCCTAAAAAAAACCCAGCCACAGACTGCCGTCTCCTCAGTTCAACTGATTGGAGGCCAACAAATCCCCCCCCTTGTGCTAGTTGAGAAACAAAAATGGCCCAACTAGCAAGTTTAATAAATGAAAAAAGCTTCGTACCAGCAAAGATAAAAATACATTCAAAAGACTTTACTCACCCCATGTTCGGTGAATAGGGGGACCGCAAAAACCTATCAGATACTGACGCGCATGAGTGGATTAACGAGAATCTTAAAAATAATCTGGTTTCCTCGCCCTCCATTGTTTTGGATTGTTTAAATACACCACTGCTAATCGCAATGTTGACAGATTTCATATATTAATTTTAAAGCTCCAAATCTTTCTAGAAAGAAATTTAGCAGCCTATAAAATTCCAACGCTCTTATTGGAATACCCTATACATTTTAAAAATTGTAATAGAAAGAAAACTATTTTTGCTTTTAACAATTTTATAAGTTAATGTTAAAGATTTATTAATTAATTTACCAGCCTAATAAACTTTTAAATAATTTAAAACGAAGGGGTACAACAAAAAAAGGAACATCGATTAGACCAATAATTGGAAATGGGAGAAGACATGCCACAATATGTTAATAATATCGAAATATAATCCAACATATTATACTAGCAACACAGCATAAAAATCTTATTAAAATTTTTACAGATGAATTCATTATTAATGAAATTTTATAATATAAAATTTCACACTTACACCGAACGTGGTTTTATCCATACCCGAGCACCCCTGCAGAATCGATGAGAAATTCTGTCCGACAACCCCCATACCTTTCGAACCCATCAGCCCGACCAACTACCAGGAAATCTTTCATATTGTTTCCAAGTTAAACAGAAAAAGGCCCTGGTCTAACGGAATAGCAAACCGCACGATCAGGGAACTGGCGAAACAATGACTACTGGCAATTATAAGCACAACGCAATGTTCAGGTTCGGTTACTTCCCTCACCAGTGGAAACTGGCCGATATGACTGTTTTCGTCAAACTATACGCCTAGAAGGCGTCCCCCAAAGTTCTCTTCTAACGCCTGCACTCTTCGTGGCCTCCTGATCCTACAGCCCGTCGCTTAAACCACGCCAAGACACAACCAATCATACATTTTAGGCCCCCGATCTTTACTATTTTCATTTCAGGCCTAACTTCATGGACTAGGACAGTAAGAAGAAAATATGTAAGCAGAAGAAAAATATTACAATTTATATTTTAAATAAAAAATATCGTTGATAGCGCTGGATGCGCTGTACAGAAAACGTGATTCCAACCCCTACTTGCTTGTAAGCAAAATTCAAGGGATTACGCAACGGCCCCGGCCGTGCAGGCTGTTCTAATACTCTCGCCCGAAGGGGAACCTATCGACCCGAAACCTATCGAAAAAACTCACGACTCCCCGTCCAAATCTCAGCCTTCTCAAATCAAAGCCAAACCCGCAGGCAACAGACCCCATTTTCTTAACGAACTCTCTAATGCAAACGGCATCTGCCTCCAAGCCAATCACTCAATCGCTAATGAGTAATGGGCCCAAAGCCAGAGCATCTTCGTTGCAGATCGCTTACCGGAACGCCAACGGCCTAAAAGACAGCAATTCTAGCTGCTGGGATTGGTTCAATCCCACGACCTTGACGTCATCCTAGTAAACGAGACTTACCTGACCGCTTTACCGGGTCGACAAAGACACGGCTCATGGTGGCGTTAAACGCATAGAAAAGTTTGCAAAACAAAAATTTCGTTTGCAATTTTAAGAAGAGCTACTCGAAATTGAATTATGACGTCATACGGATGAATTCTGAACAAATTTGTGCAAGGCAAACGAACAGACAGATGTAAGTTCCACCGATGGTCAATTTTTAATCCTTTTTTTTGTAAGTAGCCGAAGGTCGATATGTAAGTTCCACCAATGGTAGAAATGTTGAAAACAAATATGTTTGTTCAGCGAGCAAACACTTTGCAGTCACAAAATTTGTTTTATTATGACTGGCCCTTGATGTTCGTTTCGGCTAGCCATAGCTGTTAGCGGTGAGCTATGGCAGCAGATCCTAAAAATGATTTGTTTGCTCTCTCTCTCAATAAAACCAAAAAAAATTGTAACAATAACAAATTTAATGAATAAAAAATTATCAGTTTACAAAACAAATTGATGCTACACTTGATCTCTGCACCTACGTGTCGGAAAAAAACGAAATACCAACCAATGGTGCTTCGCATAATCAAGAAATTATGGCGACCCGCAGTACGGACGATTCTTATGAATCTAATACAAATCGAATTAATCAATTTTTTACTTTCAAAAAGATTTTTATTTTTACATTTGCGGGGGGAGGGGGGCACGTCCCCAGGTGCCCTTGGCTATGGGCCTGATCAAGACCGGCGTTTCGTTAGTACTTCCCTGCACTTCGAATCGCTTTGGTTGCTAAAATGGTCCAAAAAATAAAAATTAATTAATAGAAACGCTACGTAAAATGTGCTCAGATGGTTTAAATCTAGATTATTTACATTTGGTAAAATGTATGCCAAACAGAATTAAAGCTGACGTAAACGCACATGAAGGGCCAACAATATTCAAAAAAGATTAAAAATGTATGAACCAATGATTAGAAAATAAATTCTGTTTAAAAAAATACGATCACTTCAGTTTTAGCGTGCCCAAACCATTTTATTAATTAATTAAATAATACTTACGTTAATTACAAACTTATTTAATTTCATTGTATAAAACTAAATGAACAGATTTGAAAAAAAGTTTGTTTTGTGGCGAAAAGGTCACAAAGGAATTCAGGTAGAAGTACTTAAATAAATATTACCCAAAATCAACCCCTTAATTATTATATAATACATTTTAATGCAAATCAGGTGGTGTTGCGGTTCATTACTGCATATAGCATATTACTTAGGTTTGTTCGTTTGGGCGATTGTAAGTTCCACCGGTGGGTCAAATCCTTTTTAATCCGAGATATAAGTTCTACCGATCAATTTTGGGTCCCTTTTTTCTGACATGTAATTTCCACCGATGGTTGTGGGGTCAAGGGTATAATCTTTTAAATACGTGTTTTTAATTGAGCTGATAAATGCGTTAAAATAAAGGGGTTTTGTAGACTGCACCGATGGTTGAAGGGTCACGTTATCCAGCATGTAGATTGCACCGGGTTCGGTTATGACCCAAAAATAATCTTTTAATTGTTAAGCCCATAAGTAGTTTTGAAGTCATTAAGAACCCCATTAGGCAATTGGGGTACTTAATTTAGGACTACCTATATGATTTTTGGGTAGAGTTCGAATTACCGGACTCGAAAATACACTTTTTCCTATAGAAATGGCTTTACCAAACGAAAGAACACAAAAAACAAGCTCTTTAAGGTGAGGATCAATCTTGTCGGAGTTGTAATAAGGCCACAATTTACGCAATAATTTTATGCATTTTGATGACCGTCCGTGCAGATTTACCCTAGCGGATCTACCTTGGGGCGGGGCCAACTAGAGCAGTGTTGACAGTTCTACTCGTACCGGTCGCATGTGTACCACGGTAACATACAGTCGTACTTACAAGCCCCCCTTAACTTGTAATTTGAAAGTGTTCACTCCGACTTAAAAATTAACCAAAAAATTTACAAAGTGTCAACTTCGCTTGTAGCCGATCGAGTTGAGTCTTATAAATAATATTATTTATTATTTATAAAATTCTAATAAGTACCGACTCGCTTAGTACAATTTCTAAATTTTCTTGTTTAATTTAATCACCAACTAATACAAACGGCATAAAATTGCAAAATCAGAATTTGTTAATTCTTCCACCGAAATGGCACCCACCAAGGCAACCCTCCAGAACCACCAAGAGGAAGTCGCACAACTGAGGGCAGAAATACGAGAACTAAAAGCCGCACTCGCTAACCTCACCGGACCACCGAAACCCACCATTCCACAGCTCATGGACCTCCCCACCCATCCACTGGCAAACGCACCCCCCTCCACGTCGACGACCACCACCAGCGAAGGCAAATTTGAAGCCGTTAAAAGCAAGAGGTCCAACAAGGCGCACAAGCCCAACGAGCACCAGCGCGAAAGGGATGCCTCCATCGCATCTAACTCATCCACCGCGTCTTCCTCACAAGACGACCTCCCCTGAACAACAAATTCATCATCCTCGCCAACGATGATGAAGATGAACCCACCACCCGCACAACCGCCCGCCGGCCAGACCACTCAGGACGCCCACCAGGACGAGCCCATGGACGTCCCGACCCCTCTCCCGACGACGACGGAAGTAGCACTAACCCAACTTCTTCTCCCCTAGGTCATCCCAGGCGCCAACCAGAATCCCCCAATAGTTGTGAGAACCCATGAGGACTGGCCAAAATCTACCGACTCATCAACTCCAAAGGCATTAGATATACGAAGATTCGCACGCTTGCAGATGGAATGTCCGTCCACCCCACCACCGAAGCGGACTACAGAGCTCTCAGCCGACTCCTGAAAGCGAAGATATACCGAGCCATTCATACATGCTCACACAGGACAAACCCTGAAGGCGGTCATCAGGGACTTCCAAACACGATCACCCCAGGAGACCTGAAAGAAGAGCTCCTGAGCGTGGGTCTCCCGTCACCGACGTCGCCCAAATGAGACAAGGACGACTACGCCGCCCAATCCCACTCTACCTCGTCCAGCTGGAGAAGAGCGACGCGGGAAAGAAAATCTTCTCCACCTTTCAATCTTCGGCGCCAGCATCACTGTGGAATCCCCCCACAAAAAAACTGAAGTCGGCCAATGCCACCGCTGCCAGCGTTTTGGACACGCACAACGCTGCTGCCGTGCCCCTCCTAAATGCGTCAAATGCGCCGGTGACCACCTCACCGCCGCCTGCAAAAAGAAACGCCAGCTACCCGCCACCTGCACCAAGGGCTGCTCCTTCTACCCCAAACCCAGGAGGTACAACGCCCCCCGAGCCATTGACCACCGTCCACCCACCCAGGACCGCAACCAACCGACCGCCCCACCACCCACCGGATCAACGCATCGAACGCAAGTATCATACGTTGAAACAGCCAGTCGGCACGCTCCCAACAGGGAACGTACGCCCCCCCAAGCGTCTCCTCCTCAAGGAGTCGCCAACGACACGCTAAATCTTCTGGTTACAGCACTTACCCAAGTCTTCCAAGCAGTAGGCATCAGCGGCCCCCAAGCTGGAATTATAACAGCCGCTATAAAATCCGCCGTCAATCAAACCACCCCCGCCAATGTCTAGGCAAAGACAGCGACCAACATCACTGCAGATAGCCTTCTGGAATTCGAACGGCCTCCTCGCAAGGAAATTCCTGCTGCTCGACTTCGCCCAAAAACACGACCTGGATGTTATCCTGGTCGGAGAAACCCATTTCAAGCAGGGGGACCGCGCCAAGCTCCCGGCGTACACCCTCTACAGAACCGACCGCCAGCATGCCCGAGGTGGGGCACTGCCATCTACATCAAGTCGTCCATCGAACACCACCAAGTGGACCTTCCCCCGCTCCAACAAATTGAGACAACGTCCGTCAACATCCACACCAAAAACCACGGCTGGCTGCAAATCTCCTCAGTCTACAACCCCCACAGGGAAATCCTAAAAGAAGACATCAAAGTCCTACTCGATGCCCCCGGAGGAACCATCATCGCCGGCGACCTCAACGCCAAGCACACCTCCTGGAACTGTCGCCACATCAACCGAGAAGGACGTACCCTCCTCGCCCTGGCCGATGAGCTCGATTTCACCATCAACGCCCCAGCAGCCCCGACCCACTTCTCCTACAAAGGAACGCCCAGCTTCCTGGACATCGCCCTCTTCAAGGACATCCCTCCAACACCGACTCACCACGGCAAACGAGCTCACCTCCGACCACTTCCCGGTGCTACTCTCCTCGGGACCTCAAGCACCCAAACTCCGCCCCGCGACAAGGAAAACCGACTGGCCGCTTTTCCACGACCTCCTACTCGGATCCATGGAACCAATCCCCATCATCGACTCCTCCGACCACCTGGATAAGTATGTTGAATCTTTTCAATTAACTGTTTCTAGGTCACTGGAAAACGCGACGAAAACCACCCCGAGACCGACCTCCGCGACCGTCTACCGACCTTTTATCAAAGACCTGATCAAAAGAAAAATCGTGCAAGGAAAATCGCGCAAAGCACCTCGCACCCAGATGACAAACGTTATTACAACCATCTCAAAGGGAAATAGTCACGGCAAAGGTCAACGCGCACCACGAACAACAGTGGACGAGTACCATTTCATCCCTCTCCTTTGAAGACCAATCCGTCTGGAAGATGACCCGCAGCCTTCAGCGAAAAAAGCAGTCTTCCAAGCCCCCCATCCAGCGCGCAGACGGCTCGCTAGCGAAATCCGACGCGGACAAAGCCGAAGCCTTTGCCATCAACCTCGAGTCCCAATGCTGCCCCAACACCGAGCGCACGAATCAGGAACAAATAGACAGGATCCACGACTTCGTGAGAAATCAACTATCCACCGCCGACCCGACCCCCATTGAACCAGCCTCAACCTATGAAGTCGCAACGGCAATCAGATCACTACGAAATAAGAAAGCCCCAGGCCCAGACGGCATCCCAAACCGAGCCATGAAGGAACTGCCTCGCAAGGCGATCGCCGCCATCACAGGTATAATTAACGCTTCTCTCCGACTTAGGTACTTCCCGAAGATCTGGAAAACCGCAGACGTAGTGGTCATCCACAAACCAGGACAGGACAACCGAAAACCCCAGAGCTACCGACCAATCAGCCTCCTGCCCACCATGGGCAAACTGACGGAAAAAATCATCCTCTCCCGACTGAAGCAAGCCGTCTTTGACAACAACATCCTGCAGGACGAACAATTTGGATTCCGCGAGGGCCACAGCACTGTCCACCAAGCCCTCCGTCTGGTCGAACACATCTCCACAGGATTCAACAAAAAGGAATTCACAGGCGTAGTATTACTCGACGTGTCAAAAGCCTTCGACAAAGTTTGGCACGAAGGTATACTTTTAAAATGTTACAGGCAAATATCCACCTCCCCCTCGTCCAACTAGTGGCCTCGTACCTAGAAAATCGTCGCTTCAGGATCGTCATCGAAGGCACCCGCTCCTCCGAAAAGGGCATCACCGCCGGAGTCCCCCAAGGCTCCATCCTCTCCCCGACGCTCTTCAACATCTTCGTGAGTGACATCCCCACCCCGTCCGACACCAGGACCAAGATCGCGCTCTACGCGGACGACACCGCGATCTACACGTCATCCATGAACCCGAACACCGCCACGGAACGCCTCCAAGAAGCCGCCAACAGCCTCCAGACCTGGTTCGAAACCTGGCGCATCGGCGTCAACTCGAGCAAGAGCACCGCCACCATGTTCCGGAAACGGAGCAAACCCGTCAAGTCAGCCGTGTGGATGTTTGAAGAGCAAATCCCCTGGACAGACCACGCAAAATACCTGGGCATCACCCTCGACCGACGTCTCAACTGGAGGAAACACGTCGACATCGTCACCAAGAGAGCAAAAGGCGTCATCAACGCACTCTACCCCCTAATCAATCGGAAAAGCCCGATGTCCGCCGCCAACAAACTGCGGATCTACAAAGCCATCATCAGGCCCACGATGACCTACGCCGCCCCAGTCTGGGGCACAGCGTCCACCCGCACCATGTACAAGGCCCAAGTGATCCAGAACAAATCCCTCCGAGCCTTCTTCAACGCGCCCTACTACGTCACAAACCGGAGACACACCAATGCCAAGATGGAAACAATTGAGGAGCACGTAACCAGATTGACCACCCAAACCTACGCCAAAATCTCCACCTCAGACAACCCGCTAATTCAAAATTTAGGACACTACAACGTTGACGAAAACTAGGACACCCGAGGCCAAAGGACATCGTCAAGCCCCCGACCCTTAACCCAGCCAGCACATCGCCGTCACCCGCTTCCTGCAGAACCAACCACCACGCAGGAATCCAGGCTCCTCCCACCCGCGAACAAGAAGCAGCCCAATCAACCCAACTCACCAGCCACCGCCAAATGAAAAGAGGATCTATCACTAAACTACAAACAGCACCCCACCAGGTCCCGCACCAGCCAGATCCAGCCTAGAGCTTAATCCAGGAGGCAGTCGTCTCCCTAATCCACCGCCAGTTACCAGCATCAGATGAAGGAGATATGGGGCTACGCCCCGGTGCTCCGTCAAGCCAATAAATTCATCGTACATCGTAGAGCAGTGTTAGTAGGAGGCAGTCGCTCCCAGAGATCTGCCGCGTCAACTTTCAAACTTTTCGAGTTGGAGCCTCTTAAGGGATGTTTTTAATGAGTTTAGCACGTATCAAAACCGCTCGGAGCGCCGTCAGCGCCCGGTACGGGCGCGGGCGTGTGCGGAGAGTAGGTTTTGACAGTGCAACCTGTTACATTAAAATTTTGTATATTTAAATTTTAGTTTTATTAGGTTTTTAGCGGGATTTTTAACTTTGCTCGAGGTTAGGAAAAATGTGGGAGATAAGAAAGAGAGCGCATCGATTGCATGAGTAACGCATAACTTGGTAAATTCTCAAAGTTTTAAATTTTGATCACCTACAAGAAAACTGCTGTAATACTTTTTATGTCCTATTTGGGAGTTATGTTGGAATACTCGATTTTTGGACTCGCACTATTTGCGGATTTAAAGTGGACAGCAGAATAATTGGTTTTTTCTTTGCGCTGTATGGTTTTGCTAGTCTGGCAAGGGAACCATATCACGTTGTTTGTGGATTTAAATTTTCTGGAAAAGTGGTTGAATTTGATGCAAGAGAAGAACTTCACGTAGTTACGTTTAACACCCACGCAATCAATGATATTTTGGAATTGGATGTTGCTCTTTGGTTTTCTTTTTTTTTTTGGATTATTGACAATGATTGGTTTACTGTAAGATATCCTGGAAGTTTTGGTACTAGTCTCACTCCATCGTGTTCGAGCTTAATTTCGTTTTCCATGGGAAGCCCTTCCACCAGCTTATACGGGTATTTTGGACTTTGGTTTGGCTATCGTTCTACCTACCCCATCAGGAATCAGCAGAAAGATAAGTGGGTTTTAATTTAAATTTTGGTTTTGGATTTGACGAGTTTGCGCGAATAACGGCTATATTTTGTGCGAAACAGTTGATAACTTTTAGGGCGCATTATTATGTAATTGTTTTTTTAATTGGCAAATTCTAATTTACCGATATTTTGAATGCCACCGTTGTAAGCGTATTATACGGTGCACTGTACATTACGAGCTCGAGTATACTTAGTATTGTATACAAATTGGTAAAAATATTTGTTATTCTTTTACTTGATACCATTACGATCGGTTTGCGTCCGATTGATTATATAATTGTGGATGAACCGCACAAAATTAGTGTTCGTATAAGATATTGTAACGATAAATTGTTGAATTTGTCGTCTTGAATATAATTTAACACCATCAAACCCCTCTCTGGGTCACCAGGTCACGCGGGTGGTGGGGCGACGGAGCGCTGCGCACAAAATTTAGGTCGAGCGTCAGTGGTCAACGAACTCTCGATACGAGCGCTACGACTTCAAAATTTTATTTTGAAGACCATTGTAATTTCACTATATTAAGTGGAAGTTTTGTTAGTAATAGTAGTGAGTGAATATTTGATGACCAATCTAAGCGCTATATGCGGATGTTATCGTCAATTACGCATTTTTCGAGAAATCAGCTGTTTGTGTACGTGCAATTTTAACGCCGGCCGCTACACATTTTTCTTCGAGCACGCAGATAAGCTGGAAGTGACCATCTGTCACGGTGCGAGCGATTATTTTGCGCAACATTTTTCTTCGAATTACGCAGTAATTATCTGCTTATCAACGGCTTGCGAATGTGCAGTAATCTTATTTTACGATTAACAACCACTTTCATAAATTTTACCTTAGTGCGATAAGGTCGTCCATAATTTGCTTCTCCGACGTTTCGACCGCCAAGATCGTGATAGTGAATTTTCTGTTCACCTTTACTTGTGCTACCCGACACCGATTCGACGCCGAGAAAACTCTTCCAGGCCAACCCTCGACGGTCTTTCGTCACCTGTGCAATTTTCAGTGCAATCGGTGTGCTTTGTTAGTTCAACCATCAACTCCGGAGTGCGCCTTATTTGAATGCTATTGTCGACCTCAAACTCCTGTACAAAACAAACCGATCGGTGAGTTTTTAACATTTGATTTAATTAAGGTATATTCCGTTTGGAGTCAATTTTTTATTGTTGTGATAATTTTTAATCACGTTGTAGCGACCCATTGTCGCTGGAGTTGCGTGGAAATTCTGTTGGGGTTGTTGACCCATTTGTTTCGCAGTTGTACTACCTGCCATAAAGCAACTCTTATCTTCAACTTAGTTAATAAATTGTTTTTACTTAACTTTTTGAGTTTCATTGTTTACCATTTAACAGAGGTAACCAAAAGACAAAGAGAGAGCGGATTCACCCCTCGTTCACCGTCTACAACCTACAGCTGGCCGAAACCGTCCATCAACGGCGACACAAAAATAAATTTGTGTCAGGGAAAATTCGGGTTGATTTTCCAATTAACCCCGGGTTCCCCTGCACTGGCGCCCTTACGTGGAGCTTTTGATTACGTCTATCGGTTTTTCAACATTTTGTCGGTTACAAATAAGTTGCTTTGTGGTGGCGTACAATTTTTTTATTTTAATTGCGACACAAATTTAGGAGTTGTACTGCGTTTATTGGTGTTAGGGATTAGCACAGGTACTGAACGTTTGAAATCACTCGTTGGTAAGATTATTTTTAAATTTGTATTACCTTATTTAGTGGCGTTCGAAATACTACGAGAAGCATACGCGCTTAACAGTAACATTTGCGTTAGCGATAAGATAATTTTATTATCGCATAAATTTTTATATTTTGTTTTGCGCTTTAAGTGTGGTTTGTTAATAAGATTACTCGACACAATCGCTACTACATCGACGATTAAATTTTACTTTTTTGTGGTTTCTTTTATTAAACACCATTTAGTGGTAATTGAAAAGTATTACTTTATTAAATATTTTTTATTTTTGATTACCGCTGTTAGATTTTTAATTTTATTTCGTAATGGGAGAATACGTGGATTCTTTAATTAAGGAGGAGGTGGAAGTAGAACTTTTAATGCGATCTGTTGACCTAACGCGTGAGTCAACACACCTTGCTTCCAGAAAAAGTTATTGCGTAAATTAATTAGGGATGAAAAGTTTGATTCCAAGTTAGCAATAGTGCATAAATATACACCATCTGACCCAGAAGCTGAGCTTAATATGTGTAAAACAATTTTACATGAACTGGGCACACAACTTACCAACTTAGGAACAAATTTTGATGACAAACTTTTTAATTTAATTTCAAATCGTGTTGCGCATTACAGTAACCGTTTAGAAGCGATGCAAGGAGTAGGCTTCCGGGGGGGAAAAGATGCATTGACAGGTGTTATTGATAATTTGCGAAAGCAAATTGAATTTTTAATTGCGGCTAATGAGGAAAGGGAAACTGTCCCTCAGACAGAACCACCTCAAGGTTTAGTAGACACCCTGATCATTTTGATACCCTGTAAGAAGATCATCCGTTATTCCTCCGACTGAAGAATCCCGATTATTAAATTCATTAGTCTCATTACTTGATAGAAAGAATCCGGACTATGTGTCAGTTAGCAAGTGGAATTTGAATTTTGACGGGTCTGGTGATTACCAAACCGTGTTCGACTTCATCGAACGAGCACAAGAGCTTGCCAGAGCTCGTGGGGTTACTGACCGGCAGCTTTTTGATAAGGCTGTGGAATTTTTTTCAGGTCCAGCATTAACATGGTACCGTAGTTTAGGTGCGCATGTTACCACATGGCAACAGCTGGTAGAGGAATTAAAATCACGTTTTTATCGCTTGATTTCAGTCGCGAATATTTAGAAAAGGTGCGAGCTTATAAGCAATCGCCTAGCGAGTCGGTACGCGGGTACATCGAATCGATGTTTTGCAAATTTTCGTACGTGAACCCGATCCCATCAGAGGATGAACAATTATGGGTAATCCGGAAGAATATGCTACCGGATATTTCGCGTACGATAGGCACTACTCAATTGAGAACCCGTGGGCAATTTATTGCCGAAGCTCAAGAGGCTGAGAGAATTGTTAAGTGGACGGCCACTAATTCCCCCTCCACGTCAGAACTCGCGACGAATACCCCAGCTGTTGTTGTTCCACAAGTTTTGCCTGCACAGAAACCCCCTTCAAAGAAATTTGCTTGCTGGAATTGTTCTTCCAATAACCATCGCTACTGGCACTGCCCGGAACCCGCTACCACATTCTGCTACGGTTGCGGAGAAAAAGGTGTGACTACGCCCAACTGTAGAAAGAACCACTCAAAAAACGCACATGGGCGAAGCGGCGTCGCGGCGCGTCGTTAACTAACGCCATCAAAGCCGAACGTAGGGGGTGGGCGAGTTGGTTGGGTACTATTAGCGCCTTTTGCGGATCTACCGCCAATTCCGCCACCCTATTTACTCATCCTAGGTCAGACGAACGACCTTACGTCGGTCTTTTGGTCAAAGGTGCAACTATCTGCTCTTTTGGACTCGGGGCTAATGTTTCAATTTTAGGGACAGAAGGTCACCACTTAATAAATCAATTAGATTTGCAATTCGTGCGGGGCAGCAGCTTATCGTTGCGATCGGCCGATGGGACGCCACAAAATATTATTGGTAGTGTGGTTTTACCGATTTCGATTGGTGGCGTCGAGCGGTCATTGAATGTGCTGGTCTGCCACAGTATACGCACCTGCCTAACTTTAGGGTAGACTTTTGCAAACTTTTGGAGTCCAAGCTGATTTCAGGCGAGATCAATTTTTATTAAAGACGTTCAATCTCTGGAACTCATCCGAGAGGTTAGTGATCTCAGCCTGGAACAGCAAGTTGCACTCTCTGCGACCAAAGACAAATTTAAAGGTTTAGTGAACCAGGGTTAACTCGGACTAACCAGGTAACTCACCACATCGATACTGGGGATGCCGCGCCTATTAAGCAGCGATACTATCCGCTATCCCCAGCTATGCAAAAAATAGCTCATGCCGAATTAGACAAGATGCTAGAGATGGGGTTGGTCCGTGAGTCAAAATCCCCTTGGAGTACACCCATGTTGCTCGTCAAGAAGGCTGACGGTTCGCATCGTCTTTGTTTCGATGGTCGAAAATTAAACTCGGTAACAAAGAAGGATGCTTACCCTCTGCCTCGCCTTGACGACATTTTGACGCGATTACGCGATGCGCGCTTCATTTCGACGATCGATCTGAAGAAGGCTTTTTGGCAGATCCCTCTCACTGAGTCCTCTCGTGAGAAAACAGCCTTTACTGTCCCTGGTCGTGGGTTATTTGAATACGAAGTGATGCCGTTCGGAATTACGAACGCACCGGGATCGCTTCAAAGATTGATGGAATCGTTATTCGGCCATCTGTTGGGCGAAAAGTGTTCATTTACCTCGATGACATCATAGTCATCAGTTCTACGTTTTCCGAACATCTGGAACTACTCGACCAGGTACACTCGCGGCTAAAGGAGGCAAACCTGACCATAAATTTTGACAAATGCAAGTTTTGCCGTCCCAGTTTGGCATTTTTGGGACACATAATTGATAAAACAGGTTTACACACAGACCCTGCCAAAGTTGAGGCAATTACTAAAATTGAAAGGCCCAAGACGGTTACGGCCGTAAGACGGTTTATTGGGATGGTCAGCTGGTACAGGCGTTTTATTCCGGCCTTTTCCACTCTGTCTGCACCTATCACGGAGCTGATAAAGGGTCGGGCTAAACGTCAGTCCGTTGTTTGGACAGCTGAGGCTGAATCCTCGTTTGCCCGTCTAAAACATCTATTAGTTTCTGCGCCTATTTTAGCTAGCCCCAACTTTGAGGAAAAATTTTATCTTCAATGCGATGCGTCAAATTATGGTTTGGGTTGCGTCCTGACGCAAGGGAAGGGAAAATGAGCACGTCATCGCGTACGCGTCTAGAACATTGAACAAGGCGGAACGGAATTATTCGGTTACCGAGAGAATGTTTGGCAGTCATTTTGCGATTGAAAAGTTCCGGCCTTATGTTGAAGGCACGGAGTTTACAGTCATTACAGACCATCACTCCTTATTGTGGTTGATGGGTATGAAAGACCCTGCAGGTCGTTTGGCTCGTTGGAGCGTTAGACTGTCACAACATTCTTTAACATCCAGCACAGGAAGGGGTCGTTACATGTAGTTCCTGATGCTTTATCTCGGCTCCTTTGGAGGTGTCGTCTCTTGAGATGGCCGAGGGCGATTTCGACGCGTGGTACCGACGTATGTTGGCTAAGGTTGCGAGCACCCCCACCAAATATCCTGATTGGCGGATAGAGGGGCCTATTGTTTAAGCTAGTCACTAATTTACATGGCATCACTTCCAATTTAGTGGAGTGGAAACAAGTCATTCCTAAGTCGCTTCGAAATGACATTTTAAAACGATGTCATGACGATCCGACTTCTGCTCATTTAGGAATTTTGAAAACCTTTAACAAAATTAGCGAACTATATTATTGGCCCAGGATGAGGGCGGATATAGCCAGATATGTACGTCGGTGCCCGGTTTGTTTGTCGTCCAAAGCTTGTCAAGGGGGGCGATACGGCTTAATGGGTAAGGAGAAGAAAGTACGCTTTCCGTTCAGTGTATCTCTGTTGACCTGATGGGTCCGTTTCCTCGATCTGCGAAAGGTAATACCACACTTTTGGTAGTCTGCGATTGGTTCTCGAAGTTCGTGCTGGTGCAACCATTGCGCAAAGCGACGTCCAGAAAGATTTGCGAGTTTTAGAAAATCAAGTTTTCCTAATATTTGGGGTTCCTCAAATATGCATGGTTGATAATGGACCGCAGTTCATCAGTAAGGACTTTCGAGATCTCATGACCAGCTACAACGTGAACCATCTGTGGTACAATGCTGCGTTTCATCCGCAGGTTAATTACGTAGAGAGGGTGAATCGGGTAATAGGGACCGCCATGCGTTCATATGTTCTAAACGACCATCGCACATGGGATGTACAAATTCACAAGATAGCTCATGCTATACGTTCTGCCACTCACGAGGTAACCGGTTTTACCCCTTCATTTTTGAATCTTGGGCGTACCGTTCCCGCTAGGGGAGATTATTACGGTCGTGTAAGGGATTTGGGTGAGGAGGAGTTAAACCTGGATAGTCGCGAGCGGGTTGCTGGGGAAATGAACCGATTGAACGAGCTTTACATTGATGTGACTGCACGATTAAAGGAGGCTTATAGGCGAAATTCGTCTCATTATAACCTTAGAAAGCGTTCAATACATTTCAAGGTAGGGGATACTGTTTGGCGTCGGAATTTTTGTTTGTCAAGCGCTGCCAAACATTTTACCAGCAAATTAGCTCCGAAGTACATCAAATGTAAAGTTCGTGAAGTCACCGGTCCATTGACCTACCGACTCGTTAACGAGCGTGGGAAAGACGTCGGCATTTTCCATGTCAAAGACTTGAAATTAAATCCTCCAGAACACCAGGAGGATCGACGTATTGGATGAGTGGGTTTTCCTACAGTTGTGGTCCGTAACACCTTGGACTACAAACTTTTTTGCCCGTAGGTTCCAACTTTTTGAGCTTACCCTTTCCTTGGAGTCATAAAGTCCCCGACTCGTTTTTTTGCTTCCTGTCTTGGGGATTGTGGGGGCGGGCGGACTTGCTGCCGCACTTGGGATTTGGAATTATTTCCTCAGTACGTTGTGGGGATGCATCTTTGCAAGAGCGACTACACCTGGAGTCCCTGCCTCGGTTAGGCTCCGTTAATACCGGTTTGCGGTAGGGTTGGTCGACTTGAGCGGGGTGTAGGCCGCGCGCGTGCTGCCCTTGTTGGGGTGGTGAGGGTCGTTCGCCGTACAGTCTTCGAGACAGACGATTAACGTCAATGGCCCCGACCGTGAACGCAGTTTTGAGGACGGATTGCGGGAGTTTTTTAGGTTCTCCATGACAGATTGTCATGCCCCGGGTTAACCTTTCCTCCTTTCCTCAAATCGAGCGCCGTGCTCGTTGGTTTCGGCGGAGTAGTGATTGGTTGTATTGGTTAGCATTCCACGGCGCGTTGTTACCATCCATACGCGAGGAGTGGACCATTGACTTGTCACTGCCTCTCCGAGCCGGCGGTCATAGCTTTTGATATCCTTTCCCATGACCTAAAATTTCATTTCCATGTACCTTCATTCCCTTCAAATTTCCTTCCGCATTTTTTTCACATTGGGTTCCTTTAGTAATTTTTTTCCGTGGGTGGTATAAGGGGTATTATTTTTTTCCCGGGTTTTTAATTCATTTTTAATCAATTTTAATTTAAATCAACTGTGAAATAAAACATCTCAAGTTTCCAGTTGCTACAACTTTCATACTATGAGTATTTTTGGCTATGTGACTGCAGTAGATTTTGCTGATCATATTTTTTTGGTCGGATTAATATTTAGTAACCACTCAACCGTTTCTATGTTCCAAGGACTCTGAGTGCCTTGGTCTGAAACAAAAATTTTTCTGCTGGGCGGACTGGTTCCGCTTACGAGCCGTTTCAAATCGGTCCTATGAGGTCCATTTGTAGCTTTCGTCACTAATGTTTTCTAGAGACCATTGTGCGAATAGCGCCTAGTTATCACCTGTTGGCATTTAAACCACAGTGTGTGTTAGTTTGTTTTTTTGAAATTTTTTTAGTACAGATCCTATGTGGTGCTGTACTTACCTTTATGGAACCGAGTTCCTTTGCAAACAAGTTGATGTTTGGAGGGCTCATATTTTGTGGGTTAGCCGTAGCGCTAATGCGCTCAACCCAATGGTTCACGTAGTACGGATATAAGGGTAACGTTTCGTTATCTTGAAAGAATCAGATCTTTATTTTTTTCAACATTTTTTTATTAATTCTCATTTGTAGAAAATTTTTTTATTTCTTTGACTGCAGCCACGTACCAAAATTATTCCTAACCAAGTATAGCCAAAAATGCGAAGCTTTTGCAAGCGGTCTCCTGCCTCCTGATCATCACCATCTACGTACCGTGTTTATTTTCACCTAGTGAAAATTCTTAGGGGGGGGGTGTGTAACGATAAATTGTTGAATTTGTCGTCTTGAATATAATTTAACACCATCAAACCCCTCTCTGGGTCACCAGGTCACGCGGGTGGTGGGGCGACGAGCGCTGCGCACAAAATTTAGGTCGAGCGTCAGTGGTCAACGAACTCTCGATACGAGCGCTACGACTTCAAAATTTTATTTTGAAGACCATTGTAATTTCACTATATTAAGTGGAAGTTTTGTTAGTAATAGTAGTGAGTGAATATTTGATGACCAATCTAAGCGCTATATGCGGATGTTATCGTCAATTACGCATTTTTCGAGAAATCAGCTGTTTGTGTACGTGCAATTTTAACGCCGGCCGCTACACACATTTTTTTTCGAGCACGCAGATAAGCTGGGAAGTGACCATCTGTCACGGTGCGAGCGATTATTTTGCGCAACATTTTTCTTCGAATTACGCAGTAATTATCTGCTTATCAACGGCTTGCGAATGTGCAGTAATCTTATTTTACGATTAACAACCACTTTCATAAATTTTACCTTAGTGCGATAAGGTCGTCCATAATTTGCTTCTCCGACGTTTCGACCGCCAAGATCGTGATAGTGAATTTTCTGTTCACCTTTACTTGTGCTACCCGACACCGATTCGACGCCGAGAAAACTCTTCCAGGCCAACCCTCGACGGTCTTTCGTCACCTGTGCAATTTTCAGTGCAATCGGTGTGCTTTGTTAGTTCAACCATCAACTCCGGAGTGCGCCTTATTTGAATGCTATTGTCGACCTCAAACTCCTGTACAAAACAAACCGATCGGTGAGTTTTAACATTTAATTTAATTAAGGTATATTCCGTTTGGAGTCAATTTTTATTGTTGTGATAATTTTAATCACGTTGTAGCGACCCATTGTCGCTGGAGTTGCGTGAAATTCTGTTGGGGTTGTTGACCCATTTGTTTCGCAGTTGTACTACCTGCCATAAAGCAACTCTTATCTTCAATTTAGTTAATAAATTGTTTTTACTTAACTTTTTGAGTTTCATTGTTTACCATTTAACAGAGGTAACCAAAAGACAAAGAGAGAGCGGATTCACCCCTCGTTCACCGTCTACAACCTACAGCTGGCCGAAACCGTCCATCAACGGCGACACAAAAATAAATTTGTGTCAGGGAAAATTCGGGTTGATTTTCCAATTAACCCCGGGTTCCCCTGCAATATTTATTAAGATTGTCGGCCCTTCTGGCTTCTTGGAGACAAGTTTATAATTTAAAAATTAAAACCTTACTGTTTGGAAAACTGGTGCCTCTGTCGGGGATATTGTTATACGAGTTGTTTATATGTTTTTAAAATTTATATGTTTCGGGAGATGTTTGTTAAAAAGTTTGTAAATATACCTTTGTTATTTTGACCGACTTGGTTAGTATTTTTTTATTTCCGATTCGGGGGTAGCTTCATTTTCGTGTTTTAGGAAGCACGGGACCAACCTTCAATGCCAGTAGGGATTTTGTTAAAATACGTGGCGCTACCTACCATCTTACCTCCGGCCGTTTACTTATAACGCTGGCTTGGGCATCCTTACTGTCAAGCTGGTTCTCACTCCCCTGGAATCCTTTGGTGGAATTACAACTTTCTTCAACAGTACAGTCATTGTTTTTGAGTGTGTAGCGTCTGAGCTAGTTTTAGGGTACCCTTCTGTACCACCCCCTGTTGTGGGGTTTGGAAATTCCCACCACCCTGAGGTACCCAACGCTAGAATTAATTTGGCAGCATTGATGCGGTACAAACCACCTCAGAAACGAATTCACACAAAAAGTGATTTTTGTACAGGGGTTTCATATTTTTAAGCTGTACATTGTACTCTCATTAGTACTCTATAATCCAGGCTTACCACCATCGGTGCAATCTGCATATGACCATCGGTCACACCCAAAAAAAAAGGATTTATTTCTGACCATCGGTGCAGTCTTCATACGTCCAAAATAAAGGTTTATTCAAGGCTTAAAATAAACTAAAATAAACTTTCAAAAAATTTAGGTTTAAAATAAACCTAAATAAAGGTTAGCAAAATATATTTTACATAATTAAACATTAAACAATAATAAAAATTCAAAAACGAATATTCCTTCAACAATTTCAAAAGATAAAAATTAAAAACATTAAGCCTTAAGCCTTTGTTTCCTTGTTTAGTATTTTCTGTGGATAAAAAATACGAACAAATTTATTTCAAGCAAAAAATCGTTATTTATAACAAAACGCCGGTCTTGATTGGGCCCGTACCCAGGAGCACCTGGGGGACGTGCCCCCCCGAAATGTAAACAAAAATCTTCATATTCACAGTACTGTATATGCGTTCATTCAATTAGAGTTAATCAACCCGGGTTGCAATTTTCAAGATTTACAGTTAATCCACAAATTTTGAAAGAAAACGACTTTCAAAATTAATTTGAAATGCAATTTTCTCATCGGCTTATTTCAAACCGTAGCCCCGCCCATGGAAATGTATAAGGATTAAGTTGATTTTGTTTTCTAAGTAGTTTTGGTTTCATCTATCTATGTATATATATCTATGTATAGATATATATATAAAAATGGATGTATGTTTGTGGGTGTGTTTGTGTGTGTGTTTGTTCCTTATAGACTCCTAGACCGTTCCACCGATCCCAACCAAATTTTGCACAGTTACTCTCTAGGACCCTAAAGAGATTTTCCGCTAAAAACCGGGACCGAAAAGCTTAATTTAAAAAAAAAGTGAAAAATTGCGGACGAGCATGAATGGATTAACGAGATTCCCATCGCCAATACCTGTAATTGATATATGGTAATTTTACGTTGGTATATTCACATTCAGTACCTACACTATTATAAGTGATTTGAAATACTGGAGAAGAAAAGCTGTAGAGAAAGTTGTAGAGTACAATATAAACCGTTCTGAAACACTCGAAGCAGGATACTCGGAAAAATCTAAATACTTCACACAAAGGCAAAGTATTTTAATTATAGGGAGACCCCGGGCGAAGCCGGGTATCCAGCTATTCAATCATTCAGACAAAGGCAGAGTTCCACCTTTTTAATGAGACCCCGGGCGAAGCCGGGTATCCAGCTAGTAACTAATATATTTTTAATTTTAGTGATGAATATTTTTCATTAAAAAATGAGAAGTTTGGTGCATTCAAAATTTTAAATGTGCCAGGAGTTCAAATCTTACCGGATAGCAACTATCCTCATGACATTTTGTAGAAATAACGAAATATGGACTTAAAACTTCAAGGTTAATTACCACATGAAGCATTATTAAATCCACGAGCAATGGCAAATGGTCCATCAATTTTAAAGTAATCTTTTAGCGGAGAACTTGTTAGAAGATATTGCTTTTGCGTCACGGAACTAACTTAATGATTGTTATTGTGATGTGGTTGTCAATGATCTTCTGTTCCATTTTGAATTGTTTCATCCTCCTCTGATCATGTACGATAGATACTTAATAAATTATTATATTTAAGATCTTCAATAACCAATAATTAAAATAATGCAGTTATGTTACTAATTTTATGTCTGTTGTACAGTAACTAACGTAGCGGGGGAGAGACGTCCCAAACGGTCAAGCTCTCAGCCCTCTATAAAACCTGATGCCCTAGCTGACAGTTTAGAGGCTCAATGTAAACCGAATATTGAAGTTTCGAGTCCAGATCACAGCAATAATTGACGCGGAGATAAACGCCGGACTTACTACGTCTCGCGACGCCCCCCTCCCCTTCAATCGATCAACCCACCTCTGACTCTCCACCACTTGACCTGCAGCAACGCGAAATCACTTTTTGTTTCAAACAATATACCTACCGGGGATGGTCAAGAAACCCGAAGTCGGATTTTCTTTGAAGTGGGAAGAGAGTTCACGCGCGCGTGGAAAAGTGGCGCAATAGTTGAGTGCAAGTGCACTAAATACAATAGATTTGGAAGTTAAAATTTTCAGATCGCGGGACCTAAATGGGGCCAACGGGCGCAGGGGAGTGAATTCGGCGGCTATGCAGTTCACCAATAGCAATTTGGGGGAGACGTGGGCGACCAAATCCGTCACCTAAAATTTAGACGGATTAAAATCGGTAGTCGCTCGACCCAAATTTTTAAATTAAAATTGGAATTCGAGCAAAAATTGGGCGGATGGAACACTCGAAATTTATAAATTTCGATAAAATACCAAACATCGGTATATACGGTGTGGTGTTGGAATGGTAAGAAAACGCACCGGGTAGTCCCAAAATATCTCGGACACCCAAATTTTTTGGGGTCCTGTTTCTTGGCGTCGGCGTCAGTAAGTAGTCTGAGCGTTGGCTTGATAGATACGGGTGCCTGTTAGAAATTATTATAACAGTACATACGAGGTGCGTTCGAAAACTGTTTCAAAACATCAATTTCAAATACGAGGGCCGATCAAGATTTCTTCGGAAAACAAAGATGTACAAGAGGCGTCAGTATAATCGACCCCCCCCTCTCTTCAGACAAACACCCCCCTCCCAAACCCGCCTACTCTCCAAGCTTTGTTGGACGCATTACCCCTTCCACCTCAGTTTTTGAGGCCCTAGTACGCTGTAACGGCACGTCGTAGAGAGACGGGAGTGGTTACAAACGACTCATACTCAGTCCCGCTACTTTTTTGCCCTCCCCAAACTTTGAAGCCCCAGTACTCCTAAACGGCTGTGCCCAGCAATACGCGACCGGTGCCCAACGAGTAGACTAGGGGGCAGCTACTGTCAAATTAAAAATGTCGGGAAATGCAAAACCCGCCAAGAAGGACCGGCCAATGAGGACTCGGCCGGCCCCGTCAACCCCGAAAAGGCTATCAGCCTTGGAAGATGCGCTCAGAAAGCATACAAATACGGCGGGGACGGTCAAGACTGCGGCACAGGCCTGCATTCTGCTACCAAAACAAGCATGCCTAAAAGAAAAGGTACGTAAGGAGGCACAGTCTGGCAATCGAGCGACTATAACGATGGCACTGATGGAAGGGGCCGGCACGTCGGACCAGACGGGCGCAGGAAAAACAGTAGAGCCCCCCTTGCAAGATCTCTCTGCATTTGAGACCGCGGTCTCCACGAAGCTGCAGAAGTAACTGGAGAATGACTTTTCCCGACTCCAGAAAAACTCGAAGAAACTAAAAAAACCAGGCAAAACACCCTGAAAGACCTCAGTATTGAGGTCCAGACAATGAGCAATAAAGCCCTGGAAGCCAACCTCTCCGTCATGGACTCGGCGAATCTGGTGAAAATGACGGCCGAAGTCGAGCACATGAGAGGTGAATTGGCAGAAGGGGTGGACAACCACGGGTGGGCAGTGAAACTACACGAATCCGTCCAAAAACTGAGGGAACAGATGCGCCAGCTCGGGTCGGCGCCCAAGTGCTCTCACGCGTCCGATCAGCTGACAGTGAAGTGCGCGGGTGCCATTACGGACGTACCTGGAGGCATACAGCAGAGTGGGGCAGGTCCGCATTCTAGCAAGGGACGACGATTTCCAGTGACAGACAGGCCATTGAAGCGGCAAAGACGGGAAAATGCAACGCCAACGCCACCCTCGGGAAAAACCTTCACCCGAGGGCCCACTAGAGCCGGTCATCGCTCAAATGAGCAGAGCAGCAGAAAAGGGGAGCCGCTACCAACTGCCCAAACTGAGAGACAACGCCATCCGGGAGAATGTCAGGATGTATATTGCATACTTCTACGACAAACTCGATTACCACGGCGTAAATGGGATAGACCTCAGATGCAAGATCCAGGGGGAAGGCCTCTCAGTCAACCCCCGAGAACTGAGGGAACTCTACGCCCAATACCTGAAAGCGTACGGCATTCCTGCCGACATGGATGCCGATTTGAGGTTCTGTGCCCAACAACTGAGCTCGGACCACATCCTGAGGCTGCCAAATGTCAGAACCGCCCAAGCAGGATACATAAGATCCCTGTCCGAGCCGTCTAAAGAAAAACGGAATTTTTCGGAAAAACGGAAGGCAAGAAGCCTCTACAACGAGGAAGCAGATCCAGTGCCTGCAAGTGAACCTCCGCACCACCAGAAGAGTTTACGACCTGCTCGCGGTGACGGTCCTTATTGTCCAAACCGAATCTAGCTGCCTCCAAAAATCTTTTAAGGGACGCCACGGGCAGAGCAGCAATCTACCTGCCCCCACCACCAAAAGGCGTCCAAGGCAGCGGGAGAGGAGAGGGGTTCGTCTGGGTTGAGAATGAAGGAATAACGTTCTCCAGTAGTTATTACTCCCCAGCAGCGGACACACTAGAAGAGTTCAGTAGGCAACTGGATCTGGCGAGTACCCTGGTTAACCATCGGACAGGGATGAAAGTAGTCGGCGGCAATTTCAACTCCAAGTCGCGTGGAGGGGTCAACGTGGAGAGGTCAAGACACACACCAAACCGGGAGCTCCATAAAGGATGGGCGCGCAAGCTGGACGACGATAAATTCAGATGCGCGTTCGAAACCAGATGCCTCCAAAGACACGAACCCGGAGAACTCATTGGGGCAATAAGCCGGGCCTGTGACAAGGCTATGCCTAGACGGGCTGGACCACACAGACAGCCAGTCTACTGGTGGACGCAAGAAATTGCTGAAGCCAGGAAGACAGTCACCAGGCTTAGGCGAAAAGCCCAAAGACAACCTACGGGAACCCTCACAAGAACCGAGGCAGACCGCAGACATAAAAAGGCAAAAAAGGAGCTCGGCAAACTAATTAACCGCAGCAAAAGAAACTGCTGGCTCGAGCTCCTCATCGAACTGGAAAAAGACCCCCGAGATCTGGCCTACAAAATAGCCCAGAAGAAACCGAGAGGTCAAAACGGTTCCGGACTATCACCATCAAAAGACCCTGAAATTACAGCTACCCGGTTCCCCCCAACACGACGCGTTCAGGGAACAGCGCATGGACCTCTTCCAGAGACCAGAAGAGAGCATGGCCCACTTAACCCATTCAGTATGCAGGAAACAGCGGCCAAAATCCCGACGGACAAAGCCCCCGGACCGGACTGCATACCGGGAAGGGTGGTAAAAGAGGCGGTGGCCCAAAATGGTGCTTTAATCAGCACCTTTTTTGGGAAGTAATCCTATCATCATTGTTGAAGGATTGAAATCGTTCATTTACATTGCATCGCTTAAAATTATTATAAAACCTCCCAACAACATCTTCAGGTATGTTTGATAACTTTCAAAACCAAATTTGTTAATTTTAAATTTTCAGGGTATTAATTTTGGCATACCATTGTTACTATTGGCTTACGATTTTTATCTATTGGCTCACCACTATTATTTTTGGATTATCATTACTATCTTGGTATTATTTTGAACATACGCTACCGTTTTACCGATTTGACTTGTTTGGTGTTGCATTCATTGATTGGTTATTATTGACTGGTAGAAAATTTGCAATTGGAGCCTTCTCTATTTTAACATTTCTTGGCCGTGTTCAACAAATGTCTCGAACAAGAAGACTTCCCCGCAAGGTGGAAAATCACCAAGTTAGTCCTCATCCGCAAGGGCACAAAACCCGCAGAAGATCCAGCGTCTAAAAGCGCCCAAAAAGTCCGAAATTATTCGGGCTTACGGTTGAAAACTCAATTGAAAAATTAATGTGCGTCTTATCAATGCTGATAACTATTTGTCAAAATTTGAATTGGTATGCCGCATATGGGAAATTATCGAAATACAATTGAAGAAATCTGTAATTATTTAAAGATATTTTCAAATAAAAACCGAACCGTAACAAAGTGGATAGCTAATTTCTTTAAAACATGTTGTAACAGTAAGAAACTTTTGAGCAGATCATTCAAAAATACCTAATACCCAAGAAATTCAATTACCATTACACTGCCATTTTAAATTTAGAAAATTTCACCTTAGATTTGTAATTTTTGTACCAAACACAGTGGCGCATTAGGGGCAAGGGGGCGACCCCCGCCCCCAAGGATGACTCGGATGGTATCCCTGAAGCCCTTTGTGATAAAAATAATGTTTACCACGCGATTTTTAAATTGACATAAGTTTGAAGTAAGTTTTGAATTTATTTTATTTTTTTGAATTTTGTTAGTTATCTCTTTACCAGTGATGCGGATGAATAAATTAACGAAAATCTGAAAAATAATCTGGTTTGCCCCTCCCAAAGCAATTTTTTGAATACGATACTGTTCAAGAAACATGTGGTGGTCTCTGAAAGCACCCGAAGTGAACCGTTAAGTCATCCTACAACTATTTAAATTACTAAATAAATGAGGAGTCGATGACGCATGAAAGTTGAAATTTCCACTATCAAACGGCACAGTGAAGTTGCGCATTCAAAAGATGTCAAATAACGCTGAATCCAGTTATTAACGGACAGTGTACCGACATTAAAAGAGAAATACAATAGAACATTACACTTCATTAGCAAAACTTAAAAATGAATTAAATCGCCATGTTCCTGACTGCAAGGACTAAGGTAGTCGAAAACTGATCCGTAATCCTTTCATTGTCTACATTTCTGAGGTGCCTGATGAAGAACAAGAAGAGTTAATTGAAATGCAACATGAGAGTAACTGCAAAGATGAATTAAAGAAGAATTAATGATGAAGATGCTAAAGATGGTGAAGAATAAAACTTGAAGATTTTTGAAGCTAAACAGCAATTTCTTTCCGTAAAATTCGAGAAATTGCTTTACATTATTTTCATGATTTTGAGGTGAATTATGAAAAAGGACATCTTTCCTTGACATTAAAAAAAATCAGTCGGACTGTAATCTTCGGGCTTTTGATCTTAACGAAAGCTCCCACATAGACAAGACCACAAATTATCTCAGAATGTAAAATTAGTGTAATCTGTTTGTTCTGATTGATAATAATATATACATTAGTTATATAAAAAAAAATTGAGAGTTGGAATAGTAAAATTCCTTACCAATTTTGACATCATTTTAATTGAATTCAAGTGTGGAGTGGCATTTACGGTGTATTTTGTGCAATACTACTCACGGCCTTCACAGTGTGTGATTTGATTAACTTATCACTGCTACGTTCGAGAAGAGGGTTGCGAATTACCTACATAATTACGTTTGATTACGATCACTAGCTTTACCGACTACGAACAACCGGAACAACAATTTAATATTATTGATGAACTTTCGAAACACTCCGATTTGAATTCTAGCAACTTGAATAGCAACGTGCGTACAGTACAGAAAGCTAAGTGATCTTCGTTACTTTTCTTGAATCTTATCCTGTCTACCAACGTGAAACTTATCTAACATCCTAAAGATTTTTTTGTTTGTATCGAAGTACGGCGTTAAGACTACTTGTAATTTCTTTTGAAAACATATGCAAATCTGTTTGCATTAGACGCGCTGTTATATTTGGATATTTTATTGTTGGATTGTTTTTACTGCATCGAAAATTTTTTTATTGGTAAAAATTATAATTTTTTTTGTTGACAGTATTTAATTTTTTACTCAAGCTATCACGATTTTAAAAATTAACAGGAAGGGTTCAGCAGCGGGAAAATCATGTGGCGCCGGGCATTTCGTATTCTTTTATAAGTAACCCACACTTTCAAATCAGAGATAGTCGTTAATTCCGCTCCAATTATAAGCTGTTTTCATTAATAAACTTCTTTGCCACACGTACCTTTTTTTTTATGCGTAGCTGCCGTCAACGGTAAGTTAACCGATTTTGTGATTGGTCGCTTCCGACCGAACCCCCGCCCATCGGCACGTGATCATATATAATATACTTGGCACACAGGGAACGCGAATACAAAATCAGTAAGACGTGTTTTTACAAAGTGCGATAACACCAGTGAATACATTCAACTTTCCAACTGTTTACCGGAGTGCCAGGAATAGCCAAGTGCCAATTTCCAAAACCCAAACAGAAGGAAGCCGACGACACTACCAGCAAAATATCATCAAACAGCTAAGTTTTTATTGTTGCTAATTTTATTTTTACGACAAACTGCGAAACATCGCATTTTTCGTGTTTTTTAAAAATTTTTTACTGTAAAGACGAAAGTCAACTATTTTATTTTAATTGCTTTGGCTTTCAACAAAGCCACCTTATTAGCACTGTAATACCGCTGTCCCTTGCAACGGTTTAAATTACGGTACTTTAACGGTCACACCGACCACATTTTACTGTTCTTTTGTATACAAAAGCAACCGCTCCAGGTAAAGCCGCTGTCCCTTGCAACGGATTATCTAACGGTAAATTAACGGTCACACCGACCACGCTGCCAAAATTACTTTTAATTATTAAATTCCTAATTTTAAAAAAAAATTTTTTAAATTTTTTAATTTTACCATTACTAAATTAACCTTAATATTTAAAATTAAATTTTAATTAATTTTACTTTCCGATCAAATAAACTGTGCGTTTTTAGCAATTTATTTGTTCACTCTTCAGTATAATTATCACTTGCGTTTCCCAATTTCTTACTCACTAGCTCAAAAATGGCCCCTCAAACAATGTTCAGCCCTGCACTACTGGCTTTGAAAGATGAGCTGCAAGCCATCGTTACAAAAGGTAGCAACATGATAAAAGAAAGCCAACGCGAATTACAAAAAACCCGGGACGCTGTAAAGGAAATGGTCGGTGGCGCGACCAAACTTTACGAAGACGCCCTCATAGCGGAACAGGAGAGAATGAAGAGCAACTCCGACATTAAAACCTCCGAGAAAACCGTTACCCCCCCGGCCGACGATGCAAACGAGATGGACACCTCCCCCTTCACGGAGGTCAAAAGCGGGAAGAGAGGAAGAACGGAGAGAAAAAACTCCACTTCCTCCACTTCCTCCGACGAAGATGTAACCCGCTCAAATCGCTTCAGGAGACTCCAATCCCCCGACAGCCCAGAGCGCTCTACCGACGAGCGTTTTACCGACGCCATGGACACCATCGAGGTGGAGGTCCATAGACCAAATTCGCCCGCTACAGAAATTGAAACCCCGCCACCAACAAGCAGCCAGTCAAGCAGCCAACCACGCAGTCAGACAACCAAAACTGATGCCCCCCCCCGACGAAGAGTTCCACCATTGGTCCTAAGGGACACGGCCAAGTGGCCGTCAATCAGTGGCGAGATGGATCGTCTCAACATACGGTACACAAACGTAAAGAACCTGGCTGGAGGCCTCTCCATCACGCCCGCCACCCCCGACGACTACAGGAAAATGTTTCGGCTGTTCGAGTCGACACTGATTCCGGATGAAGGTGGATTCTACTTCCACCAGATGGCCGATGACAAACCCCTCAAAGTTGTCATCCGTGGCATACCCTCCACAATTCCCGTCAAAAAAGTAGAAGATGACCTGGCAGCCCTAGGATTCCAAATAGAATCCGCGGCACGGATGCACCGCGGTCGGGACAGGAGACCCCTTCCCCTGATCATGGTAACTTTGCGGAAAAGCGACCAGGCGAAGACAATATTCGAAACAAAGAAACTGGTGAAAATAGACATCACCGTCGAAACCCCGCACCACAAAACAAAGATTGGGCAGTGCCACCGCTGCCAGTCTTTTGGACACGCACAACGCTGCTGCCGATCAAGCCCCCGCTGCGTCAAATGCGCAGGGCACCACTTGACGGCAGAGTGCCAAAAAACGAAGGAAACCCCCGCCACCTGCGCCAACTGCGGAGGAAGTCACCCGGCCATACCAAGGCTGCGCCAGCTATCCAAAGCTAAAGCGTAAACCCACCAGATGGGACCAGGAACGTCCCAACCTCCAACCCAGATTTCGCCCACACAACACCAACCCTAACCAGTCTTATGCCCACAGGACCAGATTCCAGCAGGAGCCAATCAGGACAACCGAAAAGCCCAGACAAGCGGAAAACCGATTTGCCCCCCACCCGGGGGACGAAAAGGCAGAAGTCACGCCGAAAGCCCTAGCCTTCATTCTGGCCGAACTGACAGTACATGGACTCGACAGGGCAACGATAGCCGAAGTGGTAAAACACTTCAAGGTCAATCACGGTCCCCAGTAAATCGCCAATCAAGCTGCCCCATGCCACGAGACGCCCGTTAATGAACAACACCACCAGGAAGCCGCCCAAATCACTCAGGATGGCATTCTGGAATGCCAACGGACTGTCCGGCGCGAAGAAAACGGAACTCGCCGACTTCGCCGACGAGCATGACCTGGACGTTATCATGATTAACGAGACCCATCTCAAAGGTAACAGGAAAGCCAAGATGCCCAACTACACCCTCTACAGGAATGACCGCGCCAGCGGCAGAGGGGGGCGGTGGTACCGCAATCTATGCGAAGAGATCACTCCAACACCACGAAGTAAAAACAACAGGTGTAGTAAACTTAGAAGTCACGACCATTGGTATTGCTGTTGAAAGTCTTGGTTTTTTGCAGGTGTCAGCAGTTTATAACCCTCCATCAATCCCCCTACCAAAGGAGGATATCGCGAAAATCTTCGAAGGAAGCGGACCCAAAATTATTGCCGGCGACCTAAACGCCAAACACACAGCCTGGCATTGTAGGAAGACAAACGCAGCCGGGCGAGCACTCAGGGACCTTGCACACAACCTCAGTTTTGAAATTAGCGCCCCCGATGAAGTCACTCACGAAGGCATAGGCGGCCCTCAGCAGGACGACATCCTGGATATCGCCCTCCTCAAGGACGTCCCACTGCCGCACGAGCTGACTGTCAGCGGCCCCCCTCGATTCCGATCATTACCCCGTTCTTTTGTTCTTAGGCACCTCTAGCCCTCAGGAAGAAGAACGCGAGTACATCCGCAAAATAGCGTGGCCCGCATTCCACGACCACGTTTTGCACAACATGGGCAACATTCCGCTGCTAAACACCCCCTCCGAAATAGAAGACTACGTGTCCGCCATGGAAGAGAAGGTGTCCTCCGCCCTGCAGGCAGCAACGCAGCGCTGCCCAATCCCGACTCATAGCAACTCCCTCCCGTCTTACCTGAAAGACCTCGTCAAGGAGAAACGTCGCCTGCAGCGCCTGGCGCGCAGGACATGGAACCCTGACGACAGACGGATGGCGAACCAGGCCAAACTCCACCTGGCCGATGAGCTCAAGTCCTTTCGAAATGAGGAATGGTCAAAGAAACTGAGCTCTCTTGCATGCGAAGATAATTCTGTTTGGCGCTTGGCAAAAGCCTTGCGCAATTCTTATCCACAGATCCCACCCATCCACGGACAACAAGGAATGGCCCACTCTAACGAGGAAAAAGCCGAAGCCTTCGCTGACTCTCTGGAACTCCAATTCACCCCCAACGAGGATGACGTAGACGACGAACACATCTCCCGTGTAAACAGAGAGGTGGCCGCCCTACTCAGCACACCCGATCCTCACCCCTATTGAGCCCGCTTCATTCGAAGAAGTCCGCGACGCGATCCATCAAGCCAAAAGAAGGAAAGCCCCAGGACCTGATGGAATCTCCAACGCCGCCCTCAAGGCGTTGCCCAAGAAAGCCGTAGCAGCAACCACGGGTATTGTAAACGCGATGTTAAGATTTAAGCATTTCCCGGACAAGTGGAAGACGGCCGACGTGGTCGTCCTCCGCAAACCCGGGAAGGATAAAACCTTTCCTCAAAATTACAGGCCCATCAGTCTGCTACCCTGCCTCGGGAAGATTGCAGAGAAGATCATCCTCAACCGCCTCAAGGACGCCATCGAGGAGAACAACGTCATCCAGGACGAACAATTTGGTTTCCGAACGGGTCACTCCACCACCCAACAGATACTTCGACTTGTCGAACACATCACTCAGGCTTACAACAAGAAAGAATTCACTGCAGCCGTCTTTCTCGATGTCGCAAAGGCATTCGACAAGGTCTGGCACCAAGGTTTACTTTTTAAATTGTTTCAGGCTAATATCCAACCCGGACTCGTCCAGCTGATCGCTTCCTACCTAAAGAACAGGAAGTTCCAGATAAAGTTAGTTGGTACCCGCTCAACAAAGAGAAGGATCGCAGCAGGGTACCGCAAGGCTCCATGCTCTCCCGACCCTCTTCAATGTCTTCGTTAGCGACCTACCGAAAACGGCGAAAACTTCCTGGCACTTTACGCTGACGACACGACAGTATTCACGAGCTCCCTAAACGCCAATCTGGCCGCCAGCCGCATTCAAGAAGCCCTAGACGCCCTGGAAACCTGGTACCGCACCTGGCGTATCGAAGTAAATTCGGACAAGAGTGTGGCGATCCTGTTTACGAAGCGTAGAGGACTCCCCGAAAATGTGACAATATTCGACGAAGACATACGATGGCAGAAGTCCGTGAAATACCTTGGTGTTACACTGGACAGCCGGATCTCGTGGGTGAAACACATCACCGACCGCACGGGCCAAGCGAGAAAACTCATGGCAGTGCTTGGCCCCCTGATCGGCAGAGGTTCCACGATGTCCTCCGACCTTAAGCTGGTCCTCTACAAGTCCATCATCCGCCCCACCCTTACCTACGCATCCCCGGCTTGGGCATTCGCCACGCCAGCCCAAATGAAGCGACTGCAGACGATACAAAACATCTGCCTTCGAATGATTTGTGACTCACCGTGGTATACCGCAAACCGATTGATCCATAAAGAAGCCAACATGGAAACCCTGGAAGCGCTGTTCAAAAGATCGGCGGAAAATCTCTACTCCAGAAGCGCCCACTCAATGAACCCACTCGTCAACGAACTGGGCAACTACAACCTGGAAGATTTCCCTCGCCACAAGAGACCGAAGAGTATCCTTTAAAGTATCCTTTTTATGCACTTTGTCACGACGGTTGCAATTGCACAAATGCAACACATTTAACAGCTAACATGTATTCCCTTTCAGGTGGAAGTGGGGAAAAGTTGCCAGTTCACTTTGTTTTTTTTTTTTTTTTGTATAGCTGCATGTACTTGGTGAAGCCCTCGGCCTCCGCAACCGGATGTTTGGCCTTGTTTTCCGAAGCAGCCCCTGTTGGTCTTCGTCGGCAGTCAAATTCAAATACAGATTCACCTTCACGGTCTTTCCTTTCAGTTTCACATTCAACATCGATAAACCTTTTCATTCTTTCTTTTATTTCATTTTAGCAAGTGCACCGCGGATGAAAATTGCGTAACCATATCACCCCAGACGTCACCGTCCCCTCAGGAAGCCCTTGGTACTTTTCCAACGGGCTCGCGCCGCGGCACTCAACTCAACGGCAACACCATATCGAATATTTAGGTTTCGTTTATTTCAATTTTTCATTAGTAACCCAGTCCCCACACCTCCCCCATCCCTCATCCCCCCCCTTCACTTACACAACCCCTTCCAGACAAGGCTCAATGCCTAATTCGGGAAAGCAACTCCCTTAAATTGCCCAACGCCCTTTTAACTTCAAACGTCAGATGAAGGAGATTAAGCGAGCTGCGCTCGCACATGCTCCGCTTTTGTCAATTAGTTCAACGTTCAACGGAACGCGAATAGCGTTCCTTGTGGGGGGAATAGCGAAACTCCAGACGAGTCAAAACATCGCCCTCCGCAGAGCCATGAAGGCTTCATGGTTCGTCAAGAATTCCAGTCTGCAGGAGGACTCAGCCACGGTGTCCATCGTAGATTTTATCCGCAACATGACGGTAAAATTCTACGACAACTTGGAGTTCTCGGATAACCCACAGATCCGCGAGCTAGGAAACTACCAACTCGAGGACCTCCTACGCTACAAGAGACCCAAGCTGATCCTGCAGGCGGCGGACAGCAGTCAGCAGCCATGACGTCCCGACCCGTCATCCCCGTCAACCAGTCCGCCCATAGCGCGGACTCATTCGCTAAGCCACGCCCGGATCTCCCTTCCGACACCCGATGGCACCAGACCCCGCTAGACGAAGCCGAAAAACAACCCACCAATAGGACCCAGAAAGAAGATGAGGAGCAACCGAGTAGTTGGAAGTCTTCGCCTCCCACTGGCCTCCGTACTTGTTTCGTTGTTTTTATGTATATATTTGTAAATTTTGTAAATAGTTGTAAATTTTGTATATAGTTGTATAATTGTAAAAATGTTATTGTTAAATAAAGTCCGATCGATGCGACGGTTGCGCGGTGCGACAGAACTGTGCGACAGCCCTACATGCTTGTAAGCTAATCCAATAGGGGGCAGTTAAGTCCCCCGACCTCCAATGCCCGCCCCCGGTCAACCGACCCGCCAGACGAAGGAGGTGTGGGTCACAGACCCGGTACTCCGTTACGCCATTAAAGCAAGGCAAGGTAAGGTAATTGCGTCCACAGAAGATCACCCGAACCCACTGGTTCGGAACATCCTAAACTACGAACTGGACCAACTTCCATTCAAGGACAACCACAAGAAGCGGCTTACGAAGAACCTCATCAAAGAAAACCATTCTCTGTTTTAATTCATCTAAAATCATCTAAATCCACAGCACTGTTAATTCATCCCTCTCTCAACGATCATAGAGACACCGAATTACCGACATTACAGATACCTTTGTAAACGACCATTTTAAATTAAGGCAGGCTACAGACGCACGGTTACCATTCTTCAAATGGGAACTGAAATTCTTTCAAAAGACACTATTATGTCTTATTGTTTGTCTGCTTTTATGTTATTGTTTCATAGTTTATTGTTATATGTTATATATTTTAATAGTTTAATTTTGTTATCTCTATACTAATCCACAAACAACCTAAATACAGGTTTTTATACACATTTTCCTGTAACCAATAACACTTCACACACTTTTCATGCCAAACCTACTAAATTAAATATGGTAGAAAGGGTTTACCCTACATCCATCACTGAAATAGCCTTCGGCAAAAATTTATGTTTTTGTAATATTTTACTAATCAATAAAGTGCTTTAAAGTTAAAAAAAGTTAAGGTAGTCCAGTCAGACTGATAGCGTCGTATCTGACAGGCCGAACATTCAAAGTAAAGTTGGAGGGATCCCGCTTCGACAGAAAGGCCGATCAAAGCGGGGGTCCCACAAGGATCGATACTCTCGCCGGGACTGTACATTTTCTACGCCAAAGACGTACCCGTCCCGCCGAAAGTACCGACCGCCCAGTCCACAGAGCTGATGCTGTACGCGGACGACACCGCCTACTTCACCAGCTGTTTCCGACCGCAAAGTCATAGCGCGGCTGCAAGAAGCCCTCGACGCCTTGGAAATATGGTGCTGAACCTGGCGTATTAGGATAAACCCAAGCAAAAGTACGGTAACATATTTCACAAGAGCGATCGAGACGAAGTGTCTCTCGGCTCGGAAGTCCCTCAGACTACCGAGTACAAATTTAAAGATGTTTGGCACCGAAATCCCCTGGAGCAACTCTTCCAAGTACTTGGGAGTGACTCTGGACAAAGGACTTCGGTGGGGCCCCCACATCAAAGACGTTTCCAACAAAGCGAGGGGAGCCATGTCCGCTCTTGGCCCCCTACTAAACAGAAAAACGAGCAAACTCGACGCGAAAAACGGCCTGATGTTGGTGAAGTCGGTAATCAGGCCGATCATGACGTACGCGGCGCCCGTCTGGGGCTATGCGGCCCCAAGCCACATAGCCAAGCTCCAGCAGAAGCAAAACATTGCCATAAGACGAGCCACGAAGGCCCCATCGTTCGTCTCAAACCAAAGGCTGCGGGAGGATTCCGGCATAGAATCCATCGAAGAGTTTATTCGAAAAGCGGCGACTAAAATCTACGAAGCCGCGGGAAACTCGGAATACCCGATGATCAAAGAGCTGGGTAACTACCAGCTCGATGATTATCTACGGTACAAGAGACCCAAAGCAATCCTGCAGCCAAGCATAGAGGACAGTTCTAATACTTTGCGTGTTTCAGGTGGTGACGGACATACCGATTACGAAAGCGACGAGGACGAAGGGGGCGTCAAGCGCAATTCGTAATTAAATACCGGGACACGAGAGCAATGCCGAAGCGTGACGAGTCGAAATGGTCGGCCACTGACGTCTCTGGATGGGATCACGTAAGTTTTGCACCGCCTTCTAGGCCCTCCTCCTAAAGCCCTGCCCAAACTAGCCCGATTGCGTTCATACTTCGTTAGGTTTTAATAATAGGAATTATTATTAGAACTACAAATCTCACGGACTAGGTTGCTCTTCAAACAAATTTATTTATTTAAACAAGCTCCGGGTCATCGCAAGGTCAGGAGCGGTAAGTACGGTAACACGTCGCGGCCACTCTAGACCGAACGGTGACTCGCCGCGCAGATCCCGGCCCAACCAAAAACCCCTTTCGACCAAATGCCGGCTCTAATCGGCAAATGGAAAGAGGGGGGACGGGAGAAAGTCGAGGACGAGCGCCAAATGATAAGTCCGCCAGAGTTAATCTCGACCAGCTAAATCCGCGTCCGGATAACATGATAACAGTACAGAAATAGCCTACCAAAGTTGTAAAGACAGATCGCCCGTCTCGAAAAACAAATCAAAGACCTAAAGATCCAATTGGCATAAATTTTATTGAAAAGCAGAGGGAAATGAGAGGAAACCGACGACACTAGGCAGAACGAAGGCCGCAGCAGCCCAGATGATGCGTACCATAAATGAAACCACCCCTGGACCCACCAAGGAAAACCACGACGAATTTAGTCTCGTAACCGGTAACAAGCGGATCCGAAGCCACTCAGCAGGATTCTCCGGCTCCTCCCTCTTACACCGACTTCAGTTTCAAAAATAAATTCGGCAAACTGGCGACGACAACGAAGAACAAGACGTCGAAAACCAAAACATTGGCTGGAAGAGACCGACATCGCCTCAACCACCGAGAATGCCAGCAGCCTCAAGCCAAGATATCGTGGATTAGCTTGTCTCGAAGGATATACTTTTGGGGTAGTGATTGATCGTGAATTTATTATGTGCTGTTGTTGCTAATACAACGAACTGGAATTCGCAATATTTTAATAAAAATTCCAGCGAAATGTATAAATATCACATGCCAGAACTTTTCTTTGAATATCTTCGTTACATGGATAAGGTATGTTCAAACACAACTAAAACAAAATTAAGCAATTACTTTTAGAAAACGTTTCTTAGACCCAAATCTGGCGTGTCCAATGCCTGATAACATGAAAAACTCAGATCTAAGATCGTGACACAAGATCCGAACTAATCGACAACATGCAAGAGGAAGAAAGAACAACGTCAGCAAAACCAGCAGAGAAGAAGACCACAGGGAATGCGCTGCAATAACCAGATCTCAGGGTATAATAAGTAATAGAATAGTCTCAAGAGAGATAGGTAGCCAGTGAAAGTAACCCCTGACTACCACCGGCTGACTTGAGCCAGGTGGCGGCTCAAACGACGATAAAGCCTGGCAGGGGATGAAGAATCGGACCAAACAACCTACACGACTTGGTAGCCAGCATACAAGAGGGAAACCAGGGACCTAGCGAACCTTTCTGCACTGGTGCTAATCTGAGCTTTACCCAGGTGGGGCCAGCAGAAGTGGACCAGAGTCTGGATCAAATTACGTTCGATCATGGGCCATTAATGTAAAATCTGACCAAAACACGCTCTGATAGAAGCTCCCGCGTGTGCGGGAGGAGAAAAGGGCTCAAACAGGTTAGCAACTTACACAAGCTAGTCCAAACCTCGAGTCTTGCCATTCGAGAAAGTTACTTGTTACAAAATTTTTAAGGAAAGTAGTGTTCTCGAGTTCTCTTATAGACTAGAAGAAGACTATAGTGTATCAGGGGGTAACAATCAAATCCCCGTACCCGACGGAGACACACTGTGGAAGCAAACGCTCGTTACGTTTATTATGCACAAACATAAAAATTTCGCTACGCTACGATTTCAATTAAAAAAATCTGGTACACATAATATTATTGCTATGATATTACGCCATACGGTTTACGTAATAATTTATTACGTAATATAATAATTATATACATTATATAATTTAAAAGTGTTTGTTTGTCATCCAAAAAAAAACATTACATAAAAAACTCTACTACTCATTTATTCTCTACAAAGAAGAATTATTATCAACGTTCACAAATCATGGTCGCACACTTTAGAATGTTGTAGTTTATATAGATCAACCAGTGTTTACATGTTACGATAAAAATTGCCTTTTACCTTTCCTTGCATTAAAATTTAAAATTATATACCTTCCACCTTATACCTTGCCATCACATAACTTAGGAAGAGGTGCACGGTTTCTGCAAACGCGATGCGTGAAGAAAATGGAAGTCAGTTGATCTTGAAAATAAATTAAACTTTCAAAAGTTTAAAAACGACCCTGTATGCACTAATCAGCAGCATTATAATAACTTAAGTGATGTCAATATACAAATTGACGGATTTAATCTCTCAATAATGAAGAGCAGATTATTTCCAGGAAAAACCTAAAAAGTTGTAACCAATATTAACTTCAAAAAACTTAAGAAAATAATTCTATGCTTCACAATAAAATCGACTTACTACTAGAGTCCAAATAAAATTACCCAAACATTCCAATAAATAAAACTATTCGAATTGCAAAACTCAATTGAAAAATTAATGTGCGCCTTATCAATGCTGATAAATATTTCTCAAAAGTGTTTAAGTTCAAAATTTGAATTGGTATGCCGCATATGGGAAATTATCAAAATACAATTGAAGAAATCCGCAATTATTTAAAGATATCTTCAAATCAAAATCGAACCGTAACAAAGTAGACAGCTAATTTCCTCAAAAAATGTTGCAACAGGAAGAAACTTCAGAGCAGCTCTTTTAAAAATACCTTGCCACGTAAATTAAAACAATTAAATTATGTTTAGCCGGAAAGATGGATGAATTGCCCTCTTGGCTAGCTCGTAAAAGCAAGAGATACAAAATAAAAAGGTTAAAGATTAAAAACAATAAGCTGGTACTTCTTTGCGATCGTAAACACAATTATACAGAGGGAAAGCTAAATGTGACGCTCTGAAGAGCCAGCCGGTAAAATAATATCTGGGTGCTACGAAGTATAAAAATCACCCTGTATATGCAAGATTAGTAGTTCACAAATAAACTGCGAAAATAGAACTGCTGCAAAAAACAAGGAGTAACCCGGTCAAAAGCTGTAAATATACTCTTACTGTTTTGTTGCTTGTTGTGCTTTTCAGATTTAATTGTCAGTAAAATATTTTACAGATAAGAGCAGTATTGGGCGACTCTTTAAACGTAAGAGATAATAAAAGTATGTGTAAATTAATAATTTTATAATAACCGGCGTTTGCAATTTACCGCGTATACGTATACTTGACGAACAGATGTTTTACACTTTTCTGTAATCAATTTACAGTGTTTTCCAGAAATGGTTAAATTATTAAATAAAAATTTGTTCTGTAAAACGGCGCAATAAATATTTGTCGCGCAATAAAAATAGTTGACAATTTGAAAATTAACAAATAATATCTGACGGCACAAAACAAAGATCTTACCTTTTTTATGTCTTCTTTATTGCTGATTGGACTTGGGCAGCAATAAAAGATAACCAATGAAATAATTGGGCGACACCAAACAAGTCAAATCGGTAAAACGGTAGCGTATGTTCAAAATAATACCAAGATAGTAATGATAATCCAAAATGAATAGTGGTGAGCCAATAGATAAAAATCGTAAACCAAAAGTAACAATGGTATGCCAAAATTAATACCCTGAAAATTTAAAATTAACAAATTTGGTTTTTAAAGTTATCAAACATACCTGAAGATGTTGTTGGAAGGTTTTATAATAATTTTAAGCGATGCAATGTCAATGAGCGATTTTAATCCTTCAACAATGAAGATAGGATTACTTCCCAAAAAAGGTGCTGATTAAAGCCGGTAAACAGGAAAAATTCAAAGCGTAGTAACCAATACTAATCCCAAAAACTTGGATAAAAACAACACTGTTTCACAATAAACTGGTTAAACTACAACGTCCAAATAACACTACTTTACTTAAAAATGTTGTAACAAGTAACTTTCTCGAATGGCAAGACTCGATTGGAAAAATGTGCGTTCCATCAATGCTGATAAACATTTGTTAAAAATATATTAAAATTAAAAACTTGAATTGGTATGCCATATTTGGAAAATTATTGAAATAAAATTAAAGAAATCTGTAATTATTTCGAAAATACTTTCAAATAAAAATCGAACTGTAATAACCTAATATCCAAAAAAATCAACTGTCATTACACCGCAACTTTTAATTTCGAAAATTTTACCTTAAATTTGTGCACCACGAAACATTACCACCAAGTCTTTGAGATATCAATTCAGTTTTTGTAAATCGATGTGCTATTTTGATTTTACATTTACAATAAATAAAAGCTTTAATTGTGTTTGTCAATTTGAAAATTTAATTGTTAAAATGAATTCCTTCTTCGATACAATTTTATACATTCCTGAGCTGCACGAAATGTTTTATACCCGTATATTATTGGTTAATTATCACATTTAAAAATAAGTGGTTTAATTACCAACCCAACATCTGATTGAATTGCTTGTAGAAATTTCACCAACACACAAATACGAAGCCTCCTACGAGAAATTCGAGAACTCGATGAATTAATAAATATTCTTCAAATGCTCGCAATTATAAGAGAAACTAGAATAAGACTGACGGGAGTTATGAACGCCATAAAAAATGTCTACATCAGTCAGAAATTTCTGCTAAATTCAATGTTGAAAACGAAACAGCGAAATCTAAAAATCATATCTTGAAATGCCAATAGACTAAAACCAAAATTTAAAAAAATTCAAGTACTGACCGACTACGACATAATTTTGATATAAAAAAACCACACTCAACAACAATAAAGTCCCCAAAATTCACAATTTGATGATATCAAGAAGAACCTAGAGCAACAAGGGTTCCAACTCACCAACGTCGTGAAAATGTGTGCTGGGAAGAATCGCATCTCCATCCCCCTAGTGATTTTCACACTAGAGAAAACCGCACAACACAAGCGAGTATTCAAACTAAAAGCTGTTGCAGGTTTAACGCATAGTAGCCCCACACCTAAAAGAGAAGATGGGACAGCGCCACAGCAGAGGAACTGTTGAGAAAGTATTGCTTTTGTGCAGAAAAAAAATTGAGATTTTGATGGATATAATTAAATAATTATTGTATTTAATTTGGCAATAATAGCTTTGTAGTGGTGAAACAAAAATAATGACGTTTATCGCCATTACGTCGTTTGTATAATAGTAACATTCGAGTTTATTATAAAACACACCAGAATTATTATTTGTAATATTTATAATTTAACAATCTAGTTTTGTGTTAAGCGAAATAAATAAGTTGAATTAATAATTAGCGCAGTTTTGAGGAGTACTTCCTTAGACGTAACATTGATCAAAATTGGACCACCCGGGCGATGCACAGTGAGATCACATTAACCGAAGTTCCATCAAAAATTCCTATAAAAGTCAGTAAAACTCGAATTCTAAATATATCTCATCATCAAGACGAAATAAGACCAAGCTTAAAAGGTTTGATAGTTGATTCACCGGAACAAGGACCATCAAATAATATTACACAACCTATAACCGATATATATGAAGCAACCCATCTAGACGATCTATGATCCCAGTAGCTGAGCACGGAGGGATAACTAGCACCCAAAAAATAGTAGTAACAATCTAATTTATTTACTTTTTCTAACTAAGATTTATGTTTCAGCAAGAGGAATTTAAACACCAAGTTCCTAGAGGCACATACTCCCAAATCGCAGCACATATGCCGTAACTGCAAGTTCCACGAGATTTGTCTTGTTCGTTTATCGTGCATAATATGAAGTCAGTTGTACTCAGTTTGCACAACTGCACAATAATACTACTGCATTTTTAGATCGTTTGCATGTCTTGATTCAAAATAAGTGCTTTGTTATATTATTTGATAAAAGTAACATTTTTAAATTTACTTTAGAGAACACGTAGATATATTTTTAAATAATTTAACTTTTACTTGGTTTGTTTTATACACCCATTACATTTTTTTTTAGGAACAGAAGAAAATTCAGCAGAAGTTGATATCATTTTCATGCAAACTTCTCCTGTGCACAACATACATGTAAATATATCAGAACAGCCAATACATCATGGAAGACGTGAATTCGGCTTTCCGTTATTAGCATTATTTCACATAATCCTCGTAATTGCATACTGGATCTCAAGTATAAATCGTTTCACACAACCCAAGGTAAATTATTAACAATTTGCAGGTAAAGAACTATAAAGAAGTTTTAGGTCAATACTCTAATTTTTCATTTTTTACTCGCAATTACTCGCATTTCCAAGTTTTTGGTAATATAAATCCATTATTTTCATTTATGAATGAAACTTTATATAAATTTGTCACTGATATTGCTAATGTTTCCAAATTTGAGTCTTCCATAATCGTTAAATCGTTTTATGATCATTTTATTAGAATAAATAAATATAAATATTAAAAAAACTATCATAATTTTACTAAATTCTACTTATAATTTTGGTATTCTGAAAGTCAGATAACTTTTTATACTTAAAAAAAGAAATTGCCGATTATTATGTAGTAAAACTGAAAGGACAGTACACACTCTCCATTTTTTCTCTTTTTCTAAAATTTACAACAAAATATCGACTTTAATCTCTGAAGAGAATACCCTTCCATTCAAACGAAGAGAAGAACCTATGCAAATCAGAAGAATTTATTAAAGCGCCTCATGCCAATCGTATCTCTATGGATTGATATTCTTGATGTGAGACCTTTTAGCAATAAGTCCTGGTTCAAAAAACTAAATCTATAGCTTTTCTAGGACAAAGAAATTTGAAAGTGGGTTATTTTGTGGAAAAAAACACCGAACGGAAGAACTAAAAGTCATATATTTATAAATTGGGCTGGTTCCAAAAGGTTCTGCCATTCCCAAGTGATACAAGATCCAAAGAAGCCGCGGATTGAATTAGACCCAGGGAAAAAACTTATATGTTTGAAATTGATAATAGGGGCTTATGGTGAGTTGGTAAAAATTGCAGTACCAGCAGAGGGAAACCAAGGGGCCGCATATGCCAATTTAAGCATCTCATTAGGCATAACCAGCATAATTTTCTCTATACACAACTACTACAGACAGCAGGCAATGGGAGTAACCTCAAATGCTATGAAGAAAATTAATGTTAATGCATTCAGGCTCAGCATTGGTGGGCAGGAAGTGCCATTAACTTTTGAAGCTGTAAAAACTGTGTGGGAGAACCAGGTTACAACAAATGGTTTGGCTTACAAGAAGTTTACTGATTCTGACCCGGACAAATGGTATGGTACGTTCAACCCATATATTGATTTCTTCGGTGCATTTAGCCTCCGATTAAGGGAATTGAGGTTAGGCCATGAAATGATGCCAATAGGAAAAGGAGAAGAGGGAACAAAACAAGTGCCTGTTTCGAGATACGGTTTAACTGGTGCCCATCACATCCTGCTTGAGGGAATAAGTTATCCACCTGAAAGGCGTGCATCAATGGCGCAGAGTATAGGTCCCATGACAGCGTTTCTAACCATGTTGAGGTCTGAGGGCAAGTATAGGAACAAATGGGCCAGAGCTGTCAAGAGAGCATTTGGTCATGTCAATTGCATTGATGAAATAATAGAAATTGCTAAGATAAATCCAAGAGCATCTGATATGGCCCTAATAATTTCATTGTTAGCAGATATAGCTCTAATAACAACCACAAGACAGGCTACCAGGATGCATTTCCCTTTGTGTATGTTTTCACATGTTTATCATACTCTTGCTGACGAGGAAAAGGAGATGATTTCTTGAAATTTTTTAATACTTCAGGGGTAGGAGGGTTCTTCACATATAAGAAGTGTTGCCAAAGAGAATGGATCATTGAAGGATCTTTCGACACAAACCACGCCAAACAAGTTGTTTTTCACAGCATTTTTGGCACCTACAAGGAGGACTTTGGAATATTGAGCACAATCACAAATGTCGGAAGATGGTATAGGCGGGAACAACTCGCTGGTGCATTCAAGAAGAAGACGACCCAAGTGAATGGTTTAACAATGGTTATTTATGAAACACGTGTGATGGCAGCAGTACAGATTATGAAGAATATTTACAACAAGATAGAGTTGACGCTTAAATAGCATTAGAGAATACCCCCTTCCAAAATTATATCGCTCATAAAACCACCTTTTAAATACAATTGTATGCCTTCGCAATTTTAAAAGCAAGCAAACTATTTGGGGAACCACATTGTTTTTTTCATTCCGAGTATATTTGTGCACTATCTAATGTTTTTTATTTATATAATAATTTTATTATGCAGCTATAAGATCAGATCAGAAGAAGCAGTTACATTAAGATCATGAGTCCACATAATGTAGAAGAAATAAGTAAAACTTGGAATAGTTGTAGCTCATTTAAAAAATGACCTGACTGACAAAGAATGCCTGACTGTTTATGTTACTGGTAATGTTGCTGATCAACTAGCTCCATCCATGGTGATGTGCCTAAAAGTTCGGGTATTGCCAGGTCAACCAGCGGATGGGTGCCCTCCGAATCCTTTGTTCTTGGATGGGCAAAAGAACAAGCAGATTTAAATTTATAAAAAGATTTTGCTGAAAGAAGACGGCGCTTTCTCTTGGTGTTAGATCTTGATCAAACTTTATGTGACTTTGGATCTAATAAACTGAATAATAATCTAACTATACCAAAACCTTACCTAGTACATACATTTTTGAAAATGGCATAAAACGAAGTTAAAAATACATTTAAGAACTCAGTAATAGCAATAGAGTAATAGTTTATGAAATTTGCGAATACAAATATTCACATAAAGCGAGTTTAAAAACACAACTTTTAAACGTCACATTAGTAAACACCTTTTCGGTCGTTTACCTGTGCAAAAATAAAACTAACACTGAAACAAGAAATTATAGATGAATTATTCAAAGATTTCATAAGATTAATTGTATAATCATTGTTTTTAAAACACAAAAAATTGTGCATTTTTTTATTATTGTTATGATTTTATTATACTATAGATGTTGAATGTTATTTTTACTTTATCGAAGGCATTCAACAAGGTATAACACAACGGACTAATCTACAAAATGTTACAGACCAACATCACGCTAGCTTTAGTACAACTCACGGCATCTTAGCTGCGGAATAGAAGGTTCCGAGTGCCGCTACAGCAGGGAACACGATCTATGGAGAGTCATCATGTCAGGTGTGTCCCATGGAACAATTCTATCGCCTACCCTCTTCAACATATACGTAAGTGACTTCCCCAAACCGGTAATAATTGGAATATCCACGTTCCTATACGCGGACGACATGCGACACCGCGATCCTTTCCACCTCTCTCAGCGCTATGTTTGCAGCTAAAACAACTCGAGAAGAGCTCGACGAATTGGAAACATTGTACCGCACTTGGCGTATCAAGGCAAACTCGAACAAGAGCGCGGCGATCATGTTTTCACCAAACTCCGACCGCACCCTCAAGACTTGCACATGCAACACCGCTATCTACCTGGGCATCACCGTTGTCTCCCGTCTCACTTGGGAGAAACACATCACCGTGCTCCGAAACCGCACCAAGGGTCTAATGGTAAAGCTATACCCGCTGATGGGTGGAAAAAGCAAGCTGGCATCGGATCTCAAGTTGAGACTCGACAAGACCATCATCCACCCCACCATCATCTATGCAGCCTCAGCGTGGGGCTTCGCCAACTCAAGCCAGCTTAAGCACCTCCAAAACACCTGCCTAAGAAGAGCCATGGGAGCAGAATGGTTCATTACCAACCGCCAATTCCACGCGGACACCGCGCTGGAATTTCTGGAAAACCTTAACCAAGAAGCAGCCGAGAAGGTGTGCGACAGATGCGCCAACGCGGACAACCCCCTGGTTAGCCAATTTGGACATGGTATGGTAAAGGCCCTCAGAAACATCGCCACCCCGATCCCCCCAATCCAAGACGCCCAAGGCCAGGCCCTCTCCGATGAGGAGAATGCAGAAGCGTTCGCCAACAACCTGGAAATCCAGTGTAGCCCAAACACCAATAACGTGGACAGGTAGTAAATAGAAGAGGTCGACAAAACCGTAAGTGATCAAATTAATGACTCACGATCAGCCTCCTCTCAACCATCGGCAAGATCACCGAAAGAATCGTCCTGGAAAGAATAAACAATTCAACCACCGACAACGAGGTCATTCATGATGAACAGTTTAGTTTCCGCCCCGACCACTCTACCACAGATCCTACGAGCCGTCGAGAAGATCACCTTGGCCTACAACAAGAAAGAGTCAACATGTTCAGTCTTCTTAGACATATCGAAGGCATTTCGACAAGTTATGGCAAAATAGACTAATTTACAAAATGTTACAGGCCAAAATCACGCAAACTCTTAGTACAACTCATGGCGTGTTACCTGCGGAACAGGAGGTTCTGAGTGCTACTACAGGGAACACAATCCACGGAGAGGATGATTACATCAAGCATGCAGCAAGGATACTGATTAATATATATTGTTGTGGTTTTTTTCGTGAAAGGACCCCTTTCCGAAATTCCGTTGCAACACCATAAAAAAAATTTAACCCAGTTGTCTAGGATTAATCAGCGGAGAGCTATGAGACTTACCCAGTAGTGAGTTCTAAGGTTCGCAGCTCTGAAAATGAATAAATGTTCGGCGACCACAGCGCAATTAAAACTCGAAAATTTAAACGTGGTTTCAAAAATTTGCTTTATTTTCAAACCGATTTTGGGACAAAATTCCAAATATGCCAGGTGGTGTAATTGTGTTTTTTTGCTTGGTAATTGAAATTTAAATTTAAAATTGGAAATCATTTGCTGAAATTTAAACCACCAAACAATTCTGTGTCTTGTGTAAATCTTTACAATCGTAATAATTTTTAAAGTAATTATTCAAAAATGTTTTAACACAAATAAAATTTTATTAAATTAGCGCACAAATGTTCTCAACGACTGACCTTATCAACATTCCAGGTGTTGGCCTAATGCTGACGCCTTCAATTATCCAATTCAAATCCAAAACTCGTTGACTCGTACAAGTAAAACTTTGATAATTCCAAATTAGCTCCTCTTTTCGACTCCAATACAGACTTAATGCCTCGCTGCACAAATCAAACTTGAATAATCCCAAAATGGCTTCTCTATCAAAATTATTCATTTGCTATCTTTGCCGATTCGATAAATCCAACTAAAAACTTTGATCAATTCGCAAAAATAAAACAGACGACCCCGTCTTCAGAAGGCACTATCACAAACTCAAAAATTTACCGCTTTTACGGCAACGCAAATTAAAAATCTCAAAATTCACGTCCTTCAACTGACGTGCGTTCAGTCTTGAGTTCCCAGACCAACTCTCCCGTCAATCTTTTCAAATTGCCAACATTCAAAACATTTTCTTCGTTTCAAATTTTAGATTTTATTCTGTCATAAACAAACGACGCACAGAACCACTAATGTCAAATAATCACACTGTCAAATTCATCAAAATAAATCATAATTTTGTGTAAAAAGGTGTTGAAAGTAACAATTTTTTGGCATTCTTGTTGGCAAATAAAGCAAATCAACCCTGTCGATCTTCAAATTGATCAATAAATCGAAATTCTTAAAAAACATTTATTCTTTCTCGCAGTGGCGACAAACCCAACACTTATTTTCTGGATAAGAAACTTATATAAAACTCATTGTTAGTATTTTGAAGTCTAACTTAAAATATCACCACAATATTTATAAAAATAGCTATTTAAAAAAAGGACGCAATTGGACTAAACACCAGCGTTTAAACCGTGGCTAAAATATTCTGAACCGTCTTACCTGCAGTAGGTATAAAATCGCACTCAAAGAGTAGTGGGATTTATGGTAAATACTCAATGGAATGTTATATCCAGCAGTGGATGAAAAGGCATATAGTGATATGTTTTATATAAATTTAAAATAGAATTTTAAAGGAGAAATATAAACTAAATAGGTCCAAACAACACCTTAATAGAACACAACACCTGTTAACCAATTACTGTTTGGGAATGAATGTAGAATCAGGGAGCTCTAAAGAAGGTACACAAATTGATATGGTAACCAGTAACATAGGTATTGCTTTATTAATCAGAATAGATAAATAATATTTCCGTTTTAAAGAGTAATTTTCATATTTGTTCCAAATTTAAAATAGTTAATTTTGTAAATATAATAGTTAAAATAAAATAAAGTTATCAACACAACGCTACCTTTAAAAGGGTTAAACAACAAACAACCTTACAACAATTACCTGTTTGTGTAGAAGAATCAAATGGGTGGTTTTTATTTCAAGATTATTTGATTTAACAATGAATACCGAAATAAACAACAAACGACTAGTTTAAAGTTCAGTATGGTAATCAATTTGTTAATATGATAAATAATTAATATTTGTTTAACGATGAATTTTATCTACAAGTGTTAGTAGAAAAGCGCATCGGTGTAAAATTGGTATTTTAATTATACAACTTTAAAATATATCAGCTGAAATCAGCTAACGTAGAATTAATTTTATTTGCAATCAGTCGGTAATTGCTCGTTTCCCGACTTTTAAAAAGTTTGAAAGTGGCATATTGTTAACTACTAAAATCAACCGGTGTGTAATGAAAATTATTCACTCGTTATACCACGTGCCGGTCAGTAATGAACAAATGGGCGTGGTTTTAACGTAAATAGAAGCGCTGCTGATACAAATGTCAAATATAGTTAGGTTATAACAATAATTAGAAATCATAATTGAGCGTGCAAATTATAAAACATTTTAATTAGAATAATTGCTTATTGCAAGTGATAGCCCTTTTTTAAATTTTCGCTAAGATTTATTTGTTGCTAGTTTAAAAAATATTTGGATGATCCGATAAGTTTAAGCTTCGACATCGAAAAGTTTTGTTAACAATTCCTGGCATTTTATCGTTCAAATTATTGATGTATAAGTACATATTTGACATTTGAATACTTATTTATGGTAAGTCCTATAATACTTCCTCATTTTCTTGTTAAAATTTATTTGTTACAGTCAGGGTTCGCAGTTTGGAACCGTAGAAGTCTTCTGACGATTGCCTACACCGTTACACTTTATTTGCTACATGACACCAGAAGTGCAACCTAGATTAGCCTAGCTTATCATAAAAACCAACCTAGAAAGTTTAAATAATTTTATTATGGAATATTATGCAATTTTTGAAAATTATTGAAAATATAAGAAGATTACTTAAGAGTAACTAATGTTTACAAGTTTTCTTCCGAAGATTTACGTATTCTTTAACAATCAATCCATTCCGGGCGTTATTAAGAATGATCGAGAACGATAGGTTTTTGTATCACGAATGTGGATACTTATTTTATTTTCTAAAAAGTTTACATCTTCTATTTTCATTTTATACAGCTCATCACTTCGGCATGCACCGCTAACGCCGATTATTAAAGCAACCTAGAAAGTTTAAACAATTATGTTCATTGTATGTGAGTACAAAATTTATAATTTTACCTTTTGTAGAAGAAATTTATAGGCGCATCACTTAAAATCTATCAATTTCAGTTTTATGTAAACACCTGATTTTTGGCTTGAACCCAACATTTTGCTTCTTCAAAAAGCTCTCAATTTCGCAAATTTTGAAATATCTGTATTATCTTTAATATTGAATGTTGTTCGTAGCATTGAATAAGTTGCCCATAACGTAGAAGGTTTTTTGTCTTTCGACAATTCACTAAAATAAGCAAGCACCACACTTTCTGAATTATTCCGTGCTTGTTTATTGTAACGCCAATCCATGTAAGCTTTGTAGGCGTTTTCATACCTTGCCTTACTTTTGTTGGGTAACAAATCACCTACTGCATTTTCTGCAACTTCGAAGCTCTGGTGGAGTACAAGATAATTCACTCATAATCACAATGCGAAAAAACAATAATACTAATTATTATCAAAAAAAAAAACGCACGGTAATTTTTGCTTTGACGCCTACTAAAAAAATAATTATCACTAACGTGATATGAGCTATTAAAAGTAGAGGCGCTGATACAAATGTCAAATATGACATAACTTAATATAAATTTGAAAACGCATTATTTCTACATTCACATGTAAAATAACCGGCGTAAAAGCGTCATTACTAACTTCGGAATTGCTGACCTCCGGCTTCGCCGTCGGTCAGCAGAACAGACCTCAGTTAGTAATGACTCGCTTTCCACCTCGCTATGTAATATACTATTATTATTGCAATCAACTAATTGTTAAACTTGGAAATGTTAAATTAAATGTCTTCGTTTATATCAATTAGGAGTATTCATATTTTACCTAAGGTTAAATTAAGTAACTTATATTTTACACTTTAAATAATTTAACCTGATCAGGATTGCTCTAACTAATCAGCAAAGAAAGTAAACAGTATTTCTTATTAAATGATTAAGCAACATAACTAATAGTGACAAATAAAACCAATATAAATAATTGATATTATTTACACAAATGTTTGTGCTTTATTAATATTTCCACAAAAACCAGTAAGCAATTTCACTTGCACAAGTGTTTCAAACGTTGTGCCAACTGACTACTTGAGTAAACTAGTGTTTTGTCATTTTGAGTAAGTTTTATGAAAGTAAGTAAAACCTTCTTGAATAAAATTAGACAAGCACCAAGCTTCAAATAAATCAACAAGTTTTTGTAAACTCATGTGCCATTTTGATTTTACACTTGCAGTAATTAATATATTCTATGAAAACCTTTGATTGTGTTGGTCAGTTTGAAATTTTAACTGTCAAAATGAACTCCTTCGTTACAATTTTATGTGTATCTCAAGTTTTGCACCTGTTTCGTATTAGTTAATTATCACACTTTAATTACAATTTAAAATAAGTGGGTAAACTAACCTAATTCATTTATTATTTATTGCTTGTAGAAATTTCACCCACATACACATAGTAAGAAGGAAATACTCTTAAACATGGGATACCATTTTTTATATCAACCACTTGTTCATTTTTATTTTAATACACCAAAATATAAATTGGTCAGTTGTTTGTAATCTGTTAGTTTAAAATGTATCGCAAAAATATGACCCGACTAAATTACAAACAAAAATAATGTACATGTAAACTCACCCCTAAACAGATGTGCTTTAATTCCATTTTGATTTCCAACAAACAAAGGTCACCGGTAGATTAGATAGTAGAAGGATCTGCTTCTTCTTCTTCAGTCGTTAACTCAATATCAGTGTCGTGGTCCTCTTTATAAGTAGATTTTCCTTGCTAATTACTTGGTACATAAGCATTCCTTCTGAGGTAAGTTGGCCAGAATAACGTTTTACTCTGTACAGCCTCAAAGGACGTATCACGGCCACGTAGTGAACACATCCAAGTGCCATGGCTTGATCGTCTCCAAATAAACCTGCAAAATACAAAATTAATTACAATCAAGAATATCGCCCATATTCATATGCAAGCAAGCAGTAAGGAATAATTAAAGGTTGCATTTAAATATATATTTGAAGCAGTAAAAGTTAGCAAGCATTCCTCCAGTTGCTTTACCAAATACACATGATACAACAACTATGTATCCTCTAGATATATTGAATAAAGAAGCTAGAAAGCCACATCAAGAGATTCAATTCAACAGTCAGATGGAGAAAACGGTCGGTTTTCTTGTTCTTTCATTTTAAGATCTTCTTAGATTGATAGTTTCTTTAAACTATCGATTACCTCTTCATTAATATGTATTAAGAATTACAAATTTAATTAAAAATTAAAATTTAAAACAATTTTATGAAACAATGACACAAAAATTAAAATAAAATTACACGTGATTCATTGAATAATATCAATCAATTCATTAAAATTATAGAATGAAAAAACAAATGGGCAGCTTATTTCCTCAAAAAAATGTTGTCACAGTAAGAAACTTCAGTGCAGTTCTTTCAAAAATATCAGAAATTCAACTGTCATGACATTGCCATTTAAATTTTGAAAATTTGACCTAAGATTTGTAATTAGTGCCACAAGAAACATAAGACTACCAAGCTTCATATAAATCAACTACTATCAGAGTAAAAGTTCTGACTCCTGAGTTTGAAGTCATATTTCAAAAATAATTGATGGAATTTTATGCACTAAAACATAAAATAGAGAATTTAATTTTGTATACCAGATTAAAATTTTAAATTATGGCTTCATGTTTTTGTTATGCAGATATTTAAAAAAAAGAGGCACAATTTAAGCAAAAATTACAACAATGAAAACTTTACAATTTTTTTTTGTCAAGTATTTGCTCAAAAATGAAATTTGGACTGTAGATATCTTCATCATTTTTCTCTATTCTCAAATTTTTGTAATAATATATTTAAACTAGTTTTAGGATTATTAAGCATAACAGTCAAGTATAATAACTTTGTTAATTTAATTATTAATGACGCGAATATTAACAAATTATAGTTTTAGAAATAATTTCGATTTATAAGGGCAGGATTAAACAAAACACAATACATCACTGGTGGGGAAACCGTTTCACCTAACTTATTTGCCTTTGCACACTCGCCTGACTGGCAAATTTGTGAGCAAAACTTTCAGTTTCTCCACTTGTAATGTATACTCGGGCCTAAATAAATTGAGCTCTGCGTCATAGTTTAAAATGAAATGAATTAAGATCAGAATCTCTAGTCAAATGAAAGCATTTTAAAATGCATCACTTTTTGTTATTTCGATGTAATTCTCTCTCTTTACCACAATTTGAACTAATGTACAAATATTATAATCACTACGTAACTCAAAAATGTTGTTAGTTTATAATGTAGTACAAGTAACGACATACTAATTTTTTAATGTTTATATGGTTCAAGTACGCCAACTGGGCCTTTTTCCCTGTGATTATTTTACAAATGTTTTTTTAGAATTAGGTAGAGAACGTTAATACGAGTGGAATGTACTAAGGATGAATTCGATATTTGCAATAATAACGCCAAAAATCGATTTTGAAAATCACGAAATCGGGCAAATTATTCGTTTTCATGCCAGTACGTGCATTTCAATATGCATGGAAAGGTGCTGGGGCGGGGCCTACTAGAGCATCGAAAAGTGGGGATTAGTCGCTCCCTGAGATCCGCCGCGTCAACTTGGAAACTTTTCGAGTTGGAGCCGCTTAAGGGATGTTTTAATGAGTTTAGCACGTGTCAAAACCGTTCGAAGCCCGTCCGAACCCCGGAGGGCGAGGGCGGGTGCGGAGAATAGGTTTTGACAGTGCAACCACCTCAGAAACGAATTCACACAAAAGTGATTTTTTAGAAAATACTCCTTAAATCGATGCAATTCCATGTTTTATTCAAATAACAGTACACATATGTGACGTCTGCATCAAAATGTGATAAAATACGTAATTTTTGTAAAATTGCTACAAACAATTCAAAATGGGCGGGGCTTGAGGTTCAAATGTAGCCTATCATGGATACGTATTTCAATTTTGAGTTTTAATGCCTAAACGTGAAAATTTTAAATCATCCTTAGTTTATAATATTTCTAATTATGTTCTTTTTCATAATATTATACCATTTCTATAGGGAATTTGCGATTTTCAAGGCCCAGTTCTCGTACCCTACCCAGATAAGGGTCTAATTAGCGTATAAAAAAAATAAAATTTGCGGTCGGTTCACACAATTTTGAAAAAAACGGCTTTAAAGTTAATTTGGAATGCAATTTTATCATTGGCTCTTTTGAACTATAACCCCGCCCCCAAAATTAAAAGAGAATGTGGCGACTGTAAATATACCAGAATCTCGTTTTTTACAACGAATTATGAAAGATAATGGTGTAATTAGCTAATAAAAAGAATTAAATTTGTGATCGGACAACAAATTTTCGAAAAAAAATCACTTTTTGTGTGAATTCGTTTCGGAGGTGGTTGCGCTGTCAAAACCGCTCGGAGCCCCCGGAGCGACCCGGAGGCGCTAAACTCATTAAAAACATCCCTTAAGCGGCTCCAACTCGAAAATTTTGAAAGTTGACGCGACGGATCTCTGAGAGCGACTGGTATCTCCCCACCACTAGTCACTGTCGACCCAGGCACAGCACACGTACCGCCAACAGAATGAATGATGCAGTTGCAATTTTCAAAATTAAATTGTGGCCTTATTACAACTCCGACAAGATTGATCCTCACCTTAGAGAGCTTGTATTTTTGTGTTCTTTCGTTTGGTATAGCCATTTCTATAGGGAAAAGTGTATTTTCGAGTTCGGGATTCTTAACTCTAGCCCGATGGCTTAAATTATATTCAGGATGTCGTTTCTTAATCAGAAATTTGTGACGCAGAGCTCAATTTATTTGGGCCTGAGAATAATATACTATTAATGCCGTGACATTTACGTATGCCGCTCTATAATAATGATGAAACTAATTGTACAACTTGACAAGGTTGTCAACTTGTAATGAATTTCCACGTGCATATAAAGCTTTGCATCTCTGTTTAATCTAGAAATTAATTAAAAGTTATTATTTTATTGTTTAAAAATGTATTGTATTAAAAAATTTTTTGGAAATGTCTTTTAATTAAATTATTAAAGGTTATAACAAAGAAATCGTTTAAATTGAACAAGTATATACGAAGATAATATCAACTTATAGAAATCCAGTTTTAACAAAAATTTTACAAAATTTAAATAAAATATTTATATTGCTGAAAACAGTATACTTTTTTCTACGTACTACATAAATTTTATGTAATTTCAAAAGAAAATGCGATAGTTGTAGGAATTTTAACTTGAAGCTTTTCGTAAAGAGTGCTAAAAACTACACCTTTGTAAACATTTCTTTAAATAATTTTAAAACGGCGTTAGTTAGAACTATAAAATTTTTATATGATATTTACCACTAATCAATTGATATCATATATTTTTTTCAAATTTTTTTACTCCTAACTTTTGATTTTATTTGACTTCAAACTCAGGGGTCAGAACTTTTTACTCCGATAGTAAGTTCTTATAAATTGGGTATGCTATTTCAATTTATTCAAAATATACAACAATAATTTAGAACAATAATATACAAAATAATTAATATACTCTCTGGGATGCTTTGATTGTTTGTCACTTTAAAAATTTAATTATTATAATGAATTCCTTCCTTCTTACAATTTTATATATTCGTGAGCTGTACCTAATGTTTTGGGTGACGGTTAAGATTCCCGGAGCGCGATTTTTAGCATTTTTTTTGTGGATTATGAAAGAAGACGGTCTCAATAGCATATAAAAAAAATAAAATTTGCGGAAAATTCACACAATTTTGAAAAAAACGGCTTTAAAATTAATTTGGAATGCAATTTTATCATTGGCTCTTTTCAACTAAAACCCCGCCCCCAAAATTGAAAGAGGCTGTGGCGACAGTAAATATAACAGAATCCCGGTTTTCACGACGAATTATGATAGATAATGGTGTAATTAGCTAATAAAAAGAATTAAATTTGTGATCGGACAACAAATTTTCGAAAAAAATCACTTTTTGTGTGAATTCGTTTCTGAGGTGGTTGCACTGTCAAAACCTATTCTCCGCACCCGCCCTCGCCCCTCCGGGGCTCGTACGGGGCTCCGAACGGTTTTGACACGTGCTAAACTCATTAAAAACATCCCTTAAGCGGCTCCAACTCGAAAATTTTGAAAGTTGACGCGACGGATCTCTGAGAGCGACTGGTATCACCCCACCACTAGTCACTGTCGACCCAGGTACAGCACACGTACCGCCAACAGAATGACCGCCATATTGGAAATTTTACTACACAAAATACACTTACATGTATTTCTTATGGGAAAATTGCAATTTTCAAAATTAAATTGTGGCCTTATTACAACTCCGACAAGATTGATCCTCACCTTAAAGAGCTTGTATTTTTGTGTTCTTTCGTTTGGTATAGCCATTTCTATAGGGAAAAGTGTATTTACGATTCCGGGTATTTTAACTCTAGCCGTTTATTTAAATTAATTACAAAGTTTATATACAAAATTACAAATGCTGATTTAGTGATTACATTTCATAAAGTTGTGACCTATTAATTTTGATTAGTTTACTTGAAATGGAATGTGCTATGTGCACTTTATTTATAAAAAATACAAAATTTTGCTTATAATGTTACAATATTTTAAATAAATTATATACAGGGTGTACTAGTTATGAAATAAAATTATGATTGTTTAATTGTAAGATTAAACATAATTAATCTCTAATGACGTCGGTAAGACGCCGGTCGCGTCTGCAAAAGATAAGATACATCCGGCGTAAATGAAATGAAAAGTATAAAGAGTTGCAATTAAAAAATAGACCAACTATTGCCTGAGCATAAGTTAAAGCTAAAATACTAAATTAAAAATGGAGTCTTTAATTGGGTGAGTGACACGTGTCAGTCCAAGACACCTACGCTAAGAAAAGCGCAGCATAAGGCGATGCGTGGTAACCGCCACGATAAGAGGAATAATAATAAAGTTAGAGGAAAGGGTACAGAAAATATAGTTAGTTCCTTCGAGACCTCGAAAGCAAGAAGAATAGTTTTTGACTTAGCGAACGCGCTAATCGGTTTTTGTGATAGTTTCTATAATCTGGGAAACTAATTAAATTACCGGAAGCCGCTAAAAAATATCGTCTCGAAAAAGCCAAAGTTTTGTATTGGGAAATTATTACCTAACATAATATTAAAAATAAGGTGCCGTTTAAATACCGAAATAACATAAGTAGTTTAGTGCCGATTAACGACGAAAACTTAATGATAAATAACGTGCCGTTTAAATATCGAAATTACATAAATCAGTTAGTGCCAATTAATGACGGAAACATAATGGTAAAGACGTGCCGAAATAAATTTAAAGAACTCCAATTTTCTGGTTAATAACTTACCTTACTAGTAATTAAATGAAACTTTTGTGAAAGTTAACGTACGAAAATAGTTAATATCGTATTCGATCAGGTAGTTATCATCGATAGTTAATACATTAAATATATCAAACATTTTTATTACCTCAACATTGGTAAACAAAACCAAAATAACTAAACAAAAAACTATTATTAGTTCGCGCAAGCAAATAGTGCATTTCAAGACCAACTACAATCAAATTAGGGATTAAATTTCGAATAACGAATAATCTACGTGCTCGATGGATCACATTATTGGACAATCAACAATACCGCTCAGGGGGTGTCATCTCCATTTTGTCGGAGGAGTATCGTTACCACAACCTACCACCTACCATTATCTTCTAAAGGTAACATTTTTGTAATTAGCTATAAGAAAGTGCATCAGTGAAAAGTGCCACGCAAATGACGATCAGACCAATGGTCTCTAAATTTGATAACTCGTTAATAAATCCTTGTAATTGTACGGGATTATTTTCGTTCGCAATAAGTCAGCATAATAACTTTTATAGCTTAAACCAAATAAAGCTTAATTAAATAACGTGTATTGCTAAAGCCTTAGGCAAATTAAAGGAATTAATTTTATATAAGTTAATATCAATTTCACTCTATGATAAGAAACATTTTGAGTAATTATGATTATCTTTGAATTAAAAGTAAATGTAAAGAAGTGCTAAGGTGATTAATTATGGGACATTTATGTAATTTATGTGAATAATGTGCATATTTTTTTATTATTTGATTATACGACTTTATTATGTATTTTGTGTTTTATTGGTAATCTGCCTAGTGAACAGTAAGCAATTTTCTAACCTGGCCTCATTCGAATACTCGTATTTGAAGTGGAGGACCGCTGACTACTCGAGGCATAGTAAGTTAAGAAGTTTACAAGGTAGGTAAACTAAAGACCTAAAGAAGTATCTAACAAACAATAAATATATTCTTCTTCTTCTTTTCAGCCTTTATCTATCCACTGTTGGATGTAAGCCTCCTTTAATTTCTTCCACGCATCACGATCTTGGGCTCGATTTTGCCAATTCTTCCCTGCTGTCTCAACAATATCGTCGGTCCAGCGTTTAGGTGGACGACCGACGGATCTTTTAGTTGTTCGTGGTCTCCATGACAGGACCCTCTTTACCCATCTATCGTGACTTTGTCTGGCAACGTGCCCAGCCCAAGCCCACTTTAAGTCCACCACTCTTTCCATGACGTCTTTAACTCTAGTTTGGTTTCTAATGTCAACATTTCTCATTCTGTCCCGCAGCCGGATGCCCAACATCAGACGTTCCATAGCGCGTTGAGTGGTTCTTAACTTATTTGCGCTTTTGATTGTAATAGTTGTAGATTCCAATCCGTAGGTCATGACTGGTAACACGCACTTATCGAAAACCTCCCCTTTTAGGCAATTTGGAATATCTGCCTTTAAAATGTGGGCCAATTTACCGAACGCCGCCCATGCTAAACGAGTTCTACGTATTATCTCGGTAGTCTGGTTTTGTTTTCCCAGCCTGATAGTATGACCCAGGTACACGTACTCTTCAACTTTCTCTATTAATTTCCCGTCTATGCGTATGTTTGTGGTATCATCGCTAGTCATGATCTTTGTCTTTTGGGTGTTAATTTTTAAACCGACCTTCAAAGATTGAGAGCTCAATTCGATAAGCATTTTTTGAATTTCTGCCATTTCTGTACTAAAGAGAACAACGTCGTCTGCGAAACGCAAATGATTCAATCTGACTCCATCCACGTTTACCCCAATCTCGTCCCATTGCAGTGATTTAAAAATATCTTCCATTGTTAAAGTGAATAGCTTGGGAGAGATTGTGTCACCTTGTCTCACTCCTCGTTCGACTTTTATTTTATTTGTTGCAAGGCTATTGTCAATTTTAACCGTTAGTGGCATGTTGGTATATATTTTTATAACTGTCGAGTATCTTGAATCAATTCTTGCGTTGTCCATCGCTGCCAATATAGCGTCCATTTCGATCGAGTCAAATGCTTTCTCATAGTCAACGAAGGCCATATTCAAGTCTATGTTATACTCGAACATTTCTCAATGAGTGTTCTAACGGTTTGTAAATGTTCCGTCGTACTGTAACCCGATCTAAATCCAGCCTGTTCTGGTGGTTGATAAAAGTCCAGTTTATTGGTAAGACGGTTTGTAATTATTTTCGTAAACAGTTTATATAAATGGGACAGCAGACTGATAGGTCTATAATTACTGATGTTGTGTTTATCTCCTTTTTTGAAAAGCAGAATAACCTGAGCATTCTGCCAGGGAGCAGGTACATTTCCCTCTTGAAGACACCTATTTAAAGAATAGCAACACTTTAAGAAGAGTTTGGCCCCATATGAAATCATTTCTTTCGTTATTTCATCGTCGCCAGGCGATTTTCCATTTTTCATCTGTGACAGAGCAGCTTCAACTTCAGCTACGTTAATATCCGGAATTTCTTCAGAGTTCACATTTGTAATGTTTTGTCGAGTTACAACAGGTCTGGAATCTGTATTTTGGTATGTACTTTTATATAAGTTGGTGTAGAATGTCTCAATAACAGCCAGTATTTTAGATTTTGTTGTTACCAAATTTCTATTCTCATCTCTGATTTTATGGATTTTATTTACTCCATTGGATAGTTTGGATCTCATTATTCTCATGTTCATGTTTTGCTCTATTGTTTCCTTAATAATTTTTGTTTTATAGCATCTAAGATCCTTCCTTGTGGCTTTTCTTATCTCTTTATTTATAATTCCATATTCTTCGGTGTCTCTGTCCAGATTACGCCGTATTTCTATGAGATTGAGAGTATCCTCGCTTAATTTTGCATCTTTGGTTCGCTTTTGGTTTCGCATACTAATCTTCTTTACACACGTATGCATGCCTTGTGTGATGTGTTGTGCTAGTTCACTCATTTCGAAAGCGGAACATCTGTTCAACGTTGCAAGCTTCGCCTCCATATGCCTCTGATATTCTTCTTTGTTTTAATGTAGAATTTCAGATTTTATTGATATTTTTCTTGTAACCATTTTCGTTCTCTCAATTTTCAGGTTTATTCAGGTAAAACATTTTCAGGTAAAACATTTGGTGCAGGTCCGGAATGTATAAAATTGTAACGAAGAAACAATTCATTTTAACAATTAAATTTTCAAATAAAATTACAGTGTAATGACAGTTGAATTGTTTGAATATTAGGTTGTTACGGTTCGATTTATTTAAGTTTTTATTTAAAAATTTTTGAAATAATTACAGATTTCTTTAATTTTATTTCAATAATTTTCCAAATGTGGCATACCAATTCAAGTTTTTGAATTTTAATACATTTTTAACAAATGTTTATCAGCATTGATGGAACGCACATTTTCCAATTGAGTCTTGCCATTCGAGAAAGTTACTTGTTACAACATTTTTAAGTCAAGGAGTGTTATTTGGACGTTGTACTTTAACAAATTTATTGTGAAACATAGTGTGTTTTCATCGAAGTTTTTGGGATTAATATGGGTTACTACGTTTTAGATTTTTCCTGTTTACCGGCTTTAATCAGCACCTTTTTTGGGAAGTAATCCTATTTTCATTGTTGAAGGATTAAAATCGCTCATTTACATTGCATCGGTTAAAATTATTATAAAATCCTCCAACATCTTGAGGTAAGTTTGATAACTTTAAAAACCACATTTGTTAATTTTAAATTTTCAGGGTATTAATTTTGGCATACCATTGTTCCTTTTGGTTTACCATTTTTATTTATTGGTTCACCATTATTATTTTTGGATTACCATTACTAGTTATCTTGGTATTATTTTGAAGATACGCTACCGTTTTACCGATTTGACTTGTTTGGTGTTGCATTCCTTCATTAGTTATTATCGACTGGTAGAAATTTTTAATTAGAGCCTTCTCTATTTTAACATGTGTTATTTCTGCTCGGTGCAAAATACCACCTGTTGCAATAAAATATTACATAAACCGTAAGGCGTAATATTATAGCAATAATAATTGCTATCGCAGTGGAGGTGTACCAGGTTCTTTTAATAGAAATCGTAGCGCAGCGAAATCTTTATGATTGTGTGAAATAAACGTAACGAGGTCTTGACTATGCTCCAGGCTGAATTACCTTCGCAGATTCTGAAACCACAAATCCCTGTAGTGTTCGCTGAGATGTTCTGAGACTTGCTTCTTCAGCTGGTAGGCTCTCCTTCGGTCTTCCAAATTCCAGGTCCGAAGCGCGTGTTATTCTGCTCTTCTCTTCTCCCTAATAACCTTTTAAATTTGAGGAGGGAGCTTGTCTTTGGAGTCTGGGATGGGAACGAGGTTGGTTGTAAAATTTATTGACTTACGTAGTTTATTTTTGAAAAAATCCACGTACTTCTCCAGGTCCGTTTCATCCTTGTAGATCGGGCATGGTTGCTTCTAGGTCCCCCAGGACCTTGGTGGTTTACTGCATTGTGCTGGAGGCTTTTCTTCACCTAGATGGCAGTTCCTTCCCTGTGGGATGATCTTTTTGGTGGAGGTCGTAGTTAAGCCTTTTTGCCGATAGTCCATAGTCCATTGGTGTTCCAGTACATCATCTAGAGGCGGGGTGGGATTTTTCTTTGTGTTTTGTGCATTTGAATCCTTTTGTGTTTTGTCTAGAAGTAGATGGTTTACGTTACACATACTTGCGCTTTGTACTTTGCTCGCCGAGGGAGTAAAGTGGAAACCTTCCCAGGAACTGGGTAGTTCTGAGTGCTTGGGGTGGACAAATCTGTTAGGGTCATTGGTACCTGTAGCATTGTCCTATCTTGTATTTTTGGTATGGGGTTTCGATAAGGACTTCTAAACCTGCAACAGTTTTTAGTTCGAATGCTTTCCTCTTTTGTGTCGTTTTCTCTAGTGTGAATATCGCTAGGGAATTCTTCCCGGCACACATTCTCACGATACTATTTTCCCATCAAATGAACACTTAATTAACTTTTTTCTGCAAAACTTCTTTAAGTGACCAAACTTAAAGCACTCGTAACAATGACGTAGCGTTTAATTTATTATTTGCTAAATATTTTGCGTCAACTGGTGCGCATTCCCTGTCGTCTTCTTCTCTGCTGACTTTACTGCCGTTGTTCTTTCTTCCTCTTGTCATGTTGTCGATTAGTTAAGATCTGGTGCCACGATTTTATGTGTGAGTTTTTTCATGCTATTAGACATTGGAATTCCAGGTTTGGATCTATGAAACGTTTTCTCAAAGGAATTGCTTAATTTTGTTTTAGTTATGTTTGAACATACCTTATCCATGTACCGAAGATATTCAAAGAGAAGTTCTGGCATTTGATATCTATACATTTCGCTGGAATTTTTATTAAAATATTGCGTATGCCGCTGCGTTATATCAGCAATAAAAGCATTAAGTTCTTGTTTTTGACTTTCGTTGAACATTATTATTAAAGTTCGATCAGCACATGAGAAATTCACGATCAATCACTACTAATTTTCTATTATACAATACAAATTATATCCTTTGAGACAATCTAATCCACGATATCTTGACTTGGGGCTGCTGGCATTCTGGGTGGTTGAGGCGATGTCGATCTCCTCCATGCCAATGATGACAGCAGTTTTTTGTTATTCAGATTTTGCAATGGCTGTTTCGATGATCACATCAGCATCATATCTGGTTTGCTTTGTAGCGATGCTAACAGTTTTTAGTTGCCTAATAAGCATCTCTTCGATGAAACTACAAACAGATTCCCCAGGGGACTGTTCATAGGAACGCACTTTTAAATTATAGCAATCTCTTATAGATACGAGTCGGTTGGATCAAAAAAAAATTGTTAAAATATTCGGTGTAATTTCTTTCAATTTCTTGTAATCATCGAAGGAGGTTGTAATTATTTTGGTTGTGGAGCCTTGGTTCTGCATGCTCCATTTGTCCTTGAACACCTTCTTCATGTCACCGATGAAGCCATCCGTATCCTTCGGGACGCCATGTAGTACCAACGGAGTTGGTCTAATTGGTCTTTTGGGTTTTTCTGGTGGAGTGTTGATGGTTCCATCGCCTCCTCCGTGAGTGGTGTGTATCTGTTTTGCGTCCGGACGGTGAAGTCCTCCGGGCGACGGGTTCTTTTGGATTGTTCCTTATTGGGCGAATGGACTTTATCCCGTTGCCTCTTGTCCTTCTGCCTCTCCCATGGAAGGGTGGTGATGAGGTCTTGGCTTAGTGCTATTGAAGCCGTTTCCATGTTTTTGTTTGCCATCATAACAAACTACAACTAGCGTTAGGTAAAAAAGATAAAAACTTACACGTGGTTGGTGTTTAGTTTCTGTGTTGAAAATAATTTTTCGTTTTACGAGCTCCGCTCCTGCTAGGCTGTGGGACTGCAAATAAAGCAATATTAATTAAACACAAAAAATACTCAATAATCTCCTGTAAGTTGATATACATATGTGTTGGTTGGTTGTTGTCAATTTGCGAAGTTGCACGTGATTTGTAGGTTAGGTTGTAGTAGCTACGACCCTTGTTGTGTGACCGACTGAGTCGTCTGCAAAAAAAACTTGACCATGTCTTCTTGGCACTATGGAGTACCGGGGCATTGCCCCACACCTCCTTCGTCTGGCTGGAATATTTGCCTGGATTCTTGACTCTGAAAAAGAAAGAAAAATTTTGTGTTGCTGCGGGTCGCGCCGAGATGGGTACCTCTGTGTCGGGGTTACGATTATTTTTCTGATTTTGCAGGGGGGGTCGCGGAGCTGTTTGTGCGCCGCGGTCTTCCTGCAGGATCCCTTCGCTAGAAAAATATCTTTTGAAAGTAGTGGTTGTGTTGGAGTCCCTTTTCGTCCTTTGAAAGCGAGGGTTTGCGCAGATGGGGTTGGGGTATCGGAGCGGGGTTTGGAGATCTAGCTGGGAAGCTGCAATATGGCTCTGGATCTCTTATAACGCAAAAAAAATCTGATGGACTCTACACCGGAATCCGCCTGCAGCTTCTTGTTTGGGACGAACAATGGGGCCTTCGTGGCGCGTCGTAGGGCGGTCCGGTCGTAGGACGATGTTGTTGGTAGAAGTAATGAAGTAATGGAATCTAGATGGGATTTGCAGCTCCAGACGGGGGCCGCGTAGGTTAGGATGGGTCAGATAATTGATTTATAGAGGATAAGTCGGTTTGGGATTGAAAGTTTGCTGTTGCGGTTGAGCAGGGAGTGAAGTGCCGCCATTGCGCCCCTTGCTTTTACTGACCCCCAAGTATTTGGAGGTGTCGTTCCAAGGAATCACGGTGCCGAACATCGTGAGGTTTCGAGTGGGGAGTCTCAGGGATTTTAGGGAAGATCTCCGTTTGTGGGGATTTGAGCAGACTGAGGGTCTGTCGGTTTGTCCTGAAAAGTATGTTACCGTACTTTTTGCAGGGTTGACCCCAATGCGCCAGGTGCGGCACCATACTTCAAGTTCGTCGAGGGCCCTTTGTCGGCGGTTGATAATGGGATCGGGCCTGAAAAAGCTGGTATAGAATGCGGTGTCGTCCGCATAAGGTGCGAGGTTGATGGTCGAAGTGGCCGGTATGGCGGGCAGTGTTGGTAGCTCGCAAACGTAGAAGGGGAAAGAGAGCTAAAATCGCGCCTTGTGGGATGACCGCTTCGAGGCGCTGAAGTGATAAGCGTACGCCGTCAAGTTTAATTCGAAAAGATCTATTGTCGAGAAAGGACGCGACCAGCCTCACGAGAGATATGTGGGAGGGTCCCGGTCCAACCTGGGCGGTTGTTTGGGCGCTCCGTTTGGCCTTTTTGTGGGTGACAGTCGTGAAGGGGTTGGTGGATTCTTCTGCGGTTATGCCGCTAATTCCGTTGAAGTTCGGGCAAAATTTTGCAAAATATCCTCCTGGCATCCTTGGCGAGCTACCGCCATGATGCCATTCGCTTGCTTTCGGGCCAGCCCCGGTTCTCCACCGCATCAGGGAGAAAGGCAATATCTCCTAATGGTAGTTTCATTGTCTGAGAAAAGCCTAGCCTAGTCTTTTTGGCTTTGCGGAGTACAGGGTCTGAAACCCACGCCTCCTTCATCTGGCTGGATGACCTGGGTCATGGCTTTGGATTTTGGGATTTGCTCCCTTAGATGTAGCTTACAAGCTAGTAGGGCTCGAATCATGTTTACTCGTTTTCGCGTATGCTAACTCTGGCGTCGGTTTTTTTTTTTATTAAATAACATAAAAAATTTTTTGTACAAAATACACAAAAATTTTAACGCAAGTCCACGTTCAAGTCCGCGCTTGTTCCTCCTAGTGGTTTGGTCATCTTTGTGGGTGGCGGTGGTCCGTATTTTCTTCTTCTTCTGCTTTTTCCTTTCTAATTCTTGGAGGGAGGCCTGAAATAAAAATATCGAAGGTCGGGAGTGTGGGAAGGTCTGTGGGGTTGGTTGTGGTCGTGGTTTAAGCGGGGGGCAGCAGGATCAGCTTGGGTCTCTTGCACCGCAGGAAATCTTCGAGTTGGTAGTTTCCCAACTCGCGAATTAACGGGTTTTCGGAGGAGTTCAGGCTGTCGTAGAACTTTATTGCCATGGCTCGGATAAAGTCCATGATGGGCTCCGTGTTGGAGTCCTCCTGCAGCTTCGCACATTTGACGCACCATTTGGTTTTCATGGCACGTCGAAGGGCTACGTTTAGGGTCGTCTGGAGTTGGGCGATGTGGCTTTTGGCCGCATATCCCCAGGCGACCGCAGCGTAAGTCATTGTTGGACAAACTATTGTTTTATACAGAAGAAGCTGGTTTGAAGTTGAGAGGCTGCTGTTGTGGTTGAGGAAGGGGTACAGCGAAGAGGGCAGGAGAAAGGATAGAGCCTTGGGGGACACCTGCTAAGACTCTTTTCGGAGGAGCGGGTTCCCTCAATCTTTATTTGAAATCGCCTGTCCTGAAGGTACGACGCTATCAGGTACACGATAGCTGTCTGGATGTTAGTATTAAAGAGCTTGTGGAGCAGGCCTTGGTGCCAGACCTTGTCGAAAGCCTTTGCGACGTCGAGGAAGAACGCTCCCGTTGCCTGGTTTTTGTTCCAGTTCAACGTGATGTGTTAGGTTAATCTGAGGATTTGGTGTCTCGTGGAGTGGCCTGGGCGAAACCCGAACTGGTCGTCCGGCACTACTTTATTTCGGGCGATGGAGGTATTTAGCCTGCTCAGAATGACTCTTTCAGCTACTTTCCCCAGAGACGAGAGCATGCTAATTGGTCTATATGAATTCGGGTTTTTGGGTTCTGGTTGGGTTTGGCGAGCGTAATCACTTCGGCCACCTTCCACCGGCGAGGGAAATAACCAAGCCTAAACATGCCGTTGATTATGCTGGTAATGGCCAATAGCCCTTGTTTCGGTAGTTCCCTGATCGTACGGTTTGTGATGCCGTCAGGACCGAGGGCCTCTTTTTTTGTTTAGTTTGGACATTACCTGCAAGACTTCAAGGTAGTTGGTCGGGCTGATGGGGTCGATGGTTGTTGGGAGAAGGTATTGGAGTCGGGCCAGGATCTCCTCGTTGATCCTGCGGGTGTGCTCGGGTATGGATGGATCCACGTTTGAGGACCACTGCTGTTCGAGGGTTTCGGTTAGCACCTTTTTCCCGTGAGCTGCGGGCGGTTCCGTATGGTCCATCGAGCGAGGGGATTAGGTTCTTTTGGTTTTTAGAGCCATGACTAGTTTCCAGGCTGAGGGATCTTGGAATGACAGGTCCTCCAGCTTGGTTTTCCAGGTTTCCTGCCGGTGTTTGGCAATGAGCTGTTTCACCGTCGATGCCAGCTTATTGTATTCCAATCTATCCGGGGGGTGGCACGTACTCTGCGCGTGCCTCCTGGCCTGGCTTTTTCGCTTTATGGCATCCTTTATCGCGGTGGGGAGTCTGTTATTAAGGTCGGCAACGTGGCATGGAACCATGGCTAGCTCGTGGGCTTTTGATACCTATTCGTCTAACCTTTCTACGTACCTGTCTAGGTCGTTGGTTATGCGAAGGGCTGGGACGCCGCCTAGCATTTTAGCCATTAGTTTTTTAAATATTTAAATGTTGCCCAGTTGGTTTTGAGAGAACGTCAAGCCCGAAGAAACTCGGCATCCTCTTCCTCCTCCAAAGACGAAGTAGCCAGAACCAACAGATTCAAAAGACTCCAATCTCCGGAGAATTTTGCACCAGCGGTAAAAGTCCTTGTCACTAACGAAGAACAGGACCGGACTTCATCCTCCGTTCCTTCACCTACGAGCACTCAAAGAGGGCAGAGAGAAGCCCCCCTTCGGAGAAAAATACCCCCACTGGTCCTAAGGGACACTGCGAAGTGGCCCTCCATCTGCGGGGAGCTTGACCGACTAGGGATCAAATTCACTAAGCTGAAAAACCTGACAGGCGGATTTGCCATCACGCCTGCCTCCTTCTATGACTATCGCAGAATGCTCCGATTATTCAAGGCAGCGCTGAAACCAGAAGATGGTTTTTATTTCCATCAAATGGCCGACGACAAACCCCTCAAAGTCGTCATCCGCGGCATACCCACCACGATCCTGATGGAAAAGATTAAGGAAGACCTGGCCGCCCAAGTTTTCCAAGTAGACACGGCCGCTAGGAGGCACCGTGGGAGGAATAGGAGACCCCTCCCCCTAATAATGGTTTCCCTCAGGAAGAATGCGGAGTCCAAGCGAATATTCCAGCTGGGCAAGCTGCTGAAAATCAATATCACGATCGAGACTCCCCACCTCAATACAAAAATAGGGCAATGTCACCGCTGCCAGTCCTTTGGACATGCGCAACGCTGCTGCCGCTCGGGAGCCCGCTGCGTCAAATGCGCAGGTAACCACTTGACGTCGGATTGCGTCAAATCTAAAGATACGCCAGCCACCTGTGCAAACTGCGGAGGTAGTCACTTAGCAAACTACCAGGGATTCTCCAGCTACCCCAAGCTGAAAAGGAAACCCACGAGATGGAGCCCCGAATGTCCAAACCTCGAACCAAGATTCCGGCCCCACCGAACAACACCGGAATCCACATACGCCCACAGGACCCAAACCCAGCCGGAGAGGCCCCACGGAAGACGCTCAGGCCGAAATCACACCCGAAGCCCTCTCCTACATCTTACCAAAACTAACGAGGCAAGGCATTAATAGGCCCATAATCGCGAAAGTAATCGCAAACTTCAAGATCACTAGCTGCCCGCAATAAATACCACCTAGCTCCCATGTCAACCCACGCCCCTTCCCAGCATTAAATGGGTACTAGAATAAGGAAAATCCCGAAGATGCTGAGAATGGCGTACTGGAACGCCAACGGCCTGACCAACACCAAGAAGACGGAACTCGCGCACTTTGCCTCCGAGCATGAGCTTGACATAATCCTGATAAATGAGACGCATCTTAAAGCCAGCACGAAAGCCAGGATGTCAAACTATGTCCTATACAGGAATGACCGCACCCGAGCCAGAGGTGGAGGCACCGCGATCTACGTGAGGAGGGCACTCCAACAGTGGGCATAGCCATACAAAACTGCATATAATGCAGGGTGATAAGAAAGTTTGGCATCAATGGACAGCACCAAGAAAATTCTCAAAAACAGAAAAAAAAGGTTTGTACTCCACAATGGTACTTCAAAGCGAAAGATTGCACATCCACAAAATCAAACAGCTCAATTGATTAAAAAAACTGGGTTGATCCCCAGATCCCCCTTTTGGAGTGGCCGCCACAGAGTCCTGACCTGTCGCCCATAGAAAATTTATGGGCAATATTTAAAAAAAAGGTAGCACTTTGTAAAACCAATTCAAAAAAAGCATTAAAACAGGTAATTTTAAAAAAATGGGAGAAAATCAATAAAGATGTTTGTTATAAATAAGTTGCTACCATGCCTGATCGGCTTTAGGGCCGATAAAGCGTCATTAGGGCAAAAGGTGGTGCCACAAAATATTAAATTTTGTTAATAAACACATAGTCTCAATCTATATTTGTAATTTTTTTTATTGAAAACCCTTCAAATTGCCTAAAAATCCATAAATCATAAATATCTACAGGTGGCCAACTTCTTTTGAGCACGACTGTACCTACTGCTCCAGGAACAACGATCAGTCAGGTTAAAAAAATAAATTATCTTCATTCCCAAAGAATTTACTGGCAAAAGTGCAAAGCGTCCCGCAAAGTTTTACAATGCGGAAAATGCCAACAATACGGACACAGTCAAAGAGGATGCCATATCCGAATAGTATGAGCAATCTGCGCCAACTCCCATCCCACGTGGGAGTGTATCCGCATACGATGCAAGATCTCAGCTCTAACCACTTTCCGGGCATGATGGAGATTTTTTCTAAATTATTACTTGTTTCGTTCTGACATACGCGTAACGGATTGGAAAAAATATAAAAATCGATGCAACGAGCACATAAAAATAAATCAAAACATATCAACCATAGAGGATATAGAGAATGCAATTGGGGTGTTCACAAACTCATTAAGAGCAGCATTTGACGAAAGCACGAAAATCACACCCGCCATAGAAAACAACACCGTCGATTTGGAAATCAGAAGATTGAAATCGTTACGAAACAGAGCAAGAAAAGACTGGTTGGAAAACGGAAATGAAAAATCACGAATGCAAAAAACCGTATTTCTGAAGAAATTAAGATGATAGTACATCGAAACAGAAACGAGCAATGGTCCTAGAAAACTGAAAAGCTAAAATTGCAAGACAACTCACTTTGGCAGGTATATAAAACTCTTAAAACTAAGCACAAACCAATACCAAATATAAAACACAAAAACATTATGAGATACTCCGATGAAGATAAAGCCGAAGCGCTGGCAGAAGGTCTTTCTCGAAGCTCACAATAAAACGATAAATCAACCCTCTCCTAAAGATAATGATATTGAACTAACTATTAACGCCCTGAACTCCGTCGAAGCAATTCCAGACTTGGACGAGAAAAGACTAAAAACAACTTCGCAAAGAATCGCGTCAATCATCAAAAGACTGAAGAACAGAAAGGCTCCAGGGCATGACCACATTTCAAATAAACACCTCAAGCACCTTCCGAAGAAAGGTATCTGCCAATTGTACTATATATTCCGTTCCTGCCTGGCAAATTGTTATTTCCCGCGACAATGGAAGATTGGCAAAGTAATTGCCCTCCCAAAGCCCAACAAACCCAAGAAAGAAATTACGAGCTACCGACCGATAAGCCTGCTATCAGCGATAAGCAAGGTGCTAGAAAAAATCGTACTCGAAGAACTAAAAGATCACCTCGAAGAAAAGTGCACGATAATTGATGAACAATTTGGATTCAGGTCGGGACACAACACCACACACCAGGTCACTCGCATAAAGGAAAAAATCATATGGGAACGACACAAAAAGCGCGAGACGGGCATGGTTTTATTAGACTTGGAGAAAGCCTTCGACGTAGTAAACCATGATGCACTCATACACAAGCTGGTCGAGCAAGTAAAGGCACCAATAAACTTAATACGAATTATCGCCAATTATCTACAGGGCAGAAAGTTTTACGTAAACATAAACGGAAGTAAATCCCAAACACAAAATGTCCCAGCCGGCGTACCGCAAGGATCCTTACTAGGGCCGATATTGTTCTGTATCTTCCTCAACGATATACCACGGCACCTCAACACAACCTTGGCTGTTTACGCCGATGACACTGCCATCATTGCACACGCAAAAAGAGACAACCGCATAGTCACGTACCTCGAAAGACACCTGGCACTAATAATCTCGTATTTCAAAGACTGGAAGTTGAAGTTAAACGTGCAAAAAACCGAGGCCATTCTGTTTTCGCGCAAATTACGCAAAACTCAGGGAATAATGGTTGAAAACCAACTCGTGAAGTGGAAAAAAGAAGTTAAATATCTTGGTACGATCTTAGACCACAGATTAACTTTTCAAAAGGAGATTGCAAACCGCATTGCCAAAACAATGTTTTGCATTCAATTCCTATATCCACTCATCGGGCCAAATTCAAAATCGACAAACAAGAAAAGCTTACACTATACAAAACATGCGCACGCAGCGTACTCACGTATAATGCACCAGTATGGGGTGTCGCTGCGCAAAGACATCTTAATGTGTACAAATCACGCAAAACAAGTTTTTGCGAATTATAGGACAATACCCTCGTTACACGACCATCGCCAACATGCATGACGACTGTCAGATCGAACCTATAAAGGACTACATCCAAGATAAAACCAAGAAGCTCGTATCTTCCATGACAAACCACTCGAACCCGCTCATCGCTGCAACCGTGAACTACGAAATCGAGGATCTACCATTCCGTAAAGTGGAAAAATTCCTCAAACAAATATGTTAACTGACCTAAAGCAAATGGTGAAATTTTTGCTTTTATTTGAATTTTTGTATATTTTGTTTTGTTTTGTTTATGTTTTGTTTATTGTACATTTTCTTTCTCCTTTTACTTCCACCATCAGGTTTTTGAAAAATTTACCTGTGACTTTACCTTTCATATCATATTGTAACTAATCATAATCAACCAACTTATTTTTAGCATAGTAGAGGAAGTTCAACTTCATACACTATTACCAACTTATGTATATCTTTTATGTTTTTGTAAATTGATTTTTAACACATCAAATAAATTCTTCTGTCTGTCTGTCTGTCTGTGGCCAAAATCAAGATCATACTTCACAGGATCATTTCTGTAGTTGATTTTTACATACTCAGTATTCTCATATTGAGTAGTAGCAACCATGATGAGGATCAGTAACCTCGCATTCTGAGCGTGAGACGGATTAAATTGTGCTTAACATTTGAGCGCCTTAAATCAACGATGATCGTTCAGCTTTCGGTCAAACCGAAAGAGATGAATGTGTGGTAATCTGAATGGTTTTTTAAATTTAATAAAATAATTTTATAATACTGCAAGTTTTTTTAGAGATAAACCGAATTAGGGCCCAATTGGGAAGGGGGGGCGCTTATGTAATGTCGGAAGCTTATAATGTTATATTATTGCATTTCAGCAGACGATGATCGGCCAATGATTTTTACCTTTGTTTTAGCGTCCAATTGAAATCGTTGAATCAGTGGTATTTTGAGCGATTTTTTGAATTTAATAAAAATAATATTTTAAACTTCAACATTATTTACAGATTCAACTGCAATAAGAAACAATTGATGGAGACGATTATAATGACATAATACTTTTTATGGAATCTTCTGCAAGTTGAAAGCATACGCAAAGAACCTACGTATTACACACCTATTAATGTACGGGTTCTGTAATAGAGGGCACTGCATGAAAAAGCACTTGGTCATGTTCAAAACACCCCTTCCCAATACTATCACAGAATATAGGCCAAAATCAAGATCATACTTCACAGGATCATTTCTGTAGTTGATTTTCACATACTCAGTATTCTCATATTGAGTAGTAGCAACCATGATGAGGATCAGTAACCTCGCATTCTGAGCGTGAGACGGATTAAATTGTGCTTAACATTTGAGCGCCTTAAATCAACGATGATCGTTCAGCTTTCGGTCAAACCGAAAGAGATGAATGTGGTAATCTGAATGGTTTTTAAATTTAATAAAAAAAATTTTATAATACTGCAAGTTTTTTAGAGATAAACCGAATTAAGGAGCAATTGCAAAGTGGGGGCGTTTATGTAATGTCCGTAAGCTTATAATGTTATATTATTACATTTCAGCAGATGATGATCGGCCAATGATGATCCATTGTTTTAGCGTCCAATTGATCTCGTTGAATCTGTGGTATTTTGAGCGATTTTTTGAATTTAATAAAAATAATATTCTAAACTTCAACATTATTTGCTGATTCAACTGCAATAAGAATCAATTGATTGAGACGGTTATAATGACATAATCTTTTTTGTGGAATCTTCTGCAAGTTGAAAACATACGCAAAGAACCTACGTATTACACACCTATTAATGTACGGGTTCTGTAATAGAGGGCACTACATGAAAAAAGCACTTGGTCATGTTCAAAACACCCCTTCCCAATACTATCACAGAATATAGGCCAAAATCAAGATCATACTTCACAGGATCATTTCTGTAGTTGATTTTCACATACTCAGTATTCTCATATTGAGTAGTAGCAACCATGATGAGGATCAGTAACCTCGCATTCTGAGCGTGAGACGGATTAAATTGTGCTTAACATTTGAGCACCTTAAATCAACGATGATCGTTCAGCTTTCGGTCAAACCGAAAGAGATGAATGTGGTAATCTGAATGGTTTTTAAATTTAATAAAATAATTTTATAATACTGCAAGTTTTTTAGAGATAAACCGAATTAAGGAGCAATTGCAAAGTGGGGGGCGTTTATGTAATGTCCGTAAGCTTATAATGTTATATTATTACATTTCAGCAGATGATGATCGGCCAATGATGATCCATTGTTTTAGCGTCCAATTGATCTTGTTGAATCTGTGGTATTTTGAGCGATTTTTGAATTTAATAAAATAATATTCTAAACTTCAACATTATTTGCAGATTCAACTGCAATCAGAATCAATTGATTGAGACGGTTATAATGACATAATCTTTTGTGGAATCTTCTGCAAGTTGAAAACATACGCAAAGAACCTACGTATTACACACCTATTAATGTACGGGTTCTGTAATAGAGGGCACTACATGAAAAAGCACTTGGTCATGTTCAAAACACCCCTTCCCAATACTATCACAGAATATAGGCCAAAATCAAGATCATACTTCACAGGATCATTTCTGTAGTTGATTTTCACATACTCAGTATTCTCATATTGAGTAGTAGCAACCATGATGAGGATCAGTAACCTCGCATTCTGAGCGTGAGACGGATTAAATTGTGCTTAACATTTGAGCACCTTAAATCAACGATGATCGTTCAGCTTTCGGTCAAACCGAAAGAGATGAATGTGGTAATCTGAATGGTTTTAAATTTAATAAAAATAATTATATAATACTGCAAGTTTTTTTAGAGATAAACCGAATTAGGGCCCAATTGGGAAGGGGGGGGCGCTTATGTAATGTCGGAAGCTTATAATGTTATATTATTGCATTTCAGCAGACGATGATCGGCCAATGATGATCCATTGTTTTAGCGTCCAATTGATCTTGTTGAATCTGTGGTATTTTGAGCGATTTTTTGAATTTAATAAAAATAATATTTTAAACTTCAACATTATTTACAGATTCAACTGCAATAAGAAACAATTGATGGAGACGATTATAATGACATAATACTTTTTATGGAATCTTCTGCAAGTTGAAAGCATACGCAAAGAACCTACGTATTACACACCTATTAATGTACGGGTTCTGTAATAGAGGGCACTGCATGAAAAAGCACTTGGTCATGTTCAAAACACCCCTTCCCAATACTATCACAGAATATAGGCCAAAATCAAGATCATACTTCACAGGATCATTTCTGTAGTTGATTTTCACATACTCAGTATTCTCATATTGAGTAGTAGCAACCATGATGAGGATCAGTAACCTCGCATTCTGAGCGTGAGACGGATTAAATTGTGCTTAACATTTGAGCACCTTAAATCAACGATGATCGTTCAGCTTTCGGTCAAACCGAAAGAGATGAATGTGGTAATCTGAATGGTTTTTAAATTTAATAAAAATAATTTTATAATACTGCAAGTTTTTTTAGAGATAAACCGAATTAGGGCCCAATTGGAAAGGGGGGGGCGCTTATGTAATGTCCGGAAGCTTATAATGTTATATTATTGCATTTCAGCAGACGATGATCGGCCAATGATGATCCTTTGTTTTAGCGTCCAATTGATCTCGTTGAATCTGTGGTATTTTGAGCGATTTTTGAATTTAATAAAATAATATTCTAAACTTCAACATTATTTGCAGATTCAACTGCAATCAAAAATCAATTGATTGAGACGGTTATAATGACATAATCTTTTATGGAATCTTCTGCAAGTTGAAAGCATACGCAAAGAACCTACGTATTACACACCTATTAATGTACGGGTTCTGTAATAGAGGGCACTGCATGAAAAAGCACTTGGTCATGTTCAAAACACCCCTTCCCAATACTATCACAGAATATAGGCCAAAATCAAGATCATACTTCACAGGATCATTTCTGTAGTTGATTTTCACATACTCAGTATTCTCATATTGAGTAGTAGCAACCATGATGAGGATCAGTAACCTCCCATTCTGAGCGTGAGACGGATTAAATTGTGCTTAACATTTGAGCGCCTTAAATCAACGATGATCGTTCAGCTTTCGGTCAAACCGAAAGAGATGAATGTGGTAATCTGAATGGTTTTTAAATTTAATAAAAATAATTTTATAATGCTGCAAGTTTTTTTAGAGATAAACCGAATTAGGGCCCAATTGGGAAGGGGGGGCGCTTATGTAATGTCGGAAGCTTATAATGTTATATTATTGCATTTCAGCAGATGATGATCGGCCAATGATGATCCATTGTTTTAGCGTCCAATTGATCTCGTTGAATCTGTGGTATTTTGAGCGATTTTTGAATTTAATAAAATAATATTCTAAACTTCAACATTATTTGCAGATTCAACTGCAATCAGAATCAATTGATTGAGACGGTTATAATGACATAATCTTTTATGGAATCTTCTGCAAGTTGAAAACATACGCAAAGAACCTACGTATTACACACCTATTAATGTACGGGTTCTGTAATAGAGGGCACTGCATGAAAAAGCACTTGGTCATGTTCAAAACACCCCTTCCCAATACTATCACAGAATATAGGCCAAAATCAAGATCATACTTCACAGGATCATTTCTGTAGTTGATTTTCACATACTCAGTATTCTCATATTGAGTAGTAGCAACCATGATGAGGATCAGTAACCTCGCATTCTGAGCGTGAGACGGATTAAATTGTGCTTAACATTTGAGCGCCTTAAATCAACGATGATCGTTCAGCTTTCGGTCAAACCGAAAGAGATGAATGTGGTAATCTGAATGGTTTTTAAATTTAATAAAATAATTTTATAATACTGCAAGTTTTTTAGAGATAAACCGAATTAAGGAGCAATTGCAAAGGGGGGCGTTTATGTAATGTCCGTAAGCTTATAATGTTATATTATTGCATTTCAGCAGACGATGATCGGCCAATGATGATCCATTGTTTTAGCGTCCAATTGATCTTGTTGAATCTGTGGTATTTTGAGCGATTTTTGAATTTAATAAAATAATATTCTAAACTTCAACATTATTTGCAGATTCAACTGCAATCAGAATCAATTGATGGAGACGATTATAATGACATAATTTTTTTATGGAATCTTCTGCAAGTTGAAAGCATACGCAAAGAACCTACGTATTACACACCTATTAATGTACGGGTTCTGTAATAGAGGGCACTGCATGAAAAAGCACTTGGTCATGTTCAAAACACCCCTTCCCAATACTATCACAGAATATAGGCCAAAATCAAGATCATACTTCACAGGATCATTTCTGTAGTTGATTTTCACATACTCAGTATTCTCATATTGAGTAGTAGCAACCATGATGAGGATCAGTAACCTCGCATTCTGAGCGTGAGACGGATTAAATTGTGCTTAACATTTGAGCGCCTTAAATCAACGATGATCGTTCAGCTTTCGGTCAAACCGAAAGAGATGAATGTGGTAATCTGAATGGTTTTTAAATTTAATAAAATAATTTTATAATACTGCAAGTTTTTTTAGAGATAAACCGAATTAGGGCCCAATTGGGAAGGGGGGGCGCTTATGTAATGTCGGAAGCTTATAATGTTATATTATTGCATTTCAGCAGACGATGATCGGCCAATGATGATCCTTTGTTTTAGCGTCCAATTGATCTCGTTGAATCTGTGGTATTTTGAGCGATTTTTTGAATTTAATAAAATAATATTCTAAACTTCAACATTATTTGCAGATTCAACTGCAATCAGAATCAATTGATTGAGACGGTTATAATGACATAATTTTTTTATGGAATCTTCTGCAAGTTGAAAGCATACGCAAAGAACCTACGTATTACACACCTATTAATGTACGGGTTCTGTAATAGAGGGCACTACATGAAAAAAGCACTTGGTCATGTTCAAAACACCCCTTCCCAATACTATCACAGAATATAGGCCAAAATCAAGATCATACTTCACAGGATCATTTCTGTAGTTGATTTTCACATACTCAGTATTCTCATATTGAGTAGTAGCAACCATGATGAGGATCAGTAACCTCGCATTCTGAGCGTGAGACGGATTAAATTGTGCTTAACATTTGAGCACCTTAAATCAACGATGATCGTTCAGCTTTCGGTCAAACCGAAAGAGATGAATTTTGGTAATCTGAATGGTTTTTAAATTTAAAAAATAATTTTATAATACTGCAAGTTTTTTAGAGATAAACCGAATTAAGGAGCAATTGCAAAGTGGGGGGCGTTTATGTAATGTCCGTAAGCTTATAATGTTATATTATTACATTTCAGCAGATGATGATCGGCCAATGATGATCCATTGTTTTAGCGTCCAATTGATCTTGTTGAATCTGTGGTATTTTGAGCGATTTTTTGAATTTAATAAAAATAATATTCTAAACTTCAACATTATTTGCAGATTCAACTGCAATCAGAATCAATTGATTGAGACGGTTATAATGACATAATCTTTTTTGTGGAATCTTCTGCAAGTTGAAAACATACGCAAAGAACCTACGTATTACACACCTATTAATGTACGGGTTCTGTAATAGAGGGCACTGCATGAAAAAGCACTTGGTCATGTTCAAAACACCCCTTCCCAATACTATCACAGAATATAGGCCAAAATCAAGATCATACTTCACAGGATCATTTCTGTAGTTGATTTTCACATACTCAGTATTCTCATATTGAGTAGTAGCAACCATGATGAGGATCAGTAACCTCGCATTCTGAGCGTGAGACGGATTAAATTGTGCTTAACATTTGAGCGCCTTAAATCAACGATGATCGTTCAGCTTTCGGTCAAACCGAAAGAGATGAATGTGTGGTAATCTGAATGGTTTTTTAAATTTAATAAAAATAATTTTATAATACTGCAAGTTTTTTTAGAGATAAACCGAATTAAGGACCAATTGCGAAGGGGGGGGCGCTTATGTAATGTCCGGAAGCTTATAATGTTATATTATTGCATTTCAGCAGACGATGATCGGCCAATGATGATCCTTTGTTTTAGCGTCCAATTGATCTCGTTGAATCTGTGGTATTTTGAGCGATTTTTTGAATTTAATAAAAATAATATTCTAAACTTCAACATTATTTGCAGATTCAACTGCAATCAGAATCAATTGATTGAGACGGTTATAATGACATAATCTTTTTTGTGGAATCTTCTGCAAGTTGAAAACATACGCAAAGAACCTACGTATTACACACCTATTAATGTACGGGTTCTGTAATAGAGGGCACTACATGAAAAAAGCACATGGTCATGTTCAAAACACCCCTTCCCAATACTATCACAGAATATAGGCCAAAATCAAGATCATACTTCACAGGATCATTTCTGTAGTTGATTTTCACATACTCAGTATTCTCATATTGAGTAGTAGCAACCATGATGAGGATCAGTAACCTCGCATTCTGAGCGTGAGACGGATTAAATTGTGCTTAACATTTGAGCGCCTTAAATCAACGATGATCGTTCAGCTTTCGGTCAAACCGAAAGAGATGAATGTGTGGTAATCTGAATGGTTTTTTAAATTTAATAAAAATAATTTTATAATACTGCAAGTTTTTTTAGAGATAAACCGAATTAAGGCCCAATTGGGAAGGGGGGGGGCGCTTATGTAATGTCGGAAGCTTATAATGTTATATTATTGCATTTCAGCAGATGATGATCGGCCAATGATGATCCTTTGTTTTAGCGTCCAATTGATCTCGTTGAATCAGTGGTATTTTGAGCGATTTTTTTGAATTTAATAAAAATAATATTCTAAACTTCAACATTATTTGCAGATTCAACTGCAATCAGAATCAATTGATTGAGACGGTTATAATGACATAATCTTTTTTGTGGAATCTTCTGCAAGTTGAAAACATACGCAAAGAACCTACGTATTACACACCTATTAATGTACGGGTTCTGTAATAGAGGGCACTGCATGAAAAACGCACCTGGTCATATTCAAAACACCCCTTCCCAATACTATCACAGAATATAGGCCAAAATCAAGATCATACTTCACAGGATCATTTCTGTAGTTGATTTTCACATACTCAGTATTCTCATATTGAGTAGTAGCAACCATGATGAGGATCAGTAACCTCGCATTCTGAGCGTGAGACGGATTAAATTGTGCTTAACATTTGAGCGCCTTAAATCAACGATGATCGTTCAGCTTTCGGTCAAACCGAAAGAGATGAATGTGTGGTAATCTGAGTGGTTTTTTAAATTTAATAAAAATAATTATATAATACTGCAAGTTTTTTTAGAGATAAACCGAATTAAGGCCCTATTGGGAAGGGGGGGGGGCGCGCTTATGTAATGTCGGAAGCTTATCTTAATATATATATTTCTTCTGTGCGTGTGTATGTGCTTAAACTCCCTCCTAAACGGCTAAACCGATTTTAATTAAATTTTGTGTGTCTTTTCAGGTATATTCGAGAATGGTTTAGATTTAAAATTCGGTTCAATTTAAATTGTTTATTGTTAATTATTTCTAAATTGTTGTTGATTTTGGAAAGTTTTACATTGTACCCTGTATATTAATATATTTTACGGTTCAGCGGAAATTCCAGATCCGAATGTTGATCAAGAATTATTTGACATTGTCACTACTAATATGATCCATGTGGTACTCTAAACATGATGTCACCATGTATGGATAATGGAAAATGTACGAAACGTTTTCCAAAACCATGTCAAACTGATACTATCACCAATATTGACAGTTATCCATCTTACTGGAGTAGAGACGTAGACAATGGTGGTCAATCCTATGAATTGCGTCTGTCAAACGGTGTAAGAGTATATATTGATAATCGCTGGGTAGTTCCATATTCTCCATTGCTGTGCAAAACCTATAAAGCGCACATAAACGTTGAACTATGCAGTTCTGTGAAGTCTATCAAATACATTTGTAAGTATGTTCACAAGGGCAGTGATAAAGCTATATTCGCTGTTCAAAATGTAAACGACAATGACGAAATAACATGTTATCAAATGAGGCGATACGTAAGTAGCAACGAAGCTATTTGGCGCATTTTTACGTTTCCTATACATGAAAGGGATCCTGCTGTTATACATTTGGCTGTGCATCTTGAAAACGGACAGCGTGTTTACTTTACAGAAGAAACTGCACTACAACAAGCTTTAATGGCTCCAAAAACAACTCTTACTGAATTTTTCAACCTTTGTAGTAGACAAGATGTTGTTGGTCAATTCGCAAAGACATTAATGTATACTGATGTTCCTAAATTTTTTACATGGAATAAACAATCGAAAAATTGGGAACCGCGGAAACGAGGCATTCCAGTCCCAGGATTCGCCAACATGTTCATGACAAATACTTTAGGTCGATTATATACAGTTCATCCTAAGCAACGCGAATGTTTTTTTTTGCGTTTGTTATTGGTTAACGTTCCCGGACCGACATCTTTCCAATATTTGCGAAAAGTCAATGGTACTTTGTACGGCACTTTCTTCGATGCGTGTCGTAAGTTACATTTATTGGAAGATGATAACCATTGGGATCTCACACTTGCAGATGCAGCACTGAGCTCATCTCCACAACAAATTCGTCAATTATTTTCAATAATATTAACAACGTGTTTTCCATCTGAAGCATCGGTTCTGTGGAACAAATATAAAGGCTCAATGAGTGAGGATATTTTGCATCGGATTAGAATTACTAATCAAAATATCGAATTCTCTGAAGAAATATATAACGAGTCATTAATAATGATTGAGGATATTTGTATTCTTATTTCGAACATGCCGCTCATCCATTTCGGCATGCCAGCGCCGAACCGCCCAACAGTAGATATCATCAACAGCGATGTTCAACGTGAACACCAGTTCGATAAAACTTCCTTGGCTACTTTTGTTGCTAATAATGAACAATTGCTTACTGCTGAGCAACGAAATGTATATGATCAAATTAACGTATCTATTGCAGCACAACAAGGTGGATTCTTTTTTTTGGACGCACCAGGTGGCACTGGTAAAACATTCCTCATCTCATTGATACTTGCGCGCATTCGATCACAAAATTATATTGCATTGGCCATTGCTTCATCAGGAATTGCAGCAACGTTACTTGATGGTGGACGGACTGGCATTCAGCACTTAAATTACCTTTGAATGTTCATACAAATCCCGAAGCAATGTGTAACATAAAGAAGCATTCAGGCATGGCTGAAGTTTTGAGAAAATGCAAAATTATCATTTGAGATGAATGTACCATGGCCCACAAGCATTCACTTGAAGCTCTCGACAGGTCCCTCAAAGATATCAAGGATAATACTAGGCTTTTCGGTGGTGCTCTATTGCTGCTCTCTGGTGATTTTAGACAAACATTACCAGTTATTCCACGTGCGACATATGCAGACGAAATAAACGCATGTTTAAAAGAATCTTATCTATGGGGAAGTGTTAGTAAATTATGCCTTACTATTAATATGCGCGTTCAACTTCAAAATGATCCATTAGCGTCAGGATTCTCTGAACAATTGTTAGATATTGGCAATGGTAAAATTCAATTGTATGAAGATACACAATATATTCGACTTCCAGAGAATTTTTGCAACGTGGTGGCTACCAAAGATGAGTTAATAGAAAGTATCTTTCCAGATTTGAGACATAATGTTATATTATTACATTTCAGCGATGATGATCGGCCAATGATGATCCTTTGTTTTAGCGTCCAATTGATCTGTTGAATCTGTGGTATTTTGAGCGATTTTTGAATTTAATAAAATAATATTCTAAACTTCAACATTATTTGCGATTCAACTGCAATCAGAATCAATTGATTGAGACGGTTATAATGACATAATTTTTATGGAATCTTCTGCAAGTTGAAAACATACGCAAAGAACCTACGTATTACACACCTATTAATGTACGGGTTCTGTAATAGAGGGCACTACATGAAAAAGCACTTGGTCATGTTCAAAACACCTTCCCAATACTATCACAGAATATAGGCCAAAATCGGATCGATACTACGGGTATTTCTGAGCGATTATTAATTTAATAAATTAGTTTAACTTATACTAGTGTAAAACGATTAGTGTCAATGATTGGTAATATGCATTAATAGTGTTAAGTTAAATAGTGAAAACAACGAAATTTAAAATGAGTGAGCCAAATATTAACGATAAGATGATGGATGGACGTGCTAACGAAACCAAGAACAATCGCACATGGATAACGAAATGTTCCAAAAAATAAGAAGTTACTAACCCAATTCCAACGTCAGTTGTACTTGCAAATAAGTATGCCGCCCTGGCAAAACTAAAAGCACGCAAAACCTCGACACTACCGAAAACGCTATGGATACGCAAGATGCCGAGACCACGACAACAACAACCAAGGACACCCACCAAAACCTCAGAAAACCACAAAACCTCCGCCAATAATTATAGCGTGCGATGTCAACAATCAATCGCAATTCAGGAAAAAGTAAGTACGTTTGCAACAAAAGGATTCCAAATATCCTATCGCACTAACACGGTGGCAGTTTAACTCAACGATAAAACGAGTACGAACTGCTACCGCTGATTATAAAACAAACTCGTGGAGCTACACATACACTCCACGCGATGAAAAACGCACGGGTTTGTCTTAAAAGGGCTGCCCAACGATGCAACCATAGCCGAAATCAAAGAAGAACTGAACGCTAAGGGAATGCCGACAACCAATATTTACAAAATGAACGGAACACAAGCGACGGCATTCCTAGAAGAAGATGGAACGAAACTAAGTGCATCAACCAAAACAAAGGTAAGAAAGTTACTAACAAAACCAATTCCAACGTCAGTTGTACTTGCAAATAAGTATGCCGCCCTGGCAAAACTAAAAGCACGCAAAACCTCGACACTACCGAAAACGCTATGGATACGCAAGATGCCGAGACCACGACAAAAAAACAACCAAGGACACCCCACCAAAACCTCAGAAAACCACAAAACCTCCGCCAATAATTATAGCGTGCGATGTCAACAATCAATCGCAATTCAGGAAAAAAGTAAGTACGTTTGCAACAAAAGGATTCCAAATATCCTATCGCACTAACACGGTGGCAGTTTATCTCAACGATAAAGACGAGTACGAACTGCTACTCGCTGATTATAAAAACAAACTCGTGGAGCATCACACATACACTCCACGCGATGAAAAACGCACGGGTTTGTCTTAAAAGGGCTGCCCAACGATGCAACCATAGCCGAAATCAAAGAAGAACTGAACGCTAAGGGAATGCCGACAACCAATATTTACAAAATGAACGGAACACAAGCGACGGCATTCCTAGTAATTACCCATAATTCGATAACAGAAAAAACCTTAAACGCTACAGTCAGCACCTTATTGGATGCCAGAGTGCGATGGGAGCGACACTACAACAACAAAAGAATCATTCAATGCCATCGCTGCCAAGAATGGGGCCACGCAACCGCCAATTGCAGAAGAGCAATCCGGTGCTTAAAATGTGCGGACGGCCATGGAACGAAAGAATGCAAACGACCAGTCACGGATCCGGCAACGTGTGCAAATTGCCGAGGCAGCCACCCTGCTAACAGCACAACCTGCCCAATTTACATCAGAAAAATAAAACAATTGGACGAAAACAGAACGCCGAGAGGCCCCCCTCAAACCTACGTACCAACATACCGGCCGGCTCCCCTTCCCACGTCGTCGCCATGGCAGATGGCGCGCCCAACCCGACAACGCAAACCGCGCCGGCACCGATCCACTGCACCGGTGCTTTTCCACCACCTCCGTACACCAAGAGGTCTCAGCACGTCAGTACCACAGCAGATGACCCCACCAACGCCAATGCCAGCCAAACCAAACAAAACAAACCGAGGAGAGGAAAGACCAAGCATGGGAGACGCATTTGCGGAATTTGCCCAAGTATGCGAAGAGATAAATCAGCAAACCGACATCGAGGAGATGCTAAGAGCCCTCAAGGACTACAACGACCTGCTCAAAAGCTGTAATACGAAAACGGAACGATTCACAGCAACACTGAAATTCTTTTCCAATATCAACTCTTATGGGTGCTAAGCTCAAAGTAAATTTATGGAACGCTAACGGGATAAGTAACAAAATTTTGGAACTTAAAAATTATTTATTTAAAAAAAATATTGACATCATGCTAATTACAGAGACTAAATTAACCGAAAACAGAACCCTCAAGGTCCAGGGATACTCCGTCCACCGTCAGGATAGGGGCGGCCACGGAGCGGGAGGCGTAGCGGCAATAATACGAAACGACATACCCCACAAACGAATCAACATCATCCCAGGTAATAGTATGGAAGTCTTGGGAATCAAACTCCAACACGACACTACAATAGTAATAGCCTACAATAGACCGACCAATCATCTCACACATCACGACCTAGACACGCTGTTCGGATTGGACGGCAGGTGCTAGTGGCTGGCGACTTCAACGCCAAGCATCCAAACTGGAACTGCCACCAAACCAATCCGAACGGTAATTCATTACTAAACTTTTGCCTACACAGAAACATTCAAATCCTACACACAGCCGCACACACTCATCACCCAACGAACAACACGACCGCGACCACGATCGATCTCCTGCTAAACAAAAACATCAATAACATCACCACACCTACAGTAAAACACAAACTCATGTCAGACCATAACATAGTTCAATTTTTCCTCAAATCCACCTCCCGCAACCGTTCATGCAATTACATCACAAGTTTCAAAGACACAGACTGGTCCAGGTTTCGACGAAGGCTCGACGAACTCATCACCATAAATCCCAACATCACAGACGAAAACACAATAGACACAGAAATACAAACACTCACATCGATCATCACCAAAGCCAAAGCCGAAAACTCTAAAACCTTCACTCCGAAAACAATAGGGACATCTTCCCAGATGACATCCAACAGTTGATCCGAGAGAGGAATAGGAGTCGTAAGCTTTGGCAACAAACAGCAAACGAATACCACAAACTTCAAATGTCAAATCTTAACACAGAAATCAATTCCAAAATAAAACTCCACAGAAATAAAACCTGGGAAGACCTTCTGTCGACCCTGCGTCCTTCAGACAATTCCCTCTGGAAACTCACGAAACAACTGCGCAAAGCGCACGAACCAATACCGGCCCTGCGCGAAAACACGTCCGTAGCCATGACCGATGCTCAAAAAGCAGAAGTCTTGGCTAACACATTTCAAAAAATCCACACGCTTCACGATACCGACACTCCACAACAAATTCTAATAAAAAACGCCGTCACTTCATTCTCAAACCAATCATGTCACATTCCGACCAATAACCTCAAAACTCTACTCACAAATCCTACAGAAATTCACAAACTTCTAAAATCACTGCCGAACAACAAAGCGCCAGGGCCGGACAAAATCGAAAACAAAATCTTAAAAACCTCTCGCAAAGCCACCGTCCAATTAAATTACATCATCAACGCTATTCTCAAGCTACAATACTTCCCAACAGCCTGGAAACAAGGCCTAACAATTCCGATTCGCAAACCCAACAAAGACCCCAGTCAACCCCTCAGCTACAGGCCAATCACTTTGCTCAACGGAATGGCCAAACTTACCGAAAAAATAATTCTACTCCGATTGGAGAAGGAACAAAAACAATTGGACATCACGAACCCGTATCAATTCGGATTCACAGCGGGTCTTAACACGACCATGCAAGTGGCCCGAATTGTCAACGACGTGATCGGACAATTCAACAAAGATAAAGTCACCGTCATGACATTATTAGACATCGAAAAGCCTTCGACAGAACCTGGACCGACGGACTAATATACAAAATGATACAATACAACTTCAGCAAACACATTACTAAACTCATACACTCCTACCTCACGGGCAGATCGATCGCGGTCAAGGTTAACGCAACCATATCCACAATCAAAAACATCGAAGTTGGAGTTCCCCAAGGCTCCGTACTAGCCCCGAAACTCTTTAACATCTTCATCAACGACATCCCCACTTTCGCTAAAACAAAAATCGCCCTGTACGCCGACGACACCGCGATCTATGCGCACTCGTTCAGCGCACAGGTCGCGACCAAACAGACGCAAATACATCTCGATCTCATCAAACAATACTTCGACGACTGGAAGATTCGATTGAACGCCGGTAAGACGGAGACAATAGTCTTCGCCAGAAAGCGGACCAATCACCGAGTCTTCCAGAATCTAATACTAGACGGACAGAAAATAATACCCCAACACAACGTGAAATACCTCAGTCACTATGGACTCGCGGTTAAATTTCGACACGCACCTCAAACTACGACGACAGCTGGCCTACGGAGCACAAAACAAGATGTACGCCCTGTTGAAAGCCGGGCAGATGAGTTTCGAAAACAAGCGTACGTTATACAAAGCCGTAATAAGACCGATCATAACGTACGCCTGTCCTGTGTGGGCGGGCGTATCTAAAACACGCTTGAGACCCCTACAGGTATTTCAAAATCGCTGCCTACGCCTCGTTACAGGAGCGGACAGATATACGAGACTGACGACCATTCACGAAGACGCACAAGTAGAGTTTCTCGGAAGCCACATTACAAGGTTATCCGAAAAATTCTACACCCATCAGACACAAAATAGCCCTCTAACAAAAAATATGACTAACGACAAAACCATACGCAAATACAAACTCCCACATCAAACACTACCAAACTTTCAAACCCAAACCCAACCTCCGCACCCCGACAACGACACCTGACATGAACCAGAAATTGCTGCGACGCCTCTGGAAGGAGTACACCTGCACATTGAGGAGAACGCGAGTGAAAACCGGTAGCTTTCCATAAATCTTCTTACGCTAATTTTTATTATTAATTTATTGATTGTTAAGTTTTGCTTTGTTTTGATTGTTTTGTTTTCATATTTTATTTTCATTGTTGCTGTTAGTTTTCCTTCTCCCTGTATATATTTTCTTGCCTTCTTATTGTAAATAGTTCAACAGAAATTCCTACAAGTTGGTTTTTATAACACTTTTCCAACAAAAAACAACGCCAAATTTATACAACGACAACACAAAAACATTTTTGTAAATTTTATTAATTATTGTAAAACCAATCCGGTTCCCCAAATGAAATTTGGAGATATGTGTAATCACGAGGGGCTCCTATTTTGTAAGCAAATTGTAATGTAAGGCCAATCGACACTCACGTCAGCGCCGATTGGTCCAACAAATATTGTAATGATTAATTAATAAAGAATATCTAAATCGTAAATCGTAGTTGATTTTCACATACTCAGTATTCTCATATTGAGTAGTAGCAACCATGATGAGGATCAGTAACCTCGCATTCTGAGCGTGAGACGGATTAAATTGTGCTTAACATTTGAGCGCCCTAAATCAACGATGATCGTTCAGCTTTCGGTCAAACCGAAAGAGATGAATGTGTGGTAATCTGAATGGTTTTTTAAATTTAATAAAAATAATTATATAATACTGCAAGTTTTTTAGAGATAAACCGAATTAAAGGGGCAATTGCAAAGTGGGGGCGTTTATGTAATGTCGGAAGCTTATAATGTTATATTATTGCATTTCAGCAGACGATGATCGGCCAATGATTTTTAGTTTTGTTTTATCGTCCAATTGAAATCGTTGAATCAGTGGTATTTTGAGCGATTTTTTGAATTTAATAATAGTTATTTATGGGACAAGTGAGTAATGATATTTTTTATCCACGAACGGAAAGTTTAGCACACGAGGCGAAGCCGAGTGTGCTATCTTCCGTAAGTGGATAAAAATATCTTTACTCAAGAGTGGCATATAACATTTTATCCAAAACCTGCAAGTAAAATGAAAATTTCAAAATTAAAATTTGAAATTTATAATTTTGTTTCTTATTATATTGCTTGCTTGTGACAGTAATCAATTTGACATTCTAGATTTCTGGTCGAGTTTTAATAAAATGATGCGATTTTATAGCATAGATTGCTTTGATTTTCATCGTAACTAAGTCATTGTTATGTAACTAATGACGCTAGTGTCAGTCTTGTAGTTCAATGATATTGTAATTTTTCTTTATATGGTAATTATTATTAATTAAAATAAATATTTGTGCAATGGAAACAATATATGTACCTGAGTGCATCAAGGAAGCAGCAAAAGATGTAACCTACAACTTATTACCATTGAAATCTATCAGAAAATACGAACAAGAGTTCCAAAAATTCAATAATTGGCGAACAGAAAAAGATGTTCGCGGAATTAATGAAGAAATCATGCTTGCTTATTTTTTCGGTTTGGCAAAAACATAAAATATCATCTTTGTGCAGTAGGTATTCAATGTTCAAGTCTAGTTAATTCTGGAGGTGATTTAATGACTCTTAAACGTCATGGTGGCTGGAGATCTTCTAGTATCGCTGAAAGTTATGTCGAAGATTCAGTGTCCAATAAAATTGATATTGCACAGAAAATTCAGGGAATTAAATCAACCACATCAACGATGGAAAATATACATAATATAATTAATAATGCAGAATTGAACGTGTCTGACGATTCTATTGGAACAGTTCTTAAGAATTCTGCGTTATCAGCAGGTGCCATTAATTTTCAGGGAAATGTTGGTGTAATTAATTTATATGTTCAACCTCTTTAAATAAATTCTATGAAACTTTATCTCGAAATTATTGTATAGGTAAATTCGATTTCTCGAACTAGAAACATTTTTCACTAGTGAGCAAAAAATCATTTTCGCTCACTAGTGAATAAAAGTCCACTTTGGTTGCTTTGAAACATCAATGTAAAAGTCATTTTACTTGCAGATTTTGGATAAAAATAATATTTTAAACTTCAACATTATTTACAGATTCAACTGCAATAAGAAACAATTCTCAATTCTTTATAATACTGCAAGTTTTTTTTAGAGCTAAACCGAATTAAGGACCAATTGGGAAGGAGAAGAATTTAAATTTTGACTCCAAATAATCAATTAGTTGTATAATTAATTGGGTAAATTAACATTACAATTGCTAATAAATTCCTTAAATCGTTAAGAAATTGTTAAAATTGCAAAGAAATTGCTGGTACTTATACATCAAAATTGTTTAGTGGATTTATATCACTAACGGTAGAACAGAATACTAACTTAAATACCAATACAACCGCACACTCAAGTATTTAAAGAGTAGCAACTGCCACAACAGATTAAAGTAAGAACCGCCAGCACTAGAGCATCAAAACCGTCAAATCTAAACAGACGATTTCACTGAAGTTCAGGAAAGAATTGAACGAATTGACAAGAAAAGTACCTATATGAACGGTTTATGAATGAAGTTTTTTATTATATTAATAATATCATGGGAAATAAGCACTCAAAACAAAACTTATCACGTACCTGGAATCGCTTATCATCAGTAAACAACAAAATGAAAAAGAACTAGAAGATATTAGTATATTGACCGAAACATGGAACAGTACAAATTAGGAAATCTGGGAAAATTATAAAAAAGGACATGCTTAGGAAGACAAGAACGTGGGGAAATGATCAAAGAAAGGATTACCAAAGATTAACAATTAATTAAAAAATTTGCAAGCAGACACACTTAAAACTAAATCAATTAAATGAATCTCGAAGGATATCACAAATTCAAATATAATACATGATATGATGGACCAGTAATCCAATGGGATACGATGCACTAAAATTCTAAAAGCCAATGGAGAACTTATTGATATCAAATGTAAAAAAAACATTATGTGACAAACATATCAATAACACTTAGGAAAATACCAGAGCAACAACGGATGAATAATATCAAATTCAATGCGAACATATATTAGATGTAAGAACTTTGAACTCACTAACGTGGGAAGTGATCACAAATTAGCCTGCAAACTGAGATTACATATGAAAAGGGGAAAGAAGAAATTATAAAAAGAAAATTAATATAGAAGGCCTGAGGATGAAGTATTCAAAATATATATGAAACTACAAAAAGGCTAAAGATTAAAAAACTGGAACAACTGGAATAGATTAAAAATAATACAAAAAGCAACCAAGAAGCATAAAACTAAAACTAACAAGAAAAACAACAGAACACCCTGGTTTACACAGGAAATAAAAGACCTTAGTAATGAGAAAAAGGCTGCTTATTTACATTATAAAAGAACTGAATACAAGAAGATTTCAAAGATATAAAATAATTAGAAATGCGAACAACATGCGAATAAGACAAATTAAGGAAGAATTCTGGGAAAGTTTCACTAAGAATATGGAACATGATCTGACGGGAGCACAAGTGAAAGTGTGGAAAGTGATACGAAATCAAAAGGCCGAAGTGACAGAACTATTTTGCTACAATAAAATTACAAAAAAGCAATGGACAGAATACTTTTAAAAGCTATTTAAGTCCGAAATAACAGCAACCCCGACGGAAGTAAATCTCCCAAATGAAGAGGAAATAAAAATAACAACTGAGGAAATAACGCTAGCACTAAAATTCTTAAAAAATCGCAAAAGTGGGGGAACAGATGAAATCACAAATGAGCAATTAAAATATGGAGGTCAGGCATTAATAGACGAGCTGCAAGTGCTGATACAAAAAATCTTCAATGAACAGGTAATACCATCGGAGTGGAGAACGAGCATAACAATACCCTTATTCAAAAAAGGAGCCAAAACCTGCCCGAAAACTATAGAGGTATAACCTTACTAAACTGCACCCTCAAACTGGTAACAAAGATAATCCTTCAGAAACTAAACACACACATTACTATTAACGAAGAACAATTCGGATTCAGGACAAATGGTCGACTACTGACGCCATTTTTACATTGCGCCAAATCTGTGAAAAATCAATTGAATATAATAAGCCGGCATTTCTATGCTTCGTAGACCTATGCAAAGCTTTTGATCGAGTAAGACTATGCGATGTGTTAAGAATTATGAAGAGAAGAAACGTACCAACTGTAATTATTAATCTAATCAAGAATATTTACACCGATAACACAACAAAGATTAAAGTGGGATGTGAGTATACCGAAGCAATACCAACAACAAAAGGAATTAGACAAGGAGACTCGCTCAGTCCGATGTTATTTAACTTGGTGATGGACGAAATCATAGACTCCATCAAAACAAAAGAAGGATATAAATTGGGCCAAAATAATTTGTTTAGCTCGCCATATGCGTTCGAGGGGAAAAGGAAATGCCTGAGCGACTGTTACACCAATTTGTGGTATATCAAAACCGGCATGGAAGTATCCCAAGAAAAGTGCTACAATATGCAGGTCCAAAGGTATCGGCTATACTAAGCCGGGTCGTCCGCTGGAAAGCTTTTCAGCAGCACCGCCCTTGGGGAAAATTTTCCCGGGAAACCCCCCTTCCGCATTGGTTACTACCCCTTCCCGGCCGGGGGTTTTCGTGAAAAATTTGAAACCGCCTTTTAAGTTTTCCTTCCGTCCGGGGGCCTTTGTCGTGCAAATTTGGTATCGCCTTTGCAAGGCTTCCCATCGCCCGAAGGGAAGTGCACCGGTGGGTTTTTTCCCGGGCCCTCTGCCGGCCAACTTGGTTTCGCCCCCGTTAGCCCCAGGCTCTGGGGTTCACGAAGACCTTCCCTTTGACACCTTCTTCTGGGAACCCCGGTCCAGGGTTTCGGCTATGAATTTGGAAGTCGTTTCTTGGGGTTCCCCTGAATGGGCCCCCCCTTCCCTTTTGGATTGGACAACAGGTTCAAATTCTGTGGTTCCCTTTCCGAGGGACTTCAGGGCGTGTCAGGAACCCTTTTTGCCCGCTTATGCCCTTATCGGTGGGGCCTTTCTTTCCCCTTAGGGTAGGGCCCTCGCTCTTTTTCCCGGTACCCGGCGGTACCGGCGTAGTTGGTAATGGGGCTTTCTTGCAGGAAGTTTTCCGCTTTTGGCCCCTGTTACAGGGCAAATGCCTTTTTTGCCGCCGCCATGGCGTCCTTTGGTGGTTTGATATTCACCCTTTTCTTAATGGGCCCTGTTTAGGTGGGGCCCCTTCTCCTTTGAGGGCCCTTCCCCTCCCACATGTTGTGGTACCCCCGGTTTCGGGGTTTCTTCGGACGGAACTTTTCCGCAATGGCTTCCTCTCTGTGTCCCGATGTTTGACACTTTGGACAAAATGGCCTTTTTTAAATGCCGCCATGTGATGCCCTTCTTCACCGCAGTTCATACACTGCCCGCTTCTATCCGGGCCTTTGCAGTGGGCACCAATATAAAACCCAAAATTCCCAAACACCTGTTCAGGTTGTAGGCGTCCGAGCTTCGCGGACCGTGCACCTGGACCACCCTATTTTCAGGGGCTTAATGCTATTTAATTTGTACGGTGAATATGTCATGCGAAAGACCCTGGAAGGATGGGACAGCGGTTTTACAGTTGGAGGCGAAAAAATAAATAACTTACGATACGCCGATGACACCGCCCTCTTTGCCAATTCTACAGAAGAACTGACCCTGCTAATGCAGAGACTTGAAGACGAAAGCCGCAAATGTGGCTTGACCATTAATAAAGATAAAACAAAGGTACTGATAGTGGACCGTGGCAGGAATAATAACCCGGAAATCCAACAAGTCTCTCACTACGCTGTGGTTAACCAATATATATATTTGGGAGTACTCATCAGCAACGAAGGTGGAAGCACGCAAGAAATAAAGCGGCGCAGCGAAATAGCAAGAAATGCTGTCCGCAGTTTGCAGAGATTATGGAAAGAAAAGAGATCACACTTGCAACTAAGAAATTGATGGTAAAACACTAGTCTTTCCAATAGTACTGTACGGTGCAGAGTCTTGGACGATAAAGATGCAGGACCGTAGAAAGATCGACGCCTTCGAGATGTGGTGCTGGAGAAGAATGCTCCGCATACCATGGACTGCAAGAAGAACGAATGTGTCCATTCTTAAAGAAATTAAAGAACCACAAAGACTATCGCAAACAGTAAGCCAACGAGTACTCAGATACTTTGGACACATAACGAGAGAACGGGATGACGGCCTAGAGAAGCTTATAGTACAGGGAAAGATAGAAGGTACCAGGTCGAGAGGACGTTCCCCGAAGCGTTGGCTGGATCAGGTGAAAGAAGTCAAAAACAACTCCCTTCAACACGCCACTAGAGAGGCGAGCAACAGAAAGAGATGGCTCGAGATAGTGCGACGAGTTGGCAATGGAGAGGCGAAGTGAACGGAAAAAAGGAGCGAAGAAATGATCACGACTCCTCTGCCAAGAGGATAACGAAGACGAAGAAGTGTTACTTTCAGCTTGTCGCACACTGGGTGTTTTTGGGGTTGCCGTAAGGTCCACCGTCTCACTCACCGTTTGCCGTGTCTATTCCGCCGTTTGCTGTGTCTAGCATCCCTACTGGGGCAAGAGAACTTGTTTCTGCTGTTCAGGCTGTCCAACTCTTTAGATCTGGTTTAGCACCAGATCTGTTTTTGCGCCTCCTCAGTGTCCGGCTGAGAAAGGGCCTATGTGTAGTTCACTTCGGTCGGTATCAGTAAACCCTGGGTGGAGGTGCCCATGGCGGCATTCTCGCCACGTTGAGTGCAATTCCGTTTTTTTGTAGCTGTCAGATCAGCGCTTTTATTTTCTCGCACTCTTCCGCGTTCAGGACCGTTGCCGGTGGGCACTCCGCCATAGACTTGAGTTTCTAGATCTGCTCGATGAGATCGTCCATTTGGTCTTCTGCGTGTTTTGCCCACTTTGGTAGTTTTCATATTACCGCAGTCATATTACTGACCGTTTCCTCTTGGGGAGACTGTTCATCCTGATCTTCCAGCAGATAGGCGCATGTGGTTTATCCCCAGCTTCCTGATGAGGTGCCTGACTTTTTTGGCGTCCGAGTCTGTTTTTTGTTGGAGCCGGTCAAGCCTGGCCTCCAATTTCTCCTGCAGCCTCTTGAGGGCGGTCTCGATTTGTGCAGGTCCATCAGGGCAGGGAGCTATTTTTCTCTTCTTCTTCGGCAACGCTCGACTGGATCGTGGCACGTAGGCCACTAGTTGGTCTCTGCGCGCGCCGCCACCTCACTTAGTCGGGTCAGTTTTCTGTACGTCTGTATCCATGACGCACAGTCCAGCGCCGCCTTTTTTACTGCCTCTGCAGTGTTGTGTGGACCCTCAACGCGTCTTCTAGAGCCTTTACTGCTTTTTCCGAGTCCACGGGGGCCGAGTTTCTTCTTGGCCGCTCTTCCTTGCCAGGTTTGGGATGTGCTGGTTATTTTAGAGGCCAATTGGAAAATAGCTGCATTTTTATGCATCGTCAGGTCATCTTATATTATTTTAATACGGACAGTTTTATTTTTAACTTTTTTCTAACACAGAACACCAGCAAATTCGCCACCATTTGTAACTTACGCAATAATAAAACAATTAAATAAATTATGTCTGTATTTTTTCTAAATAATAACCATAAATCTAAATAATAACAAACATAAATCTAAATAATAACAACCATAAATCTAAATAATAACAAACATAAATCTAAATAATAACAAACATAAATAATCACTTTGACCTGGAAAAAAAACTATTTACAAGAAATACTAAACACGAAAAAGCACAAAAAAAGTATTATAAGTAAGTTGGAGACTATCTGTAAGCACCTGTAATTTGTTCCATTGGGCATTAGTAACATTTGCATAATAAGATGTTAATAATTATTGTTCAAGTAACTACTAGAAAAAACTACATAAGAAATACTGCACACTAAAAAACTAACTAAATAAAATACGAAGTACATAATATAAGAAGGTTGGAGACTGTCCATAAGGCACGTCTGATGGTTCCAATGGACAATCTAATAACGTAAGGTCAAACCTAGAGTTCAACAAAAAATTTTCAAGCTTTATAATTATGAATTCAATTTCTGCTTAACTTACATCATCTCGTAAATTGAATTCATTAAATTCAACATTTTGTCCATCTTTGTTGGTATCATTTATCTAGAAATTTTAATAGTTACAAATGTAGCAGAAATATCATTTTTAAAAATACATACAAATAAATTGGGTGCTGAAATTTGTGAATCACAATCATAATGGTTAGTTAGACCATAAACTATTTTATGATTAATTATGTCCAAAAGTAAATCTTGATTAACTATTTGTTCGGTGGTTTTTGGGATACATCCTCCTTGAAATAAATACCTTTGAAAAGATTACACAAATATGTAAAAGTATTAAGAACCTGTTCGATACATTTCTTTTGTATCTTCAGCAACGATTTTTCTAACCACTTGTTTTTTGTTATTATAGAATTTCTTAAGTGACGAAAGAGGCCTACGTCTATCTTCCGAACATGATGAATTATATTCTCCTTCTACTTTACCCCAAGTTGTTACTTTTGATTCAGGTGTTACTCCATCAGTCTTTTTATTTTCAATGATTCGAGAATATTTACTAATGACGGCAAGAAGTTTTTGCTTCTCGGCCGAAGTAAAATTTGGCGTACGAATTTTTAATTTGGCACTTGGATTCTATTAAGATTTTATTATATTGTAAAACATGTATACTATCCATTAATTCATACTAAACTTACCATACAACGACTCATATTGCGCGTTTATAAAACGTTTCGAAAGAAAATAATTAATTTCGCTTCAAATCCAGCATACTGTTGAGGTTAAGTCGCCTTTTGTTGAATTTGAAGTCCCCAAAATAATACTAAAAAAGTTTATTTAAAACAATGTTTTAATTGGAAGATAAGTAATAATTAGTACCTGAATAATTTAATTCTGACCGCTGAAACTCACGATAAAAATATGTATCCAACATACAAGAAATGTATAATGACAGTCATTATGACAGCTCTCAAAACAATCGTGTCCTGTTCATGCGCACGGCAGGGCGTGCACAATGATAATTATTATCTATAGGATGCTACAAAATAATAAGTAATGTAGCAGGTAATGTTACAAATTTTTCCTTTTACGAGTATCTATGAAATAGTTATTTATGCGTCAAGATGCGTGTGTGCCACTTTTTTACGGCCGAAAATATTTCGAGATTTGATTTATGCCCTATTTCTTCACCTAGAGATATCTATAAGATAAATTAACGAAGTACCCAATCACATTTCTGATTGTTTTGTTTTGCTGCTGTTTGATTGGTTACTTCGTTAATTTATCTAATAGATAGATTATCATCATCGTCATCATCAACTGCACGTGTAAGACCGCGGTCTTAGATAGATTATCTAAGAGATATCTCTAGATGAAGAAATCGGCATAATTTTGGAAATACCAACTTGCGGTAAGGCGTCCAAGTGAACGGGGGCCCAAAAAATACTTATAAGTGCCCCCAAAACTTAAATAAAATTTTGGAAAATAAACTTTGTATTATACGTTTAATAATCCAAGATGGCCCAACGGTTTGAAGACCCCAAAAAAAATAGTTAATATTGAACCAAATTAACGTAAATTTATAGGTTTAAAGACTAAAATTTTTTTATTGGTAATTTAAAATTAAACGTTTGTGATTTCGAACTATTTGTGATAAAATTTTGAATTTTAAAATAAAGTTATTTGTTACCCCAAAAAAGTTTGGAACAGAATGAACGTATAATTCGAACTCCGTGTCAAAACACGCCCATCTCAAAATTATTTTTTTGGTAGAGCTGTGTGAGGTTAGACGTTTGCTGTTGCTTAGTAACGATTTTGTAGTTTGTAAAACTCTACATTGCTTATTATTTGAAAATAATAGTTATTTGTGTATTTCGTGCGCGAAATAATGCTTTGGTACACGAGAATGAAAGTGTTTTGGCGAGGCGTCGGCCGAGACAAACCATCATTCGAGAGTACCAAAAGCATTTCGCGCACAAGTTCCACACACTATTTTTTCTATAACTGCAGATTAATACCAAAAAAAGGATTTGATAAAAATTATTTTTCTATATCGTGTTTGTTTGATTTTGGGAACGTGCGCCAAAGTATTTTGCGCACTTCGCGGCGGGCGCAAAATACTTTCTCGCACGATGAATAAATGTCAAATTTTGATCACTGTTATTAATGTGCAAACTTCAATTTTCTGTCCGATTATAGAAAAAATATAGTTAAGGTGATAGCTTTTTTATTTTTGTATGATTTATAATTACGATCAACCATGTTTGTAATTTTTTGCATTTTTAAAAATTTCTTTATAATTTTTTAAAAATTTCTCTAAATTTAAATTTGGCGCTGCTACTACTTATTGAATCATCCCGTACATGAAGAGAGACTATCTCTCTCTTTCATCTATGAATCATCCTATAGATTGTAAATTAGGACCACGTTTGTCGGATTTCATAAATAATTATTTTATCTTATCGTCAACTTTATAATTTCATAATTGAATACTTCAGGTAATAATTGATTATCTTTCTATTAAAAATTGTTGTTTCAAGTAACCTTTTTTAAGCATTTTTTGGTTCAACAAAGGCGACTTAACCTCAAATAATATTCTGGATTGTTTGCAATTTTGTTCACGATGTAAATTTGTGTGTATATTTTGTGATCTAATAACTGAATTGATATGGATTCTTTGGACAATCTTGAGTACTTTTCTGTTTTGTTAGTAAATTTTATAGTCGTAGCTTTAAGTTTTAAGTACTCCGCAAAGTAAGTGCAGGAATATTTTCTGTCTTACTGTTTCTTAATAATTATATATGAATATAAGTGCTAATATTGATTGTAATTAATTTTGTAGGTTTATTTGAGGACGATCATGAAATGGCAGTTGGCAGTGTTCATTACCAAGCCGTTATACCCAGTTTGAAACCATCTTCTCTCGGAAATCAGTGCTCATCCACCGAAGTAATTCTCTGGGAAAGCTTCCTTTCCCAAAAGAGGTCCACAACACCTGAAATCGAGTTAACGACTTGAAAGAAGATGGTTTTACTATCTTTGTTTGCTAGAAAAGTAACGCAAGGAACAATTGGATCACTTCAGCACATCTGTTTGCGGGTGAGTTGTATGTGCATTATTATTGTTTGTAATTTAGTAGGGACATTTTTTTGCGATGCATTTTATCCAAACAAATCACAAACAACTGACCAATTTATATTTAGGTGTATAATAAAAATGAACTAGTGATTAATATAAAAGAAAGGCATCTCTAATTGAAGGACAATTCCTTCGTACTGTGCGTGTGGGTGAAATTTCTGCAAGCTTTAAATTGGATGTTAGCTTAGTTTGACCGCATATTTTAAATTGTAATTAAAATCTGATCCTTAATCAAGATGAAACAGGTGCAAGCGTTACGTACAGCTCACGAATATACCGGGTGTTCATTTTAAAACTTGCAGCAATAAATATCTCAAACTAAACGTCAGATGTAAAAATGTTTCGGACGAAAGTTGTGTAATAGCGAGGGTGAAAGAATATGGTATAATTATTTTTTTAATTAATAGTTGACCTTTTCAAGATCATTTAAAGGTCAACTTTGTTTTTTTAAATAGCACTATATTTGTTTTACAGATTCAGATTTTGCATAAAAAAATAAACAACTTTTGTTAGAAAAACTTTTTTATCTGATTGTGAGATAGACTTTACTAGTAAGATGCGTTGAAACAAAATAAAAACATTTTAATAAACTGCATAATGATTAATCGAAATTTAATTTTGTAATAGTTGGAAAGCTATTATTGCTTTTATTATTATTACAAAAAATTTATCTATTTATACGTATAAATAGCCTTATAAATTTAAAAAAATTAATTTGATTAACCAAAGGTATACGGGGGGAATATGAAATGCCCGGGTTACACTGGCGAGCAATGTTTGATTTAAATCGAGTGCTATCGACTCTCGATTGGATTTAAATCTGATCTTTTCTTGGGATGGGATAACATGAATTCCATTTGCGATATCGTCCTAAGAACAAAACGGGTTTTAATTTGAATTTTTAAAATTTTAAAAAATTTTAAAATTCCAAATTAAAATTCTGTATTTGTTTCTTAGGGATGATTCCCTACAAAATTTAGGTTTTAGATCCCGGTTTTTTGTTAATGAAACTAAAGTGGTAAATAAATTTCAAAGGTTTATTCCAACTTTTGCAATTTAATAAAATTTGTATGGAAAATAAATTTGGGATTTCCTAAAAAATTTAGTTAATTATTTACCCGGCTTTTTAAATGTTTTAAAAAAAATTAAAGGGGTACAATAAAGTAAATCAAAGGTTTTTACAAATTTGGTATATCACTGTTCTAATAAATTTCTACATTAAAAATTTTTATGCGTTTTTAGAAAATTTTTAATTTTAAATTAAACCAAAATTATTAAATTTTTGAAGGTGTTATTTCTTTGGGTTTAATTATAATAGATTTAAAATTTTAAATTTAAAATTTAGTGTAAAACAATTAAATTTTTGAATTTAGGTTGAAAGAACTGATTTAAAAAATTTCCCATTTACCAACATTTTTTCCGGAAATTAGTTCTCACAATTTTTAATTTTTTGAAAGTGTGAAATAAAATTTCACAAATTTTTCATTAAGGTTCTAATATTTCTTGGGTTGATTAAAATATAAGGTAAAATTTTGGAAATTTAAAATTGTAGTGTAACAACAATTAAATTTCATTGATATTGGTAGTTTTGAAAGAACTGATCTAAAATTTCTTATATATACAACATTTTTTCAGGAAATTAGCTACTCACTACTTTTTATTTTTTTGAAAAGTGCACATGTACATATTATTTTTCGATTTTTGTTCAAGATTTTTTTCATTTTATAGTTCTAATAAATATCTGTTATGTAATGAGTCAAGTGTAATTTTAATTATCGGATATTATAAAATTGTTTTATATCTTTCACATTCAATTAATTTTTTAATTTTTAATTAAAAGCGACATAAGAGCTAGCACCGGACTAGCGTAATTGATGCAGTATTTGAATTAAATAATCGAGTATTAGGAATTTTTCATGCAAAAATACCTTCCACTACAATATGTCAATGTTTACAAGACAATGTTTACAAGTTGCGGTGTCATAAAACTTCTGAATAAAATTTAAACATTTAATTTTCTGCTTCCTGATACTAAGGCACTGGAGGGGGGGGGGGATTCCATACTGTTCCAGACCCTAGATGAAAAGCAGCAACTGGTTATACCTAAATTTTGAAATATAGAAGAAGAATTTTTACGGACAGTAAAAACGGTTTTCATAAACCCTAAAAGTTCCCACCTCTCTGTCAAAAAATAATTCTGTTCCGGCGCTGTGATGTATAGCGTTTATACTTTTTATAATAATTAAAATATGTAAGAATCATTACATTTAAAATTGAAAAGGGTGCACTAATACCGGGTGTTGAATGACTTACCGATGCATAGGAAAATTGCATGTAAAATCACATTTATGCAAATTCCTGCTTCCCTAATTATTTTAGAGATAAAAATTACGAAGAAATATTAACTACAAATAATGGTAACTGCATTAGATTTCATTTAGCTTTTACTCAATGAGCAAAAAAGGTCTTGAAAAATTGTTAAAATTTTTGTTTATGAAAAGTTAGTCATCCGCAACCTCTGCTTCGATAAAATTATTTTTGTAAAAATACTTTTTAAATCATTGCGGTTCAATGTTTTATTCAAATAGCAGTAGAACGTGACGGCTGCATCAAAAAAGTGATAAAATACATGATTTTAAGTAAAATTACAAAAAAATTAAAAAACTGAACTTGAGGTTTCAAATTTAGCGTATCATAGAAACCTATTACATTTTTGATTTTTATTGCCTAAACGTCAAAATTTTGGTTTATTCTTACCCTACAATGCTTCTAATTTAGTGCCCTTTCATAATTTTCTTTCATTTTGACAGGAAAACTTGTACTTATGAGTGGCATTTAGCAAGACACATTGTTTTAATTTAATAATAATTACGGCGCAAGTTCATAAAATTATAATATTAATTTCAATAATTTAATTTCTGGCTTAAGCAGTATAACGGGGTAATATCAAAAACCTTAATTTAAAAAAAAATACTTTAAAAAAAAAATTTTGAAATTTAAATTTAAATTTTTTTATTTCACTTATTCAAGGTTTGAAAATTTTTTAAACCCCATTTAAGCCAAATGGAAAAAAAAGAATCCTTAAATTCAACTTTTTTTGAAAAATAAAATTAATTTAAACGTTTGGGTTTAAAACCAAAAAAAAAAAAAAAAAAAAAAAAATTTTTTTAATAAATTAAAAAAATTTTTTTTTTAAAAAAATTTTTTATAACTTTTTTAAAAAATTATTTTTAAAAATTTTAAAATTTTTTTAAAAAAAATTTAAAAATTTTTTTTTTTATTTTTTTCTTTAAAATTTTTTTAAAATTTTAAATTTTTTTCAAAAATAATAAATTTTTTAAATTTTAAAAATTTTAAAAATTTTATTTTGAAGCTCCTGAGCAAAAATATTTAAATTCCAAAACACCTGTTTTTGGTGTCATTTTTTTTGTTTGGGTTACATTTTTTTGTTTTGGTTAAAATTTTATCGTGAGCATCCGGGGTTCATAATTAGATTATTCAGGTACTAAATTACTAATCTTTCAATTTAAAAAATTGTTGTTTCAAATAAACTTTTTATTTTTTTAAAATTTAAAAATTTTAACCCTAAAAATTGATTTTAAATTTTTTTCACGATAAATTTGGCAAACATTTTAAACCGGTTGGGTGATTTTCCTTTTTTGTACGAAAGAAATTTTAGCGAAAAGTCTTTCCTAAAGTCATTGCAGGAAAAACTTTTTTTATTTAAAGGGAAAAAAGGATAAAAAATTAGAAAGAAAAGGGGTTTTTTTCTTTAAACTAAATTTGGAAATTTTGGGTTCAAAAATTGACAAAAAAATTTTAATGGAAAAATTTAGCACATTTTTAGTGGTGGTTTTTTTGTTTATAAATTATTTTTTTGTTTTAAAAAAATTTTAAAAACATATTTTTGGGGCTCTTGTTTAAAAAAATTTCTTTACGCCTGAAAATGATTGGTGAAAACGAGTATAATTCTTAAAAAATTATTATCAATGCTTTAGAAATTGTGATAATGGTATTGCTAATTTTAATATTAAAAACGAATGTGTGAGGATTAAGAATCGATTGTTTTATTTAAACATATCGATTTATTCAAGAATTTACAATATCATTTGACTCACGGATCATATATGATGTTTAAATTTAGCAGTGCTGCAATAAGTTATAATATAAATTATTAATCTAGTACCCTTTCTTACATTAAATAATCAAACGTCAAATATATGTAAATAATATTTTTTGCGGACTCCGTCATTTCGGCGATTCCAATTCGGCAACATCATTTGGCGACGGTCAGTTCGGCGATCCGAATTTTGCCTATGCTAGTTTCGGCGACGGTCAATACGACGACATAACATTCGACTATGTCGATTCGGCGACGGGAGATATACTTTTAGTTTATTCAATTTATTTTTAATTTGATTCTATTTCATTTATAGTGTGAAGTAAATTATTTAATATGAGCATTGAGTATAAGTGTGGATTTTGAGCTTGCCATTCATCAAGCTATTCGTGAAGTATTTCCTGAGTTAACATAGTTACATGGCTGCTTATTTCACTTAGTAAAAAACTTAAAAAACATTTAGCGTCATGTAATCTTTTGAAAAGATTTAGCACTGATGTTAACTTAGCATTGCGTGCAAAAATGGTTATTTCGTTTGTTCCAGATAATGACATTTTCACGTAATTACAAGTTTGGAAAATTATTTACCAGAAGAGTTAGATCCAATTTAAGAATGGTTTACAAAAACATATATTGGGCATCTTAGAAATAATGGTAGCAGAAATAATCCGATGTTTTCTTCAAATATTTGGTCTGTACATACATACCTTCAAAAAAAAGCCCCAGTACGAAGCAGCGGATTCTCGAATTTTGGCAAAGGTAGCCAATTATAATCCTAATAATATTATAGAATATCTTTGCGGTATAGCTTATAATTATAACATGTTTTAAAATTTGTTTAGTATAAAAATTATGTATTGAATATCTAGTACAATTTTTTTATTTTATTTTTATTTTTATAATTAATATTTAAATTTAACTTTGTACAAATTTTATGATCAAAGATAACAGTTTTACAAATATGTAAAAACTGCAGGTGAATTCAATAAATTCAAATAAAAGAAACTCTTCTGCAGAAAATTATTTTAATTAGCACTTACCGGTTTTATAATTATTTTTTTAGTTGGAAAATTATTTATAAAACCGGTAAGCGCTAATTAATATTATTTTGACAAGTATAATGTATTTTATTCGAATTCGAAAGTTTAGCAACGTGAACTTTGCATCTTCAATGATAAAAATTTCATCTAAAGTAATCATTAATCATATGTAAACTGCAAGTAAATGAACATTTCAAAATTAAAATTTGAAATTTACGAATTTGTCGAATTTATGCCTTGTGAAGTAATCAATTTGCACTACGTTGCAATTGTTGATTTCTATAAATGATGCATTTTATAAGCTTTATTCATTTAACTGTAAACATTTCTTATATAGCAAAAATTCATTTCGCCTACTAAATTGAAAATCCTTTGTTTAAAACATCAAATAGTAAATCTATTGCATTTCGTAGCATAATTATTGGTCAAGATCCGTGTTTTAATTTGAATTTATATTATTTTTCTAAAACTATTTTAGAATTAAATTTACAACTTTCTAATATAATAAATTCTTTTCGAACTCAGTATCAATATTTCTGCGTAGAAATGTGATATGCCATGCCATATCCAAATTGATATTGCTGAATAGTATCAGATTATCCAGTTTTGCTAAATTTATTTCCATATATTTTTGGATAATTTATGACAATGCTGTTTAAAATGAACTTTTATCCATAATTTCCTTAAACAAATTCATATTTAAACAAGTAACTTACTTTGCAACATAAAAGTTATATTAACTTTAACTGCTGTAGACACAGATTTATGCAATTGGCTTATATAAAAGTTTACGCATTTTGGAAAACTCAAGTCAAAATTTTCAGTAATTATACTTTGTGTAAATAAAATTGATAATAGCTCATGATAATTGATTAATAGAATCAAAACGTATATACACATGTGATAGTTGGATCGAATTCCATGATTCCAAGTTTTTTTCTAGTGAAATTAATTTTTATTTTTCCATTAAAATTCATTTTTATTTTGTTATTAAAATTAGTAATAAAAAACAACTTTCAATTGAAAATATCTTCTTCGAGTGCCATACATTTATATAATGCGTAAGCGATCAACTTGGTCAAAGCCAAGCTGGGGGGTGGTTTCTCGTTGCCATCCCCATAATCCACAGATTATGGGATTGGACCTTTGATCATAGCAGTGTATTTGACGCTACCAGGATTTGAAGCACAGTCTTTGGCTTTCTGATATTTGTATTTACCACTTATCATTTTTAGACGCCGTAAAGGAAGCCCAGCATTTTCGAGTGCACAATAATGGGCTGAAGAATTAGAAGAAGGGATTATTATCAACTGACAAAATTTATCTCTTAAACAAGTAGATTTTTCTATTTTATTTACACCCTACGAAAATTATACCGTAATAACTTTGCACCAAACCTTCTTTCTTATTTTCCGTCGAATGTCCGAACGATGGCTTTCCGCCAAATTGATTTATATCAATTTGGTTTATTCCAATTCGTATCCACCGATGAAAAAAAATTTAATTGGTAATGAAAATAACTTTTTATTAAATTTTATTTGAAATAGAAAATAAACCTTTTCAGGGTTTAGGCATTATTGCCCGTTCCGACTTTATAAGTCTCGCCAATGTTATTTTAGAAAATAAACCTAACTTTAAAAATTGACACTGACATAAAACTTTTTTAATTTATGCGACGATGCCAAACATACGGTTCTTCAGAAATCAAATTGCATCATATTAAAAAATTATTTACAGACAAACCAGATAGTCAAAATTTTTAATTTTTATTTGGCATTTTGTAAGATATCCTACATGTAGACTAATTTTTATGCGTCTGACATGGATATAACTATTTTATTGTACGGAAATTTGAAACTTTTACCGAGTTCTCAATGCTTTTACATGTTAAATTCACAAATTTTAAATCCGATTATCTCACAAGGTACATGGTGAATCTTTTTCAAATTTGTTTTACAATTATGATAAATCATTAACTTTATATTTTGTAATTTTCATATTTTTGACATGGATTTGAGAAAATGCCAATGGAGCGCTGCAACCACTTTAAATCATCGTTTCATAAAATTGTTTTAAATTTTATATTCAATTTAAATTGTAATTCTTAATACATCATAATAAAGAGGTAATCAATCTAAGATCTTAAAATACAAGAATAAGAAAATTGACAGTTATCTTCATCTGATTGTTGAACTGAATCTCTTGATCTGGTTCTCCAGCTTTTTCATTCATTACAACTGGGCCTCGATTTGAGTCATTTTTATTTGTGTAGCATCAAAAATATAGGACCGAAAATCTTATATGTGTCACATAATTCAATTTGTGTCCTTTCAATTAATGAAATTCGATTTTTGTGTCATACGTAAAATTCCAACAACTGTAATTTATTTGTTTTATCTGTAAGTAGAAATATGTTATACTATATGTTATAATAGTGTCATATCGTCGCCTCAGAACCAGAGTATTCTATGTTCATTTTTCTAAATTTTACAGTAGAGCTGTTTAAAGTTTCTCTATCGTCTCACCCTTTACTGTCACATTATATAATAATTTCAATTGAAAAACTTGATGATAAATAACCCTACAAGTCAATATTCGTTGTTATTTTTCTAATTTTAATTACAAAATTTAAACTAGGTCGTATTTTAAAAAATGGAAAAACGAACATAGAATAATTTTGCACGCGTTAAGAATTTTACTTGAAGTCATTTTATTCTATCTCCAACATTTTTGTTTATAACATTATAATTTTAAAATAAAACTATTTTTTAAAGTTATTAAATTTTATTGTCACTATAACTAGAAACAAATTAACAGTTTAATTAACAAAAATTAATAATTCATTGAATTAAAAAAATACTTTTTTGGTTAAAAAACGGAATGCATATACGCTGGGATAATAAATTAAGTATTTTAAAAACCTTTTATTAAAAATTTCCAAAAATCCAGATCTACTTTTGAAAAATACTGTTGTAAGGATTAATATGAAGAATTTTATCACGTGGCAACGGTGGTGTCTGTGTTTAAACTTGGGGCGAAGAAATATTTTGTAAGAAATCTTTTAATGCTGTTTTTCTGGTAGATTTAAAAAAACATATTTTTTGTGCATCACTATTGAAACCCAACTTAAAACTAATACAGTTGGAATCATTTTCATAAAAAATTTCATTAAGCTTGGTATAAGGAATATTTTTTGAGAAAATCAAATATTTTGATACATTTGATGAAACACAATGATTTACTGCACCGTAAATTATTAAAATCACCTGCTAAGTTAGTTGATCACTAAAGAGAATGCTGCAAAATTATATAATTTCATAACGTAATATCTGCACTTGCATTTTAAGTTAGGATCGGAGTATTCTATGTACTATCATTTACGCTAATGTAATTGGTCGCTTAGGACATAGAATACTCTGATTCTAAAAATTAGGATGTTTAATGGACATAGAATAAAATAGCCTCTCCAGATCAACGTAACCAATAGACTTTTAAAATTTTTATTACATTAAATTGTAGACAATCGCATTTAGAATAAAATGGTATAAATAACTCAATTTCGCAAAAATATGGACATAGAATACTCTGATCCTGAGGCGACGATATATTATAATGTAGTTTTAATTTTATTTATTTAAGCACAATATCTACAAAGGGCTATATAATATATAATATTTGCAGGAATTGTGCAGTCGGTGCTACCACTTTTCTTTTCCATTTTCTGCCTAGAATTACATTTTTTATTATTTCTGGAGTGCCAACATTCAAGCGAATAAGTCACAAGATGTCATTTTTGGGGTTTAGATAAATTCGAATAGTAGTATTGCCTATCTATGATATCTATTGAAAAATGCGTGGTTCTAAAGATCATAAACATAAGTACTAATGCAATTATAGTGGCCTATAATGCAAACTGAATATAAAAATTACACTTTTATAACTTTCAAAACGTTCTCCTGAAAAATTACATTTTGTGACTTATTCGCTTAAGTGTTGGCACTCTTGATTTGCAGTCTTACTTATAAACGATGTATAACTATTATACAAACCTTATATAGTTGTAATAATGAAAAAGAATCTGACGTCATTTTCAATATGTGTATGAAATAAGTCAAGAATTACACTGAAAAAAGTAGGCTAGAAAATTCATTTAAATGCCATTAGATGATAAATAATTAGATGGTTTACCTAATTTCTAGGTAAATCATTACTATTGAATTAACTAATTCGTCGACTGCAAAAGTGTTGAAATCTTCTAAATAAATTTGAGCAAATCACCTATCGGGGACGGTCAATAAACCCGAATTCGGAATTTCATGATTTTTGAAGTGAATTATGAAAGAGAACATTGTTCTCTACACATTAAAAAAGTAGTAAGTAAGTAAGTAAGACGCGAGTATTGATAACAGCAAGTTCATTTGTTTTGCCTAATGTACTCGATGGAAAATATTGTTCCTAAATTATGAAAAGAGTGGAATTTAGAAGATTTAAATTCAGATTTCGAAGGTAAGCGATTAATATTTTTACTAATACACATTGTAAAACACATTTTTTGTGTAGGTACCTACTACATAAACACCTTATTTTTAACTTTAAATTCAGTTAACTTTTTTAACAACTTTTAATTTAAGGAAAAGGTATTGATGAAGAAGTTCTGAAGGAATTGGCGGTAAACGATAATTGATAAATTAATACCAGACGAAAAATTTGGTCTCAGAATTAAAATTTAGGAAACATTTATTTTGTCGAAAGAAACAATGTTAGGTAAGTAAACTTTAAAAAGTTTTGTATAATCATTTTCTAACATAAATTTTTTATAGGTTTATGTGCAACATCGATGCCCAATATAAATTCTTCTTCAACTTCTTCAAATTTGTGTAATTGGATTAAATCACTGCAGGTCACTATTGAATTGGTACCGACAAGTAGTGATGAATTTAAATTAATTATGATATAATGAAGGTATGTACATATGTACAGTACATAGTAGCGAATAATGGACGCTAACAAAAGGAAATGAAAACGATTGCAATCAAGATGCGTTTCTAAGAAATCAGTATAAAGAATTGATAAAAGAACACGACATTCGATAAGAATAAATATATTCAGCTTAAAGATCAATTGCAGAATATAGAAGATTTTGATGCAACATCTAGAAAGGGTGGAAAACGTCGTATCCAAAGCAAAGTTTAAATACAGTCTAGGCAGAAGAAAATGTTAAGTTATGCCATTCAATTGATCAGAAATAAATCAATCAGATGATTGATTTATTTGTTTTGTTTTCATATGATTATTATTTTGCAATTTAACTGAAAGTTTGCTAACTTGGATAACGATGAAGAAATCGGGCATTAGTGTTGAAGTATAATTTATAAGTTTTAATATATTTTCACTTTTAAATATAATATTTAAATATAAAATAATTATAAAAATGTATCTAAAATTTGTCTAATTCTTTTCACGTAAATGACCCAATCTTTTAGGAAATTTATCTACCAAATTTACTAAACCATCTATTTTAAGTAGATAAAATAGCTGATTAATTTATTGAAATCACACATTTGTAGTAGGTAAAGAAACCACCAAAAGTAGTTATTTTATCTAAAATTCTTTATAAAACGTCTACATCCTCTTATATCTAAATTATTAAACAAATTACCTATTTAAAGTGCATAAAACATTGTATTGTCATATTTACTAAATTATTAGACAACTTATCTAAACATAAGTTTGTCTAATTCACCTATTAGCAAATAGACGTTACAGTCAATTGAAGTAGAGGCTGAAAATCAATGTCAGTTTTTAGGTGATATGTCTAAAATTTAGATAGTTTTTCCACATTAATTTTTTCAGTGTATGAGTCAGGAAAAATTAACATCAAACAGAAAAATTAATTAAAATTTTACTTTATCATATGTAATATGAGAAAGTATTGTTTTAATTTAGGAAATTTTAGAAATGCAAAAAAAGACAAACATAGTCGACCTGAATTATAAATTAAAGAAAATATAATTGAGGGATGAATGCGACTCTGCTTTTTTGAATGTTTACATTGGTAGTGTGTTGTGAAAAAGGTGTCTACTTGTTAGATTTTTATTGGCCTATCACCTCAACTATATTTTCTTTTCAATTTTTATTTGGGCTTAATTTTTTAATTAAATGGTAAGTTCTTAATGTTTTCCAAATTTCTCAAGTGAAAGAAAATTCGAAAAATAAACAAAATGCAAAACAGCAGACGTTGGACAATTTTTTTAAACAATAATTTTATTTACACGTTTCTTAAATTTTTATTATTTTGAAATAAATGTTGTATAACTTGATTTAGCATTTTTTATTGATATTTTATTAAATTACAAATTTTGTTAGATGCATTCTGCAATCATGAAATTTTTTGTTCACAATTACAGGAGTATGTGATTTTATTATCACTATGAAAATTGTTTATGATGATTGCAGAACGTATCTCGCAAATTACTATGAAATCTTATGAAAAAATGTAGTTCGATTTGAATTGCATAGTATTTTTACAGAATGTACACTCAAAGCAAATCGAGGACTTGGTGTATATAGTTGTTGTTTCGTATGTATTTGGTAAAGTAACTGCAGGAATGATTAGTAACTTTTCTGTTTCAAATATATAATCAAATTCAATCTTTAATTATTCCTTACTTCTTGTAGATGAATATGAGCAATATTCTTTCTTGTTTGTAATTAATTTTGTATTTTGCAGGTTTATTTGGAGACGATCAAGCCATGGCACTTGGATGTGACCTTTGCTGGAAATCGAAATGGAATTAAAGCGCATCTGTTTCAAGGTTAGTTGCATGTCCATTATTTTTGCATGTAATTCACTATCGGAGTAAAAAGTTCTGACCCTTGAGGTTGAAGTCAAATAAAATCAAGAATTAGAAGTGAAACAATTCTAAAAAAAGATATGATATCAAGTGATCATATAATATAAATATCAATATAAATATCATATTAAAACGTTATATTTTTAACTGACTGTTTTAAAATTATTTAAAAAAATGTTCAAAAAGGTGTAGTTTTTAGCACTCATTACGAAAGTTGCAACTTAACATACCTACAACTATCGTAGTTCTCATTCTTTTTAGCAGTATAAAAAGTTCATTCAAATTTTGTCAAATTTCTGTTAAAACTGGATTTCTATAAATTGATATTATCTTTGTAAATACTTGTTCAATTTAAACGATTAAAAGCTTTAATAATTTAATTAAAAGACATTTCTACAAAAAAAAATTTTATATAATTAATTTTTAAAAATAAAATAATGTGTTTTAAATAATTTCTATATTAAATAGAGATGTGGAAATTTACTTAAGTGACATACATACAGGCAATATAAACATTAGCTTTCCTTTCCACTCTGCGTCCCACAAACGATCTAATTCGTTGCTTTTCAATATTTTAAAAACGTCATAGTTTGGAAAATAATCGAAAATTTTGTTTAGTTAATTGAAAAATACATAATAATCTACCATAGTTTTCAATTGATATGTTTAATTATTTTAAAAGTATTTCTTATAATACCAAAGTTATTATACTTTACTGCTATACTTAATAATTCAAAAAGTATTTGAAATACTTACATCATTATAAAAATTTGGAAATAGAGAAAAAAAGTTACCCTTGTTTGCACGAAAAATAAAGCCGACGTCAGTACCATCTGAATTAAGTACCGACAACTGGTTACTTAAATTAATTAGTATCATAGGTGCAACAAAGACAGCCTTAAAGGAATGTGTCTTAAGGCTGTTCTTACTCGACTGCTAAATTGACTATTTTAAGGTTTGGCGATTTACATGCCATTGCTTTAATATTTATCAAAACGCTACGAAATTTTAACAACACTTTTCTAAAATATGCTTCTAGAGTGCATGCCCAGTTTTAAAAATGTTGTAAAAAATTTTAAAAATTGTAAAAAATTTAAAAAGTTACAAAATTTTTAAAACTGGGCATGCACTCTAGAGGCATCTTTTAGAAAAGTGTTGTTAAAAATTTCGTAGCGTTTTGATAAATTTTAAAGCAATGGCATGTAAATCGCCAAACCTTAAGCAGTCGAGTAAGAACAGCCTTAAGGGTTACATCTAATTGAAAAAAATAAATATTACTGTTTTTTTATTGGCTTAAATGATCTGTAAACATCACAAGAATAATATACAAAAAAAATTACTCAACATTTCTTTTTTAAATTTTTGAGAGTTCATTTTCCGAAGCGTCTCCGACCGTTACAAAACGCACGAAACGGCCTCGGTAAAGGTACAATTGGTTTTTTTTCAGCCCAATGGGTTATAATATAAAATGTCAACTCATAAGGAATGATTTACGGTATTGGCGTAGCCGAGTCAAGGTAAAAAAAATCAGTAAACCCTAACTTAAAAATTTCGTATAGAAAAACTTCTTCTTAAACTATTTTTCGAAATATTAGACTTCAATCTGAGAGGTCAGAACTTTTTACTCCGATGGGGTCATATTTTTGTTATACATGTTAAACTTCACAGATTAGAAACAACTGACCAATTTATATTTTGGTGTGTTATAATAAAAATGAACAAGTAATTGATATAAAAAATGATATCCCATGTTTAAGAGTATTTCCTTCTTACTGAGTGTATGTGGGTGAAATTTCTAAAAGCAATAAATGATAAATGAGAAATATATTAAGTTAGTTCACCCACTTATTTTAAATTGTAATTAACATGTGATGATTAACCAATAAGAAACAGGTGCAAAACATTAGGTATACTTTATGAATGTTTAAAATTGTAACGAAGGAGTTTATTTTGACAGTTAAATTTTCAAACTGACCAACACAATCAAAGCTTCTCAGCGTATTTATTAATTATTGCAAGTGTAAAATTAAAATGGCACATGAATTTACAAAATCTTGTTGATTTATATGAAGCTTGGTGGTTATTATATCGTCCAATCGGACAATGTTTGAAACACTTGTGCCAGGTAAAATTGCTTACTAGTTTATGGGGAAATATTGATAAAACACAAATATGTACAAGTAAAAATGTAGTATAATGTTCATAAATATTGGCAGGTATTACACTTAATTCAAACATAATATACAAAAATATGTATCATTAGAAATAATATCAATTATTTATATTGGTTTTATTTTTCATTTTAGTTATGTTGCTTAATCATTTAATAAGAAATACTGTTTACCTTCTGTGCTGATTAGTTAGAGCAATCTTGATCAGGTAAAATTATTTGAAGTGTTAATTATAAGTTACTTAATTTAACCTTAGGTAAAATATGAATACTCCTGATTAATACAAACAAAGATATTTAATTTAACATTACCAAGTTTGACAATTAGTTGATTATAATAATAAAGTTGTATAGTTAAAATACCAATTTTACACCGATGCGCTTTTCTACTAACACTTGTAGATAAAATTCATCGTTAAACAAATATTAGTTATTTATCATTAAATATATATACCGGGTGTTCATTTTAAAACTTCTAGCAATTAATATCTCAAAAACCAAAAGTCAGATGAAAAAACGTTTCGAACGAAAGTTGTATGATAGCGAAGGGGACAGAATATGGCATAATTGTTTTCTTAATTTATTGACCTCGTCTGCCGATCCACTGCCCTGGAAATTTATCATCTAACCAGTTTCGAACAGGAATAGTATAGTGAGGAGGTGCGCCATCTTGTTGAAAATGCAAAACAGTTTCATCGAGCTCCAGTTGTCCTTCTTCGTCACTTTGACTTTCTAACGCATCAACTATTAAAGGATAGATTGTATCTTCAAGCATTTCTAGATATTTTTGACCTGTTAAATTTCCATCAATAAATAATGATCCAATAATTGTATCACCAAGTATACCAGCCCACACGTTTACCTTCTGCGGCCACTGTGTATGTCCATCAGTAAACACATGAGGATTTTCATCACACCAATATCGACAGTTGTGTTTATTGACAAATCCATTTAAAAAGGTTGACTCATCAGAAAAACAAGTCGATTTCAATAAATGTGAATGTGTAGTTAATAATTGAAGCATTTCTTTACTAAACTCCACTCGTCTGTCTGGATCATCCTCGGTCAAAGTTTGATGAATCTGCATTTTATAAGGGTGAAATTTATGCAATTTTAGCGCCTTATGAACAGTGCCCACTGATAGACCACTAATAGCAGAAACTTCACGCACCGAACTATTAGGATTTGAAGCATAATGGCCTATAACTTCAATTTGAGCTAAGTCATCCAATATTCTAGTAGAATTCTTGCGTGTTTTATTTTTGACGGATTCTGTTTCCCGAAATTTTGAAACAAGGTCTATAACATACCTATGAGAGACATTTCTACCAGGTTGCATTTGCACCTTTGCACCAGCATTTTCATTTTGAGCTCCGTACAAGAAAATTAATTCGATTCTTTCTTCTACAGTATAAACCATTTTAATGATCTAATTGCGAACTTTTATCAGATCTAAAGCGAACGGGAAAAATAAAAACTCACTGAAAATCACAAAACTAACAATAGTTAAAGAAACTAATGTCAATTTATTAGTTTTGACATTGTTTTGTTTTCATTGTCCTAAAATTATTCAAATTGAATAATAACAGCAATAACAGCCCTCTAACTTTTAAAAAAATAAATTTCGATATAATCAGCTGCAGTTTATTAAAATGTTTTATTTTGTTTCAACGCATCTTACTCGAAAATCCTAATGTGGGATCAAAAAATTTCCAACAAAAGTTGTTTATTTTTTCATGCAAAATATGAATCTGCTAAAAAAAAATTAAGGTGCCATTTAAAAAACCAAAGTTGACCTTCAAATGACCTTGAAAAGGTCAATAAATTAAGAAAACAATTATACCATATTCTGTCCCCCCCGCTATCATACAACTTTCGTTCGAAACATTTTTTTATCTGACTTTTGGTTTTTGAGATATTAATTGCTGGAAGTTTTAAAATGAACATATACTTTATTCGATTATGGCGGAATAATTCTTTGTTTCCCATAAATAATAATTTATTAAAATTGTTTGAATATATCTTATTAGTGCCAAGTAAGAATTAATTAATACATACGTATTATATACGAGGGTAGTCTCAGAAGTACCCGACCTTACAAAGAAAGCGCAAAGAATTTGAAAAAGAAATTATTTATTTCTCGACATAGTCTCCTTGGAGCTCTATACATTTTTTTCATCGATGTTGTGTACATAGCTTCGATATCCTGTTTATAGTGAGAACCGTCGAGCTCTAAAATAGCTATCAACTGCAGACTTCACTTCTTCATTGTTGGCAAACCGTTCACCACCGAACCATTTTTTTAAGTTTGGAAAAAGAAAATCCGAAGAAGCAATTCGAAGCGTAATTAATTGATTTTGACCACCGCGATACTGGATGTGTGCACCTTCTCTTTTGCCAAAGGCGGCTGTTTTTTCTTGATTTCTTCACTCAAACGTTGCAATAAGTTTGCATAATACTCGCCGTTGATCGTTTTTCCTTTTTGAAGATATCGATAAAAATTATCCCATGCGCATCCCAAAAAACTGACGCCATGACTTTGCCTGCAGATGGAACAGTTTTGCCTTCTTTGGAGCCGATTCTCCTTTTTCCGTCTATTGCTTTGACTATTCCTTTGTTTCAGGTGTGAAGTGATGAACCCATGTTTCATCCATAGTGATAAATCGACGAAAAAATTCGGATTTATTGCTGCGAAACGGTGCCAAACACTTGGTTGAAACATCCTCACGACGCTGTTTTTGTTCCATTTTGAGCAAACGCGGTACTCGTTCTGCGCATAGCTTTTTCATATCCAAATTATCAGTTAATATCCAATGTACAGCACTTTTTGAAATGCCTTCAATGTCTGCTAGCTTGCGCACTTTCACTCGACGGTCATCTAATATTATTTCGTGGATTTTTTCCACTACTTCGGGTGTAGTCACTTCATTTGGTCGACCACTAGAATGTTCATCTTGGCAGCTCGTACGGCCTTGTTTAAACTCGGCAACCCAATATTTTATTGTTGTAAATGAAGGAGCACACTCCCCCAGAGTAGAATCTATCTCGGTTTTAATATCGGTTAGACTGAGACCTTTCAAATGAAAGTATTGCATCACATAACGATGACCAATTTTTTCCATATTTGTAAATTCACTATTGATGGCTGTCAAACAATTGCTAAACTACACAGCGTCTCAAACTTGAAACTTAAGCTTTATAAGGTTGGTACTTCCTAAAATAGTAATTTTTTAAAAAACTACCGCCATCTATACATCAGGTCGGGTACTTCTGGGGCTACCCTCGTAGATATATGTAGTTTATTAACAGTAAGAAACATTTGGTAATAACGAATATAAAGGTTTTATAACATAACAAAATAAAGATTTGTATACAATAAGCCATGTGTTATTGAGGAATTCACGAAAAAATGGTGGATTCGATGTCTAAAGCGACTACAGGTAGTACTCCAACCAAGGTTGGAATAAAAAAAAATTTGCGTTAAATTTTTATATGTAGGTACATCATTAATTTATGGTTTGATGCAATTTTGAGTATGAATTTCTAATTTGAATTTTTTAAATAATAATGTTAAATATGTAGTTGTTTGGTATTTTTATATTAAACAATAATCAAAATTACTAGAATTTATAAAATCGTGTTTTTATTAAAAATAAATTCAAGTGATGTTTCCTAAAAAATTATATTATTTGTAATCTGCATCGTTTAAGAGCTGTGACTATGTAGTTTAATAATTAAGAGACTTATCTTGGCAAATATTTCATCAAGTTCTTGCGGCTATTGTATTCAATGAACTTGGCAAGTTTCTATTCATCCTGATTGTTAAAGTTTTGATAGGATAAAATTGAATGATGTAACTTAAATATTAATATAAAACAAGTTATTACCGATTAGTCTGCTATCCCTGGACCATACAGAAGCTCGTTTGCGTCCAGCAATATCATATCCTCATCTTGAAGTCGGTTTATAGCATTCAAGCGTCCCTCGTACGTGTTTGCTGCTGAGTAGCGATCGGCGTCCTCGATTCGTTTTCGGTCGATTTCATGGCAATAATTGAATAGTTTCTCGCCTATGGAGATGCCCAAGTTCTCAACAGCATCCAACAAAGCCACGTGACCATCGTTAAATATTATAGCAGCCAAATTAGCGGCTGTTTTGACTACTGGGGAGCTGCAAAAATGACTTCGGAGCAAATTTCCAAATCACAGCATTCAAACTTTCGTTGTTGTTTTGATTAAATGCTCCCAAACATCTTTCGAGCAACTCATCACGACTAAGGTCTTCATAAATTGGCTTGATTGCCTCCGCAACATTTGCTGGTAGTGCCGTTACGTGTTTGTATGAGTCAATGTCACCGAGCGCGCGAGCCTTTTGCCAAGTACACCACGATTCGACGCCCTCCGGACAATAATGGTGTTGTGGATTCTCTTCTGTGGAGCACTTATGGTAAAAAGTGGCCCATATTGCTTTTCTCATGTTGTCCTGAGAGTCACTGTTACGTCGAATGGCAAGTCCATAATACAGAGTTAAATCTTTTATCAACTTATCCGTGAGCTTCCCTTTACCTCCAAGTCCTTTGTGTGTCTTTTTGCAATTTCGCAGTCGCGTGCCCATTCTCTTTTGAACATGATTGACACACTCCTTCTTTTTTACTTCATATAAAGTATTCTCAACAATCTTATTAAATGTTTTTGAGTCACCGTCGCCAATATAACTTACGTATTTAACATCGTGTAATTCTTCGGCTCGTTGAAACATTTTAACCATGGCGACAGGTTCCATATTACCTGCAGAACCTGTATGATTTGCGTAACATTTATCAGCGTGCTCGTCGTACCATAAGTCATACTCCGGCGTATGAATTTTCGTTTTCCATTGGGTGCACTCTTTACAAAAAGAAGATTGCACTTCGATGTCCAGAACCTTTTTTGAATAATATCCTGTAACAGACGAGACACCGTGCAAGGAGTTGAAACCTCGTTTTTGCCAAGATGCATCACATGACACCGTTAAACCAAGCGAGTCTTCACACTTTTCTTTTGTTTTTTCCTTTTCAATAATTCCTGCTTGTTTGATCGATTTATTTTTTACACACTCACTGGCTGAAAGTATCATCCGTGTTGAATCATCGAAGGGTGTTTGGAATATAGGTCTCGGTAAATCCATAAACGCACACCATTTTTCCAAACCTCTTAGTCCAACTCCAAGCAATCTCATAGAAAATGCCATTCGCCGATTCACTTCATAAGCATTGTTGTTTACAAGCGGACACGAATTAATTTTTTTTTCAACACATGATTTGCACTTTACAACTAATTTAAATCCCAATCCGCGTATGCTTGTTTCTCCAAAGTCAATTTCACTTTCGGAAAAAATACTAGAAAAATCAACTAAGCGGTAAGAAACACTTGGATTCACGGATTGATGGTCTTCTATGGTTGCGAGTCCGGTGTCCGCGTGGAGTTGGCGGTTGGTGATGAACCAGTTCGCCCCCATGGCTCTTCTTAGGCAGACGTTCTGGAGGATCTGTAGGCGCCTCAGTTGATACGGACTAGCGAAGGCCCACGCCGGTGCTGCGTAGGCGATGATGGGGCGGATGATGGTTTTGTAAAGCCTCAGCTTGAGGTCCGACTTCAACGTGCTCTTTCTGCCTAGCAGTGGGTATAGGCTGGCCATAAGGCCCCTGGTACGGTTTCGGAGTCCGGTGACGTGTTTCTCCCAGGTGAGGTGGGGGTCGAGGGTGATGCCCAGGTATGTGGCGGATTCTTTCCATGGAATCGCAGTTCCAAACATGTGCAGGTCTTGTAGGTGCGGTCGGCGTTTGGAGAACATGATCGCCGCGCTTTTGTCCGGGTTTACCTCGATGCGCCAGGTGCGGTACCACGTTTCCAACTCGTCGAGCGTCTCCTGTGTTTTTCTTGTTGCAATTATAGGGCGGATGGAGGTGGTGAGGATCGCGGTGTCATCCGCGTATAGATAGATGGATATTCCGGCTGTTGGTGGTTTTGGGATGTCACTCACATAGATGTTGAAGAGGGTGGGTGATAAGATCGATCCTTGCGGCACGCCGGACTTGATGGGCCTCTCCGTGGATCGGGTTCCTTGAAGGAGGACTCGGAACTTCCTGTTCTGTAGGTACGATGCCGTGAGTTGGACCAGCGCTAGTGTGATGTTTGCCTGTAACATTTTGTAAATTAGTCCGTTGTGCTATACCTTGTCAAATGCCTTCGCCACGTCAAGGAAGACTGCGCATGTTGATTCTTTTTTGTTGTAAGCTAGGGTGATCTTCTCGACGACTCTTAGGACCTGTTGCGTGGTGGAGTGTTGGGGGGCGAAATCCGAATTGCTCGTCTTGGATGATTTCAATTTCTTTACGCCTGAAAATGATTGGTGAAAACGAGTATAATTTTAAAAATTATTATCAATGCTTTAGAAATTGTGATAATGGTATTGCTAATTATAATATTAAAAACGAATGTGTGAGGATTAAGAATCGATTGTTTTATTTAAACATATCGATTTATTCAAGAATTTACAATATCATTTGACTCACGGATCATATATGATGTTTTTAAAATTTTGCAGTGCTGCAATAAGGGTTTTAATATAAATTATTAATCTAGTACCCTTTCTTACATTAAATAATCAAACGTCAAATATATGTAAATAATATTTTTTTCGGACTCCGTCATTTCGGCGATTCCAATTCGGCAACATCATTTTGGGGCGGTCAGTTCGGCAATCCGAATTTTGCCTATGCTAGTTTCGGTGACGGTCAATATGACGATAGTAATTCGGCGATACCAATACGACGACATAACATTCGACTATGTCGATTCGGCGACGGGGAAAAATACTTTTAGTTTATTCAATTTATTTTTTTAAATTTTATTCTATTTCAAATTTTTAGTGTGAAGTTTTTAAATTATTTTTTAAAATGAAAAACCCTTGAGTATAAGTGTGGATTTTGAGCTTGCCATTCATCAAGCTATTTGTGAAGTATTTCCTGAGGGTTTAAAATAGTTACATGGCTGCTTATTTCACTTAGTTTTAAAAACATTTAGCGTCATGTAATCTTTTGAAAGATTTAGCACTGATGTTAACTTAGCATTGCGTGCAAAAATGGTTATTTCGTTTGTTCCAGATAATGACATTTTTCACGTAATTACAAGTTTGGAAAATTATTTACCAGAAGAGTTAGATCCAATTTAAGAATGGTTTACAAAAACATATATTGGGCATCTTAGAAATAATGGTAGCAGAAATAATCCGATGTTTTCTTCAAATATTTGGTCTGTACATACATACCTTCAGAAAAAAGCCCCAGTACGAAGCTGCGGATTCTCGAATTTTGGCAAAGGTAGCCAATTATAATCCTAATAATATTATAGAATATCTTTGCGGTATAGCTTATAATTATAACATGTTTTAAAATTTGTTTAGTATAAAAATTATGTATTGAATATCTAGTACATATGTATGTAATTTTTTTATTTTATTTTTATTTTTTTAATTTTATAATTAATATTTAAATTTAACTTTGTACAAATTTTATGATCAAAAGATAACAGTTTTTACAAATATGTAAAAAAACTGCAGGTGAATTCAATAAATTCAAATAAAAGAAACTCTTCTGCAGAAAATTATTTTAATTACACTTACCGGTTTTATAATTATATTTTTAGTTCGGAAAATTATTTATAAAACCGGTAAGCGCTAATTAATAGTTATTTTCGATACTAGTACTTAAATAGGCTACTTTTCCATTCGAGGTTGATTTTGCTGAATGGAAACAAGCCTATCGAAGTACGTAACGAACACTATTTTTTGCAAATCTGAAATTCGGTAAAATAACGAATATTTTAACAAAATTTACGCAAAACTTTTTTATAAAGCTGAAAAAGAAAATTTAAATCGCCAAAAAAGTGTTGAAATGTGCAAGGATAAAGTCGTCTCGCGAAAGAATTTAAAATTTACGAAATTTTTGATCAAATAACATGAGTAAAAAACGGGACCCTGCAGAAAAAAAAAGCCGCTTTTCAAAAGCCAAAGTAAACGTTTTTTTGGGAAATGATCACATTTCAACAACCAAAAATTGCAAAAATAATTTTTTTGCACAAAAAGTGTTTTTTAATTTGAATTTATAGCAGTTTTTTCTAACTATTGTCAGGAAAAATTAGATTTATGCCAAAATTTCTTAATATAAATAAATTTCCCCGTCGCCGAATCGACGTAGTCCAATTTTCCGTCGTCTATTGATATCGCCCAATTGCCATTGCCAAATTGACGTGCCGAAACTAGTATAGCCGAATCTCGGGTTGCCAATTGACCGTGTTTATATGCGGTGCCAATTGCTATCGCCGAACTGCGGTTGCGAAATGACGTGGACTTATTTTTGCTCACGTAAAGGCAATTCATTACAAGATAAATTTTATCAACACGTAACCCCTACACATTTCCCAAACAATTCCAAAAGTACGCTTTTGGAAAACTCAAGTCTTTTCATAATTATACTTTGTGTAGAAAAAATTGATAATAGGCTCATGGCGTATTATCTAACGTCCGCCTTTTTTTCACAGTGATGGGTTTGGGTCGAATCCCCGATTAAGTTTTTCTATAAAAATTTAATTTTTTTTTTCCCAAAAAATTTATTTTTTTTTTATTAAAATTAGTAATAAAAAAAATTTCAAATTTAAAATATTTCTTCGAGGCCTTTTTTGGGCAAACCAAAACCCGGGGGGGTTTTTTGTTGCCTCCCCCTAATCCACAGATTAAAAGGTTTGATTGAGTGATTTTCGCTAAGGATTTGAAGAAGTTTTCTTTCAATTTTTTTAACATATTTTTTAATAAAGGAACCCAATTTTCGGGGAAAAATGGGCAAAATTAAAAAATTTTATCAATGCAAAAAATTTTCTTTCGAATTTTTTATTTTATTTAATAGAAAATTTTAAACCTTCTTTCCCAAATTCTTTTTTTTTCCGTAAGTCCGCATGGTTTAAATTGATTTTTAACAATTTTTTAAATTGACCCCCGAAAAAAAAATTTAATTGGAAAAAAAAAACTTTTTTTAAATTTTTTTGAAATAAAAAAAAACCTTTTTTTTTCATTTTTTTAGCCCCGATTTTTTTAATTTAATTTTATTTAAAAAATAAACCTAACCCTTTAAAATTGACACTGACATAAAAATTTTCAATTTATGTGAAGATACCTAAGTTATACGGTTCTTCAGAAATCAAATTGCACCATATTCAAAAATTATTTACGGACAAACCAGGGTCAAAATTTTTAATTTTTTATGGCATTTTGTAAGATATAACTTAACTAATTTTTATTTGACATGGATTCAATTTAGGAAATTTTAAACTTTTTCATCTTTTCATTTTAAAATTAAAAATTTTTAAAACCATTATTAAATCTTAATCTTTTAAAGTTTTCAATTAGATAAATCAAATTTAATTTTGTAAATTTTTATATTTTTTACTGGATTTGGAAAAAAAATAGCCTCAACCCCCTTAAACTGTTTTATAAAAAATTTTTTAAAATTTTTACAAAAAAATTGAACAAAATCTAAAAAAGGGTAATAATTAAATTTTCAAAATAAGAAAAATTTAATTTTTCATCGATTTTTAAAAACTTTATTTTTGTTTTTATTTTTAAATGGGTATTTATATTTTTATTTTTTTTAATCTAGGACCGAAAATTTTATGTTCCCTTTCAATTTGTGCCTTTAATTTTTAAATTATTTTTTTTCAAATAAAATTAAAATTAATTTATTTTTTTTTTGTAAATAAAATATTTTTGTTATTTTATTTTAAAAATACTAGTTATTTTTAAATTTTTTTTGGGGCTGTTTTAATTTTCCACGTTATTTCTGTCAATTATTAATAATTTTTAAAAAATTATATTAATAAACATTTTTGTTATTTTTTAATTTTAATTTAAAAATTTAAAAAGGGGTTTTTTTAAAAATAAAAAGAAAAAAATAATTTTGGGTTAAAATTTTTTTAACATTTTATTTATTAAATTTTTTTATAAAATTTTAAAATTTTAAAAAAAAAACTATTTTTTGAAAATTTTTTGTAAAACTAAAAAATTAAATTTAATTCAAAAAAAAAATTTTTTTTAAAAAAATACTTTTTGGTTCAAAAACGGAATGCATATACGCTGGGATAATAAATTAAGTATTTTAAAAAACCCTTTATTAAAAATTTCCAAAAATCCAGATCTACTTTTGAAAAATACTGTTGTAAGGATTAATATGAAGAATTTTATCACGTGGCAACGGTGGTGTCTGTGTTTAAAATTGGGGAAGAAATATTTTGTAAGAAATCTTTTTAAAGCTGTTTTTCTGGTAGATTTAAAAAACATATTTTTTTGCATCACTATTAAACCCAACTTAAAACTAATACAGTTGGAATCATTTTCATAAAAATTTCATTAAGCTTGGTATAGGGAAAATTTTTGAGAAAATCAAATATTTTGATACATTTGATGAAACACAATGATTTATTTCACCGTAAATTATTAAAACACCTGCAAGTTAGTTATCACTAAAGAGAATGCTGCAAATTATATAATTTCATAACGTAATATCTGCACTTGCATTTTAAGTTAGGATCGAGTATTCTATGTACCATCATTTACGCTAATGTAATTGGTCCTTAGGACATAGAATACTCTGATTCTAAAAAATTTGGGAAAGGACATAGAATAAAATAGCCCTCCAGATCAACGTAACCAATAGACTTTTAAAATTTTATTACATTAAATTGTAGACAATCGCATTTAGAATAAAATGGTATAAATAACTCAATTTCCCAAAAAAATGGACATAGAATACTCTGATCCTGAGGCGACGATATATTATAATGTAGTTTTTAAATTTTTTTTATTTAAGCACAATATCTACAAAGGGCTATATAATATATAATATTTGCAGGAATTGTGCAGTCGGTGCTACCACTTTTCTTTCCATTTCTGCCTAGAATTACATTTTTTTATTTTTGCCCCAACAAAAATTTACAAGATGTCATTTTGGGGTTTAGATAAATTCGAATAGTAGTATTGCCTATCTATGATATCTATTGAAAAATGCGTGGTTCTAAAGATCATAAACATAAGTACTAATGCAATTATAGTGGCCTATAATGCAAACTGAATATAAAAAATTTCACTTTTTTAACTTTCAAAAAGTTTCCCGAAAAAATTTCATTTTGTGACTTATTCCAAATGTTGGCACTCTTGATTTGCAGTCTTACTTATAAACGATGTATAACTATTATACAAACCTTATATAGTTGTAATAATGAAAAGAATCGACGTCATTTTCAATATGTGTATGAAATAAGTCAAAATTACACTGAAAAAGTAGGGTAGAAAATTCATTTAAATGCCATTAGATGATAAATAATTAGATGGTTTACCTAACAGGAAACATTACTAAAGAAATAACGCGACTGCAAAAGGTTGAAAAATTCTAAAAAAATTTGAGCAAATCAACCTATCCCGGGGGCGGTCAATAAAACCCCGAAAAATTCCCGGAAAAAATTTATGATTTTGGAAGTGGGAATTTATGAAAGGAGAAAAATTAAAATTTTCTAAAAACATTAAAAAAAGGTAGTAAGGGGAAGGGGGAAGACGGCGAGTAATTTGATAACAGGCCCAAATTCAAATTTTTTTTGGCCTAATGGTACTCCCCCTGGAAAATATTGTTCCTAAAAATTATTTTAAAAGGAAATGGGAAATTTTAAAAAGAAAAATTAAAATTCCAGATTTCGAAGGTAAAACGATTAATATTTTAAATAATACACATTGTAAAACACAAATTTTTGTTTTTTGGTACCTACTACATAAACACCTTATTTTTAACTTTAAATTTTAGTTTTTAAATTTTTAAAAAACTTTAATTTTAAGGAAAAAAAAGGGATTGGTGAAGAAGTTTTGAAAGAAAAATTTGGTAAACCCATAAAATTTTTTATAAATTATACCAAAAGGGAAAAAATTTTTCTTTTTAAAGGAAAAAAAATTAAAAAATTTTTTTGGGAAAAAAAATTTAAAAAATTTTGGTCGGGGAAAGGGGAAAAAAATTTTTTTAAAAAGGGTTTTAAAAAGTAAAAAAAATTTTTAAAAGTTTTTGTATAATCATTTTCTAACATAAATTTTTATAGGTTTATGTGCAACATCGAAAGCCCCAAAATAAATTCTTCTTCAACTTCTTCAAATTTGTGTAATTGGATTAAATCATTGCAGGTCACTATTGAATTTTTGTACCGACAAGTAGTGATGAATTTAAATTAATTATGATATAATGAAGGTATGTACATACATAGTACAGAGAACCTCGATTATCCAGGCCGATCCCGGGGCCGGTGGCCCGGGTAATTGAAAAACGGATAATAATAATTGACGTTTTTTTTAAATTATTAAAAAATACACTAAACAGCTTTGTATGTAATCCAAGTGCAGCTTTTGAAGTAAGAAAATTTTATACATTTGATTTCCCTAGTATACTATTAAAGTTGCAAATGTCCCCCGGATAAACCGCTGGCGCCGCACGGATAAGCTGCTGCATGCATAATAATTGACAGTAATCGATGTATAATGTGCCCACGGATAAATCGCTTTACGGATAAACCGCTTCACGGATAATTCGTTCATGGATAATTCTTGTATATGTAATTATAATATAAATTAAAAATAAAAAATTGTCAATTTACCAAAAAATAAATTTTAAGTACTAAAATTTAAAAAATTTTTTTGTAAACACAATTTTATGTAATTATAATAAAAAAAATTGTTATGATTTCTTCACTCAAATCTTAAGTTAGCAAACTTAGGTTGAATAGACGAAATAAAAACAGATATTGATATTTTTTGTTTTGTTGTCATATGATTGATTATTTCGTCAATTTAACCTGAAGTTTGCTAACTTGAAGATAACTTGAGTGAAGAAATTCATTAGTGTTTTAAGTATAATTTATAAGTTTTGCATTGTATTTTTCACGTTTTTAAATATAAAATAATTATAAAATGTATCTAATTTGTCTAATTCTTTCACGTAAATGATCTAATCTTTTTTGGAAATTTATCACCCAAAATTTTCTAAACCATCTATTTTGAAATAGATAAAACAGCTGATTAATTTATTGAAATCACACATTTTTGTAAAAATATTTTTTATCTAAAATTCTTTATAAAACGTTTACACGTATTGTCATATTTAATTTAAAATTTTTAGACAACTTATCTAAACATAAGTTTGTCTAATTCATCTATTAGCAAATAGATGTTAGTCAATTGAAGTTTGAAAATCAATGCCAGTTTTTTGGGGATATGTCTAAAATTTAGATAGTTTTCCACATTAATTTTTCAGTGTATGAGTCAGGAAAAATTAACATCAAACAGAAAAAATTTAAATTTAAAAATTTTACTTTATCATATGTAATATGAGAAAGTATTGTTTTAATTTAGGAAATTTTTAGAAATGCAAAAAGACAAACATAGTCGACCTGAATTATAAATTAAAAAAAATATAATTGAGGGATGAATGCGACTCGGCTTTTTGAATGTTTACGTTGGTAGTGTGTTGTGAAAAAGGTGTCTACTTGTTAGATTTTTATTGGCCTATCACCTCAACTATATTTTCTTTTCAATTTTTATTTGGGCTTAATTTTTTTAAATTTAAAAGGTAAGTTCTTAATGTTTTCCAAATTTCTCAAGTGAAAGAAAATTCGAAAAATAAACAAAATGCAAAACAGCAGACGTTGGACAATTTTTTAAACAATAATTTTATTTACACGTTTCTTAAATTTTATTATTTTGAAATAAATGTTGTATAACTTGATTTAGCATTTTTATTGATATTTTATTAAATTACAAATTTTGTTAGATGCATTCTGCAATCATGAAATTTTTGTTCACAATTACAGGAGTATGTGATTTTATTATCACTATGAAAAAATTGTTTAAAGATGATTTTCAGAACGCATCTCGCAAATTACTATGAAATTTTTTATGAAAAATGTTAGGGTTTGATTTGAATTGCCCTAGGGATTTTACAAAAAAATGTACACCCAAAGCAAATCGAGGCCAGTTGTTGTTTCGTGTGTAAATTTTGTAAAAATTTAAATTTTTAGGAATGATTAGTAACTTTTCTGTTTCAAATTTTATAATCAAATTCAATCTTTAATTATTCCTTACTTGTAGATGAATATTTAGCAATATTCCCCCTTTTTGTTTGTAATTAATTTTGTAATTTTGCAGGTTTATTTTGGAGACGATCAAGCCATTGGCAAAATTTGGAAAAGTGACCTTTGTTTGCTGGAAAAACGAAATGGAATTAAAGCGCATCTGTTTCAAGGTTTTGTTGCAAAGTCCATTATTTTTGCAAAGTTTAAAATTTACTATTCGAAGTAAAAAGTTCTTTTACCCTTGAGGTTGAAGTCAAATAAAATTTTTTAAAAATTAGAGTGAAACAATTCCTTTAAAAAAAATGATATGCAATAAAATATCATATTAAAACGTTATATTTTAACTGACTGTTTTTAAATTATTTAAAAATGTTCAAAAGGTGTAGTTTTAGCACTGAAAGTTAAACCATTTTTTTAATTATTTTCATGTTAATAAAAAAGAAAATAATTCACGACCGGGTTTTAAAAACCAGCCTTTGTTTCCCCTTTTAACTTTCGTCCCTATGGCTCTTCTTAGGTAGGAGTTCTGGACGATCCGTAGGCGCTTTAGTTGATATGGGCTCACGTCGGCTGCACAGGCGATGGTGGGAAGGATGATGGCCTTGTACAGTCTCAACTTGTGGTCCGACGTAAGCGTGCTCTTTCATCCTCTCCGTGGATCGTGTTCCCTGTAACAGGACTCTGAACTTCCTATTCTGCAGGTACGACGCCGTGAGTTGAACCAGAACTCGTTTTATGTTGGCCTGTAACATTTTGTAGATTAGTCCGTTATGTCATACCGTGTTGAATACCTTCGACACATCCAGGAAAACTGCTCACGTTGACTCCATCTTGTTGTATGCTAGGGTGATCTTCTCGATGACTCGTAGAACCTGCTGGGTGATGGAGTGTTCGGAAGTGTTTGATGAGATCGAACGATCTCATTGGCGGAGGCCGACTTCTATCCAGGATGATTCTCTGGATGATCTTGCCGGTGGTGGAGAGGAGGCTGATTGGTCGGTAGCTCTGGGGTAGATTCTTGGGTTTTCCAGGCTTGTGCAGGACAATCACGTCTGCCATCTTCCATCTGTCCGGGAAGTGCCTTGACGATTGACGATTCCAGTGAAGGTTTCTATTGCTTTCTTCGGGAGTTCTTTCAGCGCGGCGTTGGTAATACCGTCTGGACCTGGCGCTTTTTTGCTCTTGGTTCTTTTGATGGTTGCCAGGATTTCTTCTGGGTAGGCTGGTTCTAGCGGTGTTGGATCTGTAACAAAGTCGTTTATTTGTTCACTTACGGTTTGGTCGAGTTCTTCTACGTACTCCATGTCCACGTTATTGGTGTTAGCTGCACTGCACTTCTAGGTTTTCGGCAAAAGCTTCTGCATTTTCTTCGTCGGAGAGGGATAGTCCTTGGGCGCTTTGGATTGCGGGTATCGGGGTGGAGATGTTTCTCAAGGCCTTTACCATGCTCCAGGCTGATTGGTCTTTGCAGTTAATATAGAAAACTAATATAGAAAACTTGGAATTAAGCCCGAGGAAGAATCCTCGGGCTGTTCTACCGCATCGGTGGGCGGAAGAGTGGGGTCACGGCGGCGTCTTCGTCGAGGAGCGGGATTGGGCGGTGGCATCATGTGAGTTTCCGGCACTATTGAAAATCCGTACGAATGGTATGGATTTGTTCGTCGGATAATGCCTCGCTTGATTGAGCTATGGCCGCTTGCTGTCTCATCCTCGAGGCATTTTGCACAGAGTTTAAGGCCATTTCGAACTCGGAGCTGAAGTCATCGTAGCTTTGAACCTTCGTGCGGTCGAAATGCGGTGATCTGGCAAGTGTCGAGCGGCCATTCATTACATTGATGAAGGTGCCCAATCTTCCCATCTGGTTTTCGTGATCGGAGTCATTGTAGACCGCGCGTTGGTGGCCCGTCAGATATGCAGCCCCAATGTGGTAAGTAGCTGGGGCTGCGCTCACAGCATTGTAAGGGCCGGTGAGAGAAGTGAAAGATCCTGGGTCGGGGCAGATCCTGATGTACTCGGACTTTATGAGTCGACCGGCTGCAGCATAGGACACTGCGAGTCTATGGGTGCCTGCGGGGAAGCTAGTGAATCGCTTGATAGCATCATCGCTCAACTTCATTTGAGCAGGTGCTACGTAATTAAGAGGCGTGACCGCTCTTAGCCCCCTGACCCCTGCCAATGTCAGGATTTTGATTGTCGATGGCCAATTGTATGAGCAGCAGTAGTTAGCGCTGCATCAACATTTGCGTTCACCTTCTGCGCAAGGACTTTGCGAGCGTATCCCTGGGCAATCCCAACACCTGTGTGGTGATTCATGCCCCAATAATTGGCCTTTGTCGCCAAGATAACTGTGCCTGCTGCAACCATACCATTGTGGGTTGCTCTCTCACTTCCGTCCTGACCCAGTCCCCATCTGCGTCATTGCCGACAGTTACACACAGCCCCATATCTATGCAAACGACTGCTGCATTAACAATCAATGCAGTGCACTCGGCATTCATGTTAGAATTCGTGCACTGAAGGTATGCCCAGTAAGCGGCATTGGCCCTGATAAGATTGACGTCCGTGCCGTTCAGGATCCTCAACTTCCACTCTTGAGCGAGGGATGGGTCTACGCCAACGGAGAGGCCTAGCTCGATCTCTCCGTTAACAGCCGGCAAGGTTAAATTGATAGCCATTTATTCGTTAAGTTTTTCACAATGTTCCACGTTGAGGGACTCCAGTTTATTCTTCCACGACTCCGTGTGGTGTGCGTTTAGTAGGTCGGAGACTTGCTTCTGGAGGTTTGTTTTTGGGGGTGGTGCTTTCGTCGGAAGTTGAAGAGTCTCCATTTCCTCCAGCTGTGCTCGCAGCTTGGCGATAGCATCGTCGTATCTGTTTACTGTGGACATTTTGGGAGTGAGGAGGTGTTGTTGAGTAAATAAAACAATTAGGGCAATTAGATAAACTCTTAAATAACGCTATAATACAACAATTGGATAAAACAGTTACATAAAACAATTTGCTTCAATTTATTTTTATTTGTTTTTCGACTCGATTCAGAGCAAGTACTTGTCGGGTTCGTTGGTTCAGAAAGGGGAGGAGCCTATGGGTACGATCGTGACGTATTTTATTTTGCCTTGGAAAAATGTTCCATTTTTTTAAAGGGAATTTTTTGGGCGGGGTGACTAAGCGATATCTAAAGTGGAATACTATATATATATATATTAATATCTTGAGGTGTTATATTTTTGTTCTCTAATTTATCATACGGTAGGTATATTTTTGCTATGACTAGGTAGTGGTCGGATCCACATGTGGAGCCTCTTTTCACCCTAACATCTTTCGTCATAAATCTTGGTTTCTGCCTTACAATGATGTAATCTATAATCGTTTTCAAATTTCCCGTTTCACGATGCCACGTGTATTTATGAATGTCTTTATGTTTGAAAAATGTGTTTGCTATTTTCAGTTCATACTGTTCGCATATATTTCTTAGGCGTTGCCCATTATCGTTCAAGGTGTCTTCTCCGTGTTGTCCAACCACTACATCTTTCTGTTCTCTTCCCAATCTTGCGTTAAAATCGCCTGCTATTATAATTTCTTGGGATTTGGGTACTGCGTTAATTACACATCTTAACCTATCTTCGAAGTTTTCTTTTTGTAGGACTAGAGCGTCGTCATTCGGAGCATATACTCCTATTAAATGAAATATTCGTCCTCGAATATGGAGAATCACTTTAATAAGTCTTTCGTTAATTTGTTCCCACGATTTTACAAATCTTCTTAAGCTTTTCTTTATAACTATTGATACTCCTTGTTTAGCTCGATCACTTTTAGGTACTCCACTATAAATGTGGATATGGTCTCTCCACATCTCGCTGCCCTTCCCTTTCTTTTTTTGTTTCTGATAGTACGGCAATATCGATATTTCTTTCATTCAGTTCCATCTGGATTTCTTGTTGTTTATTCCTTATTCCTTGTATGTTCCATATTCCAAAATTCATAGTCCTTTTTCTTTGCCTATGTCGTCTATTGTTAAAATCCTTATCTGTTCCGAGGCTTCTACTGGTACGTTTAGCAATATAATTTAGTTTTCTGAGTGCCGAGGAGCTAGCCCGACGACCCAACCCCCAATCTGGAGGGCCAAGATTTTCTGTTAGGGTTTTCTCCCTTAGCCAATATGTATCGGTTTTAAGGCGCCGAAAACTCGCCTTTCACCCTTTTCCGTTAGCTACAGTCTATTACGACTACAGTCAGGGAGCACGACATGAACGTGGAAATAGGGTTTGCTGGTATCTGCTATCGTAGAGGCATTTCTCGACATTTATTGGGAGCACCTAATTGGCTTCAGTGCTCCCTTCGAGGCCATCCCAGCCCTTGCCCCCCAATTTGCTACTAGATTTACTAAATTTGCCACTGAAATACAAAGCTTTTACTAATTAATAATTTGTTGCTTTCGATCTTTTAATCTCGGTTGGCGCCCCTGAGAAACTCCGAAAAATTACTATTTGGGGTTTACCACACGTGATTACCACCAGGTTTACAAAATCGTCGCCCTTACCTTGTTTCCACAGTCATTGCACTTTAATTACACTGACCACATACAATAACCACTACTTATTATCGCTGGCTATCACTACTCATTCAATTAGTACTGTAAAGTACTGTTTGCTTATAAAAGTATTGAAAAATACTCTTAAAGTCGGAGCACAAAAAACACGTCCGTTCACTTCGGTGTCTTAAGCGCGACTTCATGATTTCACCTTGGGAAGTTATCGCGAGTAGTCTTCGTTTTGAGAAAGGGGCGGAGGCTATGGCAAGAACTCGGTGATTCGTTTGTTTGGGGACTGGAGGAGACTTTTTCGTGCGCAGCCTACTTTTTGTTAAAGGGGGAGTAGGCTATCCACACAACTTGTCAGATTCGTTGGTTTGGAAAGGGGAGCAGACTATGCGTGCAATCATGAAGTATTTTATTTTACCATGAAGAATTTTTGCGCGCAACTTATTGTTGGCGAAGGGGAGGAGACTATACGGATCAGGATCAGGATCATCTCCTTGATTGGGATACCAGGGCTTAGCCCCATACTCCCTGTCCTCTACTATTTTCAATGTGGGCGTTTTTTGGAAAGGATCGTACCTATTTTGGTCCGCCAGGTTCTGCGCACAGCCATTTATCCGCTGACGCGGATTTAGCTGGTCGAGATGTACTCTGGCGGACTTATCATTTCGCGCTCGTCCTCGACCTTCTCCCGTCCCCCCCTCTTTCCATTTGCCGATTAGAGCCGGCATTTGGTCGGAAGGGGTTTTTGGTTGGGTCGGGATCTGCGCGGCGAGGCACCGTTCGGTCTAGAGCGGCCGCGACGTGTTACCGTGCTTACCGCTCCTGACCTTGCGATGCCCCGGAGCTTGTTGAAATAAATAAATCGTAGAAGAGCAACCTAGTCCGTGAGATTTGTAGTAATAATAGTACCTATTAAAACCTGACGAAGTATGAACGCGATTGGGCAAGTTTGGGCAGGGCTTTAGGAGGAGGGCCTAGAAGGCGGTGCAAAACTTACGTGATCCCATCCAGAGACGTCAATGGCCGACCATTTCGACTCGTCACGCTTCGGCATTGCTCGTGTGTCCCGGTATTGATTACGAATTGCGCTCGGCGCCCCCTTCGTCCTCGTCGCTTTCGTAATCGGTTTCTCCGTCACCACCTGAAACACGCAAAGTATTAATAATACTGTCCTCTATGATTGGCTGCAGGATTGCTTTGGGTCTCTTGTACCGTGGAGACTATGCGAACAATCGTGACGTTTTTTTATTTGGCGCCAATTTATATCTAAAGCGGAATACCTAAGCTACTAATTTAATTTGTTACAAAATTTGCTAATTTGCCACTGAAATGCAAGCTTTTACTAATAATTTGTTTTCGATCTTTTAATCCCAGTTTGCAGCTTCCCTGGGAAGCTCCAATCGCTGCAACTGAATTACAATAACCACTTTTTCACTTTTATTTACAACTACTTATCTCTGGTTATCACTAATCTTTTCAGTTAGTACTGTTTGGTTATAAAAGTATTGAAAAATACTCTTAAAAAGTCGGAGCACAAAAACACCGTCCGTTCACTTCTGTGTCTATGATAATCCCATATATGGGAGCGATTGCAGTAAGTCGGTGTTGACCCACCTACAGTACACGCAGCGTAATTACAATGCATAAAATGATTACGTAATATTGCGCAATAATTGCGCATTTACATTTTTATAGGAAAAAGTGTATTTTTGAGTTCGGGTTTACTGACTATCCAAATTAAATTATTTATCTGCATGTTTTTGGTGCATTAAATTCCATCAATTATTTTTCGAAATATTAGACTTCAATCTGAGAGGTCAGAACTTTTTACTCCGATGGGGTCATATTTTTGTTATACATTTTAAACTTCACAGATTAGAAACAACTGACCAATTTATATTTTGGTGTGTTATAATAAAAATGAACAAGTAATTGATATATGAAATGATATCCCATGTTTAAGAGTATTTCCTTCTTACTGAGTGTATGTGGGTGATATTTCTAAAAGCAATAAATGATAAATGAGAAATAAATTAAGTTAGTTCACCCACTTATTTTAAATTGTAATTAACATGTGATGATTAACCAATAAGAAACAGGTGCAAAACATTAGGTATACTTTATGAATGTTTAAAATTGTAACGAAGGAGTTTATTTTGACAGTTAAATTTTCAAACTGACCAACACAATCAAAGCTTCTCAGCGTATTTATTAATTATTGCAAGTGTAAAATTAAAATGGCACATGAATTTACAAAATCTTGTTGATTTATATGAAGCTTGGTGGTTATTATATCGTCCAATCGGACAATGTTTGAAACACTTGTGCCAGGTAAAATTGCTTACTAGTTTATGGGGAAATATTGATAAAACACAAATATGTACAAGTAAAAATGTAGTATAATGTTCATAAATATTGGCAGGTATTACACTTAATTCAAACATAATATACAAAAATATGTATCATTAGAAATAATATCAATTATTTATATTGGTTTTATTTTTCATTTTAGTTATGTTGCTTAATCATTTAATAAGAAATACTGTTTCCCGGGATTTTGAAACAAGGTTTATTTAATTTAATTATAAGACTTTTTAACCAGGTTTGTCCCGTTAATACAAAGATTTTAATTTCTTCCAAGGCAATTTTATTTTAAAAAGTTGTAAGAAAATAAATTTTCCCGATCCTTTTCTCTAACAGTGTAAAATTTGTTAAACAAATTTGATTTTATTAAATTAAACCGGGGAAAAAAAATTAAACTCAAAACCAAAATCAAAAAAATTTTAAAAAAAGTTTAAAAGGAAACAAATTCAAATTTTTTTTAATTTTTGACCTGTTCCATTGCCCTAAATTTATTCAAATTTGAAAAAAGAATAAGGGCCCACTTTTAAAAAAAAATTTCATATCCAGGGCCTTTTGCATTTATTTTAAGTTTTAAAATTTGTTTTCAAGCATTTCTTATTTTTTAAAATTTCCTAATTTGGGTCCAAAATTTTCCCAAAAAAAGTTTTTTATTTTTCCATGAAAAATGAATTTTCTAAAATTAAGGTGTTTTAAAAACCAAAAAAAAGGGTTTACCTCAAAAAAAAGGTTTCAATAAATTAAGGAAAAATTAACATTTCTTTTCCCCTCGCTTCTACACCTCGGTCAAATTTTAATCTGATTTTTGGGTTTTAGAATTTTGCCCTTTGAAAGTTAAAATAAACAAAACTTTATTGGATTTGGCGGATAATTCTTTGGCTAAATAATATTTATAAATTTTTGTTTTATTTTTAGGCCGTTTGAAATTTTAAACAAGGTCTATAAATACCAGGGAATTTCTCCAGGGTCCCTTAAAGACGCAGTTTTGAATTTTATTTTCTCCGACAAGTTTTGACTTTCTTTACATTTTTTAATGATTTTGCGCTTTTATCGTTAAAGGAAGGGAAAATAAAAAATCCTAAAATAAAACCTAACAATGAAAGAAACTAATTCTTTATTGTTTTGCAGGGTTTTCACCAAAATTTTAAATTGAAAAAAAGAAAAATTCCAAAAAAAAATTTCGAAAACGTAATTAAAATGATTTTGAACCACCCGAAAACCTAATGTGGGATCTTTCCAACGTTTTTATTTTTCATCAAAAAGTTGCAAAAAAATTTGCCATTTAAAAACCGTTGACCTTTCCTTGAAAAGGAATAAATTGAAAAAATTACCAATTCGCCCCCCAAAAACTTTCGCCATTTTTTTGACTTTTGGTTTTGAGATTTAAACAAGTTTTTGCTTCTTTTTGAAGGCGGAATTTCTTTTTTCCTAAATTTTTATTAAAATTTTTGTTTCATTGTGAAGTGAATTAAAAACATGTTTATCATAGTTGAATAATTCGAAACAAAAATTTGGAAATTTTTATTTCTCGAAAGTCCCTTGGGTTAACATTTTTTTACGAGTTGTTTTGTTCCTTTTTAGGAAACCGTCGGTCTAAAATAGCTTCAATCAATTATTCAGTTAAACCTTCACCACCGAAATTTTTAAGTTTGGAAAAGTCCGAAAACAATTCGAAGGTAATTAATTATTTTGGGATTTTTCACCTTCTTTTTCCGGGGTGTTTTTCTTATTTTTCACCAAACTTGAATGTTTCATTTCGCCGTTACGCCTTTTTAAAATTCGAAAAATTTATGGTTTAAAAAGACCCAACTTTCCCAGATGGAACTTTTCCTTCGGTTTTTTTTCCGTTAGCTTTGAACCTTTTTTCAAAATGAAAGTTTCATCCATAGTGAAAATTTCCAAAAATTCATTTATTGTGGCGGTCCAAACATTGGTTAAACTCCCACAGCGTTTTTTCCATTTTGAAAACCTACCTTTATAGTTTTTCTTCCAAAATAGTTAATTCCAAAAACTTTTAAAGCCTTCAATTCTCAGTCGGACTTTCCTACCTCTAATATTATTTGTGGTTTTTACAGGGTTAGACCATTTGGTAATAGAATTTAAAGGTTTTTAAATCCAAAATATTTTTTGTTTAAATAAGGGCCATAGAGGAATTTCCGGAAATGGTTGATGGATTTCAAAGGACTACATAAGTACCAACCAATTTGTAAAAATTTGGCGTAAAAATTTAAAAAGGTCTCAAATTAAATTAAGCTTTTAAGGTTGGATTCCTAAAATGAATTTTTAAAAATAGTTAAATAGGTGGGTTTTGGGGTATTTTATTATTTAAACATAAAAAATTTTAATAAGAATATAAAGGTTTTATAAAAAAAAATAAAGATTTTTAAAAAATTTTATTAAATTGAAAAATTGGATTGAGTTAAAGCACTAAGGTAGTACTAACCAATTAATAAAAAATTTGGAAAATTTTTAAGTAGGTAAATTAATTTAGGTTTATAATTTTATATAATTTTAATTTGAATTTTTAAATAATAATGAAATATGATTGTTTGGTATTTTATATTAAAAATAATCAAAATTACTAGAATTTATAAAATGTGTTTTTTTTATTTTAAAAATTAAATTCCAAAAGTGGGATTTTGGGTTTTTTCCCTTTTAAAAAAAATTATATTTTTGTAAAAAAAAAAACTTTCACCTTTAAGGGGGCTGTTTTTTTAAAAAACCCCTTTATGAAAAGAAAAAAAAATTTTAAAAAGAGAAACTTATTTTTTTTGGCTATTTAAATTTTTATTGTTTCGAACTTCAATTTTATTCATTATTTTAAAATTTTGTAGGATAAAATTGAAGATTCTTAAAAATTTAAAAATTAAAATTTAAAACAAGTTTTAAAAATTTTTAAAAACCCGTTTTAGTTTCTCTTTATTTCCCCCCTTTGGCCTAAAAAGAACTCGGGTTTCCCGTTTCCAGCCCAAACATACCTCTTTTTTAAAAAGGGTTTAAAAGGGCCCAAAATTTTTTTAAAAAAGCCCTTTCCTTTGTGTTTGTTTGCTTTCTTTAGTACGAAATTTCGGGTCCTCCCCAAAATTCCGGGTTTTTTTTCCCGGGGCCCGATTTTCCATTTGGGGCAATAATTGGGGAAAATTTAGGTTTCTTTCGGCCTAATTGAGAATGGCCCAAAAAGGTTTTCTTTTCAACAGGGCCCATCCAACCCCAAAGCCCCACCGTGACCCCCATTCGGTTTTAAAATTTATTAAATTTTAGCAGCCCAAATTTAGCCTGTTTTGGAAACTTTAACCTGGGAAGGCCCCGCAAATGATTTGGAACAAATTTTTCCCAAATCAAGCAAATTTTTTCAAACCTTTCGGTTGTTGTTTTTTTGAATAAATCCTTCCAAACCCAAATTCCTTTTTCCGAGCAACCTCATTCCAACGACTTAAGGTTCTTTTCATTTAAAATTGGCTGGATTGGGCCTTTTTTCCGGCCAAAACAAATTTTCCCCTTTGGTTAAGTGCCCGGTTACCGGTTGTTTTTGGGTAATTAATTTTTTTCAAAATGTTTCACCAAAAAACCCCCGCGAGTTTTTTGCCAAACAACCACAAATTTTTTCGGAAAAACGCCCTCCGGACAATTAATGGTTGTTGTGGGGATTCTTTTCCTTCCCCTTTTTTGGAGCCAACTTATGGTAAAAAGGGTGGGGGCATATTTTTCCTTTTCCCTTCAATGTTTTTCCTGAGGGGAAAGTCCAAACCCTGGTTTTACCGGTCGGAATGGGGCAGTTCCCATATTACCCAGGAAGGTTAAAATTCTTTTATCCCTTTGGTGAAACCCTTTTGTCCGGGTTTATATGCGCCAGGTCGGTCCACTTTAACTGTGACCTCCTTTTTTCTTTGAATTTACATATTAATGGGTGTCACCGCGATATAATATATTCCGGTGTTATTTTTGGGTGTTAAAAATTTTAAAGGGGGGTATTTCGACCTTGTGGAGCCAACTTTCGGCCTCTCGTCGTGGGGTTTCCCTTGGGGCTGGGAATTTGTTCTTGGCATTTGAGTTGGACCAGCCAGGGGTTTTTGTAAATTTTGTAAAAGCCGGTGCCATACCTTGTCCAAATGCCTTCGCCACGTCCCAAAGGGAAAACTCCATTTGTTTTTTTTTTAATATTCTTCTGACGATTTAACCTTTCTGGTGGAGTTTGGGGGAAAGAATTTGTTTGGATATTTCGTTATAGGCCACTTTTTACTCTAGGATGATTCTTTCGGCGATCTTCCATGGTGGAAAGCGGCGATTTTACCTGGGGATTTTGGGCTTTCCCTTTTAAACATCCGTCTGCCAATTTCCACTTTCCGGAATTCTTAGCCTTAGGCCGGTTGACATTGGATCGGATATGGCTTTTTTGGGAGTTCTTTTAGTGGGCGTTGGTGATCCCCTTGGGCCTGGTCTTTAGCTTTTTGTTCTTTTGATAGCTCAGGCCCGGGGGCTGGTTCCCAAAGGGGGTTAGTTGTAAAAGGTCGTTTAGTTCACTTACGGCTTTCGCTTCTTTAGGCTCCATGCCACGTTGTTGGTGTTTGGGTGATGGGTTCGGGTTGTGGCAAAGGTTCGGTTTTTCCTGGGAACCGTCCTTGGAGCTTTGGTTGCGGTTTGGTTGGTGGGGGTTTTTCGGGTTTACCATGCCCAGGTGGGGAAATTTCCACTTGGGGTCCCTTGTTTTCGTGATTTAGTAGTGTATCTGCACGTAGTGATTGTTTTCTTAGTTGGTTTGATTTCTTGGTGGGGGTGTTTATCCTGGCGCCCGTTGTCGCTTTCTTTTTTCCCAAAACTTTTTTAAATTTCCCGGGGGGAGGTTGTCCTGGGGTTGGGAGGGCAAGGTGTTTGCGTATTTAGTGTTCAAATACCTTTTTCAATGTTCCCAGTTCGAGGCCGCTACTTGTTGTAACGGGGGTGGGGCCCTGTGTTGCTGGGGGGGGGGTTTTGTGGAAGGTTGGATGTCGTTTTCCGCCTTTTTTATTCTTCCCGGTTCGGGTTTCCAGGAGAGCAGGCTGGGAATTTGGGCGACCCGGTGTTCCCCCTTTTGGGTGGGGAGTAACGTCCTTCCCCTTTCCAAAAGTGTTTCCCCGGGGGGGTTTGGTGCTTGGTTTCTGGGGGGTTCCCCAAAGTCCGGGGTTGGGAGTCGGTGGGGCTTTTCCTTTGGCTTTCCAAATTTTGGGTGTTTGGCGTTGAGGTACCGGCGTTTTTTTTGGGGCGGGGTTTTGAAATCTTTCTATTGTTGGGGGTGGTTTGGGTTCTGGGCCCGGAAAATTTTTGGGAAAGGTGTTTTGGGGGTTTTTGCCCCGGGGTTTTTTGGTTTGGGGGTTTTTCCTTTAATGTTTCCAAGGGAGGGCCGCAGTTGTTTCCCCTTTTTTTGAAATTTTTATGTATCTTTCAGTTTGGACCGTTTCGGGTTGGGTTTGGGGGCCGGTTTGCCGGGTTTGTTTTGGGGGCCGTTGTTTTTCTTAATATTTTTATTTCCGGGTGGGAGGGTGTTTCGGAGTCTGGGGGGGGGGTTTTTGGGCTTTCCCTTGTGAAAATACTTCCAATTTCCACTTTAAGTTTCCCGGCCGCGTTGGATTCCGGATGGGAATGGTTTTTTGGGGTTCGTGGGGTTGGTGTCCCGTCTGGGCCTGGTCTTATTCTTTTTGTTCTTTTGAAGCGCTAGGATTTCTTCTTGTGGTGGTTGGGCGTTGGACTGTCAAGGTCGTTTATTTGTTCATTTGGGGTTGGTCCGTCCAGTTGTTGGGTTTTTTAGGGCTTCTCGGCTTGGCTTTTTTTCGTGGTGGGCCTGTCCGGCTATTGGGTGGGGTTTTGGGGCCCTTTTTTCTCCAGGGGGTTTGCGCTTAGGAGTCCGCTTGTTTTCCGTACTTAGTGTGCTCATCTCAGTCGTGCCTTGTTGGTTTGCTTTCTTCGGTGTGGGTGTTTACCTCCGCCCCTTTCTCGTTTCTTATCTTTTTAATTCCTGGGAGGTTTCTCAGAGTCTGGGTGGGAAAAGGGGCTTGTTTTAGTGTTAAATCCTTTCTCAATTCCACGAGTTTCCCCGGTCCCTCTTTTGAAATCTGGGGCCCCGTGTTGCTGGAGGTGGTGTGGTGTTGGAAATTTTCCCTTTTTTTTTCTTCCCTGGTTGGGTTTTCGGGGGGCAGGATGGAGGGGTCTGACCCGTTTTTCTTGTGGTGGTGAGGTAAGTCCTTCAGGAGGGAGTCCGGCTTGGGGTGGTAATTCCTTGGGGGGACCCGAATCCTGGAGGTGGGGGCTTTTCCTGGGCGTTGGCCTTCCTGGTTTCGCATGGGTGTTTGGGGGGACCGGGGGTTTTTCCGGGTTGAAGGATCTTCTTGCGCCCGGGTGGTTTGGCTTTGTGTGCCAATTTCCTCCTGCCGTTTCTTCGCTTATCTTTTTCCGTTTTGTTCAAGTCCTCCAGGTTGTTCCCTCTTGTTTGGAGGCTTTTTTTACGTGGTGGTGTTTCCCCTTTTGTCCTGGTTTGGGGGGTCCCTTTTTTGGGTGGGAGGTCGTGTTTTTTCCCGGACTTTTAGGTGTTTTGTTGACAAAGGGGCTCTGGTCGTTTTTCCTGGGGGAGTGAATGCTTGCTTTTGGTGGTTTTCGGTTCCAATTTGCCTTGGGTTTGGAGGTTTTTTCCTTGGTTTTTTTTTTTTTTGTAGGTTTTTTAAATGGTGTTGTTTTGGGGGGGGGGTTTTGGGCGTTGCTTTGGCTTTTGAGGGGTTGATGGTTCCAGGGGGGAGGAGGTTTTTGGGGTTGGTTGGGATTCGCCGGGAGGGGGTTTCGGGCTTTTTGAGGGAACCTTTGGGCTTTGGCTTTTGGTTTGGGGGGTGTTTTTGGGGGGTTGGTGAAATTTGGGGTGGTCTGGTTTTGCAACCCTTTTGGGTTTAACCACTTATTTAAATTTTAAAACCCCTTTTGGTCCCAAATTTCATTTCAGTCTGTTTTTTGTTTTTAACATTTCCCTTTGGGTTTCCCTTGGCCTTGTGCTTTTTTGCGCCCCCTTTGGAAACTTTGGTCCTTTCAAAACTTCCTTCAGGGTGATCACCGCGTCTTGTTTCTGGGTGGGTGGGGGGCTTTGGTGGGGGCCGGGGGGGTGCTTTGGGGAAACTTGAGGAAATTTCTTCCCGTGGTTTGTTGGTTTTTCTGGGGGGGATGGGGCTTTTAAGTTCTTTATAACCTTTTTTTGTTTTTGGCGTCTCCTTTTTGGGGGGTTTTGGGAGTCATCTACGTCTGTGGGGTCTTTGTGGGCCTTGTTGGGGCCCGGATGGATGGCTGCTGTCGTCCTGGTGGGTTTCCCGTGTTGTTTGGGCGTGGTTGGGCGGTTTGGGAGTCTCTCCATTTCCCCAGCTGGGTCCAGCCTGGCGATGGCATCGTTGTCCCGGTATTCTGTTTTTTTTAGTTTTTGGGGGGGTGGGTTTGGGGGTAATGTAATTTTAAAGGGGAAATGTTATAAATCAAAGGGGGCAATTAAATAACTTTTTTAAAAAAAACAATTGGGGGAAATTTTAAAAAAACACCTGTTTTGCTTTATTTTGTTTTAAGAATTTTTCAAACTCGGTGCTGCTGTTTAAAGGGGGGGTTGGGGTCTGCTTGGTTCGTTGATTGACAGGGGGGGAGGCTTTGGGGTTGGTTGTGACGTACCGCCTGACGTGGAAAATTTGCGCGCAGCTTTTCAAGGGGAAAGGGGACTATCACGTGGTTGTGGTTTTTGTTTTATTTGGGATGTTTTTGGGAAATTTTTTGGGTGAACTAAGCGGATGACCGGGTATTTGAACCTTTTACTTGATTAATTTTAAATGCACTTTTAAAGCTACTTTAATTTGCCACGTCATGCAAGTTTTTTAATTTTTAATCTAATTAATCTAATTTTTGTTGCTTTCTTTTTGTTTGGGTTAACCTCCGAAAATTACTATTCGGGGTTACCAAAAAAACCAAGTCTAAAAAACGATTGTTTATTGTTTCTGCGCCGTGGCACTTTTAAATTTCATTATTTCACAACCACTACAATAATCACTTATCGTTTTGTCACTATATCAAATTATACTATAAAATACTGTTTGCCTGTAAAAAATTGAAAAACTTTTAAAAGTCAGACACAAAACACGTCCGTTCACTTCAGTGTCTAGTGTCCCTAACCCCCTGACAGGTCAGGTCATATCCTGTTTTGGGGTACCCCAATTTCCCCGTTTTTAGTTTTTCCCTTTGGCGGGCCTTTTTTCGAGCTGGGGGGTTAAACCCTTTTTCTTTTTCCCTTTTTATTTAAGGGCTTTTCAATTTTTTGGGGGGGCCCCGTACCTTCTTTTAAGGGGCAGTGTTACCCCTGTTACCCCACCTTTAATGCCCCTTGTTTAAAAAAAAATTTTGAAACCCTAACCGTAATTTTTAAATTTTAATAATTATTATTAAAACAACCGTCAAAAATTAAGTTTTTATATATATGGGGAAAGCTTATTCTCTTTTGTTTGAATTCGTCGGGTTTTTCCTTTTTTAATCCTAAACCCCCGAAAAGCAAAAAAAAATTTTTTTCCCATTGGGCCCGGATTTTTGGGTTTCCGGAAAATCTCAGTTATTAAATGAAAATAATTAAAAATTAATTTTTTTAAAAATTATCCAAATTTTAAAAATTTAAATTTAAAAAATTTTTTTTTCAGGAAAATCTTTTTTTCCATTAAAATTTTCCCTTTTTGCCCCCTTTTCGTTTTTTTATTTAAAACAAAAGAAATAACCATTTATAAAAAATTTATTTTGTAACCCCAAACGTGAACCAAACTACCTTTTTAAATTTTTTTTTTAAACCCAACATAAAAATTTATTTTTTTCCCTTTTTTTTTAAAAAAATTTCTTTTAAAAAATTATTTAAAAATTTAAAAAAAATGGCCCTTTTTATTTTGATTAAAACTATAGGTAAATTTTTTAACAATCCCTAAATATTTTTAATTATTTTTTAAAAAAAACAATTTTATTTTTTAAAATTCAAATTTTTATTGTGAAAAAAATTAATAAATAAAATTTTAAAAAAAAAAAATTTTAAATAAAACATTTCCCTTTTTTTCTCTGACGAAAACTTTTAATTGTTCCAAATGTTTTGGGGGCCCGTAAGTTTAAAAATTGTTTTTATTAAATTTTAAATTTTAAAGTTAATTTTTAAATTGTAATTTATGGTACTTATACCCGGATGATTTAAAGTAGTTTTTTATTCTTTTTGGGTTTTTAAAAATATCCCAATCCTTTTCCTGCTCGGTCTTCTTTCAACGAAACGCTTGAAAGTTTAAAACCCTTAAATTTGGTCTGTTATATTGGATCTAAAAATTGGTAATTTTCAACATAGAAATATTTAATTATTTCCTGGGGCAACCCTTCCTTTAGCTTTCTAACGAATTTCTTTAACAATGCAAAATTGAAATCTTTGGGGATAACAAATTTAAAAAAAACCAATTTTGAAAAGCCCCCTAAAAATTGGTTTTTCCCCCGCAATGATTTTTAATTTTTAAATTTTTTGGAATAAAAAGTTATTTTTTCAAAAATCGTTAATTAAATTTAAATTAATTTTTAAAATTTTTAATTTGCCACTTTTTAAAGTTTTTAAATAAAATAGCTTTTTATCAATATTGGGAAGCCTTTCTTTTTTTCCTTTTGAAGGAATTTTCATGATTGCCTTCCCCAAAATTTTTTTTTGTTCATAAAAAAAATTTTTAATTAAACCATACATTTTTGTTTGAAAAAGCCGAATTTATTAACAAATTTCAAAAAAAATTACCAAATGATTACCGGCTTTTTTGTGAATCTGGATAAAACATTTTTCAAAACCCGTTCTTTAAAATTTTTTTTGTACGTTTTTCAAAATGGGACCCATATTAAAATTTTTTCCTTTTTGGAAAAAAGTTTTTCGGGTAACCATGGTAGAAAAAGAATACCCCTAACCGTCGGTAATACATTTTAATCTCGACCAATACCCTTCAACCCTATTTGTGCAAGCCCGGTAACGGGGTCCACAAAATTCGAGTTGTGATTTACGATTTTGTGGATATAGGGCGAGACGCCAACAAGATGATTTAAACCGAAATAACCCCTTCAACAATCGGTTTAAATTCCTTGTACCAGGTCTGATGTACTTTAAAATGAGTCGCCTTAACGTAGCAGAATCCCAACTACTGATATATAGTTCGAGTCCGAAGTTAACTTGAATAATTCACCGAGTATTCTAATTTGATAGAATTAATTATAAAGGGTTTCTTAATCAGAACGATATGTTTTTAAAATGAAATAAAATACAAAATATTTGAATTATAAGCAAAAATTTTTCTTTATTTTATAGTATAACTTATGACAATTATGTTTTGAATAACATCATTTAATTGTTCACCGTGGCTTCGTTTGCGTGATGGAATTCGATGAATCGTTTGTAATTTCATTAATACTGCGTTCGATGTTCAATTTCAAAGCGTACCTGTTCGAGGTTTGTTGACATGGACCAATGATTTCAAATATTCCCACAAAAACTGCAAAAGTGTTAAATAACAACTTCTTAGAGGCCAATTAACGGTTACGTTTGTGGCGATTACAGACTCGTCAAACTTCTCACCCAATAACTCCATAGTGGCATTGACAAAATGTGGTGTTGCACCATCTTATTGGAAAAACATGTCTTGCAAATCAATTTCATTCAATTTTGGCTACAAAATATTTGTTAACATTGATCGATAACTCTCACAATTCACTGTTACTGCATCTCCGTTTGAATGTTTACAAAATAAGGTCCATTGTGCCACCATGCCATTAACCACACAAACAGTAACTTTTTGGATGCAAAGACTTCTTATGAATCTGTTTGGATTATTTTCACCAAAACTACAATTTTGTTTGCTAACAAACCTGTTTAACCATAAATGAACTTCATCTGAATAGATGATTTTTTTTTAAACATCAGGATCAATTTCAAGTTGCTCTTGACACTTATGATGCTTATGTGGTTCAGTTCTTAAGTCAACACAATCTTATACGGATGTAAACCAAATTTTTTTTTCAAAATACGTCAAGTTGTCATTCTTGAAAGTCCAAGTTCTTAAGAACGTCAATTAATCGATCGATTTGCATCTTCTGTAACATTGACACTTACGGCGTTAATATTCTCTTGGTTTCTTGCGTTTCGTTGTGTTATTGGTGTTCTGGTATCGTCTAAAGTGACATTTGTTACGAATTTTCAACGATTCGACGAAGAGCAAGCATAAAAGGACGATTATATGGAGGTTGGGTTTAAACAAAACGATTATTTTTTGGGTAATAACCAAACGTTGTTGAAGCGTAGTATTTTGCCATGGTGAATTGTCAAACTACTAAACACAAATGACAGCTAGCGACATTTTTATCATTTAAAATATGGCTACCATGACATTTTGAAAACATATCGTTTCTATTGGAAAACCCTTTATTAATTATAATAATTATGAAATACTCGGAAAATTTAAATTTTAAAATGAGTTTTATCTAGAGCAATGATGCTTGTAAAAATAAAACACCCTATTCTAAATCATTTTTATCCCGGAAAAGGGTTCATTTGTTAATCGGCGGCTCTGTGAAATAATTATACCGAATATCTTTCGGTGTTTTGCAACAACATAGTATCGAATCGCTTCTTATGTGTGCATCCGGAAACAGACACCCACATAAATTTCTTCAAATGGCCTGGTTACATGTGAGAAATCCCTAATCGACGGCAGTATATTTTCAATTTAGACCAGTAGCTTTTAACCCTATTCCTGCAAATCCCGGTTACAGGGTTCACAAAATTAGAACTGCGATTAACAGTTTTGTGGGTGTAAGGCGATACATCGTTGAGACTATTTAATCCTGAATATCAACTCCAGCAATAGGTCCAAATCTCGGTACCAGGTCTATCGTAGTTCAAAATGAGCCGTCTTAACCTACCTTAAGATGTACAGCACGATATTCCCTTATGTTGTCCGCTACGTTATTATGCTTTCATCAATCTGTATTACTTGGTCGGGACCCGCCCCCGATCTGTATTAGAATGGGTTATTCTTCTCAGGTACTTCCTTCTGCAACCAGGGTATCTGAAACAATGGTTTAGATGATAATCGTTGTCCCTGATAACGTTGCAGTACGCCTGCATGTGCTGACATTACATCTTCTATTTCGGGGTAACCAAGGATCACGCCGGGGCTGCGTTGGTGATGGCGAGACGGACAATGGTCTTGCAGAGGTCCGGCGCCAGCGCGCTGTTTCCACCTATTAGCGGATGTAACATTGCCATTAACGCCCTGGTGCAGTTTCATAGGGTGGTGATGTGTTTCTCTTAAGTGAGACAAGATTTGAGGGTGATGCGCAAAGTGTAGGTTTTAAAGGTGCGGTCGGCGTTTTGTAAACATGACCGCCGCGCTTTTGTAAGAGTTTACCTCGATAAGCCAGGTGCGGTACTATGTTTCCAATTTGTCATGCACATCTTGTGTTTTCCTAACTGTAATCGAAGGGTCAAGCGTGGTAGACAGGATTGTGTGTTTTCCGTGTAGAGGTATATGGATATTGCAGGCGTTATCGGTCTTGGAATGTCACTCACGTAGATGTTGAAAAGGGTGGGTGACAAGATCGACCCTTGCGGCACGCATGCCGTGATAATACTCTCCGTTGATTGGGTTCCGTGGATCAGAATTCGGAACCCGTAATATTTTAAAAAGTACTCTGTAATGCCATACCTTATCGCTTTCACATTACTTTGTGATGATTTTGCTCATTTGTAAATGGCGTATCCTTCACTTCTTCCTGTGGGCCGGTCGGTTTGGTGGAAGTCGTAGTTGATCAACTTTGTCGGTATGCTGGGATGCTGGGCTTTATGCGTGGAAGCAGCTCCTGCCTCTTGGTCCTGCTCAGTCCATTAGCGTTCCAGTACTCCATCCGGAGGTGGGGCGGTATTTTTCTCGGTTTCTGGTTTAATAACGATTAATAGGCAATAAAGTAAAAGATTAACAACATTATCCTCGGGTTTTGATAGAGGTACTCTGTCAATGGAAAAAATTGTCCGTTTCTTCCCACCTTCAGTAGATACGACTTCTCTTCTGAGTTTACTAGGGAATTTAGTAAAGAGTCATTCCATTTGAAATCGTCTAATTGGAAAAGCCGACCCATTTTAGATTTTTGTGTAACTTTGAGAAACTCTTCCCTAGGGTCCTAAATAACAAAATTTACACGAGTTTGATTTTTACCAACGCTTGTTTCCGCCTATTTAAATAAAAACTTCCCAAAATCGATATTTTTAAGCATAATCAACTTTTGGTTTAAAATTTTTCTGTTTGAAGATATCGATATGATCAAAGCGGAATTCTTAGGGGGAAAGGTAGTAGTTTAAGCGTGAGTAATGATAATTGGCTCAGTTATTACCTTTGTCTAATCGCAACGTTCTAAAATGAGTGTTTTTACTCATTTTCGTGAATTGCAATCGTCTCTGGCGTCTGAACTGTTGAGAATTAAAACTTATTGTCCGTGGGAATTAAGTATACATATCATAGATAAAATACAGCCATGGGTCGACCTGAGCAGCCCACTCTTAATAGAAGAAAACTTGGCTTGAAATTTTGAAATTTAAAAATCCCATTATTCAGGTTATAATTAACGAACGTGTTGACTGCGAGATAAAAAACTGAAACTCACAGAATCTACTGTTCTTACCTCTAACTTTGAATGACTAAACCATTTGTTTTGTTATTTTTATGTTTAGTGCATGTACGAGCCGTTGTTTTATAGGAAAAATGTGGACGTTTTAGTAATAGATAAAATTACTTTCAATCAAAAATAATTATGAATGTGAAAAATTTTTCAAGTTTCAATAGAGTTATGGATTTGAGTGTAAAATTATCTAAAAGTATTCATTATCGAAAATGACAATAACTGTAAACAATTTCAACTAGAAAATTATTTTTTATTTAACAATTTACGTTGATCGGTTTAACAACATTAACTATATCAAAATTATCGGAAGACGAATATTTCCGCGCTTTTAATTGATTTTGAGAAATTGGTATAAAACTATGATATGATCTCGTATTTTTAATTGTATTTATATTTACAAATCTTTCTGATAATAATGTTTCAGCAGCTTCCACGTCCTCGCTCGATACAAAAAAAAATTTTATACCAGAAATTTGATTTGAACAAAAGTCGTACATTGCTTCTGGAGTTAAAATGTGATGATCCGTAGTTCGCTGCAAGCTTGCTCTCCTTACGTTCCTTTTGATTGTACCACCTGCCCCATCACATGGACTTTTACCATGAGAAGTGGCAAAGAAATGCCATTCTGCCTTTAATCCAAAATCTGCTTCGTGATAACATATATTTAAAAATTTTTTATTTTTGTATTGAGCGGCTGCTCCATCACTGAAGTAATAAATTTTTTTAACTCCGGGTAGCTATTTTTATGTAATCAAGGAAAATTTTTGAAACACAAAAAGATACTGTATTGTGAGTAAGATAATCACTAATCACACATAAAGTTTTCACTTTAAGTAAACCGTCTTCTTTAAAATAAATTACAAAAGGATGTAAAGTAGCTTGATTATTTGTCCAATGAAAAGATTGTACTTCATCTTGTACCATGAATGAATAATTTTCTGAGAAATCAACTAATGCTATACACTCTGAGTTGTCTTTTAAATTTTCTTTTAGGTTTTCAAGTACTCAGACTGTTTTTGAAATAAAATGATGAGATTTTAAAGCTGTCAATTGTATTTTCAAGTCATCTTTGAATTCATCGACGGTCTTGACTACAGTTATTAAATTGCAGCGATCAGTAGAAACCCATTGCTTAAAATTAATTTCAGATGACAATTCACATTCATTACATATATCAGAATCAATAACATCAGTGCCTGGACATTCTTTACAGCTAGATAACATACATTGTTCACTATTATCATCACAAACTATCTTTTTTAATAAGTCTTTGTAAGTTAGTTTAGTTTTACACGCCATTAACATTAACTTCATATTTTGATGGATCAAACAAACACATACTGAATGTGTACCATTTGCCCCAGCTAAAACACAGTTCTTCGGACGAAGTGAAGCAAATGACGAGAATCCTATGGTTAAGTTTGGATGAATTTGTTTGAATCTTTCATAGGCTTCTTTCAAATTAAATAGGATTAAACGTTTTTGTTCTTTAGATTTTTCATTATTCTTATCACGTACAGTTATACAATCTCGTTGACCCGGCATCAATCTACTAATATCATCATCTTCATAAAAACTTTCAACAGCTTCAACAATTTCTGTTTTCAACTGACGTCCACTTTCTTTTTGGAGCCTTCGCTAATATTCCATATTGTTCTCTCAGTGTTTTAGCTTTTTTTACAAGATATTCACTACATTCAAATTCTGACTGTATTTTAGAAATTGTCCACTTTTTCGGTAATAAACTTAATATTTCATATTTCTCATCAAACGTTGTAGATGCTTTAAATTTCATTTTTAATTCGTCAATTAACTCTAAATATTCCGCATTATAACAAATATGATCAATGTCCTTTTCATTATCTTCATTTTCAATAACATCAAAAGTAGATTCTAATTTTTTTCGTATTTTACTTGATATTTGATCTACTTTTTCATTAATTTTACGTTTTCTTTTTGACATACTTAATTTTTGAATAGGTGGGATTGGTGATTCTTCTACGATTGAACAAATTTTATTGAGTGCATCTAAAATTTCATATTTAGGCTCAAAAGATACCCCAAGATCATCAAAACTTTGTGATAATGTATCGGTAATATTATTAGAATCTTCGCCTATTTCGATTTTTCGAAGATTTTCAATGCAGCGTGAACAAAGTGCTCGGCCTGGTATAAGGTTAAGATTCTTATTTGCTTCACAAAATTCTACAGTAATTTCTCGCAAGGACTTAAGAATTGGTTTTTTATGAGCACTTAATGGATCACAACATTTTTTTCCAAACAAAGAAAAATAATAAGTCACATATTTTTTGTGATGATAGGTACAAATATCTTTGAAAGATACTGCTTGAATTCTTTTAATTAATAAGTATTTGTCATCTTCACTAACATTATTTTGATCGATCAACTCTGATGATCGTGAAAACGTCAATTTATGACAATCTTCTTTCAACAATAATCCAATCGAACACTCCATTATTTTTTTAAGAACTGAAAACTCACTAAAACAACCAAACTAAACAAACGAACGCTCTCTGAAACAATGACAGCTGAGCTTTCGTAGACAAAGAGTTTTAAGATTCTTCAAAAATCCGCTATGGCCAAATGTCGCTGCCCTCCCGCTTAATTACTACTACGCACCCTCACTAGCATGGGAAAACCACGCGACAAACGAAGAGTAAGTAGAACAATAGCGCTAAGCTGATGCGTGAAATTTGACACCGTCAATTTTCGATGTTTGCTTACTTTCCAAATTAACGATGTTGAATCATAAGTAAATATATAAATTGGGAAATGACAGAAATGAAAGCATTAGTTCTATCTTACTATATTTATGAACTCGAATCTACTTAATATATATATACAGTGACTCCAACAATTATTAATACACCTTATAAAATGCAAGTTATAAATACGAAAAAACCTCTTAATTATAGTTCAATATTTTTGAATTAAAACATATATAAAATATAATAATTAACAGTTAATATGCCATAAAAAGTATAAAAATTAAATTTTTAGCTTAAAATTACAAAAAACAAAATACTTACAAAATTTCCGCCAACTATTATTAATACACTTGCATAATTCTAGCTAAAATACTTATTTTTTATAAAATTAATATTTTGTAGGATATCTTTTAGCATCGATTATTGCTTGTAGATATCTTGGCATCGATTCCATCCATTTTTGGGTAATACTTTTGTTTATTTTTTCCCATTCTTGCAATAATACCTCTTTTAATGTTTTTTACTAAAAATGTGGTTTTCAATTTTCCTTCTAATTCTTGCCACAATTTTCTAAGGGATTTATGTCCGGTGATTGGGGTGGAGTATGGAGTTGTTTTGAAACGTGATATAAAAGCTATTCCTGCACAAGATACGAAATAAGTTTCAGGTCGTTATCTTGTTGAAACATATACTCATTTTCAACGCTAATTTTTGATACTGTGATCTAAATTTGATTATAGAATATTCAGGTAAGCACTTAGTCATAATAGTTTCAAAAATTGCAATTTCAACCCATCAGCAGATATGCACCCGACCATAACATTTCCGCCAACATGTTTAACAGTTTCACATAGGTTTCATTATTAATTTATGTATTAGGTTTTGTCAAAATTTTGCATTCCATCTGGCCCAAAAATATTAAATTTGCTTTCATCACTAAATATTATTTTTTCCAAAATTAAAGTCCATGTTAATAAAAAAAACCTAATACATAAATTAATAATGAAAATAAAACGCTGTTGAAGAAATATTATGGTCCGGGGTGCATATCTGCTTTGGGTTGGAAATTGCAATTTTTGAAAAACTTTTATTATTCTATAATCAAATTTAGATCCCGTATCAAAAATTAGCGTTGAAAATGGAGCCAAGATAACGACCTGAAACTTATTTCGTATCTTGTGCAGGAATAGCTTTTATATCACGTTTCAAACAACTCCATACTCCACCCCAATCACCGGACATAAACTTAGAAAATTGTGGCAAGAATTAGAAGGAAAATTGAAAACCACATTTTTAGTATTAAAGATATTATTAGCAAGAATTGATGGTACATGAAACAGGCGACCTGACATCCACATCCCCTCATTTTTGTTAATATAATTTACTATTTGCCTTGAGGGAACCTTAACATTGCGTTTATCTAAAGAGGAAGCAATTTTTTAAAAATTATATATATAGAACAGTTAAATAAGATACGAAGTGACTTCTAGGCACATATATACCACAAGTTATCTGGCAACAGGGGTATGACTCACGAGTCTGAGGCAATATGTGATAATATTATTTGCTTTTAGCTAGTTTGTGTTCTAGCGGCGTTATAAATTAATTTATATTATGTATTTCTAAAATGAAAATAAATCGTATTGTAAAGCTTTAAGTTATCTTATTAAATAAAGTATTTCAATTAAATGCATTTGAGAAATTCAACTTATTAGGAATAATTATTAAGTTTAACGCAAAATAATGATCGGAATCATGAGAAATGTAATTACTGCTTGGGCCCGTAGTATGATATCTTTTATAAGTTATCCCGCCTCTATACAATGTTTGAACCAAAGTTTTATCAAATTACAAGATTTACAATGTGTTGGAGTGATCGACTCACTCAGGTCAAAATTAAAAATCCTGGGAGAGCTAGGTCGACACAGGTGAGAAAGATTTTATTCTTTAAATGTGCAAGTTATTAGTGATGCAGATTATATTATATACGACATCGTAACAAGGTGGAAAAGCTCCAGCCACAAATCAAAATATAGCGAGAATCGACAATGAAAAATAGCTAGATGCTACCAATTTATGGAGGTGTTATATTGGAGGATGCTAGTTACGCCAATTCTAAAGTGCCTTTCCTATCAATGGTTACATTGTCTGCTGTTGAAGAAAGATATAAAAAATCACATATTGTAGCTACCAGAAATGTTGTGGAAAAGTTTTGGCTAATTAAAAACAAATTTTGCATTTGCTTTAATGGATTAAATGTGAACCTAAACCCAGCAAAAATATTCTAGTATTTATTGCTATTCTTCACAATACTCGAAACGAAATGGAAACACTGGTTTTATGACTAATAAAGAAAATGATGCAACTGAGGTTAATAATGCAGTTCCAGAAGAGCATCCATTACTACCAGAGAGAATTCTAGGAGCAACTATTAGAGCATAATTTATTAACAGATATTTTCGAACTTAATTTTAATAGATATTCTTAAATTAAATTACAGATACAAACAATCTCTTTCAATTACACAATCTTTTGACTTAAATTAGTTTCTTGACAGCTTCATCAAATGTTGAAGTTTTGATTTTATAACTGGTACAGTACGGGTGATCTTATTGTGTTTAATAAAGTCCTTTATGTCTTTTCCTGCAGGATACTTTCCAGTTTTAATATATTTACTGAAACACTTTTTAGTAACTAATTTCTGTTTCAGTCCAACCTAAAATCACAATGTGTTTATAATTAAAACTTTCACAGTATAAATTGTAGATTTAGTTTTATGGAGGTGTTATATTGGAGGATGCTAGTTACGCCAATTCTAAAGTGCCTTTCCTATCAATGGTTACATTGTCTGCTGTTGAAGAAAGATATAATAAATCACATATTGTAGCTACCAGAAATGTTGTGGAAAAGTTTTGGCTAATTAAAAACAAATTTTGCATTTGCTTTAATGGATTAAATGTGAACCTAAACCCAGCAAAAAATATTCTAGTATTTATTGCTATTCTTCACAATACTCCGAAACGAAATGGAAACACTGGTTTTATGACTAATAAAGAAAATGATGCAACTGAGGTTAATAATGCAGTTCCAGAAGAGCATCCATTACTACCAGAGAGAATTCTAGGAGCAACTATTAGAGCATAATTTATTAACAGATATTTTCGAACTTAATTTTTAATAGATATTCTTAAATTAAATTACAGATAAAAACAATCTCTTTCAATTACACAATTCTTTTTGACTTAAATTAGTTTCTTGACAGCTTCATCAAATGTTGAAGTTTTGATTTTATAACTGGTACAGTACGGGTGATCTTATTGTGTTTAATAAAGTCCTTTATGTCTTTTCCTGCAGGATACTTTCCAGTTTTAATATATTTACTGAAACACTTTTTTAGTAACATAATTTCTGTTTCAGTCCAACCTAAAATCACAATGTGTTTATAATTAAAACTTTTTCACAGTATAAATTGTAGATTTAGTTTACCTGATCTCTGGTTGGTATTAGATTTCTTATGTTTTCTAGGCTGAACCCCATTGCTTTCATCAGAATCTGCATCTGAAAATAATATAGTACTAATAAATACCTAATATGTTTTTAAAATACCTTTTAAAAACTTAAAAACATAAAAACAATTAACTAAATTAAGTAAGAATATTTTTTTCTAAATAATTTTTATGAATACAAAAGTTATACCATCATCTTCGATATATTGTTTTTCAACTGGTATGGCTTGTGGCATCTCAATATTGATGTTTTCTTGATTGGAAATAATGTTATCATCTGAAAAATTTTATAAATTCATTTACAATTTATCATTTTTTGTAATCAATAACTTACCATCCGCATTACTTTCTAATGCATATTCTGCATCAAGATTAATATTTATTTCAGACAATGATTTTCCTTGATATTCTGCTGGGACACTTCCATTTTCCATCATGAGGAGTACTTTGGACACTTTTGCAGTTTGATAAATATCAACAGGAAGTCTAAAAAAATTTTATTAATTAGTTAAATTTTTGTAATTGGCATAAACTCCATTTTTTCCTACTCGTAGAATTCTTGGTGGGTTTTTTCGGTATGTCCCATAAAATCAGAAAATTGCTTAGCGTCCTCTTTACTTAAGTTTAGTACTTGCATTACTGTTGCAATTTGCTTCCTTAATTTGTTGCTGCTAAATGCTTGTAGATTTTCCAATTTGACTTTTTCGGTAAAGTTTAAAAATTTTTTGGATAAGTTAGTTTTACTTACCTTTCTGAATAGCCATCGCGACTAGAGAATGACCCCTTGAACCAAATTGTCGAATTGCCATATTAAATATTTTAGTAGAAGTCGTAACGTTCACATGAAGCACAAGCGATAACTTTTGTGAAAATAATAAGGAAGTAACAAGGATGATTTATCCTTAGTAGTATGTAGGTGGTTTAAATGACGCAGTAGAGCGAAAACAGCAATATTGCAAAAACTCCATATACAGAAAGTGATGACCAGCCGCAACTTACATTGTAAAAATAAATGATTCGGAAACAATAAAATTTCAATAATTTGCATGTAATTCAATTATTTAAAAAGAAAATAGCAATGTTAACTAACTTATCATCAGATAAATTGATTATTACGTCCACCAAATCACCAAATAAGTTAGAAAAATTTAACCACCAACGCGGCTCGGCTGAAAGGTATTTTGAATACTTGATTGAAGAATTGGATTTTTAACAATAAAAATATAAAAATAAGACTGGGAGTATACCCTCCACTGTTATCGCTTTATAGAACAGTAAAGTGGCATCATAAAGTTTTTGCATAATTTTAAGCATTTAATATTTTACCTCCCGGTACTGGGCCCACTGGAGGATATTACAGACTCACCGGTTTATACAATATATTTTTTGAGTAGTGAATTGAAGATTTAAGACCAGTGTTGAAAGGCCAATACCTGCTGCTTCTGAAGCGTTTACATGCTTAGATACTGTTTTGGGATAGTTTGAAGTTTTAGATGAAAGGGACCGTATCAGATATCCGTCCTGAAACAGTGCGTGATTTAGCTGTTCGTAAGCGGGTAGGCTTGCTTTGACAGACCAAGTTTTTTTAAGCGTTAATAACTGCTTAACTGAACTGATAAAAGTTCGGACGCGCATGAATGGGTTAACGAGATTCCCATTGCCATATAGTTCCATTATCCGAATAAATCGGTTATCCAAACACCCTTGTCCCCAATTAGGTCAGATAATCAACGCTCTACTGTATTACAATTTGTGAGACTGGAGTACGGAGTACTCCTTCCAAGTTCTTCAAAATTGGTAAACACAACATTAAATGTTTAAAAATTATGAAGAAACTATATGTTACTGCCGTAATTCTTTTGAGCATGATGACATAATATACTGCGAGGTACTTCATGCTCCCCCCCTCTCTCGTTGCTATTTTGTATTTTATGTTGTTTTAAATAGTTCCTATGTTGAGTATGGCTGGGGAGTATTAAATTTAAGAAAAATATAAACAGTTGGCAGAGAGAGAAAGACTTCTAGGAATGAAGAAAGTTAAGTTAAGAGAACCACGAAGATAAAGATTTAAGATTATAAGAAAGAATTAAAAATGTGAAAAATCAATTTTAATAAAAAAAAACTAAAAGGCGAGAGAAAACAATGCCACGAGCCGCATGTTGACGACAATAAGGTATTTAATTTAGTGTTCCTTTTAGATAACTGAATAAAATGAAACAAAAATTTATTAATTTTAAATTTGAAAGTTTAAAAAGAGACGGACATTGACCTGGTTGTTAAGCGATCAACTGCTAAGATAAGGCGCTCATATAACATTAATTTTCCAAAAATTTTAAATTTAATGCAAATTTTAGTATTTAGTGGGATACCCATTTTGTTTGAAAACGTGTTGTAACCGATTAGTTATTTAATCATTGCATTACATGCAAATTATTGAAAATTTTATAACACCGTACCGTCCGAGTAAGTTGCGGCTAGGAATATCAAAATAGTTAATTTAATCAGTTTTATATGCCGCATTTTACGAACTATAAGACGTACATTATATATTTTTCAAATATAGCATTATATTAATTTCGATTATAATACGCACCAGAATTGTGGATGCAATTTTTGAAAAAAAGTGCGTCTTATAGCCCGTAAAATATGGTACCTAATAAATAAAAACTATAAATGCAAAAATTTACATTATTACTGATTATTTTCAAATACTATTTACTATTTCCTTTTCAATCCATTCGGATGAAGGTCCTCCTAGGAGGGTTTGGCAATTAGACATCGCGATTACCAAACGTGTTGGTGCGGATCCTATTTTCTAATAATCTGCCAAAATTTGTAGTTAAGGAAGGTCATTTTCATCAAGAAAAAAAATATTGACAATATTTTGGATAATGTAGAAAAATTAGTGTTTTGGGCATATTACTTATTAAAATATAAATAAATGTCTTTTTTGGGTTTTAAAGGGATTTATTATAATATTTTAAGTAACTTCTAAATGAGTTACTGCAAAATATGCAAGCATTAATTTTAGAATTGTTATCGCCTACGTGACTACACGTCACTAGGTCTGCAACGTTGCCACTAAAAGTAAAACAGAGGTCACAAGATACCTTCTGTAGTATGGGAAGTGGCATCGTACTACGCATATAACGACGAAAAGCGATGCCAGTGCCAACGGTATATGCTTGAACTAAAAGATTGTAATGAAGATAATATATGTTCGATGTGACCTCCAGCAAAATTTTCGGGAGCGACATGGTACGACACCTATTAGCTCAAATTCTGAATTTCAAGCGAAAACGTTGTGACTTCCGAAATTGGAGGTCACTACGTTATATATGAGGTGACAACGTACTGGAAGTATCTGCTTTGGAGGTCACATAGACCGTAGTATGGATATATATATATATATTAAGTAGATTCGAGTTCATAAATATAGTAAGATAGAACTAATGCTTTCATTTCTGTCATTTCCCAATTTATATATTTACTTATGATTCAACATCGTTAATTTGGAAAGTAAGCAAACATCGAAAATTGACGGTGTCAAATTTCACGCATCAGCTTAGCGCTATTGTTCTACTTACTCTTCGTTTGTCGCGTGGTTTTCCCATGCTAGTGAGGGTGCGTAGTAGTAATTAAGCGGGAGGGCAGCGACATTTGGCCATAGCGGATTTTTGAAGAATCTTAAAACTCTTTGTCTACGAAAGCTCAGCTGTCATTGTTTCAGAGAGCGTTCGTTTGTTTAGTTTGGTTGTTTTAGTGAGTTTTCAGTTCTTAAAAAAAAATAATGGAGTGTTCGATTGGATTATTGTTGAAAGAAGATTGTCATAAATTGACGTTTTCACGATCATCAGAGTTGATCGATCAAAATAATGTTAGTGAAGATGACAAATACTTATTAATTAAAAGAATTCAAGCAGTATCTTTCAAAGATATTTGTACCTATCATCACAAAAATATGTGACTTATTATTTTCTTTGTTTGGAAAAAATGTTGTGATCCATTAAGTGCTCATAAAAACCAATTCTTAAGTCCTTGCGAGAAATTACTGTAGAATTTTGTGAAGCAAATAAGAATCTTAACCTTATACCAGGCCGAGCACTTTGTTCACGCTGCATTGAAAATCTTCGAAAAATCGAAATAGGCGAAGATTCTAATAATATTACCGATACATTATCACAAAGTTTTGATGATCTTGGGGTATCTTTTGAGCCTAAATATGAAATTTTAGATGCACTCAATAAAATTTGTTCAATCGTAGAAGAATCACCAATCCCACCTATTCAAAAATTAAGTATGTCAAAAGAAAACGTAAAATTAATGAAAAGTAGATCAAATATCAAGTAAAATACGAAAAAATTAGAATCTACTTTTGATGTTATTGAAAATGAAGATAATGAAAAGGACATTGATCATATTTGTTATAATGCGGAATATTTAGAGTTAATTGACGAATTAAAAATGAAATTTAAAGCATCTACAACGTTTGATGAGAAATATGAAATATTAAGTTTATTACCGAAAAAGTGGACAATTTCTAAAATACAGTCAGAATTTGAATGTAGTGAATATCTTGTAAAAAGCTAAAACACTGAGAGAACAATATGGAATATTAGCGAAGGCTCCAAAAAGAAAGTGGACGTCAGTTGAAAACAGAAATTGTTGAAGCTGTTGAAAGTTTTATGAAGATGATGATATTAGTAGATTGATGCCGGGTCAACGAGATTGTATAACTGTACGTGATAAGAATAATGAAAAATCTAAAGAACAAAAACGTTTAATCCTATTTAATTTGAAAGAAGCCTATGAAAGATTCAAACAAATTCATCCAAACTTAACCATAGGATTCTCGTCATTTGCTTCACTTCGTCCGAAGAACTGTGTTTTAGCTGGGGCAAATGGTACACATTCAGTATGTGTTTGTTTGATCCATCAAAATATGAAGTTAATGTTAATGGCGTGTAAAACTAAACTAACTTACAAAGACTTATTAAAAAAGATAGTTTGTGATGATAATAGTGAACAATGTATGTTATCTAGCTGTAAAGAATGTCCAGGCACTGATGTTATTGATTCTGATATATGTAATGAATGTGAATTGTCATCTGAAATTAATTTTAAGCAATGGGTTTCTACTGATCGCTGCAATTTAATAACTGTAGTCAAGACCGTCGATGAATTCAAAGATGACTTGAAAATACAATTGACAGCTTTAAAATCTCATCATTTTATTTCAAAAAAACAGTCTGAGTACTTGAAAAACCTAAAAGAAAATTTAAAAGACAACTCAGAGTGTATAGCATTAGTTGATTTCTCAGAAAATTATTCATTCATGGTACAAGATGAAGTACAATCTTTTCATTGGACAAATAATCAAGCTACTTTACATCCTTTTGTAATTTATTTTAAAGAAGACGGTTTACTTAAAGTGAAAACTTTATGTGTGATTAGTGATTATCTTACTCACAATACAGTATCTTTTTGTGTTTCAAAAATTTTCCTTGATTACATAAAAATAGCTACCCGGAGTTCAAAAAATTTATTACTTCAGTGATGGAGCAGCCGCTCAATACAAAAATAAAAAATTTTTAAATATATGTTATCACGAAGCAGATTTTGGATTAAAGGCAGAATGGCATTTCTTTGCCACTTCTCATGGTAAAAGTCCATGTGATGGGGCAGGTGGTACAATCAAAAGGAACGTAAGGAGAGCAAGCTTGCAGCGAACTACGGATCATCACATTTTAACTCCAGAAGCAATGTACGACTTTTGTTCAAATCAAATTTCTGGTATAAAATTTTTTTTTGTATCGAGCGAGGACGTGGAAGCTGCTGAAACATTATTATCAGAAAGATTTGTAAATATAAATACAATTAAAAATACGAGATCATATCATAGTTTTATACCAATTTCTCAAAATCAATTAAAAGCGCGGAAATATTCGTCTTCCGATAATTTTGATATAGTTAATGTTGTTAAACCGATCAACGTAAATTGTTAAATAAAAAATAATTTTCTAGTTGAAATTGTTTACAGTTATTGTCATTTTCGATAATGAATACTTTTAGATAATTTTACACTCAAATCCATAACTCTATTGAAACTTGAAAAATTTTTCACATTCATAATTATTTTTGATTGAAAGTAATTTTATCTATTACTAAAACGTCCACATTTTTCCTATAAAACAACGGCTCGTACATGCACTAAACATAAAAATAACAAAACAAATGGTTTAGTCATTCAAAGTTAGAGGTAAGAACAGTAGATTCTGTGAGTTTCAGATTTTTATCTCGCAGTCAACACGTTCGTTAATTATAACCTGAATAATGGGATTTTTTTAAATTTCAAAATTTCAAGCCAAGTTTTCTTCTATTAAGAGTGGGCTGCTCAGGTCGACCCATGGCTGTATTTTATCTATGATATGTATACTTAATTCCCACGGACAATAAGTTTTTAATTCTCAACAGTTCAGACGCCAGAGACGATTGCAATTCACGAAAATGAGTAAAAACACTCATTTTTAGAACGTTGCGATTAGACAAAGGTAATAACTGAGCCAATTATCATTACTCACGCTTAAACTACTACCTTTCCCCCTAAGAATTCCGCTTTGATCATATCGATATCTTCAAACAGAAAAATTTTAAACCAAAAGTTGATTATGCTTAAAAATATCGATTTTGGGAAGTTTTATTTAAATAGGCGGAAACAAGCGTTGGTAAAAATCAAACTCGTGTAAATTTTGTTATTTAGGACCCTAGGGAAGAGTTTCTCAAAGTTACACAAAAATCTAAAATGGGTCGGCTTTTCCAATTAGACGATTTCAAATGGAATGACTCAAATCAGAATTTGTTAATTCTTCCACCGAAATGGCACCCACCAAGGTAACCCTCCAGAACCACCAAGAGGAAGTCGCACAACTGAGGGCAGAAATACGAGAACTAAAAGCCGCACTCGCTAACCTCACCGGACCACCGAAACCCACCATTCCACAGCTCATGGACCTCCCCACCCATCCACTGGCAAACGCACCCCCCTCCACGTCGACGACCACCACCAGCGAAGGCAAATTTGAAGCCGTTAAAAGGAAGAGGTCCACCAAGGCGCGCAAGCCCAACAAGCACCAGCGCGAAAGGGATGCCTCCATCGCATCTAACTCATCCACCGCGTCTTCCTCACAAGACGACCTCCCCCTGAACAACAAATTCATCATCCTCGCCAACGATGATGAAGATGAACCCACCACCCCGCACAACCGCCCCGCCGGCCAGACCACTCAGGACGAGCCCATGGACGTCCCGACCCCCTCTCCCGACGACGACGGAAGTAGCACTAACCCAACTTCTTCTCCCCCCCCTAGGTCATCCCAGGCGCCAACCAGAATCCCCAATAGTTGTGAGAACCCATGAGGACTGGCCAAAAATCTACCGACTCATCAACTCCAAAGGCATTAGATATACGAAGATTCGCACGCTTGCAGATGGAATGTCCGTCCACCCCACCACTGAAGCGGACTACAGAGCTCTCAGCCGACTCCTGGAAAGCGAAGATATACCGAGCCATTCATACATGCTCACACAGGACAAACCCCTGAAGGCGGTCATCAGGGGACTTCCAAACACGATCACCCCAGGAGACCTGAAAGAAGAGCTCCTGAGCGTGGGTCTCCCCGTCACCGACGTCGCCCAAATGAGACAAGGACGACTACGCCGCCCAATCCCACTCTACCTCGTCCAGCTGGAGAAGAGCGACGCGGGAAAGAAAATCTTCTCCACCCTTTCAATCTTCGGCGCCAGCATCACTGTGGAATCCCCCCACAGAAAAACTGAAGTCGGCCAATGCCACCGCTGCCAGCGTTTTGGACACGCACAACGCTGCTGCCGTGCCCCTCCTAAATGCGTCAAATGCGCCGGTGACCACCTCACCGCCGCCTGCAAAAAGGAACGCCAGCTACCCGCCACCTGCGCCAACTGCGGAGGAGTCCACCCAGCCAACTTCAAGTTCTGCTCCTTCTACCCCAAGCCCAGGAGGTACAACGCCCCCCGAGCCATTGACCACCGTCCACCCACCCAGGACCGCAACCAACCGACCGCCCCACCACCCACCGGATCAACGCATCGAACGCAAGTATCATACGTTGAAACAGCCAGTCGGCACGCTCCCAACAGGGAACGTACGCCCCCCCAAGCGTCTCCTCCTCAAGGAGTCGCCAACGACACGCTAAATCTTCTGGTTACAGCACTTACCCAAGTCTTCCAAGCAGTAGGCATCAGCGGCCCCCAAGCTGGAATTATAACAGCCGCTATAAAATCCGCCGTCAATCAAACCACCCCCGCCAATGTCTAGGCAAAGACAGCGACCAACATCACTGCAGATAGCCTTCTGGAATTCGAACGGCCTCCTCGCAAGGAAATTCCTGCTGCTCGACTTCGCCCAAAAACACGACCTGGATGTTATCCTGGTCGGAGAAACCATTTCAAGCAGGGGACCGCGCCAAGCTCCCGGCGTACACCCTCTACAGAACCGACCGCCAGCATGCCCGAGGTGGGGGCACTGCCATCTACATCAAGTCGTCCATCGAACACCACCAAGTGGACCTTCCCCCGCTCCAACAAATTGAGACAACGTCCGTCAACATCCACACCAAAAACCACGGCTGGCTGCAAATCTCCTCAGTCTACAACCCCCAGGAAATCCTAAAGAAGACATCAAAGTCCTACTCGATGCCCCCGGAGGAACCATCATCGCCGGCGACCTCAACGCCAAGCACACCTCCTGGAACTGTCGCCACATCAACCGAGAAGGACGTACCCTCCTCGCCCTGGCCGATGAGCTCGATTTCACCATCAACGCCCCAGCAGCCCCGACCCACTTCTCCTACAAAGGAACGCCCAGCTTCCTGGACATCGCCCTCTTCAAGGACATCCCACTCCAACACCGACTCACCACGGCAACTCTCCCTCGGGGACCTCAAGCACCCAAACTCCGCCCCCGCGACAAGGAAAACCGACTGGCCGCTTTTCCACGACCTCCTACTCGGCTCCATGGAACCAATCCCCGTCATCGACTCCTCCGACCACCTAGATAAGTATGTTGAATCTTTTCAATCTACTGTTTCTAGGTCACTGGAAAACGCGACGAAAACCACCCCCGAGACCGACCTCCGCGACCGTCTACCGACCTCTATCAAAGACCTGATCAAAAAGAAAAATCGTGCAAGGAAAACCGCGCAAAACACCTCGCACCCAGATGACAAACGTTATTACAACCATCTCAAGGAACTAGTCACGGCAAAGGTCAACGCGCACCACGAACAACGTGGACGAGCACCATTTCATCCCTCTCCTTTGAAGACCAATCCGTCTGGAAGATGACCCGCAGCCTTCAGCGAAAAAGCAGTCTTCAAGCCCCCATCCAGCGCGCAGACGGCTCGCTAGCGAAATCCGACGCGGACAAAGCCGAAGCCTTTGCCATCAACCTCGAGTCCCAATGCTGCCAACACCGAAGTAATTGACCTGGGACACTATGAGGATAGCCATCATGTGGCTTGTTATGCGAGAACTCCGCTCGGGGAGCTGGTAGTGGGTAGCATGTACTGCAGGGGAGGGGGGGACCTGGTGGAGAACCTGGAGAAGATAAGAGAGCTTCAGGATTTGGCGGGGAGAAGACCCTCCTCATAGGGTTAGACGCTAATGCTCAGTCTCCGGCGTGGTTCAGTAAGAGCATAAGGGAGGGTGACCCCTCTACTTTCAGAGGAGAGGAGCTACTAAATTTCATTCTGAACCAGGAACTGGAGATCTTAAATCAGCCAAGCGAGAACTTCTCTTTTGTAGGTGGTCAGGGAGTAGGGGGGCGCGGGCAGTCGGATATAGACGTGTCGCTGGCGAACGCGGAATTCGACAGGACTTATATAGCTGATTGGGAGTTGCTGAGTGGGCTCGGGTTGAGCGATCACAACCCCATTGTGATGAACGTTAGACGTGATACTGGGAGGGAGATTGTGCATAGCGATATACGGTATTGTGTCAAGAATGTAGATTGGGAGAAGTATCGAGACCCTGGTTGGTATATCGAGAGCAACCCCCTTACGGGCGTTGACGGGGCCGAGGGTATGGTGCACAAGTTAGAGGAGTGGGTTAGGTTGACTAACCAGAAGTCTCTGAAAGCTAAGAAGGCTAACAGGAGTGGAGTTCCTTGGTGGAGCAAGGAGCTTGACTCATTGAGGAAGGAGACTAGGGGCAAGAAGAGGGTCATGCAAGGAGCAAGGAGGGAACAGAGTGCCAGTCAGGATAGGGCTACAAGGGAGTATATGGAGTGTGCGCAGAGGTACAGGGAAGAGATAACTCGAGCCAAGCAGAAGGATTGGGAGGATTTCGTGAAGGAGGAGGGCAACGAGGACCCTTGGGGCTCGGTGTACCGAATCTGTCGAGGGAGACATGAGAGGCAGGTCATGGCCTCTCTGAAGAGAAGTACCGGGGGGTATACCACCTCCTGGAGGGAGAGTGTGGACCTCCTCCTAGACAGCTTTTTTGAAGAGGGAGCGACGGGGAGGTAGAGTAGCCGTGGTTTTTGGTGTGGATGTTGACGGACGTTGCCTCAATTTGCTGGAGAGGGGAAGGACAAAGCCGAAGCCTTTGCCATCAACCTCGAGTCCCAATGCTGCCCCAACACCGAGCGCACGAATCAGGAACAAATAGACAGGATCCACGACTTCGTGAGAAATCAACTATCCACCGCCGACCCGACCCCCATTGAACCAGCCTCAACCTACGAAGTCGCAACGGCAACAACACATTCTGCTTTATATTTAACGTTGCTAAGTACATAGAGAATCACACCCTAGCACGGCCCCCCATGGGGCGAGGGTCCGCCCCTAGCCGCGGTGCGTGAGCTGTTGCGACTAGGGCTCTTTCGCCGGACTGGGCGGAGCGTACAACGACAGTTAAAGCGCACGCAAGCGTACTATGCCGTCCGGTTCTACTTATTCATCTCGGCTTACGGCCTCGACACCCTAAGTGAGGGCCGGATACACTTTCCTGGTACCCTCCCGGCTAACGCGGCCGGGGCTGGATAGGATTGCTACGCCTCTCGCGCGGCAGGACATTTCCCGGTAGGGGTGTTACCTGCTTTCGCGGGTATCCTTCCTCCGGGGGTCCCACTTAGTCTAGCATATGACTCATAACCTCAACCCCTACGAGGCCAACCTCACCGGGGGGTAGTGGCAAGCCACTAGGGCTCCCCCCCTCCCGTAGTAGTCTTGTGTTTTCCTACTGTTCCTAAGAGCAGATCGGAGAGTATAAGACTGAACCCTCTTAATCCCGTCCGTAAGTCGAGATGTATGAGACAATCACGAAGACCCGCCAGTCTAGGGTCCCTTCCTCCTCTAACGTATGTTAGAGATTTGGGACAGTCACATAAACTGCGGCCTAAGGTTCTCTTGTATGGGACAATCGCGAAGACTGTGGTCTAAGGTTCCCTTCCTCTGACGAGCGTCAGGGATTCGGGACAATCACGAAGACTGTGTCTAAGGTTCCTCCTTTCCCATTTGGGACAATCACGAAGACTGTGGTCTAAGGTTCCCCTTCGGGACAATCACGAAGACTGTGGTCTAAGGTTCCTTTCTTTAACGCCCGTCGGAGATTTAGGACAATCACGAAGACTGTGGTCTAAGGTTCCCTTTCGGGACAATCACAAAGACTGTGGTCTAAGGTTCCTTTCATTGGCTCCAGGGAGTGTGGATTGCCAGTCCATTTGGGCCCCTTTCTCGCCCCGATTTAGTCTTACGCTCCCGGATTTGTTTTACCCATATCCCAGTTCAGAGAGGGCAGTGATATGGTGTCCGGCTCCGGGGTTAACGATTTCGGGGTTTGATCGCTGCCCCCTGGTACACTTCTGTAGGAGAGAAAGTTAGTTACATGGCTGTCACATTGCAGATCGCCACCAGTTCCACTCATGCTCATGCCTGTCATGGCTCTCGGCAGATCTTTGGTATGTCCCCCAAGGGAGCATACTTATCAATCTTCCTTGCATGGCGTTCACTCATGGTCCACTACTTTGTAGCAAGAAAATAAAATAGGGAGAAACACGATAAAATAAAGATTGTTACATTTAGCATAGCTGCCAAGTTGCAGTTCGCCACTAGTTCCACTCATGCTCATGCCTGTCATGGCTCTCGGCGGATCTTTGGTGTGTCCCCCAGGGGAGCACACTTATCGGTCCTCCTCACATGGCGTTCACTTGTAACCTGTTGCAAGCTGGCCTCTCTGCCACGCGATCGTCGCGGTAGCCGTAGGGCAGACTCTTCCCTCGTCCCCTTGCTGGTCGTGCGCTTCCAGGTTTGTTTTACCCTTGCCATCCAGTTCAGAGAGTGCAGGAGTGCATGGTGTCCGGTTCTGGGGTCAACAACTAGGTCCAGGGACTTGGTCCAAGTCTTAGGGCTTGCCATTTCTGCACTTCTGGTCAGGCTTCGCCTCTCTTCCTTCCTGGTCGTGTACTCCCTGTGGCTTCCCGTACCCCAGTTCAGAGAGTGCAGTGGTACGGGTCGTCTGTTAGGGGACAACATCCAGTTCAGTGAGTTAGTCCAGCCATTCCTTACTATCTGAAATCTGTAAGAGAAGAGGGTATGGGTTAGCTGGCTCCAGGTAGTGCGGTTGCCACCCCGTTTTAGGTTCCTCTCTTGTCCCCTTTCCGGCGGAGGGGGCCAAGGGAAATTGTTCCCTTGCCGGGCGTTCACTTCCACAGTGGGTCTCCGCCGTTCCGGGGATTTGATTGTCACCCCCTGGTACACATGTCTGAAAGAGAACGGATGAGCTCTTTTCCTTCCCCACCCAGACTTGGGCTCCTCCGGGAGCTTCTATCCCAGGGCGAATCATGGGGTCCAAGTCCACATCAGGAGCCTTTGTGGGGGTTGGGGTTGGATCGAGGCCCTCTAGTTCTCTAGAGATAATATGAAATAAATAAGAGCTAAAACTATACTAAAATAAAATAAAATAAAGGAATAAAATAAATAAATTGCTTACCTATATGTGGCCGATTTGACCGCCCCAGCTTATCTACCAGCTTATCTACCAGCTTGCGTACCAACGCAAAAAGAGAGCACTTTTATCTATATAAGGCGTAGGGTAGCTCACATTAAAGTGTAACTAGAAGTGATTATTCCGTATTTGAACTGAACAAACAAGATAGACAAGAACATGACCAGAAGTAAGAGCAAGAAAGGAGGCAAGGGGAACGTGGTGATGGTGGAAGAAAGAACCGATGTCCCTCTGACTAGGTCGCAGGGCCTGGTGGCAGGACCGAGCAATTTCTCAAGCCTAAACGAGCAAAATAGTAGTGGTAGTGGGAGCGACGAGTATAGTGATAGTGGGAGTGAGAGGGAGATGGGCAAGAACAGCGTGACGGGAGCCCGAGTAGGAAGCGGCCAAAAGAGGAAAAGGAGAGAAAGGAGGGGCGAAGGAAAGCTGCGTATATTACAGGTAAACTGCCAGAGAGCGCAGAGTGCGACCACGGAGGTTGCCATATGGGCTGCTCAGAACAATATTGACATTGTGTTAGTCCAGGAGCCCTATGTCAATAATGCAGGGTAATTGAATTAGCAGCTTGTTGAGTTCAGGCACCCTGGGCAGCCATTTTCTATTACAGGAGACACGACCTTACCCTCACCGATTTGCTTGATTTTTGTTTTACGAGCAGGTTATGACTAGAAATGAAGCGGGCCAAAATATTAGAGCGCGATATTCACCCGTTGCCGAGAAAATCTACTTTGAAAATATCGTCTTTTTTCATATTTTATGGGGTACGGCTGAAGGGTCTAGTAATTTTCTTATTGGTATCTGTGGATATAGGGATAACAAAAAATACTATATATAAATTAAAATTATAATATATCAAGTTATACCTATATATCGTTTCGACAATGTCTGACTACAAATTCATGGAAACACTGGGCCCTTCGACAGTTGAAGAAATCGAAACCGATGAAGAATCTCTGTATAGTGAAATTTCTAGGAGGCGATTGAAAGATGCGATGGTGTATTGTCAGCAACTCCTTATTGCAAATAATTTAATGGCGCCAGAAGCTTCTGCGGTAATTAGTGAAGACGCTGTGGTAGTAGGAGAAGACATTTACCATTACATTATAACAACGTTAGGAGAAAAGCAATTGTGTCGGAGGACGAAATTTTGAAGAAGTAAAAGAAAATATGACCGAAGATTGTTCTCCAGAGAGAAAAGGATGAAAATAGAAAAATCGATAATATTCCACTAGATTACAAAATCAAGGTTTCTAATATTGCTAGGCAACATCCAAAGTGGAGCATTAAAACTCTTCAAAAGGAGGATGTTCCCGTCTAAAAGCTTTAAGGATTTGAAGAAATGGAGAAAACAAATTCAAAATGGTGGAACAAAATTTGATAAATTTGAAATTATTGACTCTTGGAGCAATGACAGGTTTGTAGAAGCTCGCAAAACTCTCAACAAGTATCAACAAGAAACTTGCAACAGTGGGCATTATCTGCAGCGGGTCAGTTTGAGAATTTTGAATTCAAAGCCTCTGAAAATTGGGTTGTTCGATTCAAAAGAAGACACCGAATTGGCCAGCGAAAAATAACCAAATTTGTAAGCCAAAGAGAAACCGCGACACTGGAGGAAACTTTGGCTGCCGCTGAAAGATTTCGAATCCAGACTCGTGCGTTGATACCGAAATTTGACAAAGATCTTGTTATCAATACAGATCAGACTGGGTGTCAATACCAGTCAAATTATAACCGAACTCTCGCGGAGCGGGATCAAAAGCTATTATTGTTAATACAAAGGACATGAACAAGGTCACCCATTCCTATACAGCACAGTATGCCATTACCCTCTCCGGAAAACTATTACCTCTCGTTTTGTATGCCTACAAGAGGCGACAGGATCATTTGGGCCGAGGGTTAAAATATGTGTAGAAGAATATGCTAGAAAATATAAAATGTTGTTGTAACTTCTTCAAAGTCGGGAAAGTTGACAACATCTTTGTATAAAGATTATTTAACGAACGTTTTAAGCCATACGTGGGAAAAGAACGTTTTCTACTTATAATCGATTCTTGGGGAGGCCAAACAAATCTAGATCTATACGATGAAGTATTTCAGGATGAAGAAGGTCAATCAACTTGTACGATTAAAGTAATTCCTCCGAAATGTACACCATTGGTCCAGCCTTGCGATGTTTACTTTTATCGACAAGTAAAAATTTTATCAAACGTCTTCAAAATTGTGCACAGTTGATCGAGACACAACGTGAAATCAATTCTCGGAAGATTGCATAAAATACAATCGATAGTACAACATCAGTTGTCCTCACCAATTTTTTCGGATATGCTGCAGTACGCGTGGTTTGCTTCCAAGCTCACTGACGAGAGAAATGTTTTCATAAATGTAAACCAAATGTGCTTCCCATAGAAATTTTAAACAATCCTTGCAAGTGTAAGAAAACTGCATTTATAAGGTGCGCTCGATGTAGTGAAACATATTGCTTTTTGTTTTACGACGAATATCACCCTGGCTCCTGCGAATTTTCGGATGATTCCTCCGAAGATTAATAGATAAAAATAAGATTTTTGATTTTAGTACACAGCTTGATATATTATAATTTTAATTTATATATAGTATTTTTGTTATCCCTATATCCACAGATACCAATAAGAAAATTACTAGACCCTTCAGCCGTACCCATAAAATATGAAAAAGACGATATTTTCAAAGTAGATTTTCTCGGCAACGGGTGAATATCGCGCTCTAATATTTTGGCCCGCTTCATTTCTAGTCATAACCTGCTCGTAAAACAAAAATCAAGCAAATCGGTTAGGGTAAGGTCGGGTGGTCTCCTTGTTAGTGAGGAAATAGAAGTAATTGACCTGGGACACTATGTGGATAGCCATCATGTGGCTTGTTATGCGAGAACTCCGCTCGGGGAGCTGGTAGTGGGTAGCATATACTGCAGGGGAGGGGGGGACCTGGTGGAGAACCTAGGGAAGATAAGAGAGCTTCAGGATTTGGCGGGGAGAAGACCCCTCCTCATAGGGTTAGACGCTAATGCTCAGTCTCCGGCGTGGTTCAGTAAGAGCATAAGGGAGGGTGACCCCTCTACTTTCAGAGGAGAGGAGCTTCTGATTTCATTCTGAGCCAGGAACTGGAGATCTTAAATCAGCCGAGCGAGACTTTTCTTTGTAGGTGGCCAGGGAGTAGGGGGGCGCGGGCAGTCGGATATAGACGTGTCGCTGGCGAACGCGGAATTCGACAGGACTTATATAGCTGATTGGGAGTTGCTGAGTGGGCTCGGGTTGAGCGATCACAACCCCATTGTGATGAACGTTAGACGTGATACTGGGAGGGAGATTGTGCATAGTGATATACGGTATTGTGTCAAGAATGTAAATTGGGAGAAGTATCGCGAGACCCTGGTTGGTATATCGGAGAGCAACCCCCTTACGGACGTTGACGGGGCCGAGGGTATGGTGCACAAGTTAGAGGAGTGGGTTAGGTTGACTAACCAGAAGTCTCTGAAAGCTAAGAAGGCTAACAGGAGTGGAGTTCCTTGGTGGAGCAAGGAGCTTGACTCATTGAGGAAGGAGACTAGGGGCAAGAAGAGGGTCATGCAAGGAGCAAGGAGGGAACAGAGTGCCAGTCAGGATAGGGCTACAAGGGAGTATATGGAGTGTGCGCAGAGGTACAGGGAAGAGATAACTCGAGCCAAGCAGAAGGATTGGGAGGATTTCGTGAAGGAGGAGGGCAACGAGGACCCTTGGGGCTCGGTGTACCGAATCTGTCGAGGGAGACATGAGAGGCAGGTCATGGCCTCTCTGAAGAGAAGTACCGGGGGGTATACCACCTCCTGGAGGGAGAGTGTGGACCTCCTCCTAGACAGCTTTTTTGAAGAGGGAGCAACGGGGGAGGTAGAGTATCTCGGCGAGGCACCACAGGCGATCACTGAGGACGAGATTGATGAAGCAGTAAGGAAGACCAAGAGAGGAAAAGCGCCTGGCCCAGATGGGATGATGCCTGAGATGGTGAAGGAGATTTGGAAGGCCATCCCAGTGGCCATAACGACGATAATGAATAAGTGTCTAGCAGAGGGGGTCTTCCCGAGAGGTGGAAGGAGGCAAATCTGGTGATTATTTTGAAGGCCCCAGATAAGGTTAGGACCGAAGTAGGTTCATACAGGCCTATCAGCCTCCTTCCAGTGTTGGGTAAGACCTTAGAGCGGGTCATGGTCAGTCGCTTGGACAGCTTAACCGAGGGACAGATGTGTGATGCCCAGTATGGCTTCCGAGTAGGTAGAAGCACGGAGGACGCTTGGAATACAGTTAGAGAAAGTGTCCAGTCCTCGGTTAGCAAGTACGTTTTAGGTCTCTTTGTCGACTTTAAGGGGGCCTTCGACGGGCTGCTCTGGGTAAGGATCATCAGTAAGCTCGAGGGGCTGAACTGTAGGGAGCTCCCGCTCTGGGCCAGTTATTTCACAAACAGAAAGGTGTACGCGAGGGTAAGTATGAGACGGTGGAGCGGAGCATTACCAGGGGTTGCCCACAGGGGTCAGTCATTGGGCCAAGGGTCTGGCTCCTGATGATGGACTCGCTGCTCCACGGCCTCCGCGCGTCTGGGGCCAAGTGCGTGGCGTACGCCGATGATCTATTGGTGCTGGTCGAGGGGAGCAGTAGGGCAGCCTTGGAGAGACTGTCCGAGGGTTATTTGCGGCAAATATCGGAGTGGGGGACCGATATGGGAGTAAGGCTATCCGAGAAAAAGACAGTCACCATGCTCCTCAAGGGAGCTTTGTCAAGGACTAGGGACCCCTCGATCCGGTTGGGCGACATGCGGATTCAGCATGTTGGACAGACCAGGTATCTGGGCCTAGAAGTGGCAGAGCGACTTAATTTTAGGCCCCACCTAGCCAAGCTCAAGGACAGGGTCTCTCTGCTTACTGGATGCCTCCGGAGGGTTTTGCGGAAGGATTGGGGGTTGGGTAGGCAATCTTATACCGTGATAGTTAGGGGTCTCCTTGGCTCTGTGGTGTCGTATGGGGCCAGTGTGTGGGGGCATACGATGTCTAACACCACCTATCGTGACAAGGTCAACAGTATCCAGAGGGTGGCGATTCACGCTGGTCTCAGGGTATGCAGGACAGTCTCCACGGAGGCCCTGCAGGTCCTTGCGGGGAGCCTGCCCTGGGATCTGCTAGTCAGAACCAGACAGGAGGCGTATAACAGAAAAAGAGGGGTCCCTCCAACCCCTGGGGACCTGACCTCAGAGGAGGACAGGGCTGGGCCCACCGCGGTCTTCAAGAGGGTCCTTAGGGGTAGGGCAATGGAGGAGTGGCAGGCGCGATGGGATGCAAGCATAAAGGGAAGAGCAACTTATGCCTTTATTCAAGAAGTAGGTTTCGCAGAGGAGCGCAGGTGGTTCGAGCCAGAGATGGTCACCAGTTACTTGTTGACAGGGCATGGCAGTCTTAACCAGAGCTTGCAGAGGTTCAATTTAGCTAATACAATTGAGTGTGACTGCGGGCAGGCAGAAAACGGGCTGCATGTCCTCCTGCATTGTGACTTGTACCAGGATTTAAGGTTGGCGCTGGGTGATATAAACGAGGGCAGTCTTAGAGACTTCATTAAGGAGGAGGGAACTCGGCAACGGCAATCAGATCACTACGAAATAAGAAAGCCCCAGGCCCTGACGCCATCCCAAACCGAGCCATGAAGGAACTGCCTCGCAAGGCGATCGCCGCCATCACAGGTATAATTAACGCTTCTCTCCGACTTAGGTACTTCCCGAAGATCTGGAAAACCGCAGACGTGGTGGTCATCCACAAACCAAGACAGGACAACCGAAAACCCCAGAGCTACCGACCAATCAGCCTCCTACCCACCATGGGCAAACTGACGGAAAAAATCATCCTCTCCCGACTGAAGCAAGCCGTCTTTGACAACAACATCCTGCAGGACGAACAATTTGGTTTCCGCGAGGGCCACAGCACTGTCCACCAAGCCCTCCGTGTTTTTTGTTTTGGCAAATTCTAATTTACCGATATTTTGAATGCCACCGTTGTAAGCGTATTATACGGTGCACTGTACATTACGAGCTCGAGTATACTTAGTATTGTTACAAATTGGTAAAAATATTTGTTATTCTTTTACTTGATACCATTACGATCGATTTGCGTCCGATTGATTATATAATTGTGGATGAACCGCACAAAATTAGTGTTCGTATAAGATTTTATTAAGATTGTCGGCCCTTCTGGCTTCTTTGGAGACAAGTTTATAATTTAAAATTAAAACCTTACTGTTTGGAAAACTGGTGCCTCTGTCGGGGATATTGTTATACGAGTTGTTTATATGTTTTTAAAATTTATATGTTTCGGGAGATGTTTGTTGAAAAGTTTGTAAATATACCTTTGTTATTTTGACCGACTTGGTTAGTATTTTTTATTTCCGATTCGGGGGTAGCTTCATTTTCGTGTTTTAGGAAGCACGGACCAACCTTCAATGCCAGTAGGGATTTTGTTAAAATACGTGGCGCTACCTACCATCTTACCTCCGGCCGTTCACTTATAACGCTGGCTTGGGCATCCTTACTGTCAAGCTGGTTCTCACTCCCTTGGAATCCTTTGGTGGAATTACAACTTTTTCAACAGTACAGTCATTGTTTTTGAGTGTGTAGCGTCTGAGCTAGTTTTAGGGTACCCTTCTGTACCCAAACCCCGTTGTGGGGTTTGGAAATTCCACCACCCTGAGGTACCCAACGCTAGAATTAATTTGGCAGCATTGATGCGGTACAAACCACCTCAGAAACGAATTCACACAAAAAGTGATTTTTGTACAGGGTTTCATATTTTAAGCTGTACATTGTACTCTCATTAGTACTCTATAATCCAGACTTACCACCATCGGTGCAATCTGCATATGACCATCGGTCACACCCAAAAACGGATGTGGCCATGCCCATGACTTTATCATACTTTTATTAAATATTAAAAAATAATTTTAAAAAATAAAAGAATTTTCCATTAACCAATGTGACTCAAAATCTAATCAGCTCTAATCTAAATATAAAGATACAAAATACCAACTTTAGTTTTGAAATTTCATTAGTTTTGAAATATTTAATAAAACTAATAATAAATAAAAGATTTAAAAAATTGCTTCCATGAACCAATTTTATCCAAAATTTAATCAGCTCTAATTCCTCATAAACATAACAAATTTCAACTTTAGTTTTGAAAATCCTTTTAGTTTTAAAATATTAAATAAAGGCTAATATTAAATAATAAAATTTAAAATAATAAAAACAATAGTTTTATAAACAAATTTTAACTAAAATTTAATAGTTTAAATATCGATTAAAATATGCGAAAACCTAAATTTAGTTTAGAAATTCGTATTACTTTTCGAAATATTAATTAAAACTAATATTAAATAATAAAATTTAAAAATTTAAAAAAATAGTTCCATAACCAATTTTAACCAAAATTTAAATAACTTTAACTCCACTATAAAGATAGGAAATATCAAATTTGGTTTTGAAAATTCTGTTAGTTTTCAAAATATTAAATAAAGACTAATATTAAATAATAAAACTTAAAAAATAAAAACAATAGTTTTCATAAAACAATTTTAACTAAAATTTAATCAGTTCTAAATCTCGACATAAGTATGCTAAATCCTAAATTTCGTTTTGAAATTCTTATTAGTTTTGAAATATTAATTAAAACTAATATTAAATAATAAAATTTAAAAAATAAAAAAATAGTTCCGTGAATCAATTTTAGCCAAAATCTAATCAGCTCTAAGTCTCAATATAAGGATACAAAATCCAAAATTTTGTTTGAAAATTCCTATTAGTTTTGCTGTAGGTCGCACACAAAATTTGACCACACACACACACACACACAAAACACACCATTACAGGTCTCACAATACTTCTGACAACCCATGAATTGACCTCAATTGTGACACTTATGAAATCCTTAAGACAGATGACGCGCCATCTCGTTAGCAAGCTATAGAACTTGAAAGTTTCAAGATACCCTCCGAGTAAAGGAAGTTATAACTATTTTTCGATTGTGGCTCCTCCGCCATAAATATTTTATTACAAAATCCGTGTAAGTGAGTGGCCACAATTATCACAATACAACATAAGTGTAAAATTAAGACGTTATAAATATTATCGTACGTAAATATGTGTAAATGCGACGTTGCCAAGTTGATCAATTTCAAGTTTGATGAATTACTGTCGATTTATTAAGTTTAAAATTATACGGCTACTTGATCTAGGACTCTTGATCTTATTTTGGTGTGACCAGGACTATTATTATTAAAAAAGACAAAAATAGCAGAGGAAATTTTCTCTGGCCTCACATGCTTTTTTAAGACTGAAATTACAAAAATGAAAATAGAAGCTCATTGGAGCTCAAACGAATCTCTATCGATTGGATCGATGATATCGATCATTTATTTAACGTTTTACAACCGGATAACTTAATATTTTTTTATTTGCTAAAATAAATAAATACGTTTACTTTGAATATACAATCGAATCCGATTAATTCGGATATCGATTAATTGTGACAACCCTTATTTTGGTCAAATCTTGAAGAACAGAAACCAAACTTAAGGAAATAATGTAATGACGAAATATTAGGTAAATCACAGAAGCCGCGTAACGGTTCTAGCAACGCAACGTAAACATTTTTATGATGACAGGATGCGAGAGTGATATCCTTGCATTTTGTCTAGTATAAATAACAGTAACGTTCAAGTCCTAATTAATTTTTTTATGTACATAGTACGTATGCAGCTTTATAAGTAAGTGTAAGTTTGGTTATTGTTCTTCAAGATTTTATAATCATACAAAATTTATGTATCTACATAGTACATACTACATAAGTACGTACTTTACAAAATGCAAGGATATCGGTCTCGCAATTCCTGGGTTCATACAGTAACATGATTATTAATTAAAAAATTAATATTTTGCTTTTAAATCGTTAAATAAATGATTGAATTCCCAAATTTATTTCTTTTAAAAATATCTGATTAGTCCAACACTTTTATATTTTTAATAATTTAGTCGAAATCGAGACAGTAAATTAAGAAATTAAGAATAATATTTAAAAACTTGTAAAATTTTATAACCATAAAAATTTATTAGGAGTCTACTTTACAAAAATACAGGGATATCATTTTTGCAATCTTGTCATAACATAAACACGATTACGATATTATGTTGCTAAAACCGCAACGCGGTGTCTATCATGTAAATGCAAACTGAAATTGATATTTCGTCCGATTTCGGACCAACAATTAAATCGCAAGTTCATTCGGATCCACTGTACGCGCAGCCTAAAACATTAAAACAAACCAAACGTGTATTCATTTTTTCCTTTAGATTCTTACGTAATAAATATTAAACAGGGGAGGGTCGGCCTATTCTTATTTTTCTTATATAGGGGTCAGTATCAGTTGCACTGAAAAATTTTCAATTGAAGCAATTTCACAAATGAATACATAAATGAAAAGCGATTAGGTTGCAGCGTCCCATGTCTTTCTATTGGATCATCTCCGAGCAGGTAGCGCTAAAACAAACATTGCTCTCACGGATATTTTTAGAAATTTTGGAGATCGAAATATGAATTTAAATCCTATTATATAATCTCAATAACTCTTACTTAGTAAGTACAATCAATTTAAAAATACTGTATCTACTGAATTTTTAAATAATTAAAAGATTGAATAACTTAAAATGTCCGTTTTGTAGTAAAGGCAAAGCAAATACTATAAATTACTGGATAAATGGTAAAATTTAACAATTTTATAATCAGAGAAACAACAATAACATTTAAATACTACGTCCGGGGCCTGTCGGACGTAGTACTAGGTGCATTTTCGAGCTTTCTTTTAAATCGATTTGTTCATCTTATGGGAAAGTAATGTTAATTTAGGAAAACTGGTTTTAGGTTTTCCTTTAATTTTGCTTGTAATAAAATGTTAATCCGTAAGAGTTACTTTCGTTTTTCGACAAGAGGCTTATTTTGTAAATTTCCGGTGTTTTTGATTATTTAAAATTTACCTTTTCAAATTTATTTTAAAGAAATGGGATTTAATTAAAAAATAAGTGAATTCTCAATAGTATCTAATGCTATTACCTATACGAATATAGCGTTTTGATTATTCGGGTATTACACGTTATCAAAATAAGAAAACTGCACGGTGTACGCTTTTAAACGCGTAAGTGTAATCTAGTCGTATTATGCTATAATTAGTAATGTAAACCGAAGCAACAACAGATTATTTTTCTGACTACTACACATGAATGTTAACAGAAAATATCTTAAACAAATTTAATTAAATTATAGTGACAGAAGTATTCGGTCTATGTTATCAACGCAATGGTATCTTGAAGACTTTTTTCATAGTTAAATCGCTTTCAGCATTATTCGACTTTTGTTGCAAATTTCATTATCTTTAATTTTGTTTATAATACATTTTCTATTTTGACGGGCGATTTTCGAGTGAGAGTGATTTAAAGAAGACGCGGTAAAATTTTAATAAAACCCATAAGAGTACCTAATGTTAATTTTATTAAAATTTTACCGCGTCTTCAAATCATAGAAAATGTATATAAACAAAATTGAAGATAATGAAATTTGCAACAAAAATGTCGAATATGTATTGCTGTGAAAGCGATTTTATATGAGAAAGAAAGTCTTCAAAAGGTACCAATTACGTTGATAACATAGGGCGACGAATACTTTCTGTGCCACTGATATTTCTGCCAAATATATACGGCATGTAATTAAAGTGTACTGTTTTTCTTGTGAGCCACTGCAATAGTTTCGTTGCTCCGAGCAATGAGCGTCCGGAGCGCGTTCTCTCTTCCGAAGTTGATTAACATATTGTAATATAATATAGTATGTATAAGTACCTCCTTCCTTATCCTGCTTATATAAAATCTAGGGTGGGCAAAACAGTATAAGTCACAAAATATTTAAAATGGGATAATTACTTTGTCGACTATAAATTGCTTTGTAGATTGAATTTAAAGTTTGAAATCTTGTATTTATCAATATTATGGATCCATAAGGATGCGGTTAATGCAAGATTTTAAACTTAAAATTCAATCTACAAAGCAATTTATAGTCGATAAAGTTAATGATCCCATTTTAAAATTTTGTGACTTATACTGTTTTCCGCACCCAGAAATATTCTACATGATTTCGGTATTTACTCACTCGTTTTTAAATAAGCACAATTTTTGAAATTTCCGACCTTCCACATCCATATAAATCATAAATTTAAATACAGAAGTAAAGTATATCTAAATAAATAATTAAGTAAAGTAGGTACTTTCCTAGGCATTAATAATTTAAAAAGTTATTTGGAAGCAGCATGTTAGATTTTTGAGCCGTAGTATGTAATGAATCTTGATCGGCCCTCTTTATAATTACCTCGAGGTCATAAGTTAAAAAGCTAGTTCATTAAAAACAGTAGATAAGTGACAAAATTGTTATCGAATCAGATTACAACGATGAAGTTTATTGTAGTTGAACATTCCAATTTCGGATTAAAAATCAGGAAATTTTACTAAAATATTTTAAATCGACCCATGAATGTTAAAAGCAAAAAAATTTTAAAAGGGTTAACAAAACTTTTCCTAGCAATATGGTAAAACTAGGTTTTTAAATAATTTCTTATTAAATTTCAACAAAAGTAGCGGCACGTGTTTTGTTTTGACCACTTAAATTTTGAATTTTAATTGCATGCGTATTGTAAAAAGAGTGTTATTTGCCAAAATAAAGAATTTATTATTATTGACACTGCATACGCTGCAGTTTTTATAATATCAAAAGAAACCAAATCATAATTATTCGTAATTATTCCATTTCATTTTGATACTATAGAAAATGCAGGCTATGGAAAATTTTAAAAATTAAAGTATTTTTAATAAAAGTATAATAAATTATTTAACTTGTGAAATTATATTTTACTTATGAAATGTTTTAAAACTAAAAGGACTTGAAAGGAACAGAAAACATTGTCGGTAGTTAAAGATATCTTATTTCCAGTTTTATTTGTAGGTATACTTCGCGATAACCGGCTAGCTAGACAATAATCGTCTTGTCACCTTTATACTACAAGTCTGAAACAAACCGAATTCTTTAATAATTATAATATAATTATTATATTTACGCAAATCTGAAGAAGTAGTATCTACGGCAATAGTAACCAATTTATTACACTTATTAAGGCCTCTCAAATTTTCTCTTTATATTTTTTAGACTTGAGACTAAAAATATCGACGGTGGAAAGGCAAAAAGTTTTAAGCGCCATTTTTGACGAATTTTTGTTATACATATCATTCGATAGAGAAAATTTGCGATTCCATTTATAGGTCAAGAAATCTACAATTATTTAACATGGATATTTATAAAAGATACATTATCATATTATTATGTATTAACTTGTGAAATAATATTTTACTTAAAAAGTTTTGAAATTTTTTCAACTTAAAGTTAAATTTCACTAAAAATTATTTTTAAAAATAATTTTTAGTCTTCAACTAAAAATGTACAATTCTAGGTGGGAATATTTTTTTATTAATTTTAAAAACAATTTTTATTGAAATTTAACTTTAACTTGAAAAAAATTCAAAACTTTTTAAATAAAAACTTTAACATGGCTACGGTTTACATTTATTGCTTTAAAGATCGTGCCCGCAACCCATATAAAACATTCAGAAGATTTGGCAACAGTGTAATTTTTTGTAGAGGGCGCCACAAGAAAGCCTTCAATTTTAGTTGCCACAAATATAAAGAAACATGAACATGCATAGTCCCATAATGTGGCATCTTTGACACAAAAACACACAAATATGCATAAACTCGAATATCTCATTTAATTTTTGAGTTACATTAAAATAATCAAGCCATATAATACGTATATAAGAACTATTAGAGGTGCACCTCAATTGTGGCGTTTTTCTCTTCCCAACTCCGAGATATTTCAATTTTAATTTGTGACATCGCGTGTTAAGTTGCCACAAGTTCCGGATTCGCCATAGTACAGGCCTATTCACACACAAGTTGCCACCAGTATAGTGAAACCACACACTACACACACCACACACACACAGACATTTTTGAAATGGTCTTATTTTACTCAGGGACCTCAAAAGTGTAAATCCATCAAAATCTCAAATTTTTTCTGCACGAAAACAATACTTTCTCATATTACATATGATAAAGTAAAAGGATTTATTTCTGACCATCGGTGCAGTCTTCATACGTCCAAAATAAAGGTTTATTCAAGACTTAAAATAAACTAAAATAAACTTTCAAAAAATTTAGGTTTAAAATAAACCTAAATAAAGGTTAGCAAAATATATTTTACATAATTAAACATTAAACAATAATAAAAATTCAAAAACGAATATTCCTTCAACAATTTCAAAAGATAAAAATTAAAAACATTAAGCCTTAAGCCTTTCTTTCCTTGTTTAGTATTTTCTGTGGATAAAAAATACGAACAAATTTATTTCAAGCAAAAAATCGTTGTTTATAACAAAACGCCGGTCTTGATCGGGCCCGTAGCCAGGAGCACCTGGGGGACGGGACACGTCCCCCCGAAATGTAAACAAAAATCTTCATATTCACAGTACTGTATATGCGTTCATTCAATTAGAGTTAATCAACCCGGGTTGCAATTTTCAAGATTTGCAGTTAATCCACAAATTTTGAAAGAAAACGACTTTCAAAATTAATTTGAAATGCAATTTTCTCATTGGCTTATTTCAAACCGTAGCCCCGCCCATGGAAATGTATAAGGATTAAGGGTGACAGG